>CM038463.1:83829720-85047845 GCA_021464415.1 Lonicera japonica
GTTATAAAATATTACGAAGCGAGGCCTTATAACCCATTATCTCTTTTTCAATTACATAATTTTCTTGATATTTAAAAAAACTACAAGAATTTTATTAATTAAAATTACATATATTTCATTGAATAAAATTACAGATGTAAAATCTTGTTAGGTTGGAGTTTTTAAATGTTTAGTTTAAGATTTACGTTTAAATATATTTCTTTAGAAATGTTTTTCAATTCGATTTGTATACAGTACATATTTTTAAAATTTTACAAAAAGTATATTTTTTTATTTTTATTTATTTCTTAAATTTTTTCTATACTAAATTTTTTTTTACTTGAATAAAGTTTTAAAAATAGGTAAACTAAACAAATTTTCTTTTATAAAACAAAATTTTATTTTAAAAATCCAAGCAAACATCACAAATAATTAAAAAAACATTTAAATTACATATTTTTTAGTAAAATTATAGATATTAAAAGAAAGGGGGCGGCCAAATGACACCGAAAGTATTAATGAAGGACAGATATTTAAATATATGTAATATTAGTTACAAATTATATATATATATATATATACATATATATCATTTGATCAAATATCGATATTTTAGATTAACTAAGTAAAATTGAATAAAATAAAGAAGATGAGAGGATATAGGTGGTGTTTTTAGGATCAAATGGCACCGAAAGAAACCATTTATTAGGATGGCCACACTTAAATTAATATTGCATCCAAGCCATTATACTTAGAGAAATTATTTTTTCTTTTCCAAAATAGGTCAAGGATGTTCAAATATATATATATATATATAGCCGATCGAGTGCGAACTCGATTTGTGAATTCGTGCGAATTTTTGGTGGGACCCACCACTCTTCTCTCTTTAACTCATTTAAAAAAACAAGCTCAGCTCCATTCTCTCTCTCTGCGGGCCCCACTAGCATTTTATTCATTTCGAGAATTCCCCCTTCTCTCTCTCTAGCCTGTGACCCCCTCTCTCTTTCCCCTTTCTCTCACCAGAACTCCACTTCTCTCATCTTTATCAAAAAGAGTTACTCATTTTCCTTTCTCTCTCTCTCACACCCCTTTCTCCTACAAACTCCATGGAATCAGAAGTCTTTTTGTGAATAGTCAATCATAAACAAAAAATAAATGTTTTTTCAATTGAAATAACAAGTCAATTAATTCAAAAATTTAATCTTACAAATAAAAAAACAAATACAAGTTTGATCATTCAAGTATCCACTTAATGCATTCAAATATTCAAAATAACAAACACAACTTATTTTCAAGCTAGACTTATATTTTTCCCACCTTCCATTGATCACTCATTTCTTTTTCCAAATTTGCATCTTCCTTACATAGAGAACACCTATATAATGAAAAATAACAAAAATCAAGATGCAATACTAAAATATTAGAGGTAATAATATAGCAATACAAGTTTCAATTATGCAGAAATTCAATTCTAAGATTAATTTCGAGTTCAATTCAAACTTTATCAACATTATTAATTCAAGTATGAATAAATATTCAAGAATCAAATAACAATATAAGCAACCCAACATAAATGAGGAAAAAAAACTTGCAAAAAATCAACCTCGAAATCAACACCAATAATCAAGCTTGCAAAAACAAACCATGCTTTAACCAAAACAAAGCTTACAAATTTACCCAAGTCAAAATCTAGAAAAAAAAAAATTAATTCTCAAAATCTAGGGCTAGACATTGAAAAAAATATATGAAAAGATGCCCTTACACAAATTAGAGTGAAATTTGCAACTAGAGATGATTTTCAGTCGCAAAATTATGGGACGAATTAAGAATGTTGGTTCAATTTTGCTCTTGTTGAATGGATTTTTGATAAAGATAGAGAGAGTAGAGTTCTGGTGAGAGAAAGGGGAGAGAGAGAGAAGGGAGAACTCTTGGAATGAATAAAATGTTAATGGAGCCCGCAGAGAGAGAATGGACCTGAGCTTTTTTTTTAAATGAGTTACAGAGAGAAGAGTGGTGGGTCCCACCGAAAATCCGCACGAATCCTTAAATCGAGTTCGCACTCGATCGGCTCTGTATATATATATGTATCAAAGTGTAATTTGTACAAAAATACTTTGTATAAAAAAAATTGTATATTAGGTTACATTCCTTGTGTTCAAACAAAAAAAAGGCACATATAATTTCCCGCAACTAACGTGGCGAAGTTCACGTAGTAGAGAATTAATGAGTTGTGAAACTGAATGTGGAGGATGAAGAAACGTAGTAAAATCGAATGTGGATGGAGAATAAAAGTGATTTAGGGTTTTATGATATATGGGAGAGAATCTATAATATTATAGGAATGAGCCACGTACATGTTGAGAATGGTTGGCTCAAACAATTGATCCCACATGGAAAGATTGTAGAACTTAACATGAATATATAAGTGGGGGAGAGTCCTTACATAGTAACGAGGCCTTTTAAGTTAAAACACTACAATTATGACCTAAAGGTGTTTGAGTTGGGAACAATATCGTTACTATGTTGGCATATCGACAGGCCTGGTTGGTGCCCCGGGTGCGAACCAAGTGCCGACAGGTACAATAATTGGTATCAGAGATCGATGGCGGATCCACGGACTTTTGAAACAATACCGGTAGCTAAACTCCGTGGAGTTAAGGAAGAACTCGGTAGAGCTTAAGGTGATAAGTTGCTACAAAAAACGTCCCGGTAACTGGACTTGGTGGAGCCTATAGTAGAGTTAGACATGGAGAAGCCGGGGGTGGAGTCGATATAGCCTACGTACACCTGGGGTGCTGCTGTTAAGGTGGTTGTATAGGTTCCTCGAGTAAAGGTGAAATAGGGTGTACGTCGAGATGTGCATTGATCAAAAAAAGGTGGACGATCTTGCGGATAGACATTGTTGAGTGGTGATCTACATGGATAGTTCAAAGGTGGATTCATTGTGGACTATGGTATAGGTCCAGGTGGAGCCAGCCAAGTGGACCGGTGTTAGTCTAAGATGGAGCCAAGGTAGACTAGTTTGATCTAAGGTGGAGATTGTTAAGAATGGTTGGCTCAAACCATTGATCCCACATGGAAAAATTGTATAACTTAACATGGATATATAAGTAGGGGAGAGTCTCCACATAGTAACGAGGCCTTTTAAGTTAAAACCCTACACATGTGGCCCAAAGGTATTTAAGTTGGGGATAATATCTTTACTATGTACGCGAACTGACGGGCCCGGTTGGTGCTCCGGGCCCGACCCGAGTGCCGACGGGCACAACAATTGGTATCAGAGGTCGATGGCAAATCCACGGATTTGTGAAGTAGTACCGGTAGCTAGACTCGGTGGAGTCAATGAAGAACTCGGTAGAGCCTAAGATGATAAGTCGCAACAAAAAACGTCCTGGTAGCTGGACTTGGTGAAGCCTATGGTGGAGATAAACTCGGAAAAGCCGGGGTTGGAGTCACTATAGCCTACGTACACCCGGGGTGCTGTTGTCAAGGTGGTTGTGTAGGTTCCTCGAGTAAAGGTGAAATAGGGTGTACCTCAAGATGTGCATTTATCAAAAAAGATGGACGATCTTGCAGATGGACATTGTTGAATGGTGATCTACATGAAAAGTTCAAAGGTGGATTCATGGTGGACTATGGTATAGGTCCAAGTGGAGCCCGCCAAGTGAACCAGTGTTAATCTAAAGTGGAGCCAAGGTGGACTGGTTTGATCCAAGGTGGAGATTGTTGAGAATGGTTGGCTCAAACCATTGATCTCACGTGGAAAAATTATAGAACTAAACATGGGTATATAAGTGGGGGAAAGTCTCCAAATAGAAACGAGGACTTTTAAGCGAAAACCCTGCACCTATGGCCTAAAGGTGTTTAAGTTGGGGACAATATCGTTACTATGTGCACGGACCGACGGGCCCGGTTGGTGCCCCGGGTCTGACACGAGTGCTGGCAGGCACAACAATTAGTATCAAAGGTCGATGGCGGATCCATGGACTTGTGCAGCAGTACCGGTAGCAAGACTCGATAGAGTCAAGAAAGAACTCGGTAGAGTCTAAGGTGAATTGTTGGCTCAAACCATTGATCCTGCATGGAAAAATTGTAGAACTTAATATTAGTATATAAGTGAGGGAAAGTCTCCACGTAGTAACGAAGCATTTTAAGTTAAAACTCCATACCTGTGGCCCAAAGGTATTTAAGTTGTGGACAATATCGTTAATATGTGCGCGGACCGGCAGGTCCGGTTGGTGCCCCGGGCCCGACCCGAGTGCTGGCGGGCACAACAATTGGTATCAAAGGTCGATGGCGGATTCACGGACTTGTGAAGCAGTACCAGTAGCTAGACTCAGTGGAGTTAAGGAAGAACTCGGTAGAGCCTAGATGATAAGTCGCTGCAAAAAGCGTCCCGTTAGTTGGACTTAGTGGAGCCTATAGTAGAGTTAGACTCGAAAAAGCTGGGGGTGGAGTCGCTACAGCCTACGTACACCCGAGGTGCTGCTATCAAGGTGGTTGTGCAGGTTCCTCGAGTAAATGTGAAATAGGATGTACCCCGAGATGTGCATTGATCAAAAACGGTGGACGATCTTGCGGACGGACATTGTTGAGTGGTGATATACATGGATAGTTCAAAGGTGGATTCATGGTGGACTATCGTATAGGTCCAGGTGGACCGGTGTTAGTCCAAGGTGGAGCCATGGTTGACTGGTTTGATTTAAGATGGAGATTGTTGAGAATGGTTGGCTCAAACGATTAATCCCACATGGAAAAATCGTAGAACTCAACATAGATATATAAATGGGGGAGAGTCCTTACATGTAACGAGGCCTTTTAAGTTAAAACCCCACACATGTGGCCCAAAGGTGTTTAAGTTGGAGACAGTATCATTACTATGTTGGCAAGCCTGGTTGGTGCTCTGAGCCCGACCCAAATGTCGCCGGGCACAAAAATAGAAACGTGATATGATATTATAGGAATAATATTGATATTATGAAAATAAAATTTGGATAAATATAATGGGATATAAATGGCCATAATTATGCTTTAAATTACTAAAGTAATACAACACCTTTAAGGCATTATATCAAAAGATAAACATCTAAAAATAAATCATAGTCACTATTTATCATTTTTTGCAGGAATTTTATTATTTATTAATAGGCTATATATTATATAGTGAATGGGGTCAAAGGACCACATAACAGCATAACTTACCCTTTAGCCCTACCCCTATATGAAACAAAGAAAGTTGAAAGGATTATGATTATTGAGGTTAGCAACCACAAAGATATATGTCTACACTATAAGTAATTTAATTGGTAATTTTACCTATTTATAATAGTGAACATACAAATTTATCATACGGTTAGTTTTATTTGTACAAATGAAGCTTATTAGTATGAAATCAATAAAGTAATAGCAAATTAGTAAACTCACTATTTTAAGGGTCTCTTTATTCGGACCTACTATGTTTGTTGAAATTAGTATATAACCCAAAATTTTGTTTTTAATCCCTTTATTTTGCTTTTAGCCCAGGGATAAATAATACATTTATTCTAATTTGATTTAATAATTATATGGCTAAATGACTTAATTACTTTTAGTAATTTATTGGATTTGTTTCATATTTAATTATAGATATTTATCAACTCGAAAAAAACGAAAAGAAGCGATAACAATGAATCATTTCTAAGCTAATAAATATATTCAAAACAAGATAAACAACAATGCAGAGCTACAAAAGAGGTTGGATTGATAGATAGAGATTAAATTGGTTATGGCTCAATAGGGATTATATGATGAAGCCATTGCAACTGAGTTTAGTATATCTTATTTCAGACAAAGAAAATTCCATTATATGGTCCAGATTTGTTAAAACTAAAACCCTATTAGGTTTTTAACTTTTCATAATTACTATTCAAGCCTCTCTCTTTCTGATGCGCTTCTCGTTTTTTTCCCCTTCCCTTCCCTTCACCCACAAAAACGATCTACCATCTTTTCCACCAGATCTATTCGAACTATAATCCACCATCCAAGTGTCACTCGATTATATAGTCCATATTTGCTAAAACTAAACCCCATTAGGTTTTCAACTTTTCATAAATACTATTCGAGCATCCCTCTTTCCGATGTGCCTCTTTCTTTTCTTCCCCTCCCTTCACCCAAAAAAATGATCTACCATCTTTTCTATAAAATCTATTCAAACTATAATATATTCTCAAAAGTTCTAAAAAGATCGTTCGTTATGGCATGATTATGTTCTATCTCTAATGATTCTGTATTTTTTCTATTAGCTCGTGTATCCTAAAACCTACAAAATGCTACAAAAGTATCTCATTAGGTGCAATGAAGTTATCTATATGTGGTACAGTTACAAAAAAAATTACAATAAGTTATTGTGATAAATGCTTTTTTTTTTAATTCCACTTTTTTAATCGAATTAATTGTGGTATTTATAAAGTTTGTGTATGAGTAGATAATTCCCAATTGAAAAAAAAAATGTATTAATGTGAAAATTGGTAATTCCTTATGGATGAAATTAGTAGTACACTAAAACCATATATATTTGTTATCATTCTGAACATTCATTTAATTAATACATTAGCACATAATTGTAACCAACTACTAAGCAATTAGCTAATTAAGGATAAGTTAGCTAGATTGGCAGTACCTTTCACAAATTACCATTAGTATATGTTAAATCAATTAGCTAATTTCAGGACAAATTTGCTTGTAAGTATAGTGTAAAGTCAGTCTATTTTAAAAAAATAGGATATTTTGTTTTGATAGTGTACCACATCATATTGTATCACCTAAAATTTTTGTACGGTAATAATAATAAATTTTGGAGTATCAAAATTTTGGTATGGTACAAAAGTTTTGGTACGCTAATCATACCGAATCCATCCTAAGCTAAATAGTGCTCTATGTCTAAAATACTTGCGTTATGTGTTATTTCCATTGGCAATGTTAGCATATATTATGTTTCCATATATATATTTTGCATTTTTATATGTTATGTATTTTCAATGTACACAATTCAATCATTAAATAATATAAATTCTTTCCCTCTCTCTTTTTCTATTTCTCTTTCTCTTATTAACATGGTATCAGAGTAATTTTAATCCTTTTTCAGATATTTTTCTCCAATATCAAACCAAGCTGCCTTTGTACCAAAAATCCAACTCCATTGTTCACTGCCCTGCCACCATCACCAAAATACCCAAAAAAAATAAGTAAATTTAATACTCCATACCTCCTTCAATCCATTGCCTCCACGCCTAAAATTCTGTATACCCACGCATCCAAAATCCAAACCCAATCTCCAAATTCCAAATCCATATATCCATATACCCTACGCATCCAAAATCAAACCATATATCCATACCCACACATCTCGATATCACGAAATCATCTCTCTATACATCCAAAAGTAAATTTTACACCACCATCAGGATAGTCTGTCCACAACGATCCTACTGCCGTCAAAATTGTGCCAATCCGACGCGCCTCCATGCTCTGCGAGTAGATTATCGCTACAGCCACAAAAGTCCACACGCGCGCTCTCACTCTTGCTACCCACAAGCGCCACGCGCCTTCTTATTACGTGCCACCTTTTATGCCTAGTCAGCGTTGACTGTCCTCGTCAGTCCTAAGCTAGAATTTTATGTTATTTTCATATTGACCCCAATATTTTTTATTATTCCCATGTTAATCCCCATTATTTTCACCTATTTTCGTATTGACCCCAGTATTTTCAACTATTTTCATATTGACCCTCTGTATTTTCATCTATTCTCGTATTAACCCCGGTATTTCATATTCATACTATATCAACCCTTAAACGATCCTACTGCCGTCAAAATTGTGCCAATCCGACGCGCCTCCATGCTCTGCGAGTAGATTATCGCTACAGCCACAAAAGTCCACACGCGCGCTCTCACTCTTGCTACCCACAAGCGCCACGCGCCTTCTTATTACGTGCCACCTTTTATGCCTAGTCAGCGTTGACTGTCCTCGTCAGTCCTAAGCTAGAATTTTATGTTATTTTCATATTGACCCCAATATTTTTTATTATTCCCATGTTAATCCCCATTATTTTCACCTATTTTCGTATTGACCCCAGTATTTTCAACTATTTTCATATTGACCCTCTGTATTTTCATCTATTCTCGTATTAACCCCGGTATTTCATATTCATACTATATCAACCCTTAAACTTTCAATTTGTCCCAAATTAAACCCACATATACCAACTATATCTAGAATTACCCACAAGACTACCCAAAAAAACCCTTCCAATTACTTTCAAATACACCCCAAATCATCTTGTTACTTCCAGAATCAGCCTTCAAAGTAATCAAAACACATGGATCGTACCAAAATATCTCGATCTATTTTCATCACTGTCGCTGCCATCCAACCATCACCTAATCCAACTCCATCTGTTACCAATAATAATCTCGCACAAATCTAAAACAGCTTTTATCTGGCACATCTCATACGATGTTTGCCACTCCAAGTAACTCTTGTTATTTTAATTCTGGCTGCTACAATCACATGACCCATAATCCTATAATTTTTCTCTCTAAACACTCTAACCCACACATTTCCCCCATTAAAAATGTTAATGGGTCCCAGTTACATGTCACCCACACTGGATCAGTATCTATAGCCAATTTATCTATTTCATCTACTTTTCACATACCTTAGTTGACTATTAATCTCATATATGTTGGTCAACTTTGTGATATTAGCCTAACTGTTGTATTTTCCTCTTTTGGTTATCATATACAAGATCCAAGGACGAAGCAAATTATTGGGATAAGCCGTAAAGTCGGACGTATATTTGAATTTTTTCACCTTCGTACACTACTAGATATCATCACCTCTACTATCTATGTTGCTCCCGCTCTCTCCACCTCCTCTCTGGAACTTTGAAACTTTCAGTTAAGTCATGTGTCTATTGATTGACTTAAATCTCTTATTTCTATTAGTAGATTAAGAACAGTTAAATCCAAAAATATTTTGTGTTTGGCGTGTCAACTTAGAAAACAACATGCACTATCTTTTAATAAAGTGATTATATTTCCTCTGCACCTTTTGACATTATTCATTATGATGTTTGGGGACCTTCTTTTCATAACACCATGAGATGATCTAAATATTTTGTTGTTTTCATAGATGATTACACCCGTTTTACCTATATATATCTCATAAAAAATATTCTAAACTACTACAAATATATTTCAATTTTGCTCAAATGATTCAAACTCAATTTTATCGACCAATCAAAATATTATGTATTGATAATGCTATGGAATACAAAGAATCCAATTTTCTTAAACACTTGCGTCAGCAAGGAACCATTTCTAAATACACGAGTCTTGGAACATCTCAACAAAAAGGTCGTGTTAAACGTAAATATTGTCATATTCTATACACTGTTCGAACTCTTCTCATATCCAGCGGGTGTCCCGAACAATTTTAGGTAGAAGCAACCCTTACTGCAATCTACACCATTAATCACCATCATATTCCTATATTCCAAAACTAATCGCCTTATGAAAGGCTCTATGGCGGTCCACCTAACTATAATATTCTAAAAGTATTTGCATTTGCCTGTTTTCTCATACTTTAACCTCATGAACATTCCAAACTCGAATCTCGCTATGGATTATATTGTTTGTTGGGGTATAGGATAGAACATAAAGGTTATCGATGTTAGGATCCTTTTTCAAAACGAGTTCATGTGTCGCGTCATGTCATCTTTTTGGAACACAAAATATTTTCAGCAATTTTTAAATTTCAGATCACCACCAATAACCCTCTTTCATTCTTCACTAGCTCCACTGTAACACCCTATGTTTTTAATTATTAATTACCAAGTTAAACACCGTAATTAGTTTCATCGTGATCAGATTCGATTTGGGCAAGTTTGAACTCATTTTGGTTGAGTTTAAATCCCTGAGTGCAGGTTTTGCGCCGGATCGACATGGCCTTTTAGCAGACTGGATCGCAATCTAAAACTTTAAAAATTCTTTGGTGCCGGACCAGTATGGCTTTTTAGCAGACCGGTGCGGACCAGTCTCCATTTTTCCCAGACTGGTCCACAGTGTAAAAATATGTTGCCTTGTTTTTAACGATTTAACCCGTTTTAAAACCCTTTTTCTACTCCATTTCAGCCATTTTTAACACAGAAATAGCTCCGTACTATTCTAGAGTGAGAGAATGTGTTCTTGGTGTATTATTGGGGTTTCAAAACTCAAACTCAAGCATTTCAAGCTGAAAACTCATATTTCGAGTCTTCTTCGCATTCTCTACTTAGTTCTGACCTTGCATGTGTTATTTGGGAGATTTAATAGAGCTCGACTAAGCCTTACTACCCTTGTTCTTCTAGCTTTCCAGGTGGGAACTTCCCCTTTTCTCTTTTTAGTTTGATTTTGATGGCTTTATAGAGTGAAAATGCATAATTTCAGTACCAAAATCACATTTCTCTCTGCATGTATAAGGAATACACTAGATTTGTATATGTTAGAGCTGCATTTAGATAAATACCTTGCTATATTTGATGAAAATTGAGGTTAATTACTATGTATGTTGGTATTTATGGACTTTTTTGGTGAATTTGGTACTGAAATGGCTAGAATCACCACATACATCTCTAGTGTTCTATATATTACCTAATTTTTAGAGTATTTCCAGAACTAAAGTGATTGACAATAGCTTTTCAAAACCCCAAACACCTGATATGCAAGTGGGTATGAGTATCATTCTATTAAGCTTTGCATTTTCTCTATTTTATGCCTTGGTAATTATTCGAATTGAGAAAATTCTTCATAAATTGGTATTACACACGGAATAATTATACAAACTTGGTATAATTGCGATGAATGTAGCGCGATAGAGCTATTTCATATGGAATGTTATATTCTCATTGATTTCGAAAAACATTAGTTATGATTATATAAAGCAAACTTTTTACAAATAATTAAACATATAGTGAGATAATGAGGTTGTTGGAACCGGATAAGCAGCGGTATAAAAATGTTTGTGTTGTTATATTTGCACAGACCCATGGGAAATGTGGGTTGCTGAAAATCTGGTTACCAGTGCGTAGACCCATGGATTAGATGAGGTGCATATGTGAGTGTCATAATCCGTCTAATATCGGTGTTAGGTCGAGGAGGAAGAGGAGTTGGAAAGACGTGTGTATAGTTATCGTGAGAGTTCATGTGTGTTAGGTTTATATTTTTAGTTGGCTTGATTCCGATGCCAAGAACACTTTCTGTTGTAATTGTTTGAGTCAAATTGAAGATTTGAAGATGCGACAATGAACGCAAGCTCGCCAAATTTACTGGATTCATCGCACCTAATTCTGGACCTATAGTAAGTTGGTTTTATGGTTTGATACAAAATATAGGTGGTGTTCGAGCTTAAAATTCGTATTTAAAAAGCTTTTGAGTCAAATCTATTTTTAAGTATTTTTACTTAATTTTGTTGTAATTCGAAAAAGCCTAGTCGACACAAATTATCGAGGAAACTTATTTTTTTTCATATCTAATATATTTCATAAAGTTGTCTCTAAAATTTGAGTCGAATTAGTGCCCAAGTGAATTTAATATGGCAAAATAAAATAAAAAAATTCAATAATAAAAAGATTTTAATTTAATTAATTTTAAATTAAATGGTTTGAAAAGTCAAAGCTTAAATTCTTTTACAAGTCCAAACCCACGTGCCCCTTGATAATTCATGCGCAGCTCTCTTTAATGGGCCAAGCCTAATTAATGTAAAGCCAAGTGTAGATTATTTAATAAAGGAATGCAGTGCAATTTAATGGGTGGACCGGTATAATTTGTGTACCGGTCTGGGAAAGGGAATTTTCCATGGAATTAATTTTCTTCGTTTTTGTACCCGTACACATTTTTATGACCTGTACCGGTCTGGCTATAATTTTTGGAGCATAATTTTTTATCCCAAATTTTTTTTTTTTAATATTTTTAACCTATTCCAAAAAGGACTTTGACTCTATATTTTTCCTATAAATATAACTATTGGTTTGGGTCAAAAACACACGATTCTAGAGAGCTTTTTTGGAGAGAAAATATCCAAACGCTAGAATCAATTTTTGAGAGTTTTATGTACATGTCATATGAGATCTTATTGTTCTTCAATTTTAAGAACTAGGGTTCCAAACATTCACGGGTCCTACGGAAGTGTCTTTGGTTGCGATTAAAGACTGGGGTGAGCGATGTGGCTAACGTGATAAGAGAGATTGCAGACGGTGGAGAAAGATTATGATCAAGTGCGTGGAAGGAGGCAACGGGTAAGCCAGAATAGCGGGAAGCGCTACGCCAAGCCAGCTGCGGTTGGATTCTACATTCAAGGGATTGATGGGACTGTTGCGTAAATTGTGGAGAAGCAATTTTTGTAAGTCAATCGAGTCTGTAATTTTGTTTTGATCATAGTGAAGCATTATCGGTTAGTCTCGATGATTAGTCCTACGCAAGTAGGGATACCTCATAAATTCCTGGTGTTGTGTGATTATTTTTTGTGATTGATTGATTTATTTAATTGCTAGAAAACACAACACTGGTTTTGACAGTAAAATTGATTAAATCTAGGGTTTTAATTTCGCTTATCAAACTTCAAATTATTTTTGATAAAAACCCTTAAATCAACCTAGGCAATACGATCCCCTCAAAAATTGTTGTTTTTCATCAATTGGTATCATAGGAGGTTTCCCTAAATTGCTAGGAATTGCATCTAGGTTGATTTGTGTCTTTTTATTACTACTTGATTTATTTGATTTACTTTGCTACTTGATTTTAATTGTTTTCCATGGCTACCAAGATTTATTCATCTAAGTCCCAGGTTCCTACGCTTAATGGGTTTAATTATAACTATTGAAAAATTCGCATGACTATTTATTTACAATCTTTAGACGAGGGAATTTGGAAAACTGTTTTAGATGGTTATACTAGACCCACAAAAACTGAAGATGGGAACATTGGACCTAAACCTGTAGCCTCATGGACTGCTAAGGAATTAGAAGCAGCTAAGTTTAATTCTCAAGGTCTGAATCCAATCATGGCTCATGTTTCTGAGGAAGAATTCAAAAAGATTTCAAACTGTACTACTTCTAAATAGGCCTGAGATATTTTAACTATAATTTTTGAAGGAACTTCAACTATGAAAAGTTCTAAAATTCAAAAGCTCATGACAGATTTTGAAACTATAATGATGAAAGACGATGAGTACTTTGATACTTTTCATAGTAAACTCAAAGACATAGTGAATTCTCTTTACAACATTGGCGAAATAATTTTCTGAACCCTGCTTTGTAAAGAAAATCCTACTGTCTTTGCCTGATAGGTTCTTCCCAAAAATTACTTCCATTGAAGAAAGTAAGGATTTAGATTCCTTAATGGAAAACGAATTAATTGGTTATCTTCAAACTTTTGAATCTAACCGGCTTTCAAAATATAAGATTCAAAAGGACAAGGCAGATCAAACCATTGCATTTAGAGCTAAAGTTGGAAATATAGCTAAATTTAATGAATGCTCTATATCTGATTTTCAAGAGATAGCTAATTTTGCACTTAATTTTAATAAATTCATGAAGCAAAATCAGAAATTTGGCAATGGTAGTCAAAATTTTGGGAACTTGGGGAAAGGGAATTCTGAGAATAAACCCTAATCGATTAAGAATTGTTTTGAGTGTCAAGGTAGAGGTCATAAAGCTTTTGAATGCCCTACTAAAATTAGGAGGTTAGAGAAAGAGCTTGGCAAGAAAAGAATGCATGCCACGCTTAGTGATGATGAGAAAAATCTGGACACTCAAAAGGAATCTCATGACTATTTAACTTTTGCCTCAAAAGTTTACTTAAAATAGATGAATCAAGAGATGTCCAAGAATTCACTTTCTGATGATGAGGAAAACTTTGCGGATCTTCAATCGTCCTATGACACTCTTCTTCTAGAATGTCAAAACCTTTTCGTGGAAAATTCAAAACTTAAGTCCAAAAATAATTTTTTTGAAAAAGAGATTATTGGTTTGAAAAAGGACAAAGTAAGTTTTGAAAATTCAAAGGCCGAGAAGACCAAATTTTTAAAGAAAATTAGACAACATGAAAGCGATAATGAAAATTATTTTGGTCTAATTAGTTATTTAAAAAAGGAAAATTTGGAGTATGATGATAAAATCAAACAACTAAAAGAACGCGTTTACGATCTAACTTAACAACTTGAAAACGCTTTAACTGTCAAAGTTGGGTTAGAAACTAGTTCTAAGAAACTTGAATCAATGCTTTCAAATCAAAAGAATGGAAATAACAAAGCAGGACTTGGATTTTCAAATTTTGATGCTAAAAAGCAAACCAAGACCGTCTTTGTGAAGGCCACTTCCCAAAATTCAGGTTTTAAGGGTACTAGTTCTTCAAAGTCAAAAACTTTCATTGATATAACTCCTTGAGCTCTAAAGAAAACCAAGAACATCCAAACGGGAAAATAAGTTCTTACTCAAAAACCAATTTTTTAAAAAGTTTTCCATTCGAAAGTTCTTAAAGATCAAGTGATACCTTTTGATGTGTACAAGCACATACTCCCACAACCTTTTTGGTGTGAGTACTGTGAGAGGAGAGGTTACTTGAGAGAATTTTGTCGGCAAGCTTTGAATCAATTGCCGAAGAGTGTTCCAATTCCTAGACCAAAACCTAAACCGAGAGGGAAAAAGAAGAAAAATAAGAGGGTTAGGGTTTTAGAAAAAGCGGAACACAAAAAGGATAGGACTCCGCGGATTAGGAAGATTTGGGTCCCGAAAGGGATCACCGCACCTACTTAGGTGATAGGGAGTCCGCCTAACATGTAATTGATTTGATGGATAGCTATGCGGTGAGTTATTTGCTTTGGTTGGATTTAGCTCTTCGCATAAGTACCAAAGTAAACTTAATTTTGGTTTTGAATTTTTGATTGTGATATTGCCTGAATTCCTTGGAAAATTCATTACTTGCATGCATGTGATTGTAACTACTTTTTATTTCGGATATCTCTAGATTTTCATATTTAAATGCTTAATTTGGAGATATGTGTGCATAATACTTTGACAATTCGATAACCGGTAGCATGTTATTTCAATCACATAAGAGTTTTTGTGTATATCCCACACACTACATTGCACAATCTACATTGATGCATGTTGAATAATCACATGTGTTAAGGCTATTGCTTTTAATTTGAAACTTCAGAAGCTCCTATATATTGTTTATTTAGGGAGAAAGGAGTCTAAGAAAACCATTATGATTAATGCAGTGAGATTTTGGTGATGTAGTTTTGAATGAAAAAATAAAAGACAAGCATGTGAAGAAAAAATGTAGAGGGGATGGAAAAGGGCTGCCATAGTGGAAGGAGAACCGAAAGCTACCAAAAAGGGAAAAAGCTGGCCTCCATTAGGGGTGAAAGCCTCCATTAAAAAGAAATGAAAAGATGCTTGCATAAAAACATCACAAGTTTGAATGCAAAGTTGCATATTTTTTGAAAGAGAAAAAAAAAAGGATTGCTTTTGAGGGAGAAAAAAAATTAGTTGAAAAATAATGGCGTAGATACTTTCTAAATTCTCTTGTATATGGATGCGCGAGTGTTTCAAAACTCATAGTTATTTGATAGTGTGAGAACCCGCGTTCTCGACGCCCGGGGGTCCCCGTGGGCGGCGATTCCTTTTGTTGCTTTGGAAATCAGGTTTTGAAAGGAATAAAAGTCGCCAGTTTGTTTTACTAAACAAACAAAAAGGTTCGTGTAAAAGAGACGTATTTATGGGGTAAATATCCTCTTATACACAATGTATGCGAAACCAGTTGATTCGAAGGTTCGGGGATTAAGTTACGAATCGGGAAGGTATTAGGCACCCAATTCGCCCTTTCGGTCTCTCGAGTAGGATATGCGTGTGTTATAATTCAGTTCTTGCATGCTATTTCCATTACTTTACAGCTTTCCGTACTTACCTTAGAAATCGGGATTTTGGGGTTGGGATGAAAACGATGTGTTTCCTAATTCACCCATGATTATGAAAATAAGTGTGTGTGTGTGATTTGAAAAAGAGAGTTTGATAATAATAGATGCAATGAAAAAAGTGATTTTGTAAAGCATTGGACTTTTCGGAAACTGATTCAATGTGGAATCTTATATTCGATATTATATGAGGCGAGTTGACCGATCGTATACCAAAGTCTATTAATTAAACCGGTATAGATGGCACTAGTGCTCTCATAATCGAGTATTTATCACATATACACCGCAATCTATGAGTTAGATTGGATATGTAGCGATTATCGATTCCTTCGTATAACAATACCGCTAATCCGAACTTTTGGAAAAGTAAGAAAGTAATAATACTATTTTGGAATTGGATTAGGGTTTATTATACGCCTTTAATTTTGAAAAATAATTTGAAAAAGGGTTTTGAAAAGCTATTAAGTAATAAAAATTATGCAAACAAGAGTATGAATTATAAAATTGACGAATAAATGAAAGGAGAGAGAGAAAATTATACCTGAGCCTTCTTGGAAGGAGAGAATAAGGATCTCTTGGTGTGTACCACGAAATTCCCTTGATTGTTGATGAAAATAATGAATGGAGGGGGGGTCTATTTATAGTTGTCAAAATACTTGGAGAGCAAGAAAAGAGATTGCAACTAGGACTCTTGGAAATTATCGCGAAGCCTTCCCACCGTTGGATCATCCTGATTTTTGGATATGTGTTGTAAATAGGAATATTATAGATCGTGTAAAAATTTCAGGTCGATCAGCTTTCGGGAAGGTTCCCTTTCTTTATGATTGGTACGAAGAGTTTGTGTCCGCGTAGGAAAGGTACTTGTTGTAGACAAGGTCCCTTGTTTGCACGAGAAGTCAGGTTCTAACCGTTGGATCAGGCTGAATTTTGGATATGTATTGCCAATATAAGTCTTTTACACCCTGTAAAAATTTTAGGACGATCGGAGTTCGGGAAGGACTCGGTCTCCTTGGCTTGGTACAAAGAGTTTGTTCCCGCATAGAAAACGTACTTGCGTACAAAAACCTCGACAACTGAACTTCAAACCGTTGGATTATGCTGATTTTTTGATATGTTTTCCCTCCAAATGTTTTCTAACTTGTGTCCAAATTTGAGGTCGATCAGATTTCGGGAAGGCCACTATTTATTTTAATTTGCTACGAAGGACATTTCAACTAGAATTGCTCGGTAGACAAATTGATTCTTGAAGACCCCATGTCCGACAAAGATGCTCTTCCCCACAATAAGGCCTATCCACTTACCAAACTTCAAACCATTTTAACTTCGAGAAGACCTCCATTTGACCAACCGAAATAAACTCGCAATTTTTTGAATTTTCGGAGATCCGACCGTCGGATTTAGCTGATTTTCGAGTATGTTACTCCTTTTGATAATTTCCAACAACTCTCAAAGTTTGAGGATGATCCAAAGTACGTGACTCTCCTTTCACAAGTTTCCAGGAGTTTTGACGGTTTTCGATTCCGACAACTTTCGATAATTCTGTGACTCCTCATCCGGGGTCCTTTCGACTTTCTTCTTTGACCTGTATCACATGTACATAGATTTTGTGCATCCAACAATTCTCGTGCATGCGTGCATGTTCATTTCTTTAAAAATTAGAATTCTTGCGGGGGTCGCAAAATGAGGTGTTCACAGACCCTCTCGGCCTGGGTTCTTTGTGAAGCAAAGAAACCAGGACGATAATGAGAACGCATCATTTTGCGGCACTCGCATGAATCACAGATGATATTTTGAAAATAATGCAATGCAAATGATGCTGTGCTATGATGCTTCTCTCTCTCCTTGGGATGGATGCGCGATGTTTGGAACATATCTTGTGTCTTGCTGTGATATGTGAACCATGTAGAGGGGTGAGCCCCCTGCTCTAGCGAAGTGTACTAGCCGCGTAGAGGGTGAGCCCCTTCTTTAATAGGATTGGGAACCGTGTAGAGGGTGAGCCCCTACTTTAACGGGATTTGGTAACCGTGTAGAGGGTGAGCCCCTGCTTTAACGGGATTAGGAACCGTGTAGAGGGTGAGCCCCTGCTTTAACGGGATTGGGAACCGTGTAGAGGGTGAGCCCCTGCCTTAACGGGATTTGAGAACCGTGCTTGAGAACCATGTAGAGGGTGAGCCCCTGCCTTAACGGGATTGGGAACCGTGTAGAGGGTGAGCCCCTGCTTTAACGGGATTTAAAAACCGTGTAGAGGGTGAGCCTCTGCTTTAACGGGATTTGAGAACCGTGTAGAGGGTGAGCCCCTGCTTTAACGGGATTGGGAACCGTGTAGAGGGTGAGCCCCTGCTTTAACGGGATTGGGAACCGTGTAGAGGGTGAGCCCCTGCCTTAACGGGATTTGAGAACCGTGCTTGAGAACCATGTAGAGGGTGAGCCCCTGCCTTAACGGGATTGGGAACCGTGTAGAGGGTGAGCCCCTGCTTTAACGGGATTTAGAAACCGTGTAGAGGGTGAGCCCCTGCTTTAACGGGATTTGAGAACCGTGTAGAGGGTGAGCCCCTGCTTTAACGGGATTGGGAACCGTGTAGAGGGTGAGCCCCTGCTTTAACGGGATTGGAAACCGTGTAGAAGGTGGGCCCCTGCTTTAACGGGATTTGGGAACCGTGTAGAAGGTGAGCCCCTGCCTTAACGGGATTTGAGAACCGTGTAGAGGGTGAGCCCCTGCCTTAACGGGATTGGGAACCGTGTAGAGGGTGAGCCCCTGCCTTAACGGGATTGGGAACTGGACTGTGTGAACCGTGCTTGTGAACCGTGTAGAGGGTGAGCCCCTGCTTTAACGGACTTGTGAACCGTGCTTGTGAACCGTGTAGAGGGTGAGCCCCTGTTTTAACGGACTTGTGAACCATGCTTGTGAACCGTGTAAAGGGTGAGCCCCTGCTTTAACGGACTTGTGAACCGTGTAGAGGGTGAACCCCTACTTTAATGGACTTTGTGGGATTGTTCTGTCAGTGATTCTAGCATGGTGTATGTTTGCTGGGGATATGATGATTGATTGTTTGCTGGATAAGAATTGATGGTATGATGATTAATGGCCTGCTGGGGAGTTGAGAATTCCTACTGGCTAGGATAAAGGCTGAGAGTTGATGATCTGCTGAGGATATGAGAACTCCTACTAGCATGGATAATGGTTGATGTGCGGGTTAATGATCTGCTACGGAAATGAGAATTCCTACTGGCTAAGATAATGGCTGAGGGTTGATGCTGAGGAGGTGAGAGTCTCTGAGAAGACATAGAGAGAGAGTTCTGGTGTGATCTTTCTTTTTTTTTTTTTTTTGAAAAGAAGTACTTTTGGCTGGCCTCTTTTTCCTTGAGAAATGATCGAGTTACGTTCTCTCTGTTCTCGAAACCTCGTGTATGAATTTTGGACTTTGCCTCTTGCTCAGCTTCCGTGGCAGTTTTTTCTTTTATCACTAGGGTGTGATTCTGCTTATTGTTTCCTGACTTCGCGAGAAAAGAATTTTTTGTGCCTGCATCATTTTCTATTTTTCGATGCCCTTATTCCTCCTTGATTAATTGAAAGCTTTTTGATACAGCCTTATTTTTTTTCTTTTTTCGCAAGGTCAGCAGCCTTCCTCACCCAAGACGTAGCCCTGGGCTTTTCAGCCTAGCTGTCACTCTTGGTGTGGCTCTCGCTGCCATCTTTTTTCCTTTTCTATTTTTTCAATATTCTTTTCTTTTGGCACCGTGGGATTTATCCTCTTTTCTACTCTTTCAATTTTTTCTTGTACCCACTTTGTTCCTTCTCACTTTGTCAGGTTTTCTGAGCATCATCGTCCTTGCGATTTTGAGAATGTTTACTTTGAAAGTTCGCATTTGACATCGTCGTGCTGTGTTTGTGATTTTCGGTTCGAGAACTTTTGGTAGCGTATCTTGAATACTTCTTAGGCGAGGAGAAGCTAAGCCAAAAAATCCTTTTTGTAGGGGCTTGTTCCCTACGTCTTTTACTAAATCTTCTCATTCCAGTCTTTCTCTCTATCTTTCTTTGATATCCTCTCAAAAGGGGGTTTTTTGGTTTTGGAGAAGGCTTGAGTTTGCCTGTAGGAAGGGCTTGGATTGGATTGGTGCTTGTTAAAAGGGCTTTGGATTGGTGCCTGTAAAAAGGGCTTTGGATTGGTGCCTGTACAAAGGACTTGGGATTTGATTGGTGCCTGTAGAAGAGGGCTTGGAATTTGATTTGCCTGTACAAAAGGCTTGTGAAGTGATTCGCCTCTCCGGGAGACTTTATGAAGTGATTTGCCTCTCTGGGATGGCATGTGATCTTGTTGTGCCTTTCTAGGAGGGCTTACGAAGTGACTTGCCTCTCTGGGAAGGCATGTGATCTTATCTTGACGATCTGGTTGGTGATGGTGGTGTGACTAATCATTGAGGTATATACCAGGATGCGGTGGTAAAGCCTGTCTGGTAGGCCATGAAGCTTAGTGCCTATGTATTCTTGGACTGCCACGCGGTACACTTATGCAAGTGTTCATGTGTGTGCACTATGCAAATGCTTATGCCATGCTTCCCTAAAATTTCGAGTATTCGCATACTTCTTAAATCATCGCACCATTATTTTAAAAACTTGGTTTTGAAAAGGTTTTGAATCTTGAGTTGCCTGATTTATGAAGTATGTTACGCTACTTGAAATTATCTAAGTGCAGATGCATGCATGTAAGACTGACAATTTTCCGAGAACATAGCAATACTGAAAAGGCAAATATTGATTTCTGGTCAAACAGTGAGTGAGTGTAAGGTAATAAGAGAGATGGAGTGCTTCCGAGTTGAAACTCCGCTGATCTTGCGTTATGCTTCCATCTTGACATGTTTCTTTCTGCTTCTTGATTCTTGGACCTGTTAAGATTCATTCGCGTTGCTGTTTTTGCTCATACCCACAATCTCAGGAGGATTACCGATGTTCTGCATTCTCAGGAGTAGGTGTAGACAGGCTTGATTCTTGAGAGATGCGGGCTTTCAGTTGCTAAACCAATTGATTAACTTGATTTTACCTTCAAGATTTTTGGCTCTGCTGATAGGACAACAACAGGGTCATGGTGATGTGGGTAGGACATTCTCAGTGCGAATGATGAATGGAGAGGCTAGTCTTTTAGAGAGTTGTTCGGGTCTTCTCGTCGATACCCTCAGTAGATGTATCCTCGGCACCCTCAATATGTGCGAACGATGATGGTGAGGCTAGTCTTCGGGGAACTATTCTGGTCTTCTTGTCGAAACCCTCAGTGCATATACCCTCTGCACCCTCAGTGTATGCGAACGATGATGGTGAGGCTATTTGGGTCTTCTTGTCGATACCCTCAGTGCATATACCCTCTGTACCCTCAGTGTATACGAACGATGATGGTGAGGCTAGTCTTCGGGGATCTGTTATGATCTGCATCAAGGAAGGCTTGAGGATTATGGTTCTGAAGGGGTTGGTTATGTTTAGGGTTCAACCAGGCGGTTTTGGAATCTTGCACCGGTGGTACAACGATGTTGGCAATGGCACATGAAGTGGGTGGTTGATGTTGGCAGGAATTGAGAGAATGTGTTAGAGAATGTTAAGTGGAGCTACTGGGTCTCGGGTTTGGTTACCTTAGGCTGGGTATGGATTTGGATTGAATTGGTTTGGTTCAGTATGTATTCTGACAGTGATTAGGGCTCAAGATGGGCTTGGGTGGCCACTTAGTGATCTTTCATGATGGCTACGAACTGGGTCCGATCATGGATTAGATGATAGATGTGTTCAAGGGTTAAGGTGCCACCCTCGGTTTGTGGGAAAACGGGACCAGGCGGCGGACCCGCTACATGAGAAGCTTCACCGTAATTACCCTCAGTTTTCTCGACCCCGATTTGATGAAGTAGTAGCTCGGTGTTGCAATGATGAGGCATGATCGGTAGTGAATCTGATCTCATGAGTCGTCTAGTTTGCCGGCAGTAGATAATCGGAGTGTGGTGAAGAATGGGGAGAAAGAAGTCGGGGATTTGACCGAAAAATCAATATTTTGTCATGGGTTGCATAATTCTCGGAAAACTATGACTCGACAAAAAAAAAATCGAAAACCACTTTTTAGTGATTAGCGAAAACAGACCGACGGCAACAACTTGAAAGCCCCGTGGATAGGTTTAGGGTAGGAATATGAATTCCCAGGGTGCCCTTATAACCTTCCGATTTTAAAAAATTTTTGAAAAAATCATTTTTGAAAATGACTCGGTTTTTTAGAAAATATTTTGAAAAAATATTTTTGAAAAATCGGGAAGTTCTCTCCTCTTATAGTTGCTTTTCATGAAAATAGTAAAAGGGAAATTCTCACTAACTGGTTTTAATGAGGGATTTCTACGGACGGGGTTGGACAGCCACCGACCGTACTTGCCAAACCAAGAGTTGGTATGTATGACAAGTCCTTTTGTTCACTAATCTCACGACCGACGGTCAAGAAAATATGCAGAAATTCGTGTGTACTAGGCTGACGCATCCTATATGCAAGCGTGGTTGAAAGGGGTAAGGTTTAAGGCTCCCTCCTATTTGGCTAGGTCTTGCTATATACCCCAAGAGCGAGTACGTGCAAGGACCTTTTGATATACATTCTGGGTACGTGAGTGTTCTCGTCACTCGATATACCTCAGTTTGGTACTTGGCCAAGGAGAGTGGTCCCATGCGCTTTCGGCTAGTGTAGACCCGCAAGTCCACGGCCTAATCACGACTTTAGTCCCGAGGTTGATAGGGTAAATTCACACTCGCGATAATGCATGATGATAGTGGGTGCGTGCAAAATAACAAATATGGGGGTACATTATGATGAACGCTTTAGGATTTGTTCGAGTCCTTTCAATTTTTATTTATGAAAAGATTTTCCTCAAACAATTATTACAAATAAAAAGGGAATTAGGGTATCCACCTAAATCGCATCTACGTTATCCTAAGACTAAGGCCAAAAAAAAGAAAGCATGCAAACATAAACAATTATCCACGCATATTCTACTCTTGTTTAGAGTCTAATCCTCTTAAAACTCCCCAGCAGAGTCGCCACTGTGAGAACCCGCGTTCTCGACACCCGGGGGTCCCCGTGGGCGGCGATTCCTTTTGTTGCTTTGGAAATCAGGTTTTGAAAGGAATAAGAGTCACCAGTTTGTTTTACTAAACAAACAAAAAGGTTCGTGTAAAAGAGACGTATTTATGGGTAAATATCCTCTTATACACAATGTATGCGAAACCAGTTGATTCGAAGGTTCGGGGATTAAGTTACGAATCGGGAAGGTATTAGGCACCCAATTCGCCCTTTCGGTCTCTCGAGTAGGATATGCGTGTATTATAATTCAGTTCTTGCATGCTATTTCTATTACTTTACAGCTTTCCGTACTTACCTTAGAAATCGGGATTTTGGGGTTGGGATGAAAACGATGTGTTTCCTAATTCACCCATGATTATGAAAATAAGTGTGTGTGTGTGTGATTTGAAAAAGAGAGTTTGATAATAATAGATGCAATGAAAAAAGTGATTTTGTAAAGCATTGGGCTTTTCGGAAACTGATTCAATGTGGAATCTTATATTCGATATTATATGAGGCGAGTTGACCGATCGTATACCAAAGTCTATTAATTAAACCGGTATAGATGGCACTAGTGCTCTCATAATCGAGTATTTATCACATATACACCGCAATCCATGAGTTAGATTGGATATGTAGCGATTATCGATTCCTTCGTATAACAATACCGCTAATCCGAACTTTTGAAAAAGTAAGAAAGTAATAATACTATTTTGGAATTGGATTAGGGTTTATTATACGCCTTTAATTTTGAAAAATAATTTGAAAAAGGGTTTTGAAAAGCTATTAAGTAATAAAAATTTTGCAAACAAGAGTATGAATTATAAAATTGACGAATAAATAAAAGGAGAGAGAAAATTATACCTGAGCCTTCTTGGAAGGAGAGAATAAGGATCTCTTGGAGAGCAAGAAAAGAGATTGCAACTAGGACTCTTGGAAATTATCGCGAAGCCTTCCCACCGTTGGATCATCCTGATTTTTGGATATGTGTTGTAAATAGGAATATTCTAGATCGTGTAAAAATTTCAGGTCGATCGGATTTCGGGAAGGTTGCCTTTCGTTATGATTGGTACGAAGAGTTTGTGTCCGCGTAGGAAAGGTACTTGTTGTAGACAAGGTCCCTTGTTTGCACGAGAAGTCAGGTTCTAACCGTTGGATCAGGCTGAATTTTGGATATGTATTGACAATATAAGTCTTTTACACCATGTAAAAATTTGAGGACGATCGGAGTTCGGGAAGGACTCGGTCTCCTTGGCTTGGTACAAAGAGTTTGTTCCCGCATAGAAAACGTACTTGCGTACAAAAACCTCGACAACTGAACTTCCAACCGTTGGATTATGCTGATTTTTTGATATGTTTTCCCTCCAAATGTTTTCTAACTTGTGTCCAAATTTGAGGTCAATCAGATTTCGGTAAGGCCACTATTTATTTTAATTTGCTACGAAGGACATTTCAACTAGAATTGCTCGGTAGACAAATTGATTCTTGAGGACCCCATGTCCGACAAAGATTCTCTTCCCCACAATAAGGCCTATCCACTTACCAAACTTCAAACCATTTTAACTTCGAGAAGACCTCCATTTGACCACCCGAAATAAACTCGCAATTTTTTGAATTTTCGGAGATCCGACCGTCGGATTTAGCTGATTTTCGAGTATGTTACTCCTTTTGATAATTTCCAACAACTCTCAAAGTTTGAGGATGATCCAAAGTACGTGACTCTCCTTTCACAAGTTTCCAGGAGTTTTGACGGTTTTCGATTCCGACAATTTTCGATAATTCTGTGACTCCTCATCCGGGGTCCTTTCGACTTTCTTCTTTGACCTGTATCACATGTACATAGATTTTGTGCATCCAACAATTCTCGTGCATGCGTGCATGTTCATTTCTTTGAAAATTAGGATTCTTGCGGGGGTCGCAAAATGAGGTGTTCACAGATAGCGCTTTGTATGATCCATATTCACAGCACAATGGGATATATACTTGTACTCTGTGTTGCTTGGCGTATATATGCTGAATTGTTGATGAATTGTTATATGCATAGTACATGTATCATATTAATGGAAATCGCGTGTTTTGAAGCTTAATTAATATATTCCGTATTTGATACATGTTCCATAGCAATGCATGTTGAGTATTTGTGCTAAAAAAATTTTAGGACAATTTTACTCTCGAAACTTCAAACCAAATCTATGGAAAAGTTGGGAATTGGTGAAGAAGGGTTTCTCAAGGTTTAGCTAGAAGGTTTGAGATTAGTGGATATATTTGCTAGCTAGAATCTCTTTGTTTGAACAGGATATGCTATTTGAATTACTAATTGCTTTGTATAATTTTTGTTTTATGTGCTTTGCTGCTTTCTATGCTCATTACTTTATCTATTCCTATGACAAAAAGGGGGAGAGATGAAGGAGGAGAATGCTCATGTAAGGGGGAGTAGTAAAGTAGAAATATTTTAAGGGAGAGAGAGATAACTTTTTCAGGCTTATTTGATTATCTCTTTACGCCCATACTTCACTAGGTGTTTGTTGAGCTTTGGTGTTTCAGGATTAACATGTTAATTATCCAGCTCGCTCTTTTGTTTTGTGAAGTGTTGTAGCCGACATTGAGTCTTAGAGTTAGGCATGTTTTTTAGTCTTGTTGGTGTATGGACTAACTCGACATAGAGTCTGTAATGAGATTTTATAGACATCGCATCGAAAGCGTCTGTATTAACTGTATGTGTTTTGTCATCGGAATAGCCAAAGGGGGAGATTGTTAGGTTTATATTTTTAGTTGGCTTAATTCTGATGCCAAGAACACTTTCCGTTGTAATTGTTAGAGTCAAATTGAAGATTTGAAGATGCGACAATGAACGGAAGCTCACCAAGTTTACTGAATTTATCTCACTTAATTCTGGACCTAAAGTAAGTTGGTTTTATGGTTTAATTCAAAATATAGGTGGTGTTCGAGCTTAAAATTCGTATTTAAAAAGTTTTTGAGTCAAATCTATTTTTAAGTATTTTTACATAATTTTATTGTAATTTGAAAAAGCCTAGTCAACATAAATTATCGAGGAAACTTATTTTTTTATGTCTAATATGTTCCATAAAGTTGTCTCTGAAATTTGAGTCGAATTGGTGCCCAAACGAATTTAATACCGCGAAATAAAGTAAAAAGAAAATTAATAATAAAAAGATTTTAATTTAATTAATTTTAAATTAAATGGTTTGAAAAGTCAAAGCTTAAATTCTTTTACAAGTCCAAACCCGCGTGCCTCCTTAATAATTCATGAGCAGCTCTCTTTAATGGGCCAAGCCTAATTAATGTAAAGCCACGTGTAGATTATTTAATAAAAGAAGGCAGTGCAATTTAATGGGTGGACCGATACACATTAGCAATTTGTGTACCAGTCCGGCAAAGGAAATATGTGTTGTGTTTTCTAGGAATTAAATATAAACATTGGTTTGGGTAAAAAAACACACGATTTTAGAAAGTTTTTTGAGAGAGAAAATATTCAAACGCTAAAATCAATTTTTGAGAGTTTTGAAACACCATATAGGTTTTGTGTACATGCCATATGAGATCATATTGTTCTTTAATTTTAAGAACTAGGGTTCCAAACGTTCACGAGTCTTGCCGGAGTGTCTTTGGTTGCGATTAAAGACGGGGGTGAGCGAAGTGGCTAACGCGATAAGGGAGATCGCAGACAGTGGTGAAGGATTGTGATCAAGTGCGTGGAAGGAGGCGACAGGTAAGCTAGAACAGCGGGAAGCGCTATGCCAAGCCAGCTGCGGTTGGATTCTACGTTTAAGGGATTGATGGGACTGTTGCGTAAATTGTGGAGAAGCAATTTTTGTAAATCAATCGAGTCTGTAATTTCGTTTTAATCATAGTGAAGTACTGTCGGTTAGTTCTGAGGATTAGTCCTATGCAAGTAGGGATACCTCGTAAATTCCTGGTGTTGTGTGATTACTTTTTGTGATTGATTGATTTATTTAATTGCTAGAAAACACAACACAGGTTTTGACAGTAAAATTGATTAGACTTAGGGTTTTAATTCTGCTTATCAAACTTCAAATTATTTTTGATAAAAATCCTAAAATCAACCTAGGCAATACGACCGCCTCAAAATTTGTTGTTTTTTCATTAACGTGGATAATAATTGACGTAATTTGCTATATAATAAATGGATTTTATTATAATGGTATAAGTTGGTAGATTCTTGATAACGAATTTAGTATGGTAAATCCTTATATTGTTACATGCCCATGCATTGCATTTTCCTTTCCCTTTAGTTTCCACTTGGCTAGTCGTGGCTCATTCCCTCATTTTTCTTTCAGATACACTTCGTGTCTCGGGTAGAGGTTATAAGTCGGAAAATACCCTAGAGGGGGGGGGGGTGAATAGGGTTTTTAAAACTTAATGGGATTTTTAAAATTAATTTAAAAATATTTGATGTCTATATCAATCAACCAAATAATAAGTAAAGATAAAACCAATCACAAGGTGCAAATATCACAATAAGAGTTTAAGAGATAGAAAGATCAAACCGATCAAAGTCAAAGACTTTTTGTCCACACGGTTCGGCTTGTTAGCCCCTACTCCGCGCTCGGTTAGTACCCCGAGAAATTCCACTATAACCGATCTCCTTCCGGGTGAAGATTAAACATTTACAAGTGTATCTTTCTCACACACTCTTACAAGTATTGAAATTCTCTCAATACTCACACAAGAATACTCTCTTGCTATCTTAAGAGATAAACATCTCTTAATGTTTGAAAGAAATGATTTGGTGACTAACACCAATGTACAATAGCTCTAAAGTGTATGAAGATTACAACTTAAGCTCACACTAAGAGATATATAATTTGATCAATAAAGTATAGCTCAAAATAAAGATGATTGATCAAAGAAAAATGTTCTTGAATCTTTGAATATTGAGTGTAGATGAATGGAATAGTGTAAGAATGATTCAAGAGTGTTTAAATGAGTCTTAGAGGGTGTATATATAGTCTAAGACAACATATGGCCGTTTGGAGGGAGTTGGTAAAAGTTTGGTACCAAAAATGGTAAAAAATCAGAACTCCAACGGCTAGTTTCTGGGCCATCAGTCGACTGAGCAATGCTCATCAGTCGACTGAGTGTCCATCAGTCGACTGATGGTCTCCTCTGGTCTCCTCTGGTCTGCTGCCAGTTTGACCAAAAATCTCATTTTTCATACTTTTGCAAATTAGCTTAAAAATCAATTTTGAAGCAAGGGGATACTTAAATATGAGTATCTAAGACTTCTATAATGAAAAGAGCTCCGAAATGAGTTTGTTTAATATTTAAAAGAAAATATTTGTTCCAAAATGATTTTTCCAAAAATAAGATTTTCTCAAGGAAACTTGATTCAACTTTTTGATTTGATCAATCTTATAATATTGAAATATGAGCTATTATGATCAAATGAGAATCTTTACAAGGAAACTAAAGCACTCACTCACATATGCAATAACGAGTCTTCGAGGGCTTTGTTTGATTCTTCGTTTCTTTTCTTCCTTGGCTCATTGTACTTTAGAAATCTCATTGAGGATGTGTTGACAAGAGATGTGTGAGATGTAAAACTTTGATGCAATACATTGTAGAAGAATGATCTTGATTCCGGCTTTTCGATTAGATCCACGCGTGATCAATATTGTGTGGCTATAACTTAAAACATCAACTAGGTTAAATTACACAAGATTAAGTTTATTGTTATTATCAAAACAAGATTAATGACTCTTCAAGTCAACAGAGGTCGTGGCTCAGGTCTGAGTACATTTTAGAGTTCCCTATGATGTTTTATGGACTTAGTAGTTATTTTTATCTATGTTTGTGGTTATTGTAATCTTCATTTAAGTTGGAACGTAGACTTCCTTTGGGCGCATTTAATTATATTGTGGAACTTAATTGTATTTTGTTCTTAGATTGTGGAAGTTTATGTTGGAGTTGTTGTACTAAAATTTTTGTATCTGGATTGTAATCCACTTGAGGAGTATTCGTTAAATTATTGTGTTTTGTCTAATAGGATGGTTTTCCTTGTGTTACCAATAATTCATGCTGAATTTTTGCTAGATTTTTCTACCTTGTGTTATGTTATTGGTTTAAATCTTTGTTTATCTGCTGTTAATTAGATACAGCATCCGTTAACACCTGTTTTTTTAGACGGGTTATTACATCCATTATCGATCTTTATCCTCTTACCTCATATATCCCACATTCAAATACAACAAATTACCGTTAATCAATTCATGAGGCCAGTCCATCCGGTGACACCCTTCCACATATTCTAGCCCATCTACCACCACCACCGTTCAACTAGATGATCCGCCTCATGTGATGACAACGGAATATCCTGATTATGTTGTTTTGCCCATTGATCATGTTAATCAATCACATCCACCTCGTCAATCTACTCGGGTAAGACAGCTACTTTATCATCTTCATAATTACCATTGATATTCTACCATACTCTCGTATCATGAACTATCTACTTATAAAGAGTCTAGTTCTAACAAAGTATAATAGCAACCTATGTCTGAAGAGTTGCAGGCCTTAGAAAATGTCCAAACTTGGGAATTAGTATCCCTTCCTTAAGGAAATATAGTGTTAGATGCAAATGGGTCTATAAAATCAAAACCAAATCTGATGAGTCCATTGATCGATATAAAGCCCGATTTATAACAAAAGGTTTTCATTAAGAATACTACATCAATTACGAGAAAAAATTTCTTCCTGTTGCTCGGTTAACCTCAGTTAGAAGTCTCATTGTTGTTGTAGCCGTTTGAAAATATAAGTTATTTAAATAGATGTGAAAAATGCATTTCTCAATAGTGATCTTTCTAAAGAAGTTTATATGAAACCTCATCTAGGGCTTCCCCATTCCACATCTCAAGTCTACAAGTTTTACCGTGCCTTATATGGTCTTAAACAAGCTCCTCGTGCTTGGTTTGAGAAATTTAGTTCCACAGTTCATAAGTTGGGTTTTACCTCTAGTCCTCGTGATTATGGTATCTTTATCAGAAAAACACAAGCTGGCATCACGCATCTTATTTTTTATGTGGATGATATGATCATTACTAGGGATGATGTTTCTGGAATTGCTGAACTTAAACAATGTCCAAGTCATTCTTTTGAGATAAAGGACCTTGGTTGCCTTAATGACTTCTTGAGACTTGAAGTTCTATTTGATTCAGCTGGTTATTATCTCTCTCAGGCTAAGTATGCTTCTGACATTCTCACTCTTGCCGGACTCATCGACTCTAAAACTACTCCTACACCACTATAAACGAATCTTCGGCTTACTCTTCTTAGTGGTACTCTCATCAATGATGCCACTTTGTATCGTCAGGTAGTTGACAGTTTGGTCTATCTCATTATCACTCATCCAGATATTGCTCGCGTTGTCCACATCATCAATCAGTTTATGTCCGCTCTGCGGTCTACTCATTATGCGATCGTTCTTCACATTCTTCGCATTATTCGCTACATTAAATGCACCTTATTCCACGGCCTTCCTTTTCAATCCACATATTCTCTAGAGCTACGTGCCCACTTTGATTATGATTGGGCAAAAGATCATACTGATAAGCGTTCAACCATATGGTACTGTATTTTTTTGGGAGACTCCCTTATATCTTTGCGTAACAATAAGTAATCCTTAGTCTCTCGCTTTAGTATAGCAGAATATTGCGCACTTGCTAACACCACTCAAGAACTTATCTTGCTCCAACGGTTACTCTCGGACATGGGAGTCCCTCAACACCTTCCAACAACACTTGGTTGTGATAATAGAAGTGCATTCAAATTGCTCACAATGATATTTTTCATGAACGAACAAAGCATATTGAGATTGATTGCCATTTTGTTCACCAAAATGTCGCTAGCAATGTAGTTCGCCTCCTTTGTATTGCCTATGAAGATCAGCCTGCAAATCTCTTCACCAAAGATCACTCGCCTTATCGCTTCCATGATCTTCTTTCTAAACTTAAGTTGGTTTCACATTTACCACCTTAAGTTTGAGGGCGGGTGTTAGCATATATTATGTTTTCATATATTGTACATTTTCATATATTATTTATTTCCATATATTGTGTAATTCCCATTCCTTTTCTTATTTTGTATCTCTCTTAACCCTATATAAAAGGGCTCTCATTGTACACAATTGAATCATCAAACAACATAATTTCTCTTTCTCATTAATAGGCAATGTTCGATTATAGCCAAACGAGTTTGGGTTACTCGTTTAACTCATACAAGTGGCCCTTGCTCATTTGGTATTTATTTTTACATACAAGCCACCTTGACTTGTATATTTTTTTTTTTGTAAAACAAGCAACTTTTATTTGAATGAATTTTTTTTACCATATGTGTTATGGATGCCCAAGGTAAAGTCAGAGATTTGTCGACTTCAATTTTTTTTTAAGACGCGAACTTTAATTTTTAAAATTTGATATTTTAATGTTAAATTGTTTTTTAAAATTAAAAAATATGCATATTAGTTACAAAAGGATATCTGGTACGGACCAAATCTTTTAGTAACAAAATTTTGTCACTAAAAAATTAGGAAAGTTTTTTAGTAACCAAAGTTCATCACTAAAAATCGGCCCTTATATGAATCGATCCATATCTGATCGTAACAATTAGTTATTTAGCCCCACTTTAAGTTTTTAAAAAATACCGATAGTATTTAAGTGTAGTCATATTACTAAAGCATTATTTTATTTCCCAAAGCATAGTATTATGTGGTGTTTAATAAAAAAATAGATAACTGAAAACTGAAATTAAAAAATTGTTTATTTAGTTATGAAAACTGTATCTAAAAAAATATTATTTGTTTGAATATAATACAAATGAAAACTAATTTTTTTTAGTATGGCAATTTTTCCCTTATTAGTTTTTTGAATTTCATGATTCTAAATGAAAATAAAAAAGATCATATGATTTAAACTTTTCAACCAAGCTAACTTATTTCATTTATGAAATGGGAATTTGTGTGAATATATATACGGAGATTGGAGTAAAGCTTGGGAGTATTCCTATTTATTAAATGGGAATCTTTGTGAAACTTTTCAACCAAACATTTCATTTATCAACCAAGCTAACTAACCCCTTTAACTTTAAGGCCTCGTTTGGTTCACGGAAAGAAAATTAGTTCCCCTATCTTTCCCATGGAGGTGGGAAAGTAAATTTCCTATCAAATTTCTTTTCTTGTGTTTGGTAAATCATGGAAAGTATTTAGGTAAGAGTATTATTGTCTAAAATTTGTGTAATAAATGCTTGGAAATCACATGGGAAAATCAATCCCATGTGTTTTGGGAGGAATTATTTTACCCCCTACTTTCTCCTCTCTCGGGAAAGTGTTTCCTGAATTTGTGCTTACCAAACAAAGGAAATGAACGACTTTCCTTTCCCGAGTACTAAAATCCGTGAACCAAACGAGGCCTAAGTTTCTCCAGAGCAAAAGAGATAGGTGATCACCCGGAGAAGTCTACATGAATGAATGGGAATCTGCATGTGTGAATATATAAACACAAAAAGATTAGAGTTTTGTTGGGAAATACATATTGTTGGTACCAAGAGAGTAAAATAGATATTTTACACTCTTTAAAATTATGTTTTCAATTTTAAGTGTTGAATTTACCACTTAAAACTTTTGATGAAAATTTTTAGTTTTAAGTGAAAAAATTAAGTTTTCAAATCTAAATTTTGGTTAATAAACAAGATTGAAACCATTCAGATTTAAGCGGTGTAAACAAACAATTACTTAATGTGATAAATTATATTATTTAAAATTATATATTACTTTAATAATATAAATAATTAGTTTGACAATAATATCACTAATTACCCTGTTTATTAATTTTTTTTTGACTCGCATCCTGTTTTGATGGTGGTACCCAATTTGAATGAGAATGGCTTTTTGTTGGCGGGAAAGAGCGTGCTGAAGAATTTCTGGCCGTCGAGTTAAAATTTGGAAATACGAGATTTTTCAGGAAAACGACGTCTGAGCTTTCTTGGTTTCAGCGGGAAACTAAAAATAAGTAGCGGGAAAACCATCAGAAAATAATGTATAATAAAAGAAATTTTTTTAAAATAAAAAAAGAAGAAAAAGAAATAATGACAAATGGTAGTAATTTCTGGGCAGATGGCCGCAGCCGGCATACTGACCCCACAGGATGTGTCTCTGTCGCCGTATATCTTCTCTCGACCTTGTTGCCCACGCGCCACCCGTTTCAGCCCATTAAACATAATTACTTTCTTCTAGTCATATGCTCGGCCTTTGGATATTATTATTGAACTTGAACCAATTTTTTAGAGAAAAAATACGTGGGTAATGTTATGTTATTAAAAATTAATAAAGTTCGTACACTGTGAAAGACAAAGTTAGATCTCTGGGTAATTTTTCCATAATTATTTTATTTTATGAAGGTGGTGGAAACTTTTTTTTTTTTATTCTTAGGGTGTGTTTGATTGGGAGTATTTTCCATGGAAAATATCCATTTTCCACTTGATTTGACAACTTAAGGTGTTTGATTGGCTTTTTTTTCTAGGCAATTGAATTCCCACTTTTGGCTCACACACTTACATTTTCCTTGTAAACAAGGAAAATATTTTCTTTGGGGGGGCTAGTTTTTATTTTCCAGGCAATTGCACGGTTTTTGAGACAACATTTTACCCATTTTCTACACTAAAAATGCTATAACTTAAACTACAAAATTCAAAATTTAATAAAAAATTTATATTTAAAATCTACTCATCAAGATCAATTAAACAAGATCCATCATGACTATAAAATTATGTAAAAAAAAATACTCATAATTTTTTCTACATTAAAAATGCCACAATACAACCAATATTTTCCGGGTAGAAAATTAAGGCAATCAAACACACTACACTTCATTTTCCATGCAACTCAATTCTAGGCAATTCAATTACCGGTAACTTATTTTCTTTCCATGCAAATTCCACGCTTGCAATCAAACGCACCCTTAGTGAAAACGTGTAAGATATTTCATTTACCTATTTTTGTTGAAGGCAATATTTTTATATTTGTAGGACTAGACTGAACTGAATTAAACTTGAGATATATATACTGTTGTGTGCAAATATATTAAAACTAATGCATTTTCTCATTTACAATTTACTCTTCAGCTCGATCTGGTTATGTTTATAATATTATGCACTTGCATAATTTAGAAAAGCTTTCATTGTAAGAAAATTGCTGTGCAATTATCCAACTCAAAGTCAGTCCAGTGTCTTTGCATACTAAATTAGGATATTTTAAATATTGACATCAAAGAAAAGTGTGTGGATGTTGTTATTCCACTCGGATGCTCTACCCAAACTATCGTTGCACAAAAATTCTATAAAATGTGTTAGTAACAATAATATAAATTGAAATATTAATCTCTTACTTTAAAGAAATTTAGAGAAGTTAAAAAAAAATTTGCATCACTAGAGCCACTAATTTTAATGACTAATTTTTATCTGTTTTTCCCTTCAATATTTAGACTTTTGAACCGTTAAATTTTGGATGATTAAATCATTCAGAACTCAAAAATAGTTTTCGGTTTAAAAAATATACTCTAAATTAAAATAGGTTTGTGTCATTTTTTTTTCTTTTTAAAAAGCACAGCAAAAACCACTTCATTCCAAGTGCTAGTGTAGTTGTTTACTATTTTTTTATGTAGTGCAAAGAGTGCTTTAAAAGTTATAACTTAAATGAATTTAAACAAGATATTTTTTTTTGTTACAGAGGAACAAAACAAGAACAAAAAAAGTAGTGCAAAACTAGTCGCCTCTCATATAGGCGATTCCCTGCATGTCCGCTTTCAAGAGTTGGACTAATTCGTTTATAGACACCATCACTCGCATTGCTTGCTCTCTTTGAATTCTTTCGAACTTTGACATATAGTCCGTACATTTTAAACAAAATATTTGTATTGGAATCCCATAAATAAGAAATAGTAACTAGTAATGATTGGTTGGAAATTACTCTTAAATCATGCTTTTAGTATTTTATTTTTTTTGTCAGATTTGTGTTGCATTTAACTTTGCCAAAATCTATTACTTGGCGAGATAATTAGAATTAGTGTTAATTAAGACGAATAAAAATTAGGATCAATCGCCAAATGACATCGGCCATGGAAAATTAAACTAAGTAATAATTAGAACAATAATGTTCGCAGATGTGGCAGTGATTATATCTATGCCTTTGCTTTTGGCGCCACAAAATAGTTGTAATTAGGTGTAGGGTGCGTCCGGAACTCCGGATGTTTAAGGGGTTCAACATAAAATTTGAAATTGAGGCCCTATTAATAATACAAATATAAATTTTTGAAGGGCATACAAATATATATATATATATATATATATGTATAAGTGTGTAACTCACGTAATGCGTGGACGTTTTAATTAGCATAGTATATAAATGTTTTAAATTATATAAGTATAAAAATATAATGTATAATGGTGAACAAAAATAGTCATGATTAGTGCAAAAATATAATTCAACAATCTAATTGTATAAAATAAAACAAAAATATAAATTGATATGTATAAAAAAACTTTTGAATTAGTGCAGAACAACTAATATATCTAGTTGAGATAAAATTATAAACGGCCAGAAGTTAAGAACATATATATTGTCATAACTAAAGGAAGGTAAAATAATTATAAAAGTAATTAATGATTGCATTAATTACTATTTAGATTGCATTAATTGCTATATTTTCTCAATTTTATTATATAGTAATAGAAGATATATCTATATTATTTTTTTTCTTTTCAAACTGAAATTACATTTTATAATGAAATTTGAATTTAGAAGGACCAAAATCTTAGATCAACTATTTTCTAGGAGGCATTATAATAAAAACGAACAGTACACAAAAATAATTTTTAATGGAGTTCCCCCTTTTTTTATCACTCTAAATATAAATGCTCTTTAACCAAAAACTATTACAAAATTGTATGAAAAAATGCATTGAAACCATACATCTACGTTTGCACCCCACGAGAAAAAAAGTGATGAGCAGTCAAAAGAATGTAAACTTACTTTCGTGTTGGGGTTTTAAAAACTTTGCTTTTTTTTTAATAGCATTACTTATTTATACTAACAATAAAATGTGAACGAGGTTGTTGATGTGTCAATTAAATTATTAAAATATTATTTTATGTAAAGAAAAAAAATTTTATTTTAAGATTTGAATTTATAACTTCACAAACAAAAAGAATTTCACTTTACCACTTGAACAAATACAATAATTTATTATAAAAGTGTTACCACATTTACTAAACCCTCTTCTATTGTCTATATTCGATTATTAAAGTGTCCTCATTCTATTTTATTTTTTTTCTATCAAGGATAATTTAGTAAATTATTTTTTCTTTAAATGTATACTCTTAAATATCATATAGTTAAAATGCGTTAGGTCGGATTAATTTGGATTGAAACAAATTCGAATCTAAGTAGAGGTAGCAATTCATGTTTTTTGTCGTGTTCGGGCCTGAGGTAATTTGACATAACATTTTATTATTTTTAAGAAATACAAGCACAACTTACCGAATACACAACATGAACGAAGAACATGATTGTAAGTTTGGGTCGACACGTCATAACACAAGTAGAAATGTTAATTTTTTCTTATTAGACACGATAATACCTAATTAACATGTCAAAACAAGATTAACACATCGTAAAGTCTTAATAAATGCGTTATAACACTAGTAAAAACGTTGATTTTATCTAATTTAGACACAATAAACCTTAAATTACATGACAAGACACGATTAGCATAATATATCTCCAATTTTGTTTCCAAATATGGACACAAGACACTTCATGTAACCTTATAAACATAAATTATAATTCTTCAATCAATTTTATTTTATATCGTTTCATGTTGTTTCGTCATGCCCTTTTTAAAATAATCACCCTAGTAGGTTTATGCATATTTAATGGAGAGGGTTATAATTTCTAATATAATATTCGCCTCGATCAAGCCAGGAAAAGTACAAGACTTATATACATACTTTTTGACGGGGTGGTTTGGATCTTACGAATCCGCTTGCAAACTTACCTATTGCCAACCCTACTAACAACTAAAAAAGTGTTCAAATTTAATTAATGTTTGTTTTCAATCAATATTTAACAATGGCAATCAATCTATGGGAATTGGACAATTTTTAGTTAATCAAAAGCTTATGTTTAAAAAATTATCTATATATATAATGAATTTTTTTTACTAGTTTAGGATAGGTAAACATATATTTACAAAATTATGTTCATGAACATTTAAACCAGTTTTATAATCAGGCTTTGCTTTTTATAATCTGTATTGTACAATTTTTTTTATCAAATAGGATATCTACATAAATCTATGTATTATTACAGAGTTGGTTTTACATAATAATGATTCGTTTAGTTGTCCCTCAAAATATGGATTAGATAGTTTTTAATTTTTATGTTGATTTGCGTTTGGTTAAGAAAATTAAATAATTGTAAATATGAAAATTCAAGTTGATTCATGAAAACTAAAATTAACTCATTTGAAGTAAGATTTAAAATTGTCAAATTCTTGAACTTGAAAATTCAATCAAACTATGTATTTTAAAATATAGTACATACATTTGATGTGGATATCTCTACACAAAATTTTAAGAAACATAGAGGATTTTAAAGAGTGTTCTTAAATAAACACACGAAAACAGTTTTTTCATCCCACTTTAAACTCACCCCTATTTTATGTTCAAGTTCCAAACAAAAAAGTAGCAACACAATTCTGACCGCTGCTTTTGTCAAACCACACTTACTTTTACTCATTGTGATTATTGTTGAATTTGTTTGACATCACAACTAATTGATGTTCTGGTCAAAAAACTTATCATATTTCCTTAACGCTCAATAAATCTATCCCTGAAATATACTACTAGATTTCTCTTTATCCTAGATAGCCATGTTTTAAAAAAAATTGATTTTAATTATAAGGCTCCTACTAACTCTATGAATAATCCCAAGTAAGAGTGATTGAAGATTACAAATAAAATACACACTATCGACTTAACAGTTGGGAATAAATCTTTTACGTTGTTTATTTTTTCTTCTTTTTTTTAATGCTTTAAACCTATAATGAGCAAAAAGACCTTAAGAAATATTTTAGTTCGAAAACCCAAAAAAAAAAAAACAATTCATTTGAGCGGATAAAGCTATTAACGCTAGAGGATAGGGACAACGTTCACTAAACGTTTAATGAATACATGCACATAATGGAGTCCTGAGAAGTCAAAATTGATTATATGTATGATGTAAGCTTCATAATTAATATGCGTACAAGCACTGGCTTGAAATTGATCACCAGGGTAAAGGATTTATATGTGGCGTTGAAGAATAATAAAGGTATTCTTTTTTCTTTTTGGCAAAGAGAATAGAAGAAGATGAAGACCGAAACCTCATTGGGTGAAATCTTAAAATTCTTACGTTACCGCGATCATCACGTCACGTAAATCAATTTCTCATAAAGCCGGATCGAGTTCGGGACAGTAAATATACATGAAATCTATAGAGAGAAAGAATAAATCAGCTTCCCTTGATTTTGCTTTGTAAAAATGGTGAAAATGTGGGGAAGAGAGGCTCAGAAACCATTTAAATCTGTGCCACCGACTGACCAACAGTCGCCTGTTAGGCCCACAACTATCACCTGTTTGTCCTCAACATGCTCTTTTTCAACAGCGAGGCAAAATAAATTTAGGACCATAAAAAACAGTTGCCTATCCTCCATAACTGGCGCCTGTTACACCCACAATTGCAAAATTCAATCTGAGATGAACTAAAACTATCTAACAACAATTTTCACATTAATCACATTGAACTAAACATAATTTACATTAATACAACACATGGTGTTACAAACATTCTCCCATACATAAGACAAATGTGTTCAAACTCGCCCACGCATTTTCAAAATGCATTTCACTCTTAAATGTATTTTTAAAATGCGTCTTTACCCCATATGTAAATCAAGAATGTGTATAGTAAGAAACTTAATTAAACTTAAATCTTATATACACTATCATATGGAATAGTGTATTGCCCTACCAATTGTCACTGTTGCGTGCGAGCATGTAGAGTAAATTTACACTACTTAAATACTTGAATCATTACATATGCTTTTATGAATATATAGTTTTAGTAAATGAATTTTATCGTTAAATATATTCAAAACCAAAAGTAAGGATTTATTGGGGGTTCACTCACTATTGGGATAATTTAATAAAGATAAGTGTACAGTGGGAATGTTGTGGCCAATTCGAAAACTAATCAATCGAACCTAATCTAAAAAACATCGAATTGAAGAAAAAACTGAAACCTAAATCGAAGAGGTTTGGGTTTGGCATGTTAAAACTGAACCGAAGTTTAAATTCAACAAAAAATGATACCGTGTATGCATAGCATCATATGAAACTGATAATTAAGATCACATTAAGTTCAATCAATATTATAATTCATCACATAAACATTAATTAAATTTTCATAAGTAAGCCAAATAATGGTTAAAAATTAAATTTTTTATACTAACTTTTATTATTGGCTTTCCGTTATGGAAAATATCAGTTATTAATCATGTTTAACTTAGTTACCTCTTGTCCAACAAGGTAGATAAGAGAGTAGGATATTAATGTGAAATAAAATTACCCATGCTATTTAAACATAAAAATCTTTTTTTTGAATGATTTAAACGTAAAAATCTTTAATGGCATGGAATGACATTTTCTTATCACTAGCCTTGGAGCACACCCTACGTGCGTGCAGTGGATCTAATAAAATAAATTGCATGCAAAATAATATTTTGTATCATAAGTACATAATTAGTTTTGACCTCTTTGCAGAATTTTTTTAATTATGAAACTAGTTCACTTTCGATTAGTTAATTAAAAGCTTATGTATCTAAAATGCTTCAATTTTACTTGATGGGGGTGTTTGGAGAACTTAATTGAGATATTAAAAATGTTAGAACCACATGTTTTGAAATGAGTGTTCTTTTATACATCTACAAAGTCTTTTTTTACCCCGTTTATCTTTTTCTAGTTTTGATAAGTTTGCAAACAAATAATCCCTTATTTTTTATTTACAAAAATGAAAATGAAAAGAAAAAGAAAAAACTCCCCCTCTTATTCTTTAACGGCACACATAAATTCCCCACATTGGTGATCCATTTCAAGCCAGGAGTTGTGTGCATATTAATTGTGAAGTTTACATCATATATATTTTGACTTCTCGGGACTCGATTGTGTGCATATATTCATCAAACGGCTAGTTAACGTTGTTCCTTTTCGCTAGCATTGATAGCTTTATCCGCTCAAATTAGTTGTCTATTTTTTTAGGGTTTCCAAATATAATTATTTCTTAAGGTCTTTTTGCTTATAATAGGCTTAAAGCATATTGGAAACAACATGAAATTATATTGAAAATTAGAAACTCTCCATTAACTATGCTTAGACCTAGAGTGACCATTTTAAAAAGGGCATGATGAAATAACATGAAACAATACGAAATGAAATTGACTGAAGAATTATGATTCGTGTCTATAGTGTTTAACATGAAGTCGTTTTTGTATCCATATTTTGAAACAAAATTAGAGATATATATTAGGACTTTACGTTGTGTTAATCGTGTTTTGTCATGTTAATTGAGTATTATCATGTCTTAGAGAAAATCAACGCTTCTACTTGTGTTATGACGTATAGACCCAAAACTTGTAATCATGTCTGTCGCTCATGTTATGTATTTGGTAAGTTGTATTTATATTTTGTAAAAATAATAGAACATTATGTCATATTATCTTAGGCCCAAATATGACAAAAAACATGAATTGATATCCTACTTAGACTCGAATTTGTTCCAATCCAAATTAATCCGTCTTAACGCGTTATAACTCTATGATATTTAAGAGTATGATTTAAAGAAAAAATTATTTACTAAATTATTCTTCATAAGAAATAAAGAAGGAGAATATAGAGGACACTTTAATAATTGAACAGAGACACCAGAAAAGGGTTTGGTCAAGTGGTAACACTTCTATGATAAATTATTATATTTGTTCAAGTGGTAAATTAAAGTTTCTTTTGTGTGTGAGGTCATAAGTTCAAATCTTGTAATAAAGTTTTTGTTTTCTTATTACAAAGGGATATTTTGGTAATTTAATTGACACACCAAAAACTTTCATCACGCTTTATTATTAGTATAGATTATAAAATTGACTATTTACTTCAAAGGGAAAAAATATATATTATATGGTACATTAGATTTCACACGTGCCTTTAGAAGTAAAGCAAAAATAATTTTTTTCTTTTAGCAAAAGTATTTGATAAATTGTGCAGAGAGATAAAGGCTGAATTTCGTGAGAGTAAGTAGGGAGAAACTCGAGAATGCAACAAACACCACTTAAGAAAATTTACTAAATTGTAAAGAGGGAAAGAGAATAGGTAGGGCATTCTAACAAATTGTATATGGATACCAATGAAAGACTTTGGTCAAGTGGTAACACCTTTATAACTAAATGTTATGTTTGACTAAGTGGTAAATGTGTAGTTATTTCATATGTAAAGTCACAAGTTCAACTCATTGTGTTGTATTTTATTTATTTTCTTAGTATATAAGGGTATTTTAGTAATTAAATTGGCACGCCAAAAAGACTGCTCACGCTTTATTAACAGTATAGATTATTATTAAGTTATTTTTGACACTTTGTATCTTTTATTTTTATTTTTCAAATTCTAACTTAATTACACACTAATTTATTATTCTTTTTATTTTAATCTCCATATCATTTATCTTAAGTTGTAAACTCTAAGATCTCGTTTGATTCACGGAAAGAAAATCAATTCCCTTATCTTTTCTATCGAGGTGAAAAACTAAAGTCCATGTCAAGTTTTTGTTCTTGTATTTGGTAAAGTATGAAAATTATTTAGGTATGAGTATTGTTGTCCAAAAATTTTGCAATAAATGTTAGAAAATCAAAAGGGAAAATCAACCCCATATGTTTTGACAGGAATTACTTTACTTCCTACTTTATCTTCTATCAAAAAAATATTTTTAAAATTTGTACTTATCAAACAAAGAACAATAAAAAGTTTTTTTCTTGAATTTTTAAATCTGTAAATTAAACAAGATCTAAATTCTACGCTATGCTACTTTTCCACTTTTGAAACTGTTTTGATCTATTATTATAATAATTAATTTTTTAAAATAACATATAAAATGAAACAAAATTTTTAAATTTGGGTTTCTGGAAATCGAAAGCACTAGGCTGTAATGGACGCCAGGTGGCAAGGGAGAGTTGCATTAAAGGACAAATGTATCCAACCACTTAAAGCCAGTGTTCCAGTCGCAGCATGACTTAGGGCCCCTTCTCCTCTCTCTCTCTCTCTCTCTCTATAAACTCAAAAATCACCTTTTGATTATTGAAACTGTCTCGAAGAAACCTTAATAAGAGCAACCCTGTCCCTGAACATTCTCCACTCACGCCCCTCGTTTCATCTCTCTCTCTGTGTTGGGGCCCCCTTGTCTGCAAACTCACTTGCCTCCTCTCCTCTCCTCATTATTAAATCTTCAAGAAGCAGCAAACAAAATTCCCCATCAATTCCCCCCCACTTTCAAAATTCAAAAACCATCTTTCCCCACTCTCTCACGTTTTCTTATGGCTTACAACAGTTCTAGGGGTATCTGCGGCAGAGAGTTTTGGCTTCCCTCCGACATACCCATGGCCAAACACCACTACACCCAACAACATCCTCCTCTCAACAAGGATCTCTGCTTTCCCACTGACTTCCCTTACGAATTTGGCTCGCCGGTTGAGTCCTCAACCGAGTCAGAGAGCGACGAGGATGACCTTATCGCCGGCTTGACTCGTCACTTGGCTCGCTCTACTATACAAGTGCACAAAAATATCTCTGTCGCCAAACAAAATCTCGAGGTAATTTTTCCCCAATTTTCCTCTTTTGTGAAAACTTTCATAACAACACAATAGGTTCTGATTTGGTGTACGTGACTGTGTTCACTCAGAAATCGTGGGTTTTATCCGGATCTCCTCAATCTACTCTGAGCGCTGTCGGAACTTGGTCCAGCAACGGTAGCCCCAACGGACCATCGCAGGCTCCGTCGCCTCCAACGACACCGTACGGTGTGAACGAAGACTCTTGGGATCTCATTTACGCAGCCGCAGGACAGGTCGCAATCTTAAATAAGAGTGGCGATTGGGTCCCTAATTGCAGGGGACCAACAGTTCCTCCTCGTAATCTCACTCCGGCCTACCCTTCGCCGGTAGTTAAACCCCAAAATACAGGGGCATATTTGAACCAGTGCCTACCTCATACTCTGTCACAGCCTAACCATGTAAACCCCTTTCTTTCCTCGCACACTAACAAGAAATAACTATTTTGCTTGTTCTGTTAATATTCTTATAAATGGATGGATTTGGGGTTATTTATTTGCAGAGCTCTGTTTGGGGAAGAGAGGCAAAAGAAGTGTGGGCTTCTCAGCAACAAATCTATCGTCAAAACAGAGGTTCAGTGGTGGGTTTGGGAGGTGATAATTTTGGGGAGAATGGAAAATCCGGGAGGGCATTGAGGTTGTCTCAATCTGCATGGCCTCCTCTGAAAGTTGAACAACAGCAGCAGCAGCAGCGCCTAAATCCACCGCAACAGCACGGTGGTTCGGGCATAAGAGGGGTCTTTGCAGGGCGATCTGATAGTGGTGGTGTGAAAAGGGAGTGTGCTGGCACTGGTGTCTTTTTGCCTCGAAGATACGAAAACCTTACAGAATCTCGCAAGAAGCCAGGTACTTACAGCTTTGGACCGTCGTATTTTCCACTACCATGGATTCTATGGGTTCATACATACATACATACATACATACATATACATATTATATTATATATAATATAATATAATATTTCCTCTGGATGTTTTCGAGTTTCGTGAGGTTTAGTCACTGTTTGGTTTCACAGGAAACGGCGCAGAAAATTAATTCATTTGGATCAGCAAGGAAAATGATTTAATTTAAATTTAAGATTTTAAAATATGAAGTGAAGAAAAGTCTTTTCAGCTCATCACGCCAAAATGGCGATATAATTGCCCAATTTTAGTGCGAAGAACATGGTAATGCCTGATTATGGGTCCCAGTTTTCTGTTAAGTGTGAGCTCCCTTTTTTTTTTTTTGGGCCTTTTACTTTCTCAGATGCCAAACAGGGGCTTATTAGTAATTACAAACAAATAACTCGACCTGCCTCCATGTTCTGATGTTACGTGAGGCTTGAATTTGTTCTGTCATTATCTATATTTTCCGTTATATCCGGATTTTTGAAATGGAAAATAACCTTCTTTCCTCTCTAGTCAAAGGTGGAGAATCCCTTTTTTCTCTTTATAGATCTCATACAATCCTAAAGAAAATATTGATTTGATTATTAATTAAATAATCTTTTTCGAACTCTTCTTTAATTAATTAATCTTTTTGAAACTCTTCTTTGAAATGGGCAGTGTGTTCTATTCCTCTGTTACCAAATAAGGTCGTTCAACCTCAAGCTCAAGCTCGTGTCAATGGTGGTTCAATCCCCGATTACAGTAAGATAATTTTGCCCCTTTATCATCCTTGTTTCATTGTTATGACGATGCTGATGATAATCTATGTTTCAATTTGGTGCTTAAATGCTCATATACTATACTAATACTAATGATGAATAATTTGGGGGTATTGGGATTTACTTGCAGATGAATTACTGGCTAGGAGGAATGCACTATTGGCTCAACAAAGACGAAGTATGCGCCCAGAAGGGGGATTGAATAACGAAATACACCTCCCACAAGAATGGACTTACTGAACTTTATGTTTTAATTAGCTTATAAATTAAGGAGGCTCTAAGGCAGAAGAAGGTAGAAAGAAGATCAAGAAAGTAGTGATAGTATTTGGCTGATGGCTATGTCTAAATTTGTGTAGTTAAAGAGAAGAAGAATAATAATAGATCCAATGGTTTTTTGTTTTGTTTTGGGTGGGAGATTGAATGTTTTTCTTTTTGCGGTCTTAGGCTTTTGACCAAGTAAAGGATAGAGAAAGGAATGGGGGAGGAGATAAAAAGTGGAGGGGTACTTTTTGGGTGTAGTGAAATAAAAAAGTGGAGGGTTGGGGGGTAGTTTTCTAGGAAAGTATGTATTTGATAAATGGGCGGGGGGTGGTTATTATCTTCATGTAACCCACTCTTGTTCGGCAAGTAAAACATCTTAATAAGAAAGGATGTTGCTTCTTTTTGTATAATGAATGAATGTAGTACTATATTTCCTACAAATTTGTGTTTTGTTTGCTTTGCTTTACTTTACTTTTTACTGCGTTAGATTAGATAGCATTTTGGTTGGTATTGGCTTTCTGTTCCAAGGTGGAGAAAAATAACTGTGAGACTAAATAGAATAATATCTTTAAATATCATTACATAACTACAACACCTCCATTTAAAATGTTGAGGGTATGGGTAACTTAGGCGTGAAGGAGAGTTGGGGGGGCAGTAGTGGCAAAGGGTAACGGGGGGATAGGGACCTGCGATGCGGTGTGCCGTACCACGTTGATCCAAGCTTGTTCGGGATTGCGACGTTTTAACCTTTTTCTTTTTTCTTTCCTCTTTTCCTTTTTTTTTCATGTTGTGTTCCCGGTTCTTTTACTTTCCCAAGTTTAAATGGTAAGAAGATATGCCTAAATCGATGTATGGTAGTACCCTCCTGACTGTTGAGTCCGTCAACAAAGTTACAATTATTTTTTTTCTTTTCAAAAAGGAGTTTTAAGAATTTTCTTTTAATTACAAATAATGAAAATACTCTTAAATTTTTCGGTTGACACTCGAACTTGAGTTTTCATCCTTAAAATATATGTGAAATCAATGATGCAAGAGATAAAAAAAGTCTTGCCATGATAAACATAATTTAGGTCATAATGTTATTTCACCAGTGCATTTTATTAAACTTGTGTATACTAGGTGATGGACCAAATTTACTTATAATTGTATAAACTACAATAATTTTATTTGCTTTGAATAATTTTAGAATAATTTTTTTTAACCAATAATTAAAGGACGCAACTTTGTAAAATGACGTGAATGCATCGATTAAGAGTTAGATTCAGCCGCGTAAACATAGCACTACTACCGATGTATTCAAGACACATTACCGAGTCAATTTTATTGAAGCAAAGCTCCCCCAAAATTCTCATTTTATACTAGTGGAAAAAGGCTCGATTTATATAAACCTTTAGTTTTATGCCAACCCCCGTAGGGTTCATGCGCTCCCACTTTCCTTCCCCTATCTCACATAGCTCGAACACGGGGGCTTATCAAGCTATATCTATATGCATGTATTCTCTTGGAACATACAACATCAAGTTGATGATTCGTAAATGAGCTGTTGTTTTAAAGTCAACGAAAATCGTTTAAGTGAACTAATCAATTAACGCTATCACCTGATTAGTCTAGTGTTCCACATTCACAGTATTTTTCTTTCTACTTTTGATAAACAACTCGATACATTTCTATAATTATGTTCCTTAGACCATCTACACTGATAAACTTAGTTGAATTGTAAGTAGCCCGGGTGTTTTTGATTTTGGTTGGGGTGGAAATTAGGAAACCCAAACTGAAAACGAATTTGAAAGTTCAGTTTCTAAATCTTTCAAACCCAAAACCGAACTAAATTTTTTAGTTCAGTTTTCATATATTTTTTTTTTCTAAAAAGATAAATTGTAAAACAACACCTTTTTTGGTCAAAAAAATACTTTACACTTACTCTTACTTATTTTGAACTGAAAAAATATTAATTCTTACATTTATGATATCCATCAAATATTCATAATAACTAAAAGAATTGGGTTACCGTTAGAGCTCGTAAAATATTAAAAATATAAAATTTTATATAGTGAAATAATATTATTTTTGAGTCATATATGCAATGATTCGGTGGTTCTAGTTCGATTTCGAGTTATCATGCATTTGTTTTTTTTGGGTTTGATTTCTAACGGACCGGAACGATTCGGTTGTTCTTTTTTCAAGTTTGCCTTAACGGCCCTAATAAGTAGGATAAATATACCCTATTTACTTATGTGTTAAAATAGTGGTATGGTAGTAATATTATAAAAGATAGATATAGTAATTTATTTTGTAATTGTAAGTAAGGATAGAAAATAGGTGTGAGAGAAAAACTCTCCCATGCATTTATTAATGCGTTTCACTCCCGAACACATTTTTTTAATGCGTACAACTCTCAAGCTCATTTCTAAAATGCGTACCACTATATACCAAATAACAAACGCATATATTAAGGAACTTAAACAAATTTAAATTTAATATATATCTATCTTATGTAGCAGTGTTTTACCATATCAATCGTCATTGCGTTACCCTACTTATTATATCCGCTTGAATTATTGGGAATTTCTTATAGCTAAATTATCAATTCACGAGAGAAATACAATCAAGTGATCAATAATAATAATAATACCCATTTGTTACATGGTTGACAATTTGTGACAGCGTGCATGACAGTAATCATATATCCATATCATCATCGAGCATAGGGGACCTGGCCTTAATTGCAATTATGGTATTAGATGCATTATGAATAGATTTTTTTTTTTAATAGGCTCTACCTGATTTAATGATTGGACGCTTATAATTATGTTTTCATGTTTTCCTGGTTCTATAAGAGTGCGTTTGGCGCGCTGGATAAAGAGGTAAGATATGATAGGATAAAGGCCGGATATGATAAGAGTCGGAATTAGTCGGATAGGAATTATGTGGGATATGATATGAAAGGAATCAGTCGGATAAGAATTAAGCGAGATCGGACATGATAAGGACTAGTCGGATAAAGATTTAATAAACTTTGCATTCGATGGAGTTTCGGATTACAAGTCTAGATATTATATAATATAACTTGTTTTTCTTTTAAAAACATATGCAATTTTAATTGTTGTCCACAATTTTGTTAGTTGAGTTACTCTGATTTTGGATGGTTGAAAATTTTCATTAATAAATTTAATTATCTAAAAAAGTGTAAAGAAAAATATTAAAAAAAATAAAAATTATATTCATTTTGTTATCCGGCAATCATGAGATAAAATAGTACCACCTATAGGGGTGGTATATATTTATCCGGTTCTAAAGGGATAAAATGATAATTAATCCCGAGTTGCGCCAAACGCAGGACACGACAAACACACCCTAAAGGTTTTGCTAGTTTTTCCCCGAAAAGGCATAATTCATTTCCTTTGTATATTTATTTTTTAACATAAAATATCTATTGCTTTTTAAAATTATTGTACGAAAATTTGCTCTCTCTCTAGATTTTTGCTTTTGGCATTTTTGCCCCAATTGGAGTTAAAAACTAAAGAGATATATCTATTCTCTCCACCTCAAATTAAAAATCTCACTTTTTTAGATGCCTTAAAATTAACAATACATTTATTTTTAAGATATAGCCAATGTATTAAATCTCGGAAAGAAAAAAAAAATCTTTATCCAAAAGTATCAAAATATAAGTAAATATTATTTGAAATGGAAGAATTATTAAGTATATGAATACTCCCATTTTCAATGATGTTATCAAATTTTCGAATTGCAACAACAATAACAGGTAACAAGAGTAACAGCTACCGTCAAGTTATAAGCTTAAAGGTGAATGCCCAACAGGCCAACACTCTATTGCGTAAAGATCATTATTCATTAGAAACTCATGATTTTGAATATAGCTGAACATTTTGCTCACAAGCTTGTAGAATATTGACAGTGTGGGCAAACATTACTAATACAAATATACATATGTCGTAAATATATGTATAAAAATCAAAGATAATAAATACAGGGGAATTATTTTAAACTATATTAGACATATAGAAAAATAAAAATAAAAAAATAGATTATTTACTGTTCGGGTTTTGGCACTAAAGCTTTCAATAGAGGTAAGTATCGGGGCTGTCTTTAACTTTGGATGGTGATAAATGCACCCCCTTATTTTATCACTAAAACCCTCTCTACTTTACTCCCTCTATTTTTATAATTTTATCACAAATACTACAATCTACAACCTCCTAAGTTAAAAAACAATTATGTTAATACTCTCCCGTCATTGGAAGAGTATCTTCATTAATACTCGCTCGACTTTGAGCATCTGAAATTTCATCAATAACTTAAGTTACGACTAATTTTTTGAAATGTACACATCCAATTTATGGTGAGTAAATGTAACAATACCCTCTCGTCATTGGGAGAGTATCTTTATTGGCACTTGCTCGACATTGACCATATGGTATTTGAATAATAACCAAGGCACCTACTCATTTTTTTGAGATATATTCGCCCAATTTATGGTTAGTAAGTGTGGTAAACTCTTCTATCATTGGGTAATTATCTTCATTGATACTCGTTTGACATTAAGCATATGGTACTTGAATAGATTTGTGGGTATGATTTTTTATTTTTGGATTTTTAGAAAAGCTAGATCTATATATATATGCATTTTTTCGTTTGTTTCTTTCGTTTTGGAATATATATGTATGTTTTGAATATATATATGTGTGTGTATGTATGTTTTCAAAAAGAAGCAGAGGAGGAAGAGGAGGAAAAAGAAGAAGGTGGTGAAAAATGGTGAAATTGTTTTGTTGTAATTAAGAATTAATAAATTAACTTAATTAATAAGTTAGTAAAAAGGTGAAGATGATAGTGGTAGAGATAAATTTAATTTATTAGAGACAAAAATTTTCAAAAGGTGTTAGTGACAAAAAACAAGGATGCAAATATCAGCCTCCTTAATTTTGGTACAGGCTGGCCCATTACTGATCACGAGATTGTGTAGTCTAGTAGGTTTGCGGCTCGCGGGCTTAAGATCACAGATTTGATAAAATCCTTCACAAAGCACTAGTAAAAAAATATGACAACAAAACCTGGATTGGTAAATGAAGTACCAAAAAACTTTGAAGACTTCATTGGAAGGCCGATATGGTTGCGGCCTGCGGGGGAAGGGAGGAAGTTAAATGGGTGAAACGGCTTATTTTGATGCAACGGTTCTGGGTTCGGGTGATTGTCGGAGAGCGGGGCTGGTAAGAAAGAATAGTGACAGGGAGATTATTTTTGAGAACCAAATGCCCTTAAGTTTGATTTTTTCATCATATTTATGACTAGCTATTGTTCGTACGAATCGTACCAGACGGCACATTGAAATAAAAAAAGATATTTTTTTTGACACATTTAAATTAAATAGTTTAATTTCAAAATTAAATATTTTTGCCATTATACTAATTATAGATTAAATCACATTTAGATTTTTGTATGCCTTGATCTATGATAAGGATAAATAAACCAAGTATATATAGTACTTACTAATATTTGGTTATTTTGTATGTAATATGATTTTTTAAATATGCGTTTGTATAAAAATTTAGTTTTGCCGGTATATATTTTGATTAACTATACATGCATTGGATTTTTTTTGTATTCGATGTTAATACTTCTAGTTTTCAATATCTTTTTCATATTGCGATCCCTTCCAGTAAGGAGAATATCTAGAGGAAGAAAGTCGGCACCATTAGCTTGGTAGTTCAAAATAAGTAATGAAATTAATTATGTAATTTAACTAAATAGTTTTTCTTATTTTTTTTAATCATAATATTATAATCACAATAAATCTTATTTTGTAGCTATCGATGAATATGTTTTAAATTTAAAAATTTTCGTTAAATTCATTTTTTTAGATTTAAAGTTATGCTATTATAAGTTTTAAAGACAGAGAAAGTAGAAGAATAGTGTGAATGAAATATATGTAATCCTGATTTGACCTTTTAATGTGAGTGGAAAACATATCTAAGGGTCAAAAAATCTACAAAAGTGTTTATACAAATTATGGACTATTGATTTGGTAAAAAATATTAGAAGAAATTTCTTCTTTTTGTTCTTTATATTATAAATTGGTTGGGCTCAAAAAAAGTTTTTTTTTTTAATTAAAAAAAACCTTCCAGAATAGTTGGAACAATTTTTCACTGTTACTAATGGTGTGTTGGAAATTCAATTAGCTCGAAATCAAGTTTCCAAACACAATATTAAATACAAATTAAATTAATCAAGCCTCTTAGCCTAGTGGTATAAGACAATCACTTGGACAACTTTGGGTCGACTTGGAACTCTTAAAGTTGAACCCCGATGTTGTTAAAATAATGCTTGGCCAGCGGCAACCACTCCGACATTGTCAAAATAATGCTTGACTAGCGGCAACCACGAACCTCGAGCGAGGATTAGTCGAGGTGTGCAAAAGATGGTTCAGACACCCCGTGGAAAAAGAAAGCAGGGATTCGTCGAGGTGGAAAGCAATTTCTTATCTAATTATCCAAATCCGACCCGAATTTGTTTAGCTTTTGCTTAACAAATTACATATAGATATGACTCAATCCAACATATACATATATACCCGTGCAATGCACGGGCTGTTTAATAAAATAAATGGTGAAATACTACATAGAGGTATAATGAAATCACTAAGAAAATATAAAATAAAATAAAAGAATTTCAAACAGCTTGTTGAATAATAGAAAGCTTAGCTGTCAACACAAAACCTAAAAAAAAACTAATTATCCATTTGCAGCCATACAAAAGAGAATAAACACAACTTAACAAAATTAATGAAGAATAATGTGAATCGAATATTATAAAACTTGAATACGTACACGTTTGCATCTAGAGATCAAAAAATTTATAAAATAGTTATACATCTATGAGAAAATAAGAGTGACGTATCTATCTATAACTGAATTAGATTTTAGAAAACTATTTTTAAGAACATAACTAAAAATGTGTAATGGTAATTTGTGTTCTATGATACACCTGAGTGAGAGGAGGAGGATTTAATAGAGATAAATAATAAATAAAATTTATGAAAGAAAATGTAAATGAATTTTTAATGTGAACGAGTATTTGAGAAAAGATAATAATGTGTATATAAAATTTATAAAGAAATTTGATTGGTCTTAACGAAAAAAAAAGTGAGGTGATAGATAAGGACAATTATTAAGAAAAGAGAATGTGAAGAGTTATGTGATATAGAGATAAAAAAACAATTAGTGAGAAAATGAAAGAAATTGAGAAAATAAATGTATAATTAAAAACCAAAAGGAATGAAATAATTAGTACATTAATTACAAACTTCTTCCATAATGCATATATAGTATAGATAGTATAGATAATAATAATAATAATTATTATTATTATAAAAAATATAGATTATCAGGGAAATTAATATAATAATTAATAAGAGAGAGGGTATTAAGCATGTTATTATTACGGTAATTATTATAGCAATTAATAAGAGAGATTGTAGTATTTCCTCTGTAATACCATAAGGCCTCGTTTGATTCGGGTGTTAAAAAGTGGGATGAGATTGTTAATACCACTTTTTTTATAATACCTTGTTTCATTCGCACAAATGTGCTGGGATTACTAATACTGGTACTAACTTAATACCACTCTTTGTAGTATAATTTAATACCAGGGGGGAGGTGGTATTGTTTATTCAGGATTAAGAAAAATGAACCATATATTTTCAAAAATTACCATTACTACTAGTACATTATTATTTTAATTTATTTTCGTTTAAAATTTTTTTTTAATTTATTTTAAAAAATTTCTTTTTAAAAGAAATTAATTTTTTTTTTATTTTGTAAGTCCAAAATATAATCCCGTATACAAGTTACAGAATCAAACATGTTATTAATATTAGCATGAGATATCCTAGTATTAATACTACATGAATCATAATAAGGTATTGGTATTAAATTAATATCAGGATTAATAGTTAAGTACTATTAATACTGGTATTATTAATCCCACTGACCCTAATACCTTAATCAAACGAGGCCTAATAATATATGATATATATATATACAATCACCCGTACATTAAGAGCTATATATGCACAATTAAGGCCTGACCATTTGTTTAATATCTAAATACTTCCAACTTTTTAAATCCCTTTCAATTTTCAACAAAACTCTTCCGCTTCCCTCGACCATTTGTTTAATATCTAAATACTTCCAACTTTTTAAATCCCTTTCAATTCAACAAAACTCTTCCACTTCCCACAATTTTCTACATATATGATTGAGTACAGCATACCTTCTGTGAAGTTCTCGAAGTTATTGAAATCAGAGAGAAATCAAATGATGTTGATGAGATGAAAGATTAATCAATTCCAGGGAAACGAAATATTTTCCATGGTATGAAATGATTTTGAAAAATTGATGGTAACGATATAGCTAATTGTAAGCATTGGAAAAAACAACTGGAAATCTCATTTGAAAAGATTCTATAGAAATATTGATAAATCTCAGCAGCAATTGTCATTGAAAAAAATGCGTCTAACTTGACTATGAAAATTGAAACTCATAAGTTCAATCACAAGAGGAATCGAATAGACTTTGCAACCAGGCTTATAAAGCATAATTGTCCCTTTCAATATGACCGAACATGAATTTTTTGAAATTTTCTGCAAAGGTCTTCAGCCTAGTTTAAACTTACTGTAAGAAATACCGTTCATATATTCTAATATCTTAAATGTGCATAAAAGAGAAAAGGAGTAGAATAGCTGTCATTACTAATTGTGGACTTCTGATTATAAAAAAATAGGGTATATATGCTTGACGTACGACACATTGTTTTGTGAATTAAAGAATAAAAATCATTGCTTATGGATATATAGTGTCCCCGTGATGTAGAAACTCTTTTTAAATGCAAAATTGACATGATAATGGAATTGAACTTTGATGGAAAGTTATTTGCAATGGTAATTGACAACACTACAACAAATGATGCAATGCTTAGAAGTATGAAAATTTGGCCTTCTGAGAATGGGTGTGGATTTGTTCCATGTGCGTTTTAGTGCATGTATTTGCATTGGTAGTTTTCACGTAAATCATTGTTGCCCAGGAGTGGGGATTTGTTCCATGTGCGTTGTAGCGCACATATTTTGAATTTGATAGTACAAGATAGCTTAATGGAGACAAATGGTCTTATTTTAAAAGTTAGGGAAAGTAAGTGTCAAGTATGTCAATAAACTCCATACTCTAACGCAAAAAAATTGTTAATCATGTGAAACTAAATGAGAGAAAGAAACCTAATTTGGATTGCGTAAGTAAGTGGAAATTATACTTTTGAAACGCTAGAGAATGCTTTGCGAATGAGGGACGCATTTTGTCGCTCGGAGCAAATAGTATAGGTACAATCCCTCAAATAAGGCCATAAGGGGTGGGAAGTGGCAAAAAATATTTGTGATTGTTCGAAAGCAAATTATAAGGCAAGTCATCATTTTTCTGGAACAAACTTTCCAACTTCAAATATGCCTTTTCCTGGTATTCGTGACACTTAATTGAGTTTGATCGAATAGTAAAAAATGAGCACAATTTTCTTAGTAAAATGGCAAGTCCAATGAAAGAAAAACTCTTTAAATATTGGGAAGCATGTAGCTTGCTTTTAGCCGTTGTTGCTGTTCTTAATTCGAGGTTCAAGTTAAATTTAGTTGATTATTACTATGTGAAGATTTATGGGAACGAGGCAAGTAAATATATTCATTAAGTTCGCAATTGTCTTGTCAAAATATGTTTTTGGAGTATCGAGGTTAATCTTCTCCATGTGGTTTACATTAATCTAGTTTAGGTGATTGTATATCTTGTAATAATCAAGTTCATGAAGATCCAAAGAGGAAAAAATTGAGTGACTTGATGCATGGTATTTATAAGCTCGAGCTTCAAACGCCCTTAGTTATTAAGGCTCCGTTTGATAGGAACATGGAAAATAAAAATAAAAACAACTAATTTGGGTGAGAAGATAGAAAATAAGTTGAGGCATATGATGAGATACTTCTTCATCTCATACACATTTTTATGAGTATATGTCCTCCATCATCCTTTAATATTTTGTGAAAATTTTTTCTCCACTATCACCCAAAGAAAATTTTGTCATGGAAAAAAGCAAAAAGCAAGAGTTAATCTCACCACATACCTCAACTTATTTTCCATCTTCTCATCTAAATTAGTTATTTTTTTTTTCGTTTTCCATGTTGCTATCAAACGGAGCCTAAGAGTTGAAATTTGATCATTATTTGGAGGCAGGGGCGGGCCTACACAGGGGCAAGTGGGGGCAATTGCCCTCAGTTGGCTTTTGGATATTCTTAATAAATACGGGGTATTTTTTTTTTAAAAAAAATATAGAGATTTATGTGCATAAATTTATATTTGAGGGTATCTAAGTGTAATTAAAAAAATTTATCAAACCCACCTGCTTGCTCAAAAAAGGATTGAAGCCAATAAGCATGTTGGTTATCCACAAAGCCGGCCCTGGGGCAGGGCGACCGCTCATGGTCCAAAATTTTAAAAGGGCACAAATATTTGTTTATATATATATATATATATATTAAAAAAATAAAAGCTTTTAATTAATAATGAAACTTTCTAAAAAAAAAAACTTAGGCAACCAAAGTTCTAATTGTGTGTAAGAAAATAGTTCTTTTAACTCTTCTTCGATCTTTCTTCCCATATTCAATCTCAATCTTCTCATGTTACTAGATAAAATTAGAGGGGCACCAATATTTTTTCTTTTATTCATATTGATTTTAAAATAATAAGAGAGAATTTGATATTTAATTGTAAGGTATTTCGCAGAATTTTTTGTAGTTGTAATATTTTTTTTGTACCATGTAAATTCTTATCATTGAAATAAAATTATTTTTTAAATTTATAAAAATAATTTATCGACTTATAAGAGGGCAATTTTTTAAGTTTTGCCTAGGGCCTACAAATGGCCAGGATCGGCTCTAGACTTGTCCATTGGTGTATTTGCTTGTGAAGTTGGCCATACTCTTACCTGTTGCAACGGCAAGTGTTGAGCAAGCATTCTCGGCAATGAAAATCATCAAGAGTGCGCTACGCAATCGAATGGGAAATGGATTTATGAATGATTGTTTGGTGACATACATTGAACAAGACATTTTCAATAATATTAATAAGGAGGACGTGCTACAATACTTTCAAAATATGAAACTCCGTAGAATTTTATTGTAATTTGTAGGCATTAAGTGTTTTAAGACTTTTAATTGTATCAAGTATTCTTATTAATGCAATTATGTTCGTGATTAAATTTGTTCTCTTCGGTGATTAATGTGCTTTAAATATATTTTTGTTTGTTTTAAATTTTGCCCCCAGTTGGTTAAATTCCTGGGTCCGCCACTGTTTGAAGTAGCAATGTTTCGAAAGATAATCTTTTAATATTCTTCACAGGTGAAAAATCAACAGTTTTAAGCTTCATGTATTAGTGAAGATTGCACATGATGTCTTGGTTTTAACGTGGGAAGCAAGGTAATGGACGAGTTTTACTTCATCACTTCTTAATATTGTTGAAGCCTTCCCCCTTTATTTTTTTGTGTTTTTGTAACAACTACAATTAGAGAAATTTGAACACTAAATAAATCGTGCCTTAAGATCCTAATAAACCGCTAAGCTAACTTTGTAAGGTGTAAAACCTTACAAAAGTCAATACCATATACTCATAGATTAAGTTTATTTATTTAATGTTATTCTTTTTGTTTTTAGTAAAAGATATTGCTTGCTACAGAAAGAGGTGATAAAAACTAAAATTAGCTGCTCTCACTAATACAAAATAAATAAAATGCCGTGAATATGTTAGTAATTCTTTCCTACATACATAATTAAATTCTCAAGCATATTCTAATATTTTATTACTTTAATCAAATGCAAATTCTTACCTTTTGCATATGGAGTAAGAAATGGTGTAAAGTGAAGATGAGATGAATCCCATTTTTGTGAACATTGGATAGCACATTTGCACCTACTGTTTATGTTTTATTTCTTATAAAATTTGGTGACATTGGGTTTTGGTACAAACTTGTTAAGCTGATTATTTTTTCAAGAAAGTATATTATTTATATTAAGTAAGCTATTTAAATTGTTTCATGTGAATTTATATATCTCTGCATTTTTTTTTTTAAAATTCCGAGTTCAACACCATTTTTCCCAATTTTTATTTGTTTTTGTTATAACATTTAATTATTTAAATTTTGAAGTTTTTGTTATAACATTTAATTATTTAAATTTTGAATTGGGTTGGATTAATGGGTCAAATTGATGGATCGAATAACTGTTTAGTAACAAATTGAATATTGATAGTGTTCTAAATATTCATTGAATGAATGGGGAATCATATTTTATTTATTAACTTACGGATTGATTATTCCACATAGGATGGATCCGGCCTAATATAAGAAAGAATTAGAGTGTTATCATGATTAGGCCATGGGCTGTAAATAATGGTTTTACATTTTCTAGAAACAACACGCCCAGAAACACTTTTATTTCTTTATATTATAATATATAGGAGCAGTACAACCATAACAAAAATCCACACATACAATTCGTAAGAAAATACTCCTCACAAACACACATTCATAATATTACTTGTACATTTATAAACTCGCACATTATTAACCCAATTAATAATTAACCAGCACAAACATTATATCCTAAAATCAACCCGAAATCTGAACGGCCTTGACATCAGGCTTCTTAACCTCCTGCTTGGGAACATTGACAGTCAGTACACCATTTTCCATACTAGCCTTCACCTGATCTACCTTTGCATTCTCCGGCAGCCTGAACCTCCTCATAAACTTGCCACTACTCCTCTCCACGCGGTGCCACTTGTCATTCTTCTCCTCCTTCTCTTTGCTCCTCTCTCCACTTATCTGAAGCACATTCCCATCTTCAACCTCAACCTTAACCTCTTCCTTCTTCAGCCCCGGCAGATCGGCCTTGAACACGTGTGCCTCAGGCGTCTCCATCCAGTCAATTCTAGCATCGGCGAAAGCGGACGTTTCGCCGAACTGGGGAAAGGAGAGAGCATTTGTGGTGAAAGGGAAGTCCTGGAATGGGTCCCATATATCGAGAGAGAAGGGGTCGAAAATGTTGGATCGTCGGCCTCCGAAGAAATTGCTTGGGATTAGCGACATTTTGTGATGTTATGCTAGCTATTGTTTTTAGGGTGTACAAAGGGAGATAACAGTATTTGTCAATTCTGCGTTGCATTTATTGATGAGGGAAGACGTATTTATAGTGCAAGCTAGGCGAGAGAACCGAACTTTCTGGCACTTGTATATCAATCTAATCTTTGGTGTGTCATGAGGCTTCAAGAGTTGTCTAGAAAAAGCTTGTGGGATTAATAATGTCCTACGCAATCATATGTCGACACCTGTCATAAGACTCCTCTCTCTCGAATTAATGGATATTTTCCCTTTCTTTTTTTTTTTATGAAACAGAGAGGATAAAGATGCAAAATCTCAAGGCTTCCACCACCTTCTTCCAATTTTTTATTTTCAGAAGAGCTGATTGACCTGCTTTCCTCTTTGAATTGTTACATTGGTCGAGAATCAGGATTTCGTTTAGTTAGGTCGCCTGTAGACTAGAATGGTAATTCTCACCACTGCTTGAACTTTCGATCTACTTTTAAACAAAAAGAAGTTAAATATAGATTTACCTAATAATTTGGAAAAATTTGATTGAAATTTGGATGAAGGTTTGAGTTTAATGAGTTACACCAATAACAATCTAATGACTTAACGTCTTTTTATGAAATTGATCTATTCGTTATATTTATCTTTGTGGACTTGGCTCTATTTTATTATTTTTTTGATTCAATTTTGTCAAATAAAATCTAGCTAGTTCGAAATCGGAATGGATAAATTTTTTTCTTGAAATTTGGTACAAGTGCTCTATGTAATATCAATTTCACAAAATTTTATCAAAAATTTCAAATCAAAAGTGGGTGATTTGATCATCTAAAAATTTAATAGTACGTCGAAAATAAATATATGGATCAATTTTTATTACACCTACATTTGGTTTGAATTTCTTGATGAAATTTTGTGGGAATAATCTAATTATTATATAAATTATTTCCACCAAATTTGTGAATTTTGTTTTTTGATTTAGTCTCGAACTACCTTAGATAAAATTGAATGGGAGAGATAGTGGAGAGGAGCGAACTCCATACTTTGTTTCAAGGGTATAATGACCAAAATGCACTCGCTCTATCTCACATAGGGGTGGCCGTTGTATCGTGTTCAAAAAGTTGACATTACTAGAAAGATCAACACTACTTGACACGATTAACTAATCGTTTTAAAATTTTCTACACTAACCCAACATGTTTAATAATTATGTTACACGGGTTGACATACATAACCTGTTTATTAAAATATTAGAAGTCATTCTAAATAAGTTTTACTACACTAAAATAAATATGGTTAAATATATTACATATCCATCAATTATGAATAAAATTTATAAATAAATTTTATCACACCAAGAAAGTATAACACATCATAATACGACCCATCTATTAATTGTGTTGTTCTAGTTAAGTTTTAAACTTTACACTTTGCTTTGTTTTAATTAATATTTATATGTATAGAAAAGTAAGAGTATTTACTTTAGAGTAGTGGAATGGTATGTATTGTCTAACATATGCTATGGTGGGTACCTCTCTAAATTTTTATATATATATATTTGTTATATTTAGGGGAGATGATCGGTCAAATATTGTTGTATTAACTATATATATGGTGATTAATATGATAAACACTTAATGTTCTTGCTTTTTTTTGGTAAATAATGGTGTGGTGTACGTATCTTATTATGATATACATGCACACACTAAAATAAATATTCAATATTATTTAAAAAATTAAAATAAATAGTTTCAATTCTCAAAAAAATCTTAAACTAAATAGTTGATCATTTTAATATCATTAAAACATAACTAAAATGTTAAATCACCCGATCAAAACTTTAAGAAGTGTTAATTTATAGAAGTATCTAACAACATATGGTGGAAAGTACCTACTATTCCACTACTCTTTATGTTAATGTTTAGTGTATATATATATTTACTATATAACCTTTCTTATGTAGGGTTGCTATACATGTTATTTGGGTTCATGTTACATGAATTGGCACATTTAATTTAAATGTGTTATACGGATTATATTCGTGTTATGTGTGGATTGACCATAACCTGATCCATATATTAATTATATTAAGTGGGTTAACCTAATTTTGATACTAACTCATTTAAGCTCAACCTTAACCCTCTAAGTTTGTGTTGGATTTGAATTGTGTTATTGTGTCATGTCACAAGTTGTTACCCATAATCTCATGGTAAAAAAATTATTTTCACTAATCTATCTATTTTATATATATAAAACGGAAGGAGTGAGAAGGTTTTCCTTCTGTGATTACACGTGTCCATAATAAATGTTTTTATTCAGCCCTAAATCGGCATTTTCCCTATCGACTTTTCTTCTCTCCGTTTTCCCGTTTCATCTTATCGGAACTCTTCGCTTCTACCTTTGTGCAATGTCCCAAACTCTTTGCCTCCCCAAAGTAAGCTCTATATTAATCATGGATAAACCTCCATTAATATCTCCCTCTACTATAAATGGAAGAAGATACATCTCTCCATTATCTTTCGCAGTTTCTACAAGGTAAAAATATTTACGCCCTTCTTTGTTTTCATTGTTTCTTTCCCTGTGATTTTAATTACTCATTGATAGTTTTAGGGATTTGAAAGCAAAGGTGTTTGACACTTTGATTGAAGGAAAATTAAGAAAAGATCAAGCACAATCCGGGTCTAGCGAGAAATTTGCTATCCTTTGGTAAGCCCTTTTTTTGCTTTCTTACTTTTGTTTTAGAGCTTGATTATATCACTGTTTCAAAAAATGCACCGAGAACTTTTATACCAGTTTATTGTCCAAGATAGTTTAATTTTTATTTATTTGTTTGTTTGTAATTTATGCATGCTTTAAGGACTGTTTTCCTCCATTTCTACCCGCTCTCTATTCTAAACCCCAATTCAAATTATTGAAACCCAATTCTCAACTGAAAGCTCAATCAGTTCTACAAAGAGACTGTCATTAAAAATTCAACTCCATACCCAAAATCGATACTAGAAAAATTCAATAAAAATAAGTTTTGTACCAAAAAAATACAACCCCAGAACAACTATACCTGAGTAGAAAACATATTTAAGTTATTATATTCACTAGCTATACTAGAAGTGGGGTCAGCTCAAAATCCAATCACTTTCAACTTCAAAAACTAGACCGAATTTTTACTCACAAAGTAGAAGAGTGGACCTAACTTATTGTAAGTGCTTTCAATTTCAGCCCCTAAATAAAAAACCCAGATGAAAATTTTCATATAGCCAGAGTAGAAGTGTGTAATTCAACTAATTCAAATTGCTTAAATTAAATTAAGATGAAATGAATGAAACCCATTCATGAGTCACCCGAATTCAGCCACTAAATCGGGCTTTTGATGAGTCACTGGGAAATGGAGATAATAGAGAAGAAAAAAGAAGTTGCTTATGAAATTGAAATTAGTTGTATCCATGATTGCGCAAGTTTAAAATTAATCTTGCTGTTGATATTTGAGTCTCAAATACACATGTTGCAACCCTTCATATTCTAATTTTGAATGAAAGATGATTCGACACATTTACCGCAACTGAGAGCAACATAGCAAAAGACATTCATTTTCTCCTTCTACATCACACATTGCTTTGTTTGTGATACTCGGTGTGGAGTAATTGCTTCCCTCACATTGCACAAGAAAGCCCTCATGTTAGAACAGATCTGAAAAGTTTCCAACTGAATGAATTTACGTAGCTCAGAAGTATATATATATATAATAACAACCTTTTCTGTAAGCAAGTGTGACAATATTTCCATTTCGGTGTTCTTGCTGCTTGCGTATAATGCAATTGGTTGTACCATGTGGCGTCCATCTGCAAGTCGTTATTAGTTTTACGAATAAATGGCAGCACAATGTCTATCAACAAATATATTCAGTTAAATGAAGGCACATAAATGCAGAAATTTCATTGAAATATATTTCTAAATTGTTTCTTGAGTTGTTTTCTTTTAAACTTGAGTTGTTACATGAAAATTTTCTTGAGTCAAATTATTAGCACAAGTGAAAAAGTGATCAATACATTCTAATTTTAGCCAAAGTTTGAACCCCGCACAAGTAGTCCATGCTACAATATCCTTCCTTGATCTTTAATTAAAAATTCTTCTTCTTCTATTTTTTTAACTAACATTTTGTTTATTTCTGGAGACGATTTTAATCCACCAAAGCTCAGTCTTGCTCTTCTTCTTTACTCTTATTTCTGCAACAGTTATTTGGAATTTGTATAATTTTTTTTTCACTACAAAATGTTTATTTATTGAACTGAACTCATGCATTCTTTTTGTTTTCTTTGGTTGGTGTTCTTGACTTTGATTAAAGGAAAATCAAGAAAAGATCAGGCATAATCCGGGGCTGGAGAGCATTTTGGTATCCTTTGGTAAGCATTTTTTGCTTTATTACTTTCATTTTGACCTTCATTTCGTCACTCTTTCGAAAAATGCATTAAGAATTTTTGTAGCGGTTCATTGTCTGAGATAGTTTAATTTTTATTTATTTATTTGTAAACTGACTTAACGAGACCACTTGCGTTTAATAGATTTAGTAACGTTAAAATATTTGATTTAGAGGTGGTAGTTCAGGTCAGTTAATGCCTGCTTGATGCTATTGCTCTCATATCTTCTTCTTGATTGATTTAGGAACATTATGATATTTGATTTAAGGGTGATCGTTCAAGTCAATTTATGTGTGCTTTAAGGCTTGAAGCTCCTTCTCTCATAACTTCTGAGTTGCCAGTATAATAAATTTATTATTCCTAAAAATTATGTTGGTCCTTAAACTACACAGCTCAATGATAGATCATTTGACTGCTGCTCTATGGGTTCAATCCCCACTAATAGCGCCAGTTCAAAAGTAATCATACTTTTAATATTTGAGGCTCAAATACACATTTTGCAGTCCTTCATATTCAAAGTTCGCAGGAAAGATGATTTGAGACATATACCGCAGCTGAGAGCAACAAAGGGAAAGACATTCAATGTCTCGCTCATAGTAGTATTGAATTTTGTTAAAAACAATAATGAATTGGATTATTGTAAAAATATAATATTAAAGTCATGTTATACTGCTGTGTTGTTAGCCATTTCAGATTTAGAAGGTTCTCTAATTTTTTTAATTATTATCTTTATTTGGTATTGAAATTGTGGTCTTATCTAATATTATATTTGTTTTGACATTTTTTGTACGTCATCCCGTGCATCGCACGGGTTAACAACTAGTATCTTTTTAAAGATACGTGAAGTGAAAACTAATTAACCAATCAAGACATGATTTATTTGGTATATGATACTTGTTTCTTAAAATTAAAACTCTTAATTTGAATTATTAAGTAAAATAAAAGTATGCAATTTTAATTAATTATTTTCTACAACTACCTAACATATATGACTGATATTAGATCCGGATTTTGTCCCATTAGATTAGACTTTAGAGTGTGATATTTTACGCGAGATGCTGTGGTTTCATCCTCCTGATCTTCGTTAAAGAACTATCTGGATATATCATCATTTTTTAATTTTTTTTTAATAAAAGAAGAAGAAGAAGACATATATGACATTGAGTCTTTAACAGTTGCCCATTCTCTCTCCAGCCGAAAGGCAACCCAAGAGGCCCATGCCGAGGGTATAAAGTTGGCCCATTTTTTTATTTACATTTCGTCAAATTTGTAATGTGTATTCCGTTTACAATTCATTTTAAGTATATAATACATTAAGAGTTTTATTTATTTATTTATTTAAATATAATTAAGGTATTGTAGGCTTGGATGTTTCTAAAGCGCTTCAAGTTTACGTTTTTCAGACAGTATTTCCAACCCTCGAGTCTCGATGACTTACGAGTTTACCATTAATTCAACTAATGAAACTCTCATCTGACTTAGTTCAGAGGAATAAACAATTCAATTTGATAATTGAAAGCCAAAAACATATATATATACACACACACATAAGATTAACCATTAAATACCGTACAAGTGAACTTAAACGTAGGAAAATAAGTCTTCTACAAAGCTGGAACCAATTAAATATAAATATCACTAGCTATTTTTTTCTTAAAATGAAATAAATGTTGTATCTCATCTGAAGATATTTTTTGAACTACCGCGGTTTTAAATTAAATGATTCTTTCTTTCTGGTGCTTAACCATTAAGCGTCTCATATAATTAGTTTAAAGTAATAAATGTACCATATCTCAAAATTATAAATTGCAGTTAACTAATAATTAAGTTACAATAAGATGAGAGGGTTAGTACAGTGGTAAGTAATCTCGTCAAACGTTTGACTCATGGGGTGCGAGAGATATATATATTTTTTGTTTATAGGATTAAAGCGAGAGACTTAAACTTCTTTTAATTTATTAAAAAAAAATTACTTTTATTAATATTTTCTTTTATATTATTTATATAATTATCTAAGGCTAGGACAAATTTTAACAGTCACATGAAGATGTATTATAATTTTGTGAATATTGTTTTAGGTGTCGTTTGATAAAAAATCTAAAAACTGAAACTTGAAACTGAAAAAACTGTTTGTTTAGTTTTGAAAACTGTATTTGAAAAAATATTGTTTGTTTTAATATAATACATTTGAAAACTGAATTTTGTTTAGTATGACAATTTTTGCCCTTATTAGAATGGTGCTAACATGGTATTTACACTTAGGTAATTTATTTAAATGTAATAGGGTAAAATATATATTTTATACTTTTTAAAATTAAGTTTTCAGTTTTAATTGAAGAATTTACCTCTTAAAACTTTAAATAAAAATTTTCAGTTTTAAGTGGAAAAAATTAAGTTGACACTTAAATTTTTTTTGTTAACAAATAGCTTTAAAACTACTTAAATATGAAAATTTTAAATTTTTAGATTTAAGTAGTGTTATCAAACAAAACCTTACCCCTGCAATTTTTTTTATTTTCAAGGAAAAGATGATTTTGACCGAATTTAAAGCCACCCATCATTTTTGTTAAAAATTGTTTATTCAAAGTTTATAAATACAAAACGTATACGTATCGAGTATACAAAATAATATAATATCTACACAAGTGGCGCATTTGCCTGTTTTTAAGTCGTGGATATACAAGTTACACCGCAATTATTTTGGACCATTGTAATCCCAATGACCCAACTCTTGTTGAATGTATCCGAGTGCTCTTGCTCAGCAATGACCTCAATTGGCAAATGTCTCTGTCACACTTTCTACATGCTCTCAACAGCACCACATTTTAATAACAATTTACATGAAAAAACTGAATTTTTGAATAATTTATATGAAAAATAAATGAATTTTATATTCTCTCTCAAAAACAAATTAATTTTGCTGAAATTAGTTATTACCTGAAAATTAACTAATAACAAAATTCTTGCAACTTAAAAATAGTATAGATAAGAAAAAGGAACAGACAAAACCTACCTTGAAAAATTTAATGTACTGATTTGTATATTTTTATACTACATAATTGCAAATCCTACCCCTAGACGGTGCAATAAAAATAGTATTTTACGGGAAACCAAGAAAGTTTACAGTACTCTATATTAACGTCATAGTCTTTTTCTAGTACGTACTATTTCTGCATTAAATTGAGTCTTATTTTACCTTTTTAAAAAATATTAATTTTATGTTAATCAATAATTAATAATATAACTTATTTTTTATTTTAAAATTTAGGGGGTGTTTTTTGCCCTCTAAATGTTTAATAGGAGTGTTTTAAATATTTATAGGTATATAAGGATTTATTTTAATGATTAAAAGGTTAACGGTCATGTTTTTAAAAAATTAAGCATTAAGGGCTCGTTTGGTTCGAGCTTTAGGAATGTAATTGGCATTCTAGATGCCAGGAAACCTTTATTCCTGGCATTCTTTATTCCAATTCATTAGTGCTCGTTTGGTTGGAGTTTTAGGAATCAAATCGGCAATTTTTATTTTCTGGAAAAAAATAATATTTTTTTTTCTGGAATTTTTTTTTTCATTTTCTGGAAAAAAAATTATTTTTTTCATTTTTGGGGAAAAAAAAAAGAAAGATGATTCCTACAAAAGGGAATCCAATGATTCCTCCCAATTTTCTTGGGAATAAAATTTGGCAAAATAGGGGAATTTAGGTTTCTTAAGAATCCTAAATTTCTTGCCAAAACTTGAACCAAACAATGGAATCCTCTCCAGAAAGGAAATTAGGATTCCAAGAATCACCAAAAACTCGAACCAAACGGATCCTAAGTACTCAACACTCTTAACGCCGTTGAATGCTTATGATTCCAACGTTAAATTTTTTCAAGAAGTTCTTTAAATCCACATACCTCTCATCCCCGTCTTCTATTTCAAAAAGACCACTTTGCATTATGCCATTTTTGCTATTATAATTATATGTGGATGATGTTTGCTTTACATATCTTACAATAGTACTACTACTATAATTATACGTGGATGATGTTTGCTTTACATAGCTACTACTACTATTATATAATTATATGTACTACTACTATTACTACTACTACTACTATTATTATTATATGTGGATGATGTTTGCTTTACATAACTTATAATAATACTACTACTATAATTATATGCGGATGATGTTTGCTTTACATATCTTACAATATTATTATTATTATTATTATTATTATTATTATTACTACTACAGTCCGGCTATTAAGAGAGATTCCCTTACGTTATCCTTGAGGGACGGATATCCTATTCCCACTGCCAAACATGTGCACTCTTTGTTGAAAAAAAAAAGAAAAAAGAAAACCACGTAATTCTTTCCTCCTTTACACGCCAAACCCCTCACGCTAAACCCTTATCACGTAAGCACTCCTTGTTGGAAAAAAAAACCCACGTTATTCCTCCCTCTTTCTTTACACACTAAAGCCATCATCACGTAATTTCTCCTCTTAGGCATATGGATTGGTGACCATTCACACCAGCAACCCTCCTTGTCCGCTGTTCGGTGCCGCCCACTTTTCTCCGTTAAACCTTAATGCCATTGTTCCTCTACTACTTCTAAATTCTTAATTTTCCACATTGAAGGTATTACTACAAATTTTTAACCAATATATTTTATGCTGATTATTTATAATTTAAAATAAAATTAGGTCTTTGATTTTCAAAATATTATTTATTCTAATTTTTGCCTATTTGGATTAGGTCTTTGATTTTATTTGTGGAGATGGATAAAGAAGGTTATAGTGAAGGAGAAAATATCGATTTATCTGTTGATACAGAAAATAAGGTAAACCTTAAAGAAGAAACAACCCATGAACTAAAAACCACAGTCGATTCCTCTGGTAATTACAATCCTCATGTAAGTGATGAGATTAAACCGATAAAAGGACAAGAATTCCAAACATTAGACGATGCTCAAAAGTTCTATAATGCGTATGCTAAAGAAGCTTGTTTTAGTATTAGAAATCATTCTTCAAAGAAGAGGAAAGGAACCGATGAGATTATAAGGAAAGAATTTGTGTGTTTCAAGCAAGGAAAATGTGAAAGATTTTAACATAAATGCAAAAAGGCGTCGAGGACAATTAAAAGATGGTTATAATGCTAAATTAGTGGTCGTGAAAACAAAAAAGGGTTCTTTTGTTGTGAGTATTTTTAAAGAAGGGCATAACCACCCGTTATCAACCCCGAGAAAAACTCATCTCCTACGGTCTCATCGTCAGGTTTCAGATGTGGCAAAATGCTTGACTCAACAATTCTCCATGGTCAATATACCCTCACATCAACAATATAGTTTGCTTCAAGTACAATCAGGAGGGATTGAAACTGTCGGGTGCACACAAAAAGATTTATATAACCATGAAACACAAAAGCGCAAGAAGGTGAAGGGGCATGACGGGGATATGTTGTATGAATATTTTAAATTAGAACAAGCAAAAAACCCTTCTTTTTTTTAAGATTGAGGCGGATCATGAACAAAAAATTACTCGTTGCTTTTGGGCTGATGTGACGATGAGACGGGCGTACAAGTTTTATGGTGATGTGGTAATCTTTGATACTACATACAACTCCAATCGTTATGGGATGATTTTTGCACCTATTTTGGGGGCTAACAATCATAGGCAAACTACTATTTTTGCTTGTGCATTCTTAAATAACGAGCTAGTTGATACTTTTGTGTGGCTATTTAACCAATTTTTAGAAGCTATGCCTAGCGATGCCCCTAAAATGATTATCACCGATCAAGACCCAGCGATAACAAAAGCTACTCCTCTAGTCCTTCCAAATACGTTTCACAGGTATAATTTTTTTTTTCTTTTAGATAGGTGTAATTTATTTTTTTTACTTTAGAGAGGTATATTTTTTTTCACTTTAGATAGGTATAATTTTTTTTTACTTTAGATAGGTATATTTTTTTTAGATAGGTATTTTTTTACTTTAGAAAGGTATATATTTTTTTCTTTAAATAGATATAATTTTGTTTTCTTTAGGTAGGTATAATTTTTTTTTGGTATGTCTAATTTTTTCCCTTTAGATAGGTATAATTTTTTCATATTAGTTCAGCGCGTGCATTTTTCACATGAAGTTTTCGGAGAAAATTGATGCGAACAAATACACATTATACTATACTGAGTTTGCAGATTGCATATGGAATTCCGAGAGTTGTGAAGAATTTGACTTGAAGTGGACGGGACTTATTGTGAAAAATGGATTAAAGGACAACAAGTGGTTGGAAGATATGTACGAGATTCGGTCTAAATGGATTCCAGCGTATGTTAATCAATTTTTTTTTTCAGCCAACATGTCAAGTAGCCAAAGAGCAGAGAGTAGTCACGCAGTTTTTAAGAAATATATCAGTAAAAGTAACTCTCTTGTTGAATTTATGATGCAATTTGGTAGGGGACTTGTGAAACAACGTCATCAAGAATTGATTGCCGATAACAGAGATATAATTGAGAAGCCTAAAACGAAAATGAATCATGATTTTTTGGAACATATGGTTGAACATTATACCCGTGAAATGTATTATAAATTTGAGGATGAGATGTGAGTTTGCTTAAAGTATAAATTTGTGCTTTTTAGGGAAATAGAGAATGAACAAGTGTTTAGGGTTCAAAGAAAGGATGCGGAAACTAGTAGAGTTCGTGAGATTTTTTATAATAAGCACTCGGAGTTTGCTTCTTGTAGTTGTAGGAAATTTGAGAGCTCTGGCATCCCATGTAGGCACATCTTAGGTTATTTAATCAAATTTCATGATTTTATTAAGTTACCCGAACAGTACATCTTAAAAGGATGGACTAAGGAAGCAAAAGTTGGGACAATGATTGATGATGGTGGGTTGTTTATAAATGATGACAAAAAGTATATTATGAAGCGAAACCAATTAGTAAAAGCTTATTTAGATGTTGTTGACAAGGCCCTTACTAGTGAAGAAGCAACAAAGATTTTTAATGATGGTTTACAAAACATTAGGGAGAAAATTAATGCATTGGGTTGTAGTGAAAAATATGACCCTTTAGGTGGTTGTGCTACACATGGGAATGTTTCGAGTAATTATGAGCATGTTTATAATGAACCGAATCAAGTGAGAGCGAAGGGATGTGGAAAAAGGCTCAAGGGAGGAAAAGAAAATGCGCTAATAAAAGCCAAGAAACATAAAGCTAGACGGTGCCATGGGTGTGGTAAAGTTGGCCAAGCTCATGATAAAAGAAATTGTCCGTCACTTCTAAACTCGTAAGGATATTTTATTTATTGTTCTTGTTATTTTTTTAATCTTTAAAATAATAATCCAATACATATTAAATTGTATTTTTTTTTTGTTTGATAGGTCTTCTTTATGCAACAAAGATGCACAGTTATTTGAGGAGAATGGGTCATCTAGCGAAGACGGGGTTGAAGCATATATAGATTGTGAAGATTGACTTTTATTATTTAATTTTAATTTATAATTTAACTATGCAAGCATGTAAACTTGTTTTGAATATTGTATTTTTCTAGTAGAACTATGTGATAATAGTTTGAACTCGAATATTTGCAATTTCTAGGTAGTTTGACTATGTAAAAATGGATTGGTTTTAAATATTGCATTTTTTAGATTATATGTAATGATGGTTGGATACCGAATCAATTTTTTGTGTCACTTTATGGTAATTCTCTTTTGATTGTATCTATTGTGGCAATTCTCTTTTGATTGTAGTTATTTTCACCATTGTTACATTCAATTACAAAACAAAAATAAATACAACGAAAGTCATTACACTTACTAATTCAAGTCACAAATATTGCAATTTCAATTAAGCTCATAAACCCTTGCTACTTTAAGTCACAAATACAAATACAACAAAAGTCATTACAACACTACATTATATCTCTTTCTATTGTCATCACATACATATAATGCTTGTACCTGCAGTACATAGCAAACAAATACAACAACAGTCACAAATATAGGTAAGAGCCATTTCGTCTCATGTTCGCCTTTTTGGAACGGTTGATCTGCATAGATGATTGAACGGGGGTGGCTGTTGATAGAGCCATGTCAAGCAAGCGTAGTCTTCTCGCCAGAAGTAGCCTACTTGTTTTACGAGGTAGTTGCTTGCCAAAGGTTGTCCTATTAGCACGATATTTAGAAATAAGGTAAATGCGGCAAGCTCCAGCTATCAAAGGAATTGCAAATTATCCAGTCTACCACTTTCACAAATAACTAAGAATCATACAAAGGCTACCATTTACCCCTGTGCAAAAAAGTTATGCAAAATAGTCAAATACCATTATCCCCTGACTGGAAAAGTAAACAAAAAGAGTTAAATGATCCCTTGCTGGAAAATAAGAATGGTTAACACAAAAAAATGCAAAAAAATGTTTATAATATGCTTAAATAGTTCCCTGACCAGTAAACTTGTTCCACTTTAACTCATCAACATCCATCGTTTTTAACTTGCCACTATTCACAATAATATTGATGGATGATAATGGCTGTGCAATCTCAGACTTAACATCATATAGTTCATCAATTAACCACCCTTCACCTTCTAAAGGAGGTTTCTAAGGGTGGCTGTCCTCTTTGTGAATAAAATATTTCTCTATTAGCTGATGATTTTAGCAAATGCAAATTCATCAATCAACCACCCTTCACATTCTTCACTTCTTCTTTTTTTCATTCAATTCATTCATGGGATTGACTGACTGACTGTTTAATTACCTTCCTATTTCTCTTTCGAAAAAAAAATAAAAAATTGTGAATGTACTTTCATAGATTGCTTAAAAGAGAGAAAGGGAACAAAGTTTCCAAAGTGCTTATACAGCACAAGTACAACAGAAAAAAAACCATATATTATGTTAGAGATGACAAATAAGCATTTCACTGTTCAACATCACATATATCAGTTATGTACCCCAATAACAAGCTTTATGAATTCCAAAGTTAATTGTACTCAATCTCTCCATTAACTATTGAAATGAAAATAAATATCAAATACCCAATAACAAGGTTATCAAATATCAATTATGCAACATCCTCAGCTATCAACTATCAAATATCTTCATGCAATAACAAGGTTATCAAATATTAATATCATCAGCTATCAGCTATCAAATATCAAATAACAATTTATCTACCTTAAAGAATTAGGGCTTTGGAGGTGGCGATGGACGAGGGACATCGATAAAGGGAGGTCATTAATTTGGGGGAGGAGATTTTACTGTGTATACTAGAGAAAGAGTGCGCGCGCGTGTAAGAGATAGAAAGATACAGAGAGAAATGTGATAGCGGCAGTAGACGGCGCCGGAGAGGGAGTCAGCGATTTGGAGAGAGAAAGGTGTGTATGGTGTAAGCTAATGTCTAGAGAGAGATGAATCGATCGAATTTAGAAAGGAATGAGGGAAAAACTGGAAAAGCGTAGGAATTACGAGAATGAGGGAAAAACTGGAAAAGGGGAGGAATTACGAAAAGGGGAGGAATTGCGTGGTTTTCTTTTTTTTTTCTTTTCAACAAGGAGTGCACATGTTTGGCAGTGGGAATAGGATATCCGTCCCTCAAAGATAACGTAAGGGAATCCCTCTTGATAGCCGGACTGATTATAATTATATGTGGGTGATGTTTGGTTTACATAACTTACAATAATATATACTATACATATGTTAAACTGATAGATCAAATATTTGAATTTGAGTTACAACACAATATTATCACTTTAATTACGTATCCAAATTGTAAATCAATTAATGTTAAATCAAAACTTTTAATCATATTTATATTTTTAGCTAAGGTATTAGTAACTTTATCTTTTGTATTAGTTTGACATGGTATTTTATTCGGAATTGTGTCATTGTAATTGTTAAATTAATTTGAGTCTTTTTTTTTATGGTTTAAAACATTGTATACTCTCACAAAAGTAAAATAGTCAAAAATGTTTTCATTTAGCATTTAAAACCAATTTGTATTAAACAAACACCTTATATTCAAAGGCTCATTCAGAAAATAAACAAAACAACATTTTCAAAACTTGAATTAAGCATTCTGCATTCTGCATTCAGCACTCAACATTCCGCATTCAAAGGTAAAAACAAACAAACAAACCCTTAGTATATTTTTAATTGTATGATTTAGTATATTGATTACATTCTAAAAAGAAATTAGTATATTATTTTACAAGAAAACTGAGACTATCATTTACATAATAAAAAAGAATATAAAATATTGCCTATTCTTTTTAGACCAATTAAGAAGTCAAGTTGAAGGGCATTAAAGTATTTTGTTCGAGCTTTGAGCACATGTGAAAACCGAGCTTCTTTTATGTCCGAGCTCACCATAGATTGTGAGGAAACCCATCCAAAGGCTGACACATGGCAGCAACAAAATGGAAGCGTAGCCAACACGCCCAACGGCTAGTTGCCAACATCCCACTACCCAACTAACCCCAATTTTTCTTTCCATTCCCCTTAAACTTGAAGAGTGAGGATTATCACATTGTAAAATCTAATTCCTTACATTTATAAAATGAACTAGCCCTTAGCATTAGAAAAAAAAAAAGCGTGCACCACTCTTTATCAACTTGTATCAACAACCGTTATCAATAAGAAGATCTTTTAACTTCACCAGATGGTGGATGTAATCCAGACCTACTATTCATTGGTTAGGAGAATCACCCCTATAAAAAATCTGTGTGTTTTTTCTGCTTATTTATTTTCTAGCACTTGTTTATAAATTTGTGTGTGAGCGACATTTTTTACTCAAAAAGATTTATTGACCTTACAGAAATTGTGATTGACAATTTTTTTTTTGTACAAAGCAAAGCAAAAATGGAAACTACAACCCAGGCTAACACACCTCAGTCATATTTGTGAAACAAAGATTCTTAATACAATCAATAGGATTTTAGAGAATAACAAGACTATACTTACTATTCATTGGCTGGGAGAACCACCTCCATCAAAAATTTGTGTGTTCTTCCTGCTTATTTATTTTCTAGCGCTTGTTTATAAATTTGTGTGTGAGCGACATTTCTTACTCAAAAAGATTTATTGACCTTATAGAAGTTGTGTTTGACAAATTTTTTTTTGTTTGTACAAAGCAGAGCAAAAATGGAAACTACAACCTAGGCTAACACATCTTAGTCATATTTGTGAAACAAAGATTCTTAATACAATCAATAGGATTTTCGAGAATAACAAGACCGTCATTTTTCTATTGTGTTGGATGGCATATATTATAAGTGAACTTTGTTTTCGGGATTTTTTTTGGCATAAAAAATGAAAAAAATAATTAATAAGGTGGTTAGGTTGCATTATTAATTGTCAACAATCCTACACTTACTTACAAATGTTACCATTTACGTTGTGTGTATGGGTCGGGCCTAGGGTACCGACCGGGCCCGCCAGTCCACGCACATAGTAACGATATTGTCGGTGTAAGGTTTTATATATATCTTAAAAGGCCTCGTTACTATGTGGTGATATTCCCTCATTTCCCCTCTTATGTATCCATGTTGAGTGCTACAATTTTTTCATATGGGATCAATATTTTGAGCCAACCATTTTCAACAATTTATTTTTATCGGGTGTATTATATGAGTTATAATTTTGCAATATACAATAATAATACAATCTATTTAATACGTCAGGTAAAAATAAATGGTAGAATTTGTAAGAAAGAAAAATATTTTCTATAATTGTTGGTATCCAAATTCGATGAATTGAAACCAATATCAAGACGAAGTTTTAATTTGAGGTTCAGAGTTCCAATTTTTGTGATTCCCTTAAAGCTATAGACGTACAAAGCGTTTCACACACACACACACACACACATATATATATATATATATTTATGCTTCCAGAAGGGCGCACACTATTTAAAATTGTCTGCGGGTTGAGCCTTATTTTACTTGTTCTTTTTCTATTCAGCTATATATATGTTACGTTGCCACGTAGTTTTTTTTTTCTTTGCCCCGGTCTTTTTCAAGATGATGAAACAAATAAAAAAACAAAATTTTCTACGTCATTGATATCATCAAACTAGAGTTCCACAAACGCAATTAAAAAAAATAATAATGAGTATTCTTTTCATAGTATTAAAAACACGTGAATTTGTTCGATCAAGAACTACACTCAATATATTAATACAATAGCTGCACTTTAGAACTTACATATATATATATATATATAGCACCGGCGCGTAAGGTAAGGTAGGTCGAAAGTAACCGCATTCAAAACAATTACCCAATCATTATTAGGATTCCTCCTCTGTTTTTGACAGCAAAATCAAAAGTAGTCTCCCATGGAGAACCAAGTAGTAATGCAAAAAAAGAAAGGCTTTAGAGTGGTACTATTTCCACTCCCCTACCAAGGCCACTTAAACCCCATGCTTCAACTTGCAAGCATTCTTCACTCCGTTGGCTTCACCATCACCATTATCCACACCAAGTTTAACTCCCCCAATCATTCAAACTACCCTCACTTCACCTTCTATTCCATCCCGGATGACTCTCAGGAGGCCAAATTTGATACCGGAGAAGTCCAAACTATCGTAGATCTCATCTCCATCTTCAACCGAAACTGCCAAGGCCCCTTCCGAGATTGTTTGGCTAGAATTATTTCCGATGATTCGAAAGAGCCAATTGCTTGCATAATTACAGATGCTCATTGGAACTGCACTCAAGCCGTTGCCGATAGCTTCAACATAAGGAGGATTGTGTTGAGGACTAGCAGTCTCTCTTCTTTTCTTGTTTTTGCTGCCTACCCACTTTTTCGTGAAAAGGGTTATCTGTCAATATCCAATCAAGGTGTGTTTGATATCTAAATCACTTCATCTTTTGTTAATTTCTTGGTTTTGTTCATTCGTTTGTTTGTTTTTGAAGTTTTAAATTATTATCATTTAGTTTCATTCTACCAACTATTTTCTTTTCGCTTTATACATGCGGTAATAGATGCAAATGATTGTTTGAGGAAAGGGTAAGAGAGGAGAGCAAATTAACCGGGACACTTTATTTAAAATATCAAGAGTTTGTTTAAGCACCACATACTTAACCAGCCAGTCTGGATCTCATTTTGCCAACTATTTTGGTGTGAATGTTTTTGTCTTTGACTATTTATTTATTTTGGTAGAATTCAAAATTGAGCTGCCATGTGGTCCAAGAGCGTACATACGGAAATGTTGTCATAATTCAAAATAATGCATATTTATTTATCTTATCTTCTCTTATTGAGACCAGTGCAAATATCTCTGTCATTATTAATATTATTTATAATATAAAATCAAATCTAACGCAATAAATTATTGAAGTAGTATGGCACCAACCCCAGCCAAACAATGAATGGTTTTTGCTTCACAACTCAGAGCTTTAGATGCTCTTACAATATTGCCTCTAGCAATGACCAATTTACTTGAATCTTGGACTATTATTGTAGTGCTAGGCTGACTATTTACACATGTACAAAGGAATATTAATTGATATAAAATTAATGACAAACCGCATGTTAAATATAGGGGGGTGATAAATGCACCTCTTTTTGTTGTCACTAACATTTTCTAAATTTTTTATTAATATTAAACTAAATTTTATTCTTACCATCCTCTCATTTCACCTTTTTACGCAAAGATTAACTACTAATTAACTTAATTAATTAATCATTAATCACAAAAAAAAAATACATCATCCCTCACTACCCTTTTCTTTTCCTCCTCCTCCTCCTCCTTCTTCCTCTTCTTCTTCTTCTTCTTCTTCAAAATATACATATATACATACATATATATATATATATATTCAAAACATATGTATACACACACACACACGCACACACACACACATATATATGTATATTCTAAAATGAAAGAAAAAAATAAAAAAACAAACGAAAAATGCATATATATATATAGATATTTTCTTAAAAAATGTCACATATCTGTTTAAGTTTTAGATACTCAACGTCGAGTAAGTAATAATGAAGATATTCTCCCAATGACAGTAGAATATTACTACATATACTCTTGTAATGATAAGAGAGTATATTTCAAAAATTGGGCCGTATCTTAAGTTATTGCTGAAGTTCCAGATACTCAATGTCGAACGAGTAAAAATGAAGTTATTCGCCCAATGACGGGAGAGTATTATCACATTTACTCTCCTAATGATAGAAGAGTATATCTCAAAAATTAAGTTGTATCTTTAGTTATTGATGAAATTCAAAATGTTCAATGTTGAGCGAGTAAAAATGAAAATACTCTTCCAATGACAGGAGAATATTACTTTAATTATGATTCTTAATTTAGAAGGCGGTCAAAGGGGTATTTGTGATAAATTTTTTACAAATGAGAAGTGTAAAGGTGTAAAGGGTATTGCAACAACAAAAATGATTACATTTATCACCCCCTAAATATATGGTTCCACGATTTTATTTGATCGAGTACTAATGTCAGACTAGTATTTATAAAAATAACTACAAGGGCAACTTTAGCATTATCCCCCATTAATAACAATAGTATTCATTTTGGCACTAATATAATGTATTATTCTATTCTAATTATGATACCCCTTTAATTCAAGTGTAAAAAAAAAGATTTGTTTACGCTAATAATCATATTCAAGATACATTTTGTTTCAGAATCAGAAGCACCAGTGGTAGAGTTTCCGCCGCTCAAATTGAAAGATATTCCAGTGATCTTTACAGGCAAACCAGACTCTCTTTGTAAGTCAATAGATAACATGATCAACGGAATCAAAGCTTCTTCAGGCCTAATTTGGAACTCATTTAGCGAACTTGAAGAACCCGCCCTTCAAAAAACTCACCAACTCATGCCTGTGCCAACATTCACAATAGGCCCATTTCACAAGCACTTCCCAGCCTCTAATAGTAGCCTTTTACAACAAGATCAAACCTCCATTTCTTGGCTCAAGTCTCAGCCACCCAAATCTGTTTTATACGTGAGCTTCGGAAGTATCGCGGCTATGGACCAAACAGAGTTTATGGAAATGGCTTGGGGTTTAGCCAACAGTATGCAGCCGTTTCTGTGGGTGGTTCGACCTGGGATGGTCCGTGGCTCGGAGTGGCTCGAGCTGTTACCAAGTGGGTTCATGGAGGGATTAGGTGGAAGGGGACATATTGTGAAGTGGGCACCACAACAAGAAGTACTGGCCCACCCTTCAACTGGGGGTTTTTGGACGCATAACGGATGGAACTCGACGTTGGAGAGTATTTGTGAAGGAGTTCCTATGATTTGTTCGCCTTGTTTTGGTGATCAACAGGTGAACGCGAGATATGTTAGTGAAGTTTGGAAAGTTGGGATTCAACTGGAAAAAGGGCTAGAGAGAGAAGAGATCGAAACCACGATTAGGAGGTTAATGGTAGAGAGAGAAGGGGCAGGGATGAGAGAGAACATAATGGGATTGAAAGAGACGGTAAATATTTGTTTGAAGGAAGGAGGTTCTTCCTACCAATCGCTAGAAAGTTTAGTTAATTATATTTTATCAGTTTAATCTTGTTTTTAATGTTCTTATATCTCTTAATAAATTACATTTGATTGTTTGTAATTTAATATTATTGCATTTAATTTAGCAGCCAAATTAGTCTCTACTACATTGATCAATGGAACGAAATCATATTATAAAGAATTAAAGTAATTTCACAAGGAATTTTCTTTTATTACGTCATTTTGGCCTTGGGGTATGTTTTCAGTTCAATTTTTTTTTTTAAAAAAAAACTCTTTGTAACGGGCAAATAGAAAAGCTTCTTATAAATCGTATTAATGGTTTACGCAACAAAAGAAATCTGTTCATGAAAGTCATTACGACTAGTTTCTCAATCTATTGAACCTCCCCAATCTGGAATAGTAGCATCGAAAGTCTTTGACTAAAAGAGAACGGAACCGCTTGGCGAGCAAGTTGAAGTCCAAGTCTGGCTCGGAAAAGCCATTGATAGACTGCAGTGCCATTAGGATTCACGTAAAGAAAATTAATTCATTGTCTTTCTTATAGTGTGAGAAATTAAAGTTTCTATCAAAATTTTATTTTTGTATTTGGTAAAACATGTAAAATATTTAAGTATGTAGGAGTATTGTTGTTAGTTTTTTTTATAATAAATACTAAAAAATCCCAAAAGAAAATTAATTTTGTGAGTTTTGAGAGTAATGATTTTACTCTCTAGTTTTCCCTTTGTTTGAAAAGTATTTCTAAAATTTGTATTTACCAAAAAAAAAATTTTCCTTTCTTTAGTACTCAAATCCTCGAATCAAACGGGACCTTAGAGTAAACTATCCTAATAACTTCTAGATTATTGGTCTAGTCACACTTTGCTCCTTAAATTAAAAATACTTCATTTATACACTTAAACTATTAGCAAATCTAACTAAAAATACACAGATATAGATCAATATATACATACAATAACCCATTTCTCTCTCTTTAAACACCCTCTTAAATTTTACGACGGGGTTAGCCAGCGGAATGAGGTTGACCAGTTGGAGGTGGGTGGGTGGTGGTTTGTGGATGTTGTTGGAGGATTTTTTAATTTTTTTTTATTCTTTTAATATTTAAATGGATTAAGTGGTTTTTTTTTTGAAATAACTATTTGATTTGAATGCTTAAGAGGACACCTAATGCTAACTCCGAGAGCCAAGGCATTATTGACTCTAACAGACGGAATGACTAAAATAAAAACAAAACAAAATATGTTTTTAATTTTGTTAAAAAAAATTTATAGTAACTAAAGTGTAAAACTAGCAAACGGCATCGTATATTCATGTAATTTATATCTATATTATATATCTAACACCATAAAGAAAGAATAAGATAGAATTCGACATCTACAGAATCTCTTGCTCTCTAATTCATTGATTTATCCATATCATACCTTATTGTAACAAAATTCCAATTAAAAAAAAGTAGGAAAAAAATAATAATCCAATCTTCAACATTTTAATAGCTGAAATTCGTGAAATGACATGGTTTTCTTCGTTCTTTTTTTATCTTTTCAATCTTCATCAGTAGATTTTTCAAATAAACTACATAAATATATAGCGTTCCCCATCTTTGTAATACAAAAATTTGCGTCCCTTACTAAAGCAAGAAAAAAAATTGAAGAAGCTAATTACCATGGTAAATTGAATCATTCAGAATAAAACGCTTGTTGAAATATTTGTTATGTATTACCCTTTTTCTTTAATCTTTATGGATTTCAAAGTGAGATTGAGGGGAACAAAACGAATTGGGTTTCACCGACAGATGAGAGAGCGCTACTCAAAAATAACCAATGCCGTTAATTTCTATCTTGCTTAAACAATGTAGATTCAATTTTTGTTTAAGTGTTATATTGACGTGGAAATATCCAAGCCACTCATTTATAATGAATGGTGTAGATTTTTCAAATGCATGGGTGAAGTTAAATTTACAGTTTTAGAGGAGTCATAGTTTACATCACATAAAATATCATAACTATAGGTACTTCGTATTAGTATTAATCTTTCAAACATATTTAAATACTATTTTATTTGACCGATTATACTTTATTTTATTTAATTGCCTTTAAAGTTATATATTTATGTTATTTGAAAATTTTAAATTTTAAATCTTATTTGTTTATTTGTAATTCTGTTTAATGTTTAAATAAAAACAATGAATATTTAAAATATTTATGTTATCATTTTAACATGATGTATGATATATAATTTTTTATTTATATGAGTGCTCTATTATTATTTGGTTACATATGCATAATAATTATACATACTTTTAATATAATTTAACTATCTATCAATTCTAAAGATGTAGGAAAAATATATTGCTTTTTATATCTCTAATTAAAAGTCTGTTTGGCTAGTCATGAATTAAAAGAATTCAGCGCAACAAATTTTTATCATGTATCTACAACATCTTTCCATAGCAGACAAATTATATGATTTATTTTTTAATTGTTAATTGGATTTTACACTTGATATTAAGGGTGTTTATATATATATATATATATATATACCTATAACGGATTTTTGTATAATTTTTAATTGGATTTTACACTTGATATTAAGTTTTTTCATACACTTATAACGCTTTTGTTTTGGATTTTTTTTTATTTTACACTTTACTCTAATTATCCAATTCTTAATATTTAATCCACAGTATGTATGCATTAACATGTTTAATGACATTTGTGAAACGCTAAAATCACATGCAACACACATGCATAAAAATTAGTTAACCAAAAAAGAAAAGTTAAAAACTACACACCAGCACTAACGAAAGATAAATACAAACGAGCATCACTGTTTTAGAGGAATCTCAACAAACTCTTGTTCGCATATATCACAAAAAAGAAAAAGATAAAGAAAGAATTGAAGTAATTTCGCAAGGGATTTTCTTTTATCATTTCTTTTCGGCTTCGGTATATTTTCAATTAAAAAAAAAGTTTTCTTAATTTTAATCAACTCTTTGTAGAAAGCAAATAGAATAAGTCTCTTACAATTCATATTAATAGTATACACAATAACGGAATATATTCATGGATGCCATCACACCTAGGGGGGAGCCATGTAACTTTTGGCAAATTTTGACCAAGTACATGGGGTTGTGTGTAATAGTACAAAGATGAGGAAGCGTTCGTTTAATTAAAATGTTTAATGGGTGGGGGCTCCTTGTGTGATAGATTGTATAATTCCGGGAGTCATGTCATGTAATTCATTGTAGGGTATAACTGAAAAAAGTCTAGTAGGTGAGGGGGTTTTGTGCAACGAAATGTATAAGTGTGAGGGATGGGTTTTGTAATTTATTATAGGGAGGGTGTATAAACAGAAAGAAAAGCAGATGATCTAACTTATTATAGTTGCCCATCTTATTTGTTTAAAGCTCAGCCGTAGCATTAGTATTACTGTACCAACGCACTCTGCTTCCTTCTTCTTTTTTTTTTTTTGTGGTCCTTAGCCTCTTAAATTAGATTTCTTTTTTATAATCTTATACTATTTTTTCTTAAAATTTTTGAATATTAAGAATTAGGTGTTTTAATGTTGATTTGCGTCTTAGATTGATTTATTAATATATTTGTTTGTTAGTTATAGTAGGTTGAATATTGAGTTGATAAAGATATTTCAAAATATATAATTAATTTTAGTATATCATTTTCAACTTTTCTGAAATATCGAAACAAAATGGAAAAATATTTTATTAAAAAATTGGCCTGTAAATATAATTATTGAATTTGATTTAACTTAAATTTTTTTTGACCTTTCATAAAATTTATTTCTATCTCTGCCACTGATTACGCCAATTTTCTCGATCAATCTATTGGACCTCCCTAATTTGGAATTAGTGGGCATTGAAAGTCTTGATTAAAGAGAACGGAACCCCTTGGCGAAATTAGTCTGAAGTCCAAGTCTAGTTCGGAAAAGTCACTGATAGACTACATTGCCAAGGATATACTAAGCTATAGCCTATAGGAGAGGATTCTAGCCAAATTTAATAAAGAGTAAATAGCCCAATTGCCCACTAAACTATCAATTTTGTACCACTTTGACCACTAATCTTTAAAATGAACCATTTCAGCCATCAAACTTATCACAAGTACCATTTGGCCCATTCTGTCCAAATGAAGTGTTAAAAGTGACGGAATGAAGCCATGTGCCTAGCACATGGCTTCATTCAAGGGCAAAATGGTCATTTTTGAACCAAGGTTCTTCTTCACCTTCTTCCCTTCATTGGATCTATTATTCAAGGAACGTGCAAAATACAGCTGCAATGACAACCTCTTTCTCTCTCTCTCTCTCTCTCGTCCAGTTCTACTCCTCTATTCTCTTCTCTCTCCACATTACACCCACCTTTTTAATTTCCCCAAATATAGCTCCGATCTTCCAATCTACCTTCTCAAAAGCCCTGCACATTCCCCCCTCTAAACACACCACACAATCAATCCCACCACATTCCTATAACTGATGGTTGTCATTTCACCACCAGTCCTCCCTATCTCAACTCCACAAATCCTCCTCTCTGGTGGTGGCTCCACCCTCTCCAACCCTCCGATCCCCACCCCTGCCTTTTGCGTATTCATCAACCACATTACCAAAATCGTAAAAAACGGCCTCTCCCAACTCCGCCCTTGGGCGGAACTCGTTGACTGATCTGCCTTCGTTAAGCCTGAATCCTTATTCGAGGCATCGTTTCGGACCCACAAAAATTACTCATACTTCTGCATCAATTACCTCTCTCTCATTGCTATCTTCCTCGCTTTCTGTCTCCTCACTCACCTTCTCTCCCTCATCGTCCTCGCTTCTCTCTTTGTTGGATATATTGTGTATCTTTGTCGATTTGATTATATTATAATAGCAATGAGGAAGATTGGTTCCGGTGGAAGGGTCAAAAAATTCCCAAATGAAGAGGCAAAAGAGATTTATGATTTACAATTTGGAGATTTACAATTTTGAGAATTACCGACGAGGAACCAGCAAGAGATGAGAAGGTTGTAGTGCACCCCAATGGTGAAATTGATAATGAAAGAGAGAATCTTTGAGAACCCAATTTTAATTTTTGGAAATAGAATTAATGCATAATTAGTATAAAGATGGCTCTTTAGTTGTTTAAGTCAGTGTTTTTGTGGTTTTTATTTAACCTTTTATGGGGGTTTTTCGAAAATGACTATTTTGCCCTTAAATGAAGTCATGTGCTAGGCACATGGCTTCATTCCGTCACTTTTAACACTTCATTTGGATGGAATGGGCCAAATGGTACTCGCTGATAAGTTTGATGGCTTAAATGTTTCGTTTTAAAGATTAGTGGGCAAAGTGGTACAAAACTGATAGTTTTGTGGCCAATTGGGCTGTTTACTCTTTAATAAATCCAGTCCAACCCAGTCTAACATTTAACTAAAGACACAGTCAACTGCTTTTTTTGTGCAATTTAGAATATCAAAAAAAGAAAAAGAAATAGTAGACTCTTATTTAAAATGAATTTATTATTTACATAATGACAGAACACATAAAAATGAGTTAATTTAGAATATACTAGATTTTTTAGAGGACTCTAAATATTTAATCTTTTGTGATGAAAAAATGTCTTAAATATGTATATTTAATGAATTCAAGGGATTTTATTTTTAATAAAAATATACACGTATATATATAATTGTATTTACATTAAACGACGGTTAAAAGATCCATTTGAATAATTTACGTCTTCAAATGCTTGTAACCTCATCTAAATAGTGTTGATATGAATAAACATATGAAGTAATCACTAAGGCTGTGTTTAACGCGCTGGATGAGAGAGTTGGATAGGATAACTCTATCTTATCCTATGTTTGGTGTTCATCGGGATTGGACATCTCTGTGTTTATCACACTAAAGCTTTTTATCCCATCGAGAGAGGGATTAATGAATCCCACCTAAGAGGTGGGATTGTTTTATCCTCTCCGAATGGGATTAAATAATCCTACCCAACTCTTTAATTCGGCGCGTCAAACATAACCTATATAGTCTGTTTGAATTGAAGGAGAGAGACAAAAAGAAAATGGTTAATTAGGAGGGAAATGAACGTAATAAAATAGAATTGAAAGAAATGTGTTTAATTTTATTATTAGTTGGATAGCTAATAATGTAAAATAATGTAATGAAAACAAATCTTGATTGGATAGAAATAAGAAAAGAAAGGAAGTGAATGTGATAATATATTATTAATAAATTTGGATTAAATTTAGAATAAGGTGAATAATTCATTAAATTTTTTTACTTTTCCTCCCAATCCTTCCAATATTAAAAAGAAACAAAATTAAGGAATAGAGAAGATTGACATTACATGCTATTTCATCTGTTTCCTCTCCAATCCCTCTTATAAGTAATCCTTCCTCTTCATGTTCATAAATTTAGTGAGTTTGTATGAAAAGATAAAAAAAATAAGGTCAGAGATGTTATTTATTTTATGAGTATATATCCTCCATCCTTCAATATTTCTGGTGAAAAGTTTTACTCATTACTAAGCAAAGAAAATTTCTTCATGGAAAAACTTAAAAATCAAGCGGATATTACCTTTATCACTCAACTTATTTTCCATCTTTATCACAAAAACAAAATAAATTTATTTTTCTTTTTCACCTTACAATCAAACGGAGCCTAAAATTGCAGGGTGTGTGTGAAGTGAGTGAGAGAGAGAAATATGGAATTAACGGATTAAGTGATTAACCAGAGAAGTACTGGAGCTCTCTTATTTTTTGGGAAGTATCATTGTCTATGGATTTGACTGATTGTGCTCTGGATGATATCTAATTAGTTTTCTTGTTTCTTTGTATCATTAATTTATGAGTGTTGGTGATCATGGTGGTTTTTGGATTTGGTAAGCAATTTTGTTGTATTCATCAAGAGAAAACTTTTACCTTTTTTGTGGTCAATAATTATTGCCATTAAGAGTACGTTTGTATCTATATATTTATAAACATCTACATACACATGTATATATACCCATACCTATAGACATGCATACATCTACACCACACATATATATTAAATATACAATGAGGCTTAGAGACATCTATTTCATAAAATATAGAGATATAGATCTACAAATACATACGTACACACATACTATTAGAATATATTACTGACCTTAATTTGTGTAGTTGACTTTTCTTATTTAGGTCCATATTTAACATATTTGTATCCCTTAATTTGTGTATAGAAATTAGGGATTGTCTCGTTTCCTTTCTTGTATATTCTCTAACTCTATATATTAAGGGTCCTTTGTGTACATTGAACATTATCTATAAAAATATTCTTTTATTTCATTCTTTTTACCTTTATCAAACTCACATGGTATTAGAGCAAATCTTGTCTCTCTTATAACTAGGCACTAGCCACCGGCCAACCCTCATCCTCACGTATCCTCCAAACTTCAAAACTACCATATCATTTAATAATCTCATCAAAACCTACTACACCACCACTGCCATTCTCCCAATCACTAAACCATCACTGCCCTCTCCTAATCGTCATACTAGACCCATTAAAACACCACTACAGCTCTAAATATACAGATCCCACAAGCCTTCACTGTAACACTTAAAATCACGATCGATACATCAAATTCCAAACCCATAATCCATATATCAATACATCATATTGATTGTCTCTTTATGACGATCAAATTCCCGTTTGAAACAACCTCAGAAACCCACTCAGTCGCTCTCACGAGCCGTGTCTTTTCTTGAGCTTCCTCCACGCCTAAACCACGCGCCACCATCCCTTCCGGCAGTGCCACGTTAGCCTTAGACAACACGTGTCATTGTGTCATGGGGCGTCCTTTGATGGCACAAAGGAGGCCGCATGAGCGACCGTGCTAACCGATAGTCCGGTCGAGTTCAATCGAATTTTATTTACAATCAACCAACGACATGCAACAACAGTAATTTGAAAGGAGCTTGAGCATAAATTAAAATCACTTCATTGCATAAAATTTGATTACATGGAAAGCTATTATAATATGAAAGAAAGTAAGAGCTTGAAACATAGTGCTAGACAATGTGCACTGGTAGGCAACTCGGGTGTGAGGCAGATAGTCTTATCCCCACATATAACCACTTAATGAAAATACCAAAGTGGTAGCAGTGCACGTTGGCTCACACAAGTTACAAGAACATGATTACAACAGAAATGAAAATGCAATTACAAAGGAAATTCCTAAATCTATTTACATGGAAACAATATTCACATATGAGAATACACTTCTCCAAAAAACTAGCCTAAGCACAAGTTTAAAACTAGATTATGCTTGACGACCTGGTTGTGCTGGTGCTGGATCTCCTGTTGGCCAGTGCTGCGCTCGGGCGTGTGCACGATGTTGATGAAGTGTAGTCGGTCATGAGTGCTGTTGGGAGGCAACCCGTGACATCCTCCCCCACCAGAACTGTTGACGCCCTCGTCGACTGGTTGAGGTATGCTGTGATCTGGTCTTGGAAGGCCGATAGGTCTGATGCTCTTTTTCAAGTGTTCTCTTATGAGTTTCTTCCTGTTCATTTGACGAGAAACTCTTGGTGTTGTTTGCGAGAAGCTATCACAACTAAGCCGATCGGCCAGGATGGCTTTCATTGACTGCTTCCCTTCTCCTCTCTGCTTTAGCCCTGGACGACTAAACTCTCCCCGGGATGGATCGGTAGTATCAACAAAGTACGATTTTAGCATGCTAACATGAAATACTGGGTGAACCTTCAGCCAGCTAGGGGGTTCAATCCGATAAGCCACTTTCCCAATTTTCTTCACAATCCTAAGCGGCCCCTCATATTTTTACAAAAACGTGGGTCTCGACCCCTCAAGAACTTCCTATCTTGTGGAAGGAGCTTCACCATTACGAGATCTCCTACTTGGAACTCTAACGGTCGCCTTTTCTGATCAGCATACTTTTTCATTCGATGGGTGGCCTTCTCTAGGTGCGAACGAGCCAACTCAATATTCTGCTTCCACTCTTTTGAGAAATTACGGGCCCTAGGAGATTTTGAAACTGGCATCGAGTTGGTAGTGTGAGGAAGGATAGGTTGTTGTCTTATAACTATTTTGAAGGCGCTCTTGCCCGTCTTGGAGTTTTTCTGGGCGTTCAAGCACAGTTGAGCCACATCCAATAACTTGACCCAATTTTGTTGTGTTGCACTAGCGAAGTGGCGTAGATATTCCTCAAGCATCGCGTTATATCTTTCAGTCTGTCCATCGGACTGAGGGTGGTAACTGGAGCTCATACACAGCTTGGAGCCCAGAATCTTGAAGAGTTCCTTCCAAAAAATTTTCGAGAATCGTGAGTCCCTATCACTAACAATGCTCCGACGAATCTCCCAATACTTAACCACATACTTGAAGAATAGTTGTGCAGTCTTTTCTCCCGATGTGTTTTTTGGAACTGCAATAAAAGTGGCATACTTCGAAAAACGATCAACGACTACAAGGATAGTTGTCAAGTCCCCCACTTTGGGCAGACCTAATATGAAATCGAGCGAAATGCTCTCCCAAGGTCGCCCCGGGATGGGTAAAGGTTCCAGTAACCCTGCAGGCTGTCTTCGCGCAATCTTGTCTTGTTGGCAAATCAAGCAAGTTCTAACATAGCTCTCCACATCATCTTCCATTTGGGGCCAGTAGTACCCTTGCTTGAGGAGGGCCAATGTCCTTTATTGACCAGGGTGTCCCGCCCATAAGGTATCATTACATTCTCAAATCAGGGTACGCCTCAACTCCCCTACTCGAGGAACAAAAACTCAATTTTTCTTTGTCGAAATGAATCCGTTGTCTAAGCAAAACTGCCGCGTCTTCCTTTTTTCGATCATTTTTAATAGTTGAGCAAAAACGAGATCTTGCGGTAGTGTGTTCTTGATTTTGCTTTGAATTTCGGTAGACACTTGACTGTCGATTCGAAGAATGGCATTGAGGAATGCGTTAGCCTATTGGTTGAACTCAACCCTGCGGCTCAAAGCATTCGCTACTTTATTGGTCGAACCCGCTTTATACTCCATTCAAAAGTTTAATTCAGCCAGTTACTCCTGCCACCTTGCTTATTTAGAACTCAATTTCGGTTGACTAAGAAAGTGGCTAACCATAGTGTTATCCGTCTTCACGAGAAATCGAGAATCGAGAAGGTAGTGCCGCCATAACCTCAGACAATGGACAACTGCGAGTAACTCCTTCTCGTGAACAGAGTACCTCATCTCGGTGTCCTTGAGCTTATGACTCTTGTATGCTAGCGGGTGACTCTCCTGCATTAAGACTCCTCCTAGGGCTACATCCAATGCATCGGTGCGCACTTCGAATGGCTTGGTCACATCCGGTAGAGTAAGAACCGGGTCTTCAAACATAACCTTCTTCAAATCATCGAAGGCAGCTTGGCACCCTGTCGACCAGTTCTAAACTTTGGCCTTCTTTAAGAGTTCTGTTAGGGGCATTGCAATACCGGAGTAGTCTCTCACAAACTTCCTGTAGTAATTGGCCAGTCCAGAAAAGAACGGAGTTCTGATACATTAGTGGGCACCTGCCACTTTCGAATGACCTTGACCTTAATCGGATCCATCTGTACTCTTTTCTGTTCAATGATGTGGCCCAAAAACTTGATGCGTTTTTATGCAAAGGAGCACTTTGATAACTTGAGATACAACTCATGCTTTTAAAGTCTTTTAAATACCCTCCTTAGGTGCTCTTTGTGCTCCTCCATGCTTTCGCTGTAAACCACAATATCATCGAGATAAACCACGACAAAATCATATAAGTAGTCCCTAAGAACCTGATTCATCAAAGTGCTGAAGGTAGCTGGAGCATTAGTGAGTCCAAACGGCATAACAAGGAATTCATAAGCTCCGTATCTTGTGACGCACGTGGTTTTTCCCTCATCGCCTGCTGCGATGCGAACTTGCCAATATCTGGATCTAAGGTCGAGCTTTATGAATACTTTTGCTCGACTGAGTTGATCGAAGCAATCTACCACAAGAGGGATGTGATAGTTATTTCTTATGATTACCTTGTTGAGAGCTCGATAATCGACATACATCCTTAAAGAATCGTCTTGTTTCTTCTGAACGAGGACGGGGGCACCATATGGCGATTTGGCCGGTTGCACTAAACCTGCATCCCATAGTTCCCTTAGTTGTTTTTGAAGTTCGGCTAGTTCAGGCTGAGCCATTCGATAGCCTGCACGAACTGGAGGCTTGGTACTTGGTACAAGTTCAATCTGATGATCTATTTCTCTACGGGGAGGTAACTTCTTTGGAAGGTTATCGGGCATCACATCCTCGAACTTGGTTAACAACTGTCGAATGGATTTCGGCAAGGGTCCTGATGTCTCATGAATTTCATCCCATTTCAGTGCAGCCACAAAAGTGGGATTGCCATGCTTAAGTCCCTTCTTCAGTTGAATTATCGATAGAAACTTTTCACTACTTGATGGGGACCCACCGGGATGACGCAAGGGTTCTTGCCAAACATCATGAGGCTATTCGTGCTGGGCATAACGCTAGCCTTAGTTTCTCTTAAGAACTCCAACCCTAGGATAACCTTGAAGTCGTCCATTACCACAACTGAGAAGTTAGTTCTCCCTTCATAAGGACCCACCTTCACTAACACATATTTCGCCATTCCAGCAACAGGTTGAGAGGCCGAGTTAGTGGCATTCACACGGCCCACTCCTTTCTCTAAGATAAGGCCTAACCGTTCGACTTCGGTACTCGCCAGATAGTTGTGCGCTGCGCCCGTGTCCACCATGGCCTGAATCGACTTTCCGTTGATTTTGATATCAACATACATTAAGCCGTTTCCTTGAGGGCTCTTCCCAACACCTGCTCTCCCATTTAGGGTTGGTTCTACCTTCCCTATCTGTCGATGATATTCCTCTACTGTCACCGCGTTACAAGAATGCATGAACTACCCCTGATAAGTACTAAGTGAAGCCCCTTCACACTCTTCGATTTCTTCCTCAGACTCTGCGTGGTCATTTGGCTGGATACGAAAAGGTTGTCCGGAGGCAGATGGTACTTTGGAAAGCATGCCTCCATCTCTGGCAACAAGAGCACTTAGAAGTTGCTTGTCAGGGCAGTTGGCCATGAAATGAGCATCATAACACAAATGACAAGCTTCAGGAGTGAAGGGCTTCTTCCCATTACCGCCAGCTTGGGAGTCCCTGATGAACTTATTTCTATTTTTGAAATTATTTTGCTGATTAAACGACCTGGTGGGTGCGTTGCCTCCACCATCTGGTTTGGCTTGATAATTCTGCTTTCTTTCTCCCGCATTCTTCGCTTGTCCGTTTCTTGGGGCATTAGTTTTGGGAGCTGCAATATAATCTTGCAAGCATTCCGCAGCTGATATGGCTTGAGGTAACGTCTTAACTTGCTTTCGGTTCAATTCATTCTTGGCCCAAGGTTGCAACCCAATCATGAAGAAGAATAATCTATCAGCATCATTCATATCGTGGATATCTAACATGATGGTGGTGAAAACGTTGACATACTCCTTGATGCTTCCTGAGTGTTTGGTTTGAAGGAGTTCTTGTCGCGCATTATGGGAGGTGTTTTCAGGAAAGAATCGTGCACGCAATTCTCTTTTCAGGTTTTCCCAGGTGCTGATCTCACACTCGCCAGCTTGAATGTCATTATACTTGTTCCGCCACCATAACTTGGCGTCCCTGGACAAGTACATAGATACAGTGGATACCTTGACTTCCTCTGCGTCGACCTTTGTGGCACGAAAATACCGTTCCATGTCAAACACAAAGTTCTCTAATTCCCTAGCATCACGAACACCAGTGAATGCTTTAGGTCCGGGCACTTTCATCTTAGTGCGTTCCCCACCCCCAACTGGTGAGTTTGCCACCGCCATTGACACAATAGTCAATTTATGATTGAGCTGATTGATTTTGTTTTTCATCTCCTCAATTATTTCCCTAAAGTTTCCTCCCGGTGGGATTCCCTGAAGGTTTTGGAGGCATTCCTCCAAATCTTGTATACGGTTTACGAGCGCGGACGAGCTACTCTATGCACCCTCGGGTGGGACAGTTTAGCTGAGTGTCTCCAAACTTTGTACACAATCGACAAGAGAGGGTGTTCTACCCATTTTTTCCATCAGTATGCCAACATTCCTTTCGAGGGCCTCGATTCGCTGGCTATTAGTTCCCATCGTAATATTACAAGATAAACAGACTAGGCTTCACAAGGTAGTAATAAAAAATAATCCCTCTGGTACCAACTGTCACGGGGCGTCCTTTGATTTCACAAAGGAGGCCGCGTGAGCGACCGTGCTAACTGATAGCCCAGTCGAGTTCAATTGAATTTTATTTACAATCAACCAATAACATGCAACAACAGTAATTTGAAAGGAGCTTAAGCATAAATTAAAATCACTTACTTGCATAAAACTTGATTACATGGAAAGCTATTACAATATGAAATAAACTAAGAGCTTGAAACAGAGTGCTAGACAACGTGCACTGGTAGGCCACTCGGGTGTGAGACAGATAGTCTTATCCCTACATATAACCACTTAATGAAAATACCAAAGTGATAGCAGTGCGCGTTGGCTCACACAAGTTACAAGAACATGATTACAACGGAAATACAAATGCAATTACAAAGAAAATTCCTAGATCTATTTACATGAAAACAATATTTACATATGAGAATACACTTTTCCAAAAAACTAGCCTAAGCACAAGTCTAAAACTAGATGATGCTTGATGACCTGGTTGTGCTGGTGTTGAATCTCCTGTTGGGCCGTGCTGCGCTCGGGCGCGTGCACGGTGTTGACGAAGTGTAGTCGGTCACGAGTGCTGTTGGGAGGCAACCCGTGACACATTGCCACGTCACCATCCACGTCACCTACCATGTCACCCCCTGGCCTAGCTACCTTTAATTGCAAACGTCAACGTTGACTTGACAAGTCATCGTTGATTTTCCACGTAAGCCGCCACGTCAGCCATTAGCCTCATTTTTCTGTTATTTCCATTTTGACCCTACACTTTTATATTAATTCCATTTTGACCCCAGATCTTTTTATTAATTCCATTTTGACCCAGACCTTTATGTTATTTATATATTGATTAAAACTTCTTTCATATTTTCATATTAATCCCTAAAACCTCAAATTAATCCCACATAATTTCCAAACCAACCCCAAGTAATCCAGTTACCTTTAGAATCAGTCCCTATAAAAACCAACCAAACGGATCGCACCGATATCTCTCGCCCCATTTTTATCACTCTCAATGGACCCAACTACATCCACTGGGCTTAGGCCATGACCATTTTCCTTCAAGCCTGCAAGGTGTGGCGTCTTATTACTAGAGAGGTTATTAAACCAATTTAAAAGAAAAATTAATCGAATGAAGCATTTGCTGACATACAAGATAACTGGATATCTAAAAATGGTGAGGTAATTACTTTGTGCCATAATACTTCTGTTTCCTCCATCAACCAATAATTTGGGTGATTTACTACTGGTAAGGAAGTGTAGGACTTTCTCAAATCTCAATATACTACCAAAGATCTTGCACACTAATATCAACTCCTAATTGCCCTTCATGCCAAAAGACAACAATCTGATCAATCCATGATGATTTCTTCTCTGAAATGCAAGTTATATAGGATAAATTGGCCCTCTTTGAACCCAGCTGGTTGTGTACCACTGATGCTGCCAAGTTCGAAACTTATAAGGACTAACAATATATGATGACACTACTCATGGCGTTATATGACCGCTTTGAGCTCGTTCGAGCCTCTCTCCTCCACCGTCATCTATTAGCGACTCTTGATGATGCCGTCACAACATTTCACTTTGAAGAAACAAGGTTTGGGAAAAATTATCAGAATTCAAATGGAGCCATTGCCGTCACTTATTCCAAATTTGACAAGTCATCCAATGAATGCACATATTGCCATGGTACTACTCATACGTTGCTCTATTGTTCCCAACGAGTTTGCAAGTATTGCTATAAGCGCGGTCCAAAACATTATGGCCCTGATTGTTACAAGAACCTTGCCAGACAAACCAATACCAAATCAGACACTGCTGCTGTCACCCACCAATCATCTAGTACATCTTCATCTATCACCAATAATGATTTTGTCGAAATGTTAAAACATGTTTTATTTGGCCTACTTACTGTAATGTTTGCCATTTCAGGTAACTCCTGATATTTTAATTTTGGATATTGTAACCATATGACCTCGGATTCTATAATGTTTTTCTCTAAAACCACTACCTCACACACATCATATATTAAAATTATTGATGGGTCCCAGTTACATGTCACCCACATTAGAGTAGTATCCACATCCACTTTATCTCTTCCATCTACTTGTCATATACCTAAGTTGATTATTAATCTTATATCTGTTGGTCAACTATGTGATCTTGATCTGAATATTGTCTTTTCTTCCTCTGGTTGTTATGTATAGGATCCACGGATGAAGCAGGTCATTGGGATAAGCCATAAAGTTGGTATTGTGTTCGAACTTGTCCATATTTGCACACCACCAAATATCACCAACTCTACTCTATCTACTGCTCCTGCTCTCTCTACATTTTCTCTAGAACTATGGCACTCTTGGTTAGGGAAAGTATCTATTGACAGACTTAAGTATCTTATTTATACTGGTAGATTATGAACAGTCAAAATATAAAGTGTCAATTGCTTGTCCTGTCAACTTAAAAAACAACATACATTGTCATTTAATAAAAGTGATTCTATTTCCTTTGCACTTTTTGATCTGATTCATTCTGTTACGTGGGGAACTTCTTTTTATAACGCTATGGGGATCTAAATATTTTATTGTTTTTATAGATGACCATACTCGTTTTACTTGGATATATCTCATGAATATTCATTCCAAACTACCACATATATTTATACCTTTGCCCAGATAGTTTAAACCAAATTTTATCAACCAATCAAAATATTTCGTGCTGATAATGCTATAGAATACAAAGAATTAAATTTTCTCAAATTTTGCGTCAGCAAGAAACCATTTCTCAGTATTTCTGTCCTGGTCCATTTCAACAAAATAAGTGTGCTGAACAAAAACTCCGCCATATATTAGATACTATCCGAACTTTTCTTATATCCAGTGGGTGTCCTGAACGCTTTTGGGGAGAAGCTTCTCTTATAGCAGTCTACACCATTTATCGTCATCCTATTTCTGCCTTCCAACACTAATCACCATATGAAAGATTGTATAGTAGTCCACCCAACTATAACATTTTTAAAATTTTTTGGATGTGTCTGTTTTTTACTACTCCACGCTCCTGAACATTCTAAACTCGAACCTCATTTTCTTTTTTGTTGCTTCTTGGAGTGTGGGATAGAACATAAAGGTTACAAGTGTTGGGATCCCGTTTAAAAGTGGCTTCGTGTGTCTCGTCATGTCTTATTTTAAGAACACAAAATGTTCTCATCAATTTATAAATTTTCAGGTTGTCACTGATACATCTTTCATATTCTTTGCTAACACAAATACCGACCTCTATCAGTCTGCACCACTTTCCATCCCTACTGAAATCCTTGAACCGATTGTTGAAGCCAGCCCAACTCATGAACATCCTCCCTCACCATCATTGATCAATCTAGCCCCCTGTCTCTCAAACCAACAACAGACTCTCCTGATGATGTTGACTCGTCCAACGATCTTGTCACTCAAATATCTCATCATTGCCAGTCTACTAGGGTAAGACAACTACCTTATCATCTTAGTGATTATCACTGTTATTTTACCATATTCTTGCATCACGAACCATCTTCCTATAAAGAAGCTAATATTAATACTCTATGGCAACAAGCTAGTTTAAGGAGTTGCAAGCCCTAAAAAAACAAAAGACTTTTATTTAATCAATCCAGCCCAACATTTAACTAAAAACAGAGTCAACTATTTTTTTGTGCAATTTGGAATATCAAAAAAAGAAAAAAAAAAAATAAAAGACTCTTATTTAAAACGAATATATTATTTACCTAATGACAAAACAAATAAAAATGAGTTAATTTAGAATATACTAGATTTTTTAGAGGGCTCTAAATATTTAATCTTTTGTGATGAAAAAATGTCTTAAATATGTATATTTAATGAAGTCAAGTGATTTTGTTTTCAAAAAAATATACACGTATATATAGATAGTTGTATTTACATTAAATGACGGTTGAAAGATCCATTTGAATAATTTTAGGCTTTAAATGCTTGTAACCTCATCCAAATAATGTTGATATGAATAAACAGATGAAGTAATCACTAATAGTCCGTTTGGATTGAATGAGAGAGATGAAAAACAAATAGTTAATTAGGAGGGGAAATAATGTAATGAAATATAATGGAAAAGAATGTGTTTAATTTTATTATTATTTGGATAGCTAAGGATGAAAAATAGTGTAATGAAAATAAATCTCGATTGCATAGAAATAAGAAAATAAAGGAAACGAATGTGATAATATATTATTAATAAATTTAGATTAAATTTAGAATAAGGTGAATAATCCATTTATTTTTTTTCCTTTCCCTCCCAATATTAAAAAGAAATAAAATTAAGAAATAGAAGGAATTGACATTCCATGCTATTTCATCTATTTCCTCTACAATCCTTCTTCCTCTTTTTTTCTCCCAAACTATTGACATTAAATATTGACTCGTTCTCCATGAATGATGACTGGCCCCAAAGAGTTACATAAGGGAGGAGTCGAACTCGAGACGTGCCTTACGTCCTAAATCCGCCTATCCACTAGGACACCCTTAAGGTTACCAGAGAAGTACTAGAACTCTCTTATTTTTGGGGAAGTATCCTTATCTATGGATTTGATTGATCGTGCTCTGGGATGATATCCAATTGGTAGTTTGTTGCCTTGCATCATTAATTTACGACTGTTTGCAATCATGGAGTGTTGGGTGATTTTTGGATTTGGCCAGTAATTTTGTTGTGTATTCATCAAGAGAAAACTTTTTAACTTTTTTTTTTTGGGTCTATAACTAATACCATTAAGAGTACGCTTGTATCTATATATTTATAAACATCTACATACACATGTATATATACCCATACCTATAGACATGCATACATCTACACCATACACACATATTAAATATACAATGATGCTTAGAGACATTTATTTCAAAAAATACAGAGATATAGATCTACATATACATACGTACATACATACAATAACCCATCTCACTCTCTCCCTCCCCTCCCTCTCTCTCTTCACACACCCCACCGGTTTGGCTACGGAATGAGGTTGACCAATTGGAGGTGGGGGGTGTTAAAGAAGATTCCTCTCTATGCCTTTTGTCCCCTTTAATGGGATTATTCCCACTTTCTATGTTCTTTATTTTCTTTAATTATGTAATTGTGTTCATTATGTTTCCTTGTCCCCTTAGATCTAGGTTTTCCTCTTCTCTATATTCTAGTATATATAGATGATCCATTCTTGTAAGAAAACACGACAATTAATACAAAAACATACACAGCATATTTACATTCTTTCTCTCTTATTTCTCTCTCTTTCTCTAAATTTATCATGGTATCAGAGGGAGGTTTGTAAGATTGTTGCTGAGAGCGATGGGTCGCAATGAATACTGAGGATAGAGATGAAGAGATGCCTCGGCGGGTTTCTTTAGTGATTAATTCAGTTAAAGCCACTTCAATGGTAGGCAGAGGTTTACGGTGGAGCATGGCAGCCCGTAGTGGTTCAAACTCTTCTCTGAGAGCCATAAGAAACTGTACAAGGCGAGTCTCCTCACGAAAGGTTTTCCATAATTGCATATCAGTGGTCCATTGAGGTTCTATAAGTTCCAAGTGATCCCAGATAACGGACATACTGGAGTAAAAATCGAAAATAGACTGTCCCGTTTGTTGCTGTAGGGCCTGTATATCTTGTTCAAGCTTGTACTTTTTGGCAAAATTCATTTGAACATATCGATTTGCCAAAAAATTCTAGGCTTTCTGTGCAGTATCGCATTTGCCGAGCTGTATGCTAATGGATGGTATTACGGTATTGGCAAACCAGGTCAAGATTTTGTTATTATTAATATCTCATTCAGAAAACTTGGGGTCAGTATCAGCAGGGCATTTTTCTTTGCCAGAAACATAATTCCAGAGACCTTTTTCCTTTCAGAAAATTGCGAAACAACATGGACCAATGACTATAATTGGTCCCATCAAGTTTAATGGTAATAGGAATTTCAGAATTGGAAGACATGGTAAAGGAGGAATAGAGAATTAACAAAGATGAAACCTGAGATTTGTACTGTAGGAATGGAATTGGCAGGAACGGAGGCCACGGTTGAGTCCGGAAGGCTGAAAAACCTTGGGAACAAGTTTTTTTTTTTATTTTTTTTGGAACAGTGAACTAACGGCGTTAATAAACTGCCGTTAAAACTAATGGCGTTAGGAGACGACGTTAGTGAACTAATGGCGTTAGTAAACGGACGTTAAAGCTAACGGCGTTAACATACGGTAACGGCGCATGCGAAGAAAGGAAGGCGCGTGAATGAGACGCGCTGGTGACCGCGTGGGCCCGTGGATTGGGCAAGGATGCGCTTAGGCACGTGTTTGTTACGCGCGCGTGAGCGCGTGCAGAGAGTGGGTAAGTGCGCGTGGAAGACGCGCGTGAGTGTTTGAGGCGTGATGCAGATTATTCTCCTAACGCGTGAGGGCGCGTCTGTGGGAGTTTTGGGATGATTTTTGTGGGGTTGGGTTCGTCTTGAGGAGACGAAGGCAGTGGTGGTTGGTTGATGGGTTTTGGCAGTGGATTAGATTGTTTTCGAGAGTAGTGAAGATGTGGGCATTTTGTTTGGTGGTGAGATAACAGTTGGTTTGAGCAGAGGAGATAGCTGTGTGTGTGATGTGCTGGAGGAAGAGAGATAAAAAAAATTATCAGGATTGAAGCTCTGATACCATGATAAATTTAGAGAAAGAGAGAGAGAGAGAAAGAATGTAAATATGCTGTGTATGTTTTTGTATTAATTGTCGTGTTTTCTTACAAGAATGGATCGATCATCTATATATACTAGAATATAGAGAAGAGGAAAACCTAGATCTAAGGGGACAAGGAAACATAATGAACACAATTACATAATTAAAGAAAATAAAGAACATAGAAAGTGGGAATAATCCCATTAAAGGGGACAAATGCCTCTATGGTTTCAAAAGTAGACAAACTACGCCGTGCTCTCTATGGTCTCAAACAGGCACCCCGAGCCTGATTTGAAAAATTCTCTACTGCTATACTTCACCATGGATTTTCTCAGAGCACACATGATTCGGCTATGTTCACCTCTTCATCATCACTGGGCATTGTTGTTCTTCTAATATATGTTGATGATATGATTATTACTGGGTACTCTTCGCTACTTCTTGGGCATTGAGGTTGATCATTTCTCTACCGGATACTTCCTTTCTCAGGTGAAATATGCTTCTGATATCGTTAACCGAGTTGGCCTGACGGACAGCAAGGTTGCAGACACTTCGCTTGAAATGAATATCAAGTTTTCATCTTCCGATGGCACTAAACTGGCTAATCCTACATTATACCGACAGCTTATGGGTAGTCTCAACTATCTCACCATCACCAGGCCGGATATCAGCTACGCTGTCCACATTGTGAGTCAGTTCATGTCTGCACCTCGCTCTGTCCACTTTGCTGCTGTCCTTCGTATCATACGATACATAAAAAGAACCATATACCAAGGCCTACATTTCTTATCAGACTGTAGTCTTACACTACAGGGGTACTCTGATCCTGACTGGGCCGGTGATATTATTGATCGGCGATCCACCACCGGCTTCTGTATTTTTCTGGGCAACTCTCCCATTTCGTGGAAAAGCAAGAAACAAACTGTTGTTGCTCGATCCAGTGCTGAGGCTGAATATCGTGCTCTCGTTTATATTACTGCGGAAATTGTTTGGCTTCGCTGGCTCCTCCAAGATATGGGAATCTCTATTCCGGATCCCACACCTCTATTTTGTGACAATTGAAGTGCTATCCAAATGGCCCACAACGATGTTTTTCATGAGCGTACCAAACATATTGAAGTGGACTGTCACTTTACTCGTCATCATCTATCTCAAGGCCACATTCAGTTACCCCACATCTCTTCCGCTCTTCAACCAGCTGATCTCTTCACCAAATCCCATGTGACTGCTCGCTTCCGATTTCTGGTGTCCAAGTTCCGCATGCTTTCCACTATGCCTTTTGTCCCCTTTAATGGGATTATTCCCACTTTCTATGTTCTTATTTTCTTTAATTATGTAATTGTGTTCATTATGTTTCCTTGTCTCCTTAGATCTAGGTTTTCCTCTTCTCTATATTCTAGTATATATAGATGATCCATTCTTGTAAGAAAACACGACAATTAATACAAAAACATACACAGCATATTTACATTCTTTCTCTCTTATTTCTCTCTCTTTCTCTAAATTTATCAGGGGGTAGTTGGAAGATTTATTTTTGTCTTATTTATATTTCTTTAAGGCATATTTAATAATAAAATAAAAAATACTAGATTTTTTTTGAAAGTTAGAAATTAAGTTAAGGAATGCGTGAGATAAAATTTTATTTTTAGATTTTTTTCATTAATATTTTTTTTGAGTGGTGATAAAGAATTTTTTTTACAAAATATAATGAATGATAGAAAATATATACTTACAAAAATAAGTATGAGATGAATAACATTTTACTACATTCTTAAATTTATTTTTTATCTTCTCACTCAAGTTAATTGTTTTTCTCATTATTTTTTTATGTTGTTACCAAACAAAACTTTAATATTTAAATGGATTTAGATTATTTTATTTTTTTTTGGCAAAAATAATCTTATGTGTGGATGCCTAATGCCAATTCAGAGGGTCGCCAACAACGTTGCTAATCTAAACAGAGGCAATGACCAAAATAAAAATAACACAAAGTATATTATTAATTTTGTGGAAAAAAAAGTGTATTAACCAAAGTGTAAAATTAAAAAGAAAAGGACATTGTATATTCATATAATTAAAAAAAGAAAAAGAAAGGGAAAAGACACTAACAAAAGATAAATACAAACGATCATCACTGTTGTGGAAGAATCTCAGCAAACTCTTGTGAGCAAACAAAGAAGAAAGAAAGAAAGAGAAAAACTCTAAGATGGATCAAAATTCAGTCCCTCCTCACGTACTAATCTTCCCTTACCCGGCACAGGGACACATCAACTCCATGCTGAAGCTAGCCGAGCTCCTCTGCCTCTCTGGCCTTCACGTCACTTTCCTCGTCTCTGCCAAGATCAAAGACAGCCTTATCCGTTTCACTAACGTCCAATCCCGTTTTGATTCCTACCCCGGATTCTTTTTGGAATCCCTTCCAGAAACATTTCGAGAGATCCCCGCACATAACCTCATGGAAAATTATAATTCACTCAAAGCTGTCTCACTGCCATTTCTCAGCGATTTGCTTATTAAAAATCGCCTTGGCAGCGATACTCGTCACCCAGTCACCTCCATCATATCCGATGGCGTCTTCAGCTTTCTCATTGATATTGCTCAACAAATTGGGATCCCCATCTACTACTTTCGTACTATTAGCTCTTGCGCGTTTTGGGCTTATTTTAGCACCAAGCAACTCATCGAATCCCAAGAACTTCCTTTCCAAGGTATGTATGTGGTTCATCTGTCAAAAGTTGAGAGTTTTAGAGGTTTACAACAAAATTTGTTTGGTATATAGTATACGTTGAGCTGAGCATATATATATTCCATAAAAAGGTTATTGATCTTAATTTAGGATGTCCGGAAAAGAATATTGTAATCTTAATTAAGAAGATCAGCTGGAGTATTATTTATATATTAAACAATTAAGAATGAACACACACATTTTATTGTGGTCATTAATTTTCTAACAAACCAAAGATGTCGATCTCTATACATTTAGGGCTTGATTTGGATGTACGTGTATCAAGTGTACAAGGTATGGAGGGATTCCTCAGGCGGCGCGATCTTCCGAGCTTTTGCCGTGTCGGTGACACGAGGGACGAGGCTATCCAAATGTTGTCAACGGAGACCCAACAAACTACTCGGGCAGACGGTCTCATACTTAACACATTTGAGGATCTGGAAGGACCCATACTAGCAAACATACGCACAAAGTGCCCAAATCTCTACACAATAGGCCCATTACACAAGCACCTCAAGGCCAGACTCCCTTCAACATCGGCCGTGCAGTTGACTTCTTCGAATAGCTTATTGGAAGAAGATAAGAGCTGCATGACGTGGCTTAATCTGCAACCGTTGAAGTCTGTTTTATATGTCAGCTTTGGGAGCATCGCAACCTTGACGAGGGAGGAACTGATGGAGATCTGGTACGGACTAGTGAATAGTGGTCAGCGGTTTCTGTGGGTCCGGCGACCTAATTCTGTTGCTGGTGAGGACGAGGGTGAGATTCCGGTGGAGGTGGTTGAGGGTACGAGGGAAAGAGGGTACCTAGTGGGGTGGGCTCCACAGGAGGAGGTGCTGGCCCACCCAGCTGTCGGAGGGTTTTTGACACACAGCGGATGGAACTCGACACTGGAGAGCATAATTGAGGGAGTGCCAATGATTTGTTGGCCATATTTTGCAGATCAACAAGTGAACAGTAGGTTCGTAAGCGAAGTATGGAAGCTGGGACTTGATATGAAGGACACGTGTGATAGAGTGGTTATTGAGAATATGGTAAGAGATCTGATGGTGGTGAGGAGGGAGGAGTTTGTGACAGTGGCTAATAAGACGGCCAAGTTGGCTAGAAAGTCCGTGAGGAAAGGAGGCTCCTCTTACAGTAATTTCGACCGTTTGGTCGAGGACATGAGAAAGTCTAATTCAAATTGATGTTTGATTCCTCGTACATTTGTTCCAAATTAACAATTACTACGTACTAGTGAGAACCATTCTAGTGAGCAAACAATGCAAAGTTTGATAACATGGCCAAACCTTCCTGTCTTCCAAGAGTTGTAGTCTGTTTCTAATTTTATTTGGTAATAAATATCGATTCAAATTTGAGTAAATACTATTAATGCCACTAAATTATTATCAAATTCTACCGATGACTACCGAACTTCATTTAGTTCTAATCGGACTATTAAGCTTTTAAAAAGTGTTGCCGGTGGCCACTCCGTCAAAGATCTCCGTTAGTTTTTGACGAAATTCATCTTGTATGATATGAAAGGTGTATTTTAGTCTTTTCCGTTTTCTTTTCTTTTTTCCTCCTTCTTCCTCCGAATTTCTTCCCTTTTCCCCTCTCTCTACCTCTATCTCGTGCTCGCATGTAAATCCAATGGGGTAAATCTCTCATTGACAATCGATTTGCGTATAATACACATACATATATATATATATATTCAATCGATCAGAGATATGGAGGACTACAATGTTAGAAAAATATGTTTCCCTTTTCCTCTTCTTCATTTTCTCCTCCGAATTTCTTCCTCTTTCTTCTTCTTCTTCTTCTTCTTCTTCTTCTTCTTCTTCTTCCTCTGAATTTCTTCCCATTTCTTCTTCTCCGAATTAAAGGTAAGCAACGGCGGGAGGAGATGTCGGAAATGGAGGTTGCGACGAGTGAGCGAAACTTGGAAGGGATGTGCTCAGGCTCAGATGGATCAATCTGAGCTCAGGCGAGGTCTATATGCTGCTGTAAAATGTAAATTAATGCTGTTGGTTCAGTCGGTCTATATGCTTTCTTCACACTCCTTTCCAAATTCTGCATATACATGTGGTTCTCTTCTCTTGTTTGTGGTGGTGGCCATGGTGGTCCACCTAGCTAATTATTGGGTTTGGAAGAAGAAGGAGGAGGAAAAGAGAAGAGAAAAGAAAAGAAAAAGACTAAAATGCCCCTTTCATATCACATGATAATCATATGAGATGGTTTCCATCAAAAACTAACGGAGATATTTGATGGAGTGGCCACCGGCAGCACTTTTTAAAAGTTTAATGATCCGATTGGAACTAAACGAAGTTCAGTGGCCACTGGTAGAATTTGACAATTGTTTAGTGGCCATTGATAGTATTTATTCTTCAAATTTTCAGTGCAAATTTAGTATAACAAGCCCAGGCTTGCTTGTGGAAACATACTTTAAGGAAAATATTTTCTTACCTACGATTTTTACTATTTATTCTTTTCGGGTATGTTACATGAGTTGTATTTTGTAAAAGTATAATCCATATCATACAGTGTAGCATTACTTGTACTTTAATCTTGCTATGCTTTAAATCTCCTAACTTTAATGTCCTCATTTAAAAAATTCAAACCACAGTGAGACAACCCATCTTCATTCACAATGTTAAATAGACATCATATATGTAATAACATAGTTATACAATACAATGATCCAGTTACCTACCTCGATTTCTCTTGGGAAATTTTATTAGCGGCACTACATGATTCCAGCAAGTAAAGAGCCAAAGAGCCCTTGAGCGATTCAGAGGCTAACCAATGGGCTGCCTCATTGGACACATTTCGGACAAAATCAATAGAGAGACCAAAATTTCTTGCTATATCTCTAACATCTACTATAGCTGAAATCTCCCAAGGAGGTTAAAGATCGGCTGAGCAAAGATTAATCAACTCAAGGCAATCACTCTCTATAGTGGACGAGCTCCAATTATGGGATTAGGCCAAGAGGCACCCATCTAGAATAGCAGTTGCTTCTGCCGTAAGAGGGGAAGAAGCAAAGAACCTTCATCCAACAACATCGACAAATGACCCATCTGCTTTTCGAGCAATAAGTCATGCTCCTGCCTGAGAGGATAATCCAAGAAAAAACCTTCACAGTTGGTGTTAATCCTGTTGGCAGGAGGCCGGAGGGAGAGAACATGTTGAAGGAGTACTGGTCTCTCTTGCAAAATGGGAGGGGCAGTGAGGACGCAAGAGGTACTTGCGGAGTTATATTCCTCGAAGTCAAATAAAGCTCTAGAGGCCGTTGACTCGTTGAGTGAGGATAGACTCGAGAGTCGTCAAAGACAGAATTTGTTTTTGCTACACCAAATTGAGAATTGACAAAAATGATCACTGCTTGAGTTTCCCTTTTGGAGCTTACACAAGTTCTGAAACCACTCTAAATAAACAATCTTCAATCCCATTTGCATCTGAATAAACAATTTTCAATCGATTCAAATTCTAGTCCACTGATAGGGCAAATCGGGGACGCTCCACATTTGCGGGCAAATAATTAAGTTCTCATTGCATATACGTGATATTATATTATAAAGAACTGTAGTGATTGTAAATTTAATCAATTCTTTCTTTGTGGTGAGATAACAAAACAAAGCCACTTTTAAGAGGATAACAAACTCGTGTTAGTGGTAACCACGACATAAATTACTCTTATCCTGTGAGAGATCACGAGTAGATTGAGCACGTGATTTATAATTTAGTCCTAAAGTTCAAATGGTTTGCAAAAATTTACATCTAATAGCTTTGGTCTGTTAAAACAAATACTTCTAGATGTATTCATATATTTTTTATTATAATATTGGTCACTCGATCTGTACAATAATTTAATTACAGATATGGAATAGCGCACTGCAAATTCTTTAATGTGTTTGCATGTTACACAGGGTTTAGTCATTCTTTTGTTTTCGAACAATGATGAATGATAGAGCATTATGTCAACTAATTTTAAAATTTAACATTTGACTATTACATGATAACAGGTCATACTCAGGAAAATATTAGGCTGAAATATTTGCTATAAAATGTTGAGAATGGTTGGCTCAATTCATTAATCTTACATGGAATAATTGTAGAACTCAACATGAATATATAAATAAGGAAGTGTCACCAAATAGGAGCGAGTCATTTTAAGATAAAAACCTCACACCTGTGGCCTAAATGTGTTGAAATATATACTCATCAATACCTAGGTACCATTGGAGCAAATTTCTTTTAGTGTTCTATGTTTTTATAAAAGTGGTTTGACACGTGATTTATAAGTTATTTTTTATATTATTATTGGAGATGCTCTAAAAACATCCATAATAGTAAATTTAGTGGTATTTAGTGGTATAGTAAGCCGCGTATATTTACCCTACTTACTTTAAGGGTAGATTAGTGGTTCATTACCATAAACAAAAGAAAAAATCCTTTTCAGAACCAAACGCATGGGAAATGCGTGCGACAATTAGAAGTCATAAACACATAACTGAAATGTGTGCTCCTTCCACGCATTACTGAAGTACGTTGGCTCACTTTGTTATATTTATTTGCTCCTTTGCTTGGCTTAAGCTCAAAACTACCATTGACCAACTTGTATGGCTACATTGTCACAATTAACTAATTAAGTGTAAAAGTATAGTGCAGGAAATTAAAAAGCCCATGCATATTAGTTTTGCATTTCATCTTGCACGCATTTTAATAATGCGTACTCTTCCCCACGCTATACAGTAATGCATTTGGGTTAGAAATGTAATTCATTTGTGTATTTTATACCTTATGTATATATACTATAAGGAAGAGTGTTTTACTCTATTAATGACATTGATGCGTGTGCGCATAAGGTAAATCTACCTTACTCACCCTATCTACTTGCACCATTGTAGATACTCTAAGGATGAATCAATAAAAATATACCCGCACCTGTTTATGCGTTGATCATGCCTTAAAAAGTTAAATTTTAATTTGAGACATCAATAAAAGTAATTTATTTTTTATTTGGGACGAAGTGAGTATTTTGCGTAACAACAAAAAACTTAAAAAATAAAGCTTAATTTGGAGTAGTATACTAGCATTTTTTAAAGGGCTCTGAATTTTTAATCTTTTATACTGAAAAGCGGCATATTCAAAACAATATGTGCATGTATATATTGCTATTTACGCAAAACTAAATCAATTTGAAAAATAATTTTGAGTGCTAGGAACCTATTTGGTCCATGTAAATATGGGATCTAAATTGCTTCTCTCATATATAATATACTATCAAAGTGGAAACGTAAGTTAAAGGACTCTTTTGAATATGAATATCTTCAAGATGCCATATAAATTACTCAACGTCTCAAAATTTAGTATTGCTGGTTGAAAATGTCGTGCATCTTGTAACCTCATCATCCAAGTGATATTGATGATGCAGGGGAGGAAGAAAACAAGGGAAGGATTAGGAAACAGTGCACGAGTGACACGAGCGACAGATTTAAATAATTTGATAATAATACTACAAGATTCCACGAGATATGTCCACAACTGATGCCAATATAAATATAACAAAACGAGCATCACTCTTTACAAGGAATATCACGTAACTCTTTTTTTTTACTCAATCATCTCGCCAAACTTTTGTGAGCATATTCACAGAAACGAAAGAATTAAAAGAAAAGAAAAGAAAAGTTTAAGATGGATCAAAATTCACTCCCTCCTCACGTACTAATCTTCCCGTTCCCCGCGCAGGGCCACATCAACTCCATGCTGAAGTTAGCCGAGCTCCTCTGCCTTGCTGACATCCACGTCACCTTCCTAGTCTCTGCCAACACCAAAGACAGCCTCATCCGTTTCACCAACGTACAATCCCGTTTTGACTCCTACCCAGGATTCCGTTTCGAAACCCTTCCAGATACGTTTCGAGAGGTTAGTGCACATTACCTAATCGAATTATACAATTCAGTGAGAGCCGCCTCAGAGCCATTTCTTAGCGACTTGTTGCTCAACAATCGCCTAGGCAGCTCTACTCGTGGCCCAGTCACCACCATCATAATCGATGGCCTCTACAGCTTTCTCATTGATATCGCCCAACAAATTGGAATCTGCATCTACTACTTCCGTACAAGCAGCTCTTGTGCGTTTTGGGCTTATTTTAGCATCAATGCACTCATTGAATCTCACGAGATTCCCTTCCATGGTATGTACATATATGTCCAATTACTTTGAGGTTGAGAACACAATTTGTTTGGTTCTGTCCTCAAAAACCAGATTTACGGTTAGGACTTCCAAGAAAGAATAATGGATTCTTAATTAAAGGTCGCACAAACACATTTTGTTGTTTTCATTAATTTTCTAAGCGACCAAACGTATTGATGTCTCTTTACATTAAGGACTTGATTTGGATGCACGAATATCAAGTGTACAAGGCATGGAGGAATTCCTGAGGCAACGCGATCTTCCGAGTTTTTGCCGCGTTGGTGATGTGAGGGACGAGAGTCTCCAATTGATGTCCACAGAGACCCGACAAACTACTCGGGCAGATGGGCTCATATTCAACACATTTGAAGATCTCGAAGGACCGGTACTCGCTAATATACGCACTCAGTGCCCAAATATCTACACAATCGGCCCATCAAACGCGCACCTCAAGGCCAGACTCGCTGCAAAATCAGTCTCTCAATCGCCTTCTTCGAATAGCTTAATGGAAGAAGATAAAAGCTGCATGACGTGGCTCGATCGTCAACCATTGAAGTCAGTTTTATACGTCAGCTTTGGAAGCATCACGACGTTGAAGAGGGAGGAACTGATGGAGTTTTGGTACGGACTTGTGAATAGTGGTCAGCGGTTTCTGTGGGTCCGGCGACCAGATTCGGTGTCCGGCGAAAATGATGATGATGAGATTCCGGCGGAGGTGGTGGAGGGTACTAGGGAAAGAGGGTACCTAGTTGGGTGGGCCCCGCAGGAAGAGGTACTGGCCCACCCGGCTGTGGGAGGGTTTTTGACGCACAACGGATGGAACTCAACGTTGGAGAGCATAGTTGAGGGAGTGCCGATGATTTGTTGGCCGTTTTTCGCTGATCAACAAATCAACAGTAGGTTTGTAGGCGAGGTATGGAAGCTGGGCCTTGATATGAAGGACACGTGTGATAGAGTGATTGTTGAGAATATGGTGAGAGATCTGATGGTTGAAAGGAGGGAGGAGTTTGTGACGGCAGCCGATAAGATGGCCAGATTGGCTAGAAAATCTGTGAGTGTAGGTGGGTCCTCTTACAGTAATTTGGACCGTTTGATTGAAGACATAAGAAAGTCTAATTCAAATTGATGTTCGATTCCAAGTACATTTGTCCAGAAAATTATTATGTCATATCATCGTCTAAATCCGCTGTTTCGGTGACTAACTTGTAACATTTATGGCTTGTTTGGTTCAAGATTTAAATCATTCTGGGAATGCTATATTTCATTTCGAAATGATTCCTGCGTTTGATTCAAGTTTTAAGTCCGGAATAAATGATTTCAGGAACAAACCTTTCCCCCCAAGTTCTCCCATTTAAATCATAAGGAATAAACCATTACCAATGGGCATCTTTTTTAATTTTTCATATTATGACCAAAATAACACTCTTCCTTATGAATAAATAATTCTTTTTCCATCCATGTATGAAAATATTGTTTGAAACTATTTTTTTTTAGTTACGCTGCTGCACAAAAATGATAAAAAAAAATAAAAAAATATTGGAACTTTTTTCTTTTCTTTTTTCCTGTTGTAATTTTTTTTAATTACAAAAATTGTAATTTTTGTAGGATAGTTATTAGCTAGGCATGTGTAATTTTTGTAATTTATTATAGTAATTGTCTCTTTTGAAATATTAGTATGTGATGTCTTCTCATCTTATAAAAAGAAGGGTATTTTTGTAATTGATACTTTATTCCATTCCTATTCCCGGTTGAACCAAACATCGGCATGGCATCCTAGATACCAGGAAAGAAACTTTCCAGGAATCAAGTATACCTATTCCATTCCCAAAACTCGAACCAAACGAGCCCTTAGGGTTTGTTTGGTTAAATTTTTAAAATAAATTTTTTAAATAAATTTTTGTGAAGTGTGAAAATATGTTAAAAAATAAATTTAATTTGTGTTAGAGTTTTTTTCAAAAAATAGTCATAATGAATTTTTTTTTATACATTTCAATGAGTAAGTTTTAAATATATATTTTTTACATAATTCTGATTTTTGAATTTAAAGTTATTGTGTTTTAAAAATTTTATGAGAGAGAAAATAAAGTGAAGTGAATTTTCGGAAGTGTAAAATAAAGTTGACTTTTTGATAAAAGTTTTAAAAACTTGATTTTAAAATCTCAACCAAACAACCACTTTAATTTTCAATTCGGATATTGGTACCAGTTTCAATTTTAGCATACGCACCGATTGGCTACTTAAAAGGTCTAAAAAATCATAAAAAAATATAAACATTAATGAGATTGATAAATTAGATATGTATAATACCATTATATAGTACGAATTACATCATCTATATTAAAATATCAATATTTGTCGTACTTAGTAACACTATTTAAAATCATAGTTCAATAAATTGATAACAATACAATCTTATGAGGCATAAATATCTCAAATATAAGTCAACCAGGACTAAAATAATTAACTATATGGATTATATCAGCATCATTACTCCAGGCTTTAGCGATGAGGAATGAAGATATAAAAAAGGTTAAGAATTGGCACTTGTGGGGTAACGATGAGATGAATGACTAGATAACCCAATTTGAAAAAAATTACTTGGCTATACTGACAACATTGGTAAAATATTAGTGAAATATCAGCATCTTGGTGAAATAACAGTGAAATATTGGCGACTCAGTGTGGTTTCAGTGAAATATCGCTAATTCAATGAAATACCAGTATTTACCCATGTTATGTCACGGCTAGCTCCATTCTGACTTGGTATCGGCCATATCGAATCGGTCTCAGCCAATATGCCAGTCATATCAGAATACTTCTTATAGAGGAAATAAGGAGTGAAGACAAAGGTTGCTTCAAAGTTTGGTTCGACATAGGCAAATTTTACTATTTCCCTGAAAAATTGCAGTGTGTTTCAACATTTTCTACGGCAATAAGCCTCAATTCAAAAATTTTAGTGTAATTTAGAATAAGTCACAAAAAAATATCTTTTCAATACCTATAACGTAAATTCATTCACATTTGGCAAGTAGGTAGTCCTCTACTATCTAAGCATAACAAATTTTGTTTTTGGTTACAGTAGCTTAGGAAAAACAAAACAAACATAAACTACTCTCCTCTCGGATATGCCACGCCCTGCATATCCGCCTTTAAGAGCTACATGAGTTCATTAGTAGGGACCAAAACTCTCATGGTTTGTTTTTCTTGCACTCTACCGAGCTTGGACATGTAATCAACACATTTGTTTCCTTCACGTCGGACATGCACCAGATCCAAAAGCATAACTTTTTTCAGTTTCTTACAATCTTCAATCAAAGCCTTATCTGGGTGGTTTTGACCTTCATCTTTGTTGATGAGGTTGACGGCAATGAGAGAGTCCGTTTTAACAGTTGCTTCTAACCATGCTATCTCGTTAGCCAGTTTCATACCTTTTCTTATGCCCCACAGCTCAGCTTGAAGGGGAGTAGCATAACCAATTCTCCCGTAAAAACCTTCAATCCATCTTCCGCCGTTATTTGAGATTTCAAACTGGAATGACATGCAAGAGTTGAAATTCAACAGTAATTTCAAATTTTTATTTTCTAATTTAATTTTAAATAGTCATCATAATATAGAATAGGCAGCCAAAGTCTATTTGGCGACACTGAACTGTCACGTGGGGCTTGACTAGTTTGAACCAAAATGTTCCATATAATTCATGTCACTATTTCTAGCGGTGATGCACGCTATATTTTGGCCAAATTAATTCGTTTAGGCCCTTGAATCCTTGAATTTACTATTTCTAGTAGGTTTTGATTTTGTAATAAGTTGAGTTAGGAAGGTCAGATTTCACTTCCATCAAATCCGATGTGATTCTTGGCATCAACACTACGGGATCCTATGATCTTTGTGATTTTCTATTTTTGACAGTTATTTTAAATTTTTTAAAATTATTTCGTTTCTTATAATTTTCTCCTTATATAAGACAATTTCTTTGTAATCGTTAAAGGCGGACTATCATTGAATAAAATTTAGAGTGTTTTCTTATTTTTATTGAGTGTTTATTTTTTACTTAGCCAAGATTCGCCCATTCGATCCATAGCTTTTTGCTATGTTATATCACGTATGTAATAGCATAATTACATACACTGATCTAGGTATCTACCTCGATTTCTTTTAGGAAATTTATAAGTAGTGCTCGACTCTGTCAATGCTTCAGGGTTGAATCTAGAACCAAATAAGAAAATTTTATAAGAGCTCATGGTGATCACTGCACGTAAAACTTTTCCCAAGCAAATAATTGTCCTATGTTATATTATATAAAACATGTAAATCCTACTGCAGAAGGAACTCATCTCCTTGGCCCTACAAGCAGTAAAATTCAAAGACCCAAAAATAGTGTATATATAAATGGGGCATCTTTATTTTTAGCAAGCAGAAACTTCTACCTAACTAGACTATATTCCAAAATTCAAGTCGTCTGAACCAATAATCATGCAATATAGTAAGTTCCACCATCTTGAAACAAACATCAATCTTTAGGAACAAAATCGAGGAATGATATTTCTCATTATTTTCATCATTTTTTTCCTGTTTTCTTCTTTCTTTTTTAGAAATTACTTAAAAAAACTACCTAAACTAAGAAATCCAACCAAGCAGTTAATATTCGAACCTTAAGGCTTCTTTTGATAACAAGATGGAAAATAAGTTACTCTTACCTTTTGATTTCTTCCATGGAAATTTTTTCTTTGGATGGGGGGCAAGGAAATTTTTTCCACAAAACATAAAAGGAAGATGAAGGATGATATATATTTACAAAAACGAGTTTTAGATAGAGAGTATCTCACCACATCCCTCAACTTATTTTCCATCTTCTCACCAAAATTAATTATTTTCTTATCATTTTCTATGTTGCTATTAAACGGAGCCTAGACAAAAGAAATTTAATCAAATAGCTTAGGTACAATCAAACTACATTTATATGTTCGAAAAAGAACTCAATTGAAATTAGGCATAATCCAGTATCAACAACTTAGCATTTTGAAATCATTCACATGGCTGCTTTATGAAGATAAAAAAATTAAGTCGAAACCTTGTAAAACCTTAATAAATAAACAATTTAATACTCAACTATAATCAACATGATAAAGTAAAACATAACTTTCTTTTTTGTTCCTAAAGAGGGCAAAGCCCAAAGAAAACAAACAAGCTAGAATAAAAAAGCAATCTCCGAATGAGGATCTACAAATATAACCCTCTGATCTCTAAAGTTTTGCCCTACAATAGCAAGACAGTCGGCTTGACGTGGGACAAATTCTCTTTAACAAGTCCAATGCATATGGAGCAGCTTCTTACACTCTAAGATTTCTTCGAAAAAAGGGTGGCCCTCCTCCGTATCCTTAATGATGTAACGAATAACATTTTTTCAACTATGATATTTTCTATCCATTGTTCCTAAGCACGATTGAGCCCAAAAAGAAGAGTTTTAAGCTTAGCGCCATTGACCAATATTTACGGCAAACCACCCCTATATCCAATGACCATTGTTTTCCTGAAGGACTCCTCTAACAGAGGCTCTATCCATAGGGCCTTTGACACTAGCATCCAAACTATAGGAGGAGGTTTCCAAACTATTTTTTGATTGAGATCATTCCCCTCATGATTATACACGCATTGCATATAGGCCATTCGAAGAGTAATGTGGAAATCAACTTGAAAGAGTTATCTTTGTTGTCAAAAACTTTCGTGCTCCTCGCCTTCCATAGCTGCCAAATAGAAGCTAAATACAGAAAAATCAAGGGATATGAGGCTAGGAATTTGAATTCATCTTGTCATTTGAAATATTGATTATAAACCACTCATCCTTAAGGGCAATTTAACTTCCACATGGCAGTCCAGTGGTTAGGCTGAGGGAGGACCAGCAAGTTCCCTTTAGAGATGAGCTTTTAAGCCTGCTTAAACAAGAAAATACCACTTGAGTTTTGTAAAACTAGGTCTTCCCAGGCCGACACCTTGAAGTGTAACGTAGCCAGAGTTGTGAAAATTTCGTGGTCAATCACGGATCTAATTGTCCCCAGATTTACTTGCCATCCGAATTAATTAAGCCGAATAACTTTAAATCCCCTTTATCCTCTACAATTGAACGCTAAATGAAATTAACAAGAGAATCCGTGCCAGCCCAACAGTCAAAACCATAGAAAGTACGGGCTTCGTTTTGAATTTTCCATTTTATACCCGCTTTGACAGCTTGGAAGCTATGACATATGTCTTCCAACACAGCAGAATTAAATTGGTTTAACTTATAGTTCATGATGTGCTTTAAATACCGATTATTAAACAAATCCGTCCGCAAGGAATTACAATTTTCATCATGCTTTTGCAAGTTGAGCAACATTTGGTTGGTATGTAGGACGAATATTTAGCCCCCTTATTTGCTTTGGCTTAATCACCTTCTCCCATTTCACATTATGAATTTTGCACTTTTCTTGAGTGCTTCCCCACAAAAAACATAAAAAAATTCTTTTAATCTTGCCAAGAAAATTGCACGTACATTTTGGAAGTAAGGCCGTTTGCATCACGTGGTTAGGGATGGCGGTTGTTACTGACTCGATGAGGCCAGCCTTACCCAAAAGGTTCAGGCACTTAGCTTTACATCTGGATAATCTTTGTTTACCTTATTAACAATGAATTGATAGGTAGACTTATTGACTTTTTTGTGAATAAGGGGACACCTAGGTACTGACCGTGGTGTGTCGTGATCTGAATACCACTATTGCATCTGATCATATGGATTATGTGAAAAAGTTTTTTTCCGTAGATGAAAACTCGATTTTTTCATCCATGATACGACTATTCCATATCACTGATAATGAAGTGGAATGAAGGCAGAACATAACCAAATCGATCAATTTTGTAGGAAAATTCATCTCTAACATCACATTTGTCAAGAAACTTCAATTAACTTTATCATACACCTTTTCAAGCTCAATCTTAAAAAATCATCCCACAATTTTTGTTACCAAAACTTTCCCTATTCCATTACTACAAGTTCTTTACGAGATCGTCCAGGTAAAGCACCACATTCTTGCAATTCTTCCAGGCATTTTCAAATAGATAATTAAAGAACTCATGTTCAATCCACATAGCTTCAAAATGAAAAAGCTTTGAGAGGGAGCTATGGTTAATAGCCGTTAAATCTATCAAAACTGGGTGGTGATCCGAGTCTATTCAAGGAAAATAGGTCACCGTAGCTTCCTGGAATTTGTTTCTCCATAGAATATTCGCTAGAGCCCTATCAAGACGCTATCTAACATTAACAATCCCATTAACTTTTTTAAACTAAGTGAATAAGGGGCGCCTTGAAACCTGGATAAGGGGCGCCTTGAAACGATCATGAAAATGTTTGCATTGAGCTAAAGACGGAGAAAGACCACCACTTTTCTCATCAAAGCTAGCAATATCATTAAAGTCCCAGCTAGCAAACATGGAATATTAATGGTGCCACTCAAATCTTGCAAGTAATCTTACAAGCAGAAACTATTTGCTGACTGCCGCCTAGTGTAAATCACTGAGAAAAACCATTCAAACTGAGCCTTGAAATCCTAGCAATGAGATGATACGCTTCGCAATCGTCATCAACCCTAGTCTCCATAATCATTAGCCATTTCGATGGATCCTCTTCCTCCTCATTTCTAGTTGAAAATGAGTTTGATTAACACATAAGGGTTAAAGGTTTCTTTCAAACTTTTACCCAAGGATATAAAATCCACTCTATTTGCTCATCTACAATTCCAAGTGAAGATCTTTATGGGAGGTTTTAAGTTAAAAAAAATGGTAGAACAAACTTTCATAGCAAGTAAAAATCAGGTTGGACTAGGGGTCTTCATGGCTTGGTTAACCGGACTGTTTGCCTACACAGTGGACCGGACCGAATGCTTCGGTCCTTTAAACTTTGGGACCGGACCAGACCAATAAGCTACTAAAAACCGGACTGGACCAGACTATCTTGATCGGGCCGGTCTCGGTCAGTTCATTCGGTTTGGGATTCACAACAGCTTCATCTTCCTCACCGAAAAACTATGGTCGGAAAACCAAAACAAAATAGAATGAGAAGAGACAAATTAGAGAGGGGGTTACAGTAAGGAGGAGAAAAGCATAACAAGGTTGGCGGCGAAGATGGCGAAAAATGGTGTGGTGAAGGTTAACGGTGAGAACATCGAAGATGGTGGAGGTTGACGGCAAAAATAGTATGAGAGAGAGAATAAACTCGAGAGGAGGAAAATGCATGAGAGAGAATGCATATTTTAGAAAGATATATATACATATATATATATATTAAATATATGTATATATAATAGTGAATAATGCAAGAGAGAGAATGTGAGAATAAAAAAAAGAAAAACAAAGGAAGGAGGGAATCACGTAGGTGGGGGACTGAAGTGATGGGTGGTTAGTTTATGGGAAAAATAAAAGTGTAAGAAACTTTCTCCCCTTCCTATGTACATAAATGCATATTTTAAAAAAAATTATATAAATAATCGGTCCAGTCTGGTTTTATAGATATTTTTACTCGGAAGATAGAAGATCGGGCCGGACCACTTAGGTCTACAAAATTTTGGAGCGAATCGGACCATTGTATGTATAAAAACTGAAAAAAACCGTATTTTTTTAGTCCGGTCCAGTCGGTCCGATTTGGTTCTTGAACACCCTTAGGTTGGACATCAAGTCGGTCAATTTGTCCCCTTGCTAGGTTATCACATGTTTGAGATCCCATATTTTGTTTGCTCGGTTCCAGATTACGTTCAGTCCAATTTCGATCTTGCTGAACCGGGGATCTACAATGGTCCTTATTACCAAGTTTGTTTTATATTATTACTTCATTACTATAATTGGTTGATTCATTTTAGCTCTTGCTACCATCAGGCCCGGTAAAGTTTTCATATAAATGATTAAATCAGGGGGTTCTTAATCTGGAACAATACTTTGGTTTGGAGTAGCGAGCTCTGAACCTTGTTGAACAGGCTACTAGACACCGAGTTGTGAAAGAAAGGATTTGGAGGAGGCTGAGGCTGAGGCAAAGAAAGTGTAGGGATATGCTTATTTTTGGTTAAATCAACGGTTGGTTTATTGTTTGTGTGGTCGAAATTAGAGACATTGGGATGGTTAATAGGCCTTGAGTCTGGCTTATGATCAGTGGAGGGCTTGATTATTGTTTTGCTAGTACATGATGTTTACATAATTGGAAAAGGTGGAAGATTAGGGTTACTTTTAGGGTTCACTGAGCTTTTTTTGGGGATGAAAAAAATGCCCTTATTCGTTTTATATGAATTACTACAAGTAGGTATATGACACTTTTTGTTGTTGTGCCAAAGCGCTCACAACTGAGCATGACGCAACGGGGAAGGATCTTAGAAGCCCAAATGGTTTACCGAATAAAGAACTAACACAAAAAAGTACATTCACAATAGAGAAATATGAAATAAATCAACAATCACACAAAACAAAGTTTTACCATGGTTTCGGCGTAAACGCCACTAATCCACACATATGATAGCTTATATTGATAATTAGAACAAAGAGTTGATTACAAGCACACAAGAAAAATCTCACTAATTTTAGCTCTCAAGTCTCTATACAAGTCTTACAACACAAATAAGCCAAAATTGCACTAAATAGACAAAGTGCCTGGGACCATGATCGATCATGGTATACCAAATGATCGATCATGAAACCCACTTGAAATCCCTGCCAACACCATGATTGATTATGGATATACCCATGATTGATCATGGTTATACTATGGATAGCCAACCTTCACAAATCTTCACTTTAGCGAACCATCCAGCTAATTACCCACCTCACTCCACTTGTTCATCTATCAATATTGCTATAGCATCATACTCGGTCCCGAAGAGCCTCCACTCCCGAACGGGTCTCAACACTGAAGAATATTAACCAACGTCGAGTAGTGCTCAAACTTGATCGTTGATACCACCTTCATCATCATATCTGCGGGATTATTCTTGGTGCCATTTTTTTTCAAAATTACTTCACCACTCTCGATAATCTCCCGTATAAAATAAAACCGAACATCGATGTGCTTCATCAATCCGTGATGAACTTGGTTCCTGGCCAATGAACAGTGCTCTGGCTATCATAATGTACATTGACATTCTTTTGAACCATCCCCAAATCACCTATTAAACCCTAAAGCCACAATGCTTCCTTAACTGCCTTTGTTGCAGTAATGTACTATACTTTCGTAATAGACAACGCTACTACACCTTGCAACATTGACTTCCAGCTAATTGGACCACCACTAAATGTGAAAACATATATACCCCGCAGTCGACCATCGCTTGTTAAGATCCCCAGCATAGTCCGAATCAATATATCCATAAATAATAAACCCATAGATTCTCTGCTACACCAACCCCTTATTCTTCGTCCCTTGTAGATATCGCAAAATCCATTTAACGGCATTCCAATTCTGTTTTCCCAAATTTTCCATGAATTTATTAACAATGCTCACTACCTGAGCAATATCCGGGGTAATACATACCATGGCATATATCAAGCTTCCTACTGCACTTGCATATAGAACTTGAGCCATATACTCCAAATCTTCATCTGTTTCTAAAGTCATAGTTGCTGAGAGCTTGAAGTGTGGAGCCAATGGGACACTTACAGGCTTTGAGTCCTACATCCCAAATTAGACTACCACTTTTTCTAAATATTGCCTCTGAGTGAGGCACAATCTTCCATTCTTTATCTTTCTTACTATCTCCATTCCCAAAATCTTCTTAGCTCTACCCAAGTCCTTCGTCTCAAACTCCAGACTCAACTGAGCCTTCACTATGTTGATATCAGATATACTCGATAAACAAATAAGCATATCATCAACATAAGAGTAAGTAGATAAATAAATTCCCTTGAGTTTCTTGAAGTAAACGCAATGCGCAAAATCACTCCGCTTGAATTTCTGAGCCATTATAAATATGTTAACCTTTTTGTACCATTGCCTAGGCGATTGCTTCAACCCACACAAGGACTTCTTCAGTTTATAAACACAATCCTCCTTGGCAATAACCTTGAACCCTTCCGGTTGAGATATATAAATCTCCTCATCTAGATCCTCATGTAAGAACGCCGTCTTGACGTCGAGTTGTTCAAGCACTAAGTCAAACTACGAAACCATAACTAATAGCACTCTAATAGAAGTGTATTTTATTATCGAAGAGAAGACTTTATTATAATCCATCCCTTCCCGCTGTGCAAATCCTTAGCCACTAATCTTACTTTATACATAACATCCGAAATCTAGAACCCCATCTTTCTTAGTAAATACCCATTTGCACTCAATTGACTTTTTCTTTTTTGGCAACTTGCAAAGATCTCAGGTTTCATTCTTGTGAAGAGAATTCATTTCCTCACCCATAGCCACATTTCATTTATCACAATGACTATCCTCCACTGCCTCTCGATAAGAAGTCGGTTCATCGCCATAAACCACCAATGCATATGCCACACTATCATCATAGCCAAGTCGTTGAGGTGCTCGTCGAGCTCTCGGCTCTCTTTCGTTCGCCAAAAACTGTACCTCTCATTGTTGTTGACTAGACCCCTCAATAGGAATCTCCACATTCTTTGAATCACTATTGAAAGAATTAACTGAATTAGTCACTTTCAATTGCACCGAAATAATCACCACTAGCATAATCACTTTCATTTGCACCACTTCGCTCTTTTCACTTTTATCGAAAGCCTTCACATTTTCTCCCATAAGCATCTTGAGCAAAGACGCCTCGTCAAATGTAACATCTCTACTAACGATCATTTTTAGGTTTGTAGACACCATAACTTGTATCCCTTGACTCCCAAAGATGTGTAATGAATCGTAACTCGCATGAGATCCTGTTTAAACCTCCATAGGAGTTTTATAATCGACCCCTGAAGATGGCAACATGTTCACGATGTAGCTAGCATAGGATAAGGCATTTGCCCAATACTGTTTTCTCAAATTTTCATTTAACAGCATACACTTCACTTTTTTAAGTAAGGTACAGTTCATCATTTTTACAACTCCGTTTTGCTGTGGTGTACCTCTAACCATGAAATGGCGAACAATTCCCTTTGTCTTGACAGTACTCTTTAAACAGATCACTTGTGACACCCCAAACCTTAAACATATTTCATTTACATCATTAAGCATAATTAGTATGCATATACATTATTGCATTTAGCGGGTGTTTAATGCTAAGTGTAAATATATTTGAATTGGAGAGTTGTATTCATGCTTTATGTGTGCATTTCATATATTGAATGTTATGTACAAGTTGTAGTACAAGCTTGAATTTACACATAAGCACCACTAATACCTTGTTTTCAAGTTTAACTCAATTTCTTCTACTTCTTTACACTTGGTAGAAAATGTAGAACTCCAATGTAGTGGACTGAAGTAGTGGAAAAAAAGTTACTGGGGCCAAAAATTTTGTAAATGACAACCAAAAAGGTGGAGCTTATACATGAATGGTTGAAAATAACTTAAAGTAAACAGAAAAGTTATACTAACAACTGAATAAGAAACTTAGAATTTAAGGTGGGTGACCAGGTTTTCTTAAGAATTTTACCATGGAGAGGGGTAATGAGATTTGGTAAGAAAGGAAAGTTAAGTCACGATATATTGGGCTATATGAAATACTAGAGAGGATTGGTGCTTCGGCTTATCGATTGTCTCTTCCACCCAAATTATCACGATTATATGACGTTTTCCATGTGGCTATGTTAAAAAAGTATATAGCAGATCCTTCGCATGTATTAAAATCACAACCAGTTGAATTGAAAGAAGATTTGATGTATGTTGAAGAACATGTTGAGATTTTAGATTGGCGGGAACAAGTGTTGAGAAACAAAGAAATTCCCTTAGTAAAGGTGTTCTGGAAAAGCCATTCAATGGAAGAAGCAACTTGGGAGAGTGGGGAGAACATGAAGGCACAATATCCTTACTTATTTTCAAGCGGAGGTTAGTTTTATTTCGAGGTCGAAATTTCTTAAGGGGGGAAAGTTGTGACACCCCAAACCTTAAACATATTTCATTTACATAATTAGGCATGATTAGTATACATCATACATCATTGCATTTAGTGGGTGTTTAATGCTAAGTGTAAATATATTTGAATTAGAGAGTTGTATTCATGATTTATGTGTGCATTTCATATTTTGAATGTTATGTATAAGTTGTAGTATAAGCTTGAATTTAACAGGAGAAATTATGAGGTGCTTACATGTTTAAAGAAGTAAAAGAAATAGAGTTAAACTTGAAAATAAGGCGCTAGTGGTGCTTATGTGTAAGTTACAAGCATGTGCTAGATTTCTTATTCTCCTTCTTTTTCATTTAAGCATGACAAGGAAAATTGAGGTTCTTGGCTCCGTAATAATAGATATTATACACTAATTTTCTTCCCAAAATTCTAATTATTTACCAAAAATAAAGAAAATAGAGAGGAGAAAAAAATGAAGAAGAAAAGATAAGAAAAAATTGAAGAAAAATTATAAAAGATCAAGAATTGGTTGGTAAATTATGTTCTTTATATTTTATTCATTTATTTTACATACTTTTACGATTTACATGTTGAAAATTTGGGTTAGAAGAGAAGAACATACATGTATGGGTGTGTTCTTGGTATATTTGAGGGTTTTCATGGTGAAGTTGATTCAACCTGATTTATGTCAATTTTAATAGGTGGAAAATATGTTATATATGCTGAAAAATAGTTAAATGATGTGGGTTTAAAGTTATAAGGGATGTATGTTTGATTTGTATTAAAAAAGAGTTGAAATCTTTGAAGTTGCTTTTAGTAGATAGCTTTATGCACCTGTATTAGAATTGGTATAACTCTTTGTACAGGCCTCGAAATTATGAACCATAAATTAGGTTTGAAAGTAGACACACTGATCTTTCCGGAAATGTATGGCTCATAACCTAGTTCATAGCCAATTAGTACAGTTTAATCACCAAAGTTGACCCTTTTCCACTGTTATATAAGCTGGACAACATGTTTTCTTGTACTATTTTGTGTATATCTTGTAATCTAAACATTGGATTAAGCTTATTTTTTTTATTTTGTTCATATACATGTTATACAACTATTATAAAAATTTGGGGATGATCAGATGACGGGAAGTTCCCTGTTTGAGCTCTCGGTTGAGACTGCGCATAGTTATAGTGGTTTAAATACATTGGGAATAAAATTGTGTATAAGTATTATTAATTGTGCCCATTGTACATATATAAATGTGTATATTGAGGTGAGATTGGATTACTGATCGGTTTGGATGAAGGAGCTACTACTTCTACGGCACAACGGAAGTAGATTTTCACGTTTGATTAATGTGAACTTTTGAGGTGAATGTACTACCTCACGTGGATTATATTTATATATGTATATGGAGTTATAAGTATATAAATTATGAATGCATTGGGTCTCGGGCTTTGTAAGAGACCGGAGTACATATATAATGCCTTGGGTTTTGAGCTTTGTGGGAGGCTATTATTTATAATGCCTTGAGTCTTGAGCTTTGTGGGAGATGAATATATATATACTTTATTGCTCGGGTGTAAGAGTAGTGTATTCACTAAGTTGTGCTTACGGTGTTTAATTTCCTTCCAAGTGGGAAAGTAAGTTGTCCACTGCTAAGTTCTAGACGATGTTTAGAAGATGTATAAATGTTTTTGGAGTTGTATAAACTTTGTATATCTTGTATAAATATGATAAAGGTTTATGTAACCCTAGTGTGTATTGTAAGTCGTTGTGAATTATTTTTACATGTTGTGTCTTTTGATGATGTGGTTGTATAAACGACTTAGAAGATGGATATTTGTTATAAAATCAAAGTAATATTTATTTCCAAATATTTTTCTGCTTCTGCAAGTTATGAAAGTTTTATATTTGGAAATATGATTATTAACTATTATTAGTCCACCTCGACATAGGATTTCCGGGATGGGTGTGACATCACTAATGTATTTTCCACCGTTATCGGATCTAAGTACCTTGATTTCCTGCCAAGTTGATTTTTTACCATTTTTTTCCAATTTAGAAACACCCCAAAGACTTCATCTTTGTGCTTCATGAAATATACTCAAACCTGTCTAGAGAAATCATTTATAAATGTAACAAAGTAATGATTGCCTCTTAAGGATTTCGTTTTGGAAGGTCCCCAGACATCCATGTGTATGTAGTCAAGTAACTCCTTCGTGCAATGAATAGCCATCCCAAACTTTACTTGTGTTTGTTTTCCGAGCACACAATGCTCGCAAAACTCTAGCTTGAATCTCTTCACACCTTTTAACAATCCTTGCTTACACAATATCGTCATCGCCTTCCCCCCGACATGTCCCAATCTCATGTGTCATTATTTTGTCGAATCCGAACTTGTACTTGCTCCACCAGCTTCTGTAGAAACCGAAGCACACTGCTTGTCACGTACTACCTTAAAAGAAATAGAGATTAACATCTTTCTTTCTCTTCATCAACAACAAGGCACCGGAAGTAACTTTTAATATTCCATTCTCGAGCACAATCTTGCACCTATTGGAATCTAAAGAACCCAAAGAAATCAAATTCTTTTTCAGATCCGGAATGTACCTGACTTCGTTAGAGTTCTAACTACTCTATCATGTAGCTTTAACTTGACCGTTCCAACACCCTCCAGCCTATAAACGTGATCATTGCCCATTAAAACCGTTCATTCACTTACCTTCGTCAATGTATGGAAAAGGTCTTTATTCAGGCACATATAGTATGAACAACGCGAGTCTAAAATCCACTCGTCCGTTGAGCTTTCTGTAGGAGTGACCACTAATATACTCTCAAAGTCACCATCCCCTGAAGTAACATAATACGCTGTATCATCCGCATTCTTCTTCTTCCCCTTGTCTACGCAAGCGTTAGAACAATTCTTCTTCATATGTTTCTTTCTTTTTTACTTGTAACATTCCATGTTATCCAAGTACTTAGTACGTGACTTGGATCGAGAGTTACTATGCTTTGATTATTTTCGATCATCTGTCCTTTCCCCCGTAAGTAATGCATCGAACGATGTACTATATTTTTCCTTCTGTCTCTACTCATTACCAAGCAGTGCCGAAGAAACGTCCTTATATTTCACTGAATTCTTGCAATATAACAACGTGGTGCTTAAATGGTCATAGAATTCTAGAAGTGAATTGAGCAACAAAATAACTTTATTCTCATCTTTCATGTCCTCATTCAAGTTTAACAAATCAAAAATCATATTGTTAAACTCATCGACATGCTCATTCATTGATATACCCCTAGCATATTCAAATCGGAACAGCTTTTTCCTGAGATAGAAACGATTTTATATGCTCTTCGTCATGTACTTCTCTTCAAGTATCCTCCATATGCTAGCCGCGGATTTCTCATGCATAACATGGTATATCACATTTTGAGCTAAGTGTAACCGGATAGTGCTATAAGCCTTCAAATCATACTCCTCCTATTCAACATCTGTCATTGTTGTGTACTTAGCTACCACACCCAACAATGCCTTATGCTACTATTGTTAGATCAAAACATCGCACATTTGGCATTGCTCCATGCCGGAATTTACTAACTTTCTTTCAAATTTTTCTACGTCAAACTTTATCGCTGACACCTTTGAGGTCTTAGAAATAGTCATCTTCAATCACCAATGAACTTAACAAAACAACAACAAGACAAAGATTGAAAAATCTTACCTAGGAATTTTATCAAACACTTGGCGTGTGACACAAATCCCACATTTTTAGTTTTAGGCTCTGATACCAATTTGTTGCGCTAAACCGCTCATAACTGAGCACGACGTAACATGAAAGGATCTCACAAGCCTAAATGGTTTACCGAAAGAAGAACCGACAAAAAAATTACATTCATAATAGAGAAATATGAAATAAACCAACAATCGCACAAAACAAGGTTTTACCGTGGTATTGGCGTAAACGCCATTAATCCGCACAGATGATAACTTATATTGATAATTGTAACAAAGAGTTTATTACAAGCACACAAGAAAAATCTCACCAATTTTAGCTCTGAAGTCTCTCTATAACTCTTACAACACAAATAAGTCAAAATTACACTAAATAGACAAACTGTCTAAGACCATGATCGATCATGAAACCCATTAAAAATCCCTACCAACATCATGATCGATCATGGTTATACTATGGAGAACCAAACTTCACATTTGTCACATAGGACTTGTCCTGAATGTTTACCTTTTAAATCAGTACTAACCACCACTTCCTCGATATACAGGTTTAATTTGATCGCTTGGAATTTATTGCATTGCTTATTATGTATATTTTGGGCCCCAATTAATCCCCCGGTCTTAGTAATGCCTTGTTCTTTTTATTAGCTATCATCCTCGGTCCAAAGGCATGGTCCACAATATTTCCTATTTCCTCACCAAGATTTTCTTGGTCCTTGTCCATATCCTCTTTAGGATTCGGGACATAAGCTTTTTTTCATTGATTCCCTTTTTTGTTTGCTCTATTTCAACAATACTAGATTGGGAAACTTTGCATTCATTCGCTCAATGTATAACCACTCCACATTCGAAGCAAATTTATGGGAAATATTTATATTCATCTGGGTATAATATACCCTATATTTCCACCATACTAAATAGATGTTTATAAATCTCAATTTCAACACACAGTCTCACAAATTTACTATATGTTGACAAAAAATATTATAATTGATTTTTTAAGGAATACTAATGCATTTTCTGACGGTAAACAAAAGTTGTTCATTATATTATTCAAGTGGCAGAAGTGGTTTACGAATCCACGCACACGTCCTTGTAATTTTCGCTGTGTCTGGACAGAATTGAGGTTGCCATCTTTGGACTGTGAGATAATGCCCTGTTACCATAACCTCTTCTTCATCAGCTATAGATAGGTAAAACCCATTCCTTAAATCAATTAGTTCACACTTTCTCCCATGGCACCAAAGGGCTTAAGCTCTGTTTTTCAGGGCCGTAATTACAAGAGTTTTATGTAGAATTTTGATGATAAGGGCCTCATTCCATGAGCGTCCAAGATTGCTTTTAAATTTCAAGTCAAGCTTGATTTTCATCACAGGGTCTCACTTGAATCTTTTCCAAACTAATAAGAGTAATCGTTGTGAATGTGAAATCCTTCAAATCTTTATTTTTTTTCACTAGATTTTCCTTGGAGAGTTTTCAATACAAACTTAACTTCACATGCTGTCAAATTAGGAAACTGTAGAGTAGCCCAATCCACACAGAAAACAATTTTCTTAGTTATAAATCTTACCACATATTTTTATTGGGTGCATTAAATGAGTTGTACCTTGTGAATGTACAATCCATATAATGCATGCCGGTAAGAATAGGTGGTAAGAATATCTGGTAAGTGTATCGTTACTCTTTATATAAACCCATACAATAATTTTAAAAGTAGTAAAATAAGCATTGATTTATCTTGAGATTTGTCAAAATTCTTAATTTAATCAAGAGTTTAAAACAGGAAACAGAGGATAACAAGGCTCGCCCGTTTGTTCCTTTTGTTGTTATGTTTGCTCTTTTCTTTTATCTTCCTTCAGTTATGTCCTTTCCTCTTTTCTTCATTTTTTTATTTCCTATTGTCTTTCTCTTTTAGGTATTTGCCGAATACGATTTGGGGAAGATAGATGAAAGTGGTATAAGTGTAAGTCAAAGTGACGTTACTAGGAGGAAAGGGAACATACGGCATTAAAAGTTTAATGATAAAACAACATAGTTTAGCAAATAATCTAACTTTTTTTTCACCATTCACGCAAACAATTGTTCATGTAAACTACACAAAGCTACGTTCACAATAATAAAAATAGTATACCATTAAACATCTCCATAGAAATAAATCATTAATCAGTTTTTTCAAAGAACAAAAAAACTAGTGTCCAAAATTTCATTACAAAGTCTAAGTTCTTAATATTCTACGATATGGTTAAAACTATTGCTAGTATATAAAACAAATTATGATAAAGACCTATAAAACAAACAATGTGTGTACATATATATAATACAAGCATAATAATGTTTGTTAGTAAGATAAATAAAGTAAATATGAAATTTATAAAAAATGTAAAGTAAAATTTTAAATATTATTAAACTTACTTGGAATTGCACAGATGAAAAAAGTTATAATATTATCCATGGCAATGAAAAATTGAACAAGATCGCAGGGTAAAATGAAGAAGAAAGCAATGATAAAGATTCCCAGATGACAAAAATATAAATTACAGCTATTTTTTTTTAAAAATAATAATTGGTGCACACCTGATGTAAAACATATAGTGAACCTGTATTTAACAACATTAGATAGCGGTGATGCACGTCATTTTTTGGTTAAATTCCTTCGTTTACGCCTTCGAATCCTTGTACTTACTATTTAAGGCAGGTTTTAATAACACAATAAGTTGAGTTTGGAAAGTCGGATTTGACTTTCGTCAAATCCCACGCGATCCTTGCAATTTTCTATTTTTGGCAGTTTTTTGAATTATTTCGAATTTGTTTCCTTTCTTACATTTTGTAATATCTTATAAAAGAATCTCATTGTAATCGTTTATGGCAAACCATATTTTAATAAAATTTTGAGTGTTTTTTTTTCTAAATTATGAGTTTATATCCCCTTCATAGCTTTCCGCTACGTCAATTGGTATCAGAGGTAAGTTTCGGATCTCAGATTCGCCTTAATATGATGGTACATCTTCGCAACGGTGGGACCCCTCAAATGATGATGATCGTGAGGGAGAAGCTCTTTCGAGAGCCAAGTTTATAGAGTTTCAGGGTGAAGTTAATCAGATAATGCCAGATCTAAATGTTTCTGTGTAGGCGATGCTCGCTCGATTGACAGTAATGGAACTACGCCGTGAGGAAAACATAATGCTTAATGACGGTGATCATGGACACCTTGTTTACAATCGCAACCCAGATCAACTGTATAGGCAACTAGCCTTTGCGAAAAACAACAACGACGGTAGAGAAAATCGCGGTGTTCATGTGTTTGGGCATAACCAAGGAAGGTATTGTGATTATGAGGAAGACGATTCCCGAGATTTTCGTATGAAGATCGACCACCCAAGTTTCCAAGGTTATTTTCGTATAGAAGAATTCCTAGATTGGATCATAGAAGTTGAACGTTTCTTTGACTATATGAAGATCCCAGAAGAAAGGCAAGTGAAGTTGGTGGCCTATAAGCTCAAAGGCAGTGCATCAGCATGGTGGGATCAAATAAAGACATCTCGTGTGTAGCAAGGGAAAGATCTGGTGACTAAATGGGTCAAGATGAGAAAATTGCTTAAGGCTCATTGCTTGCCACCAGATTATGAACAGGTCCTTTAACAGCAGTACCAAGATTGCGACTAGGGGAGCAGATCAGTCGCCGACTATACTGAGGAGTTCTATAGACTCTCATCTAGGAACAATCTGGTGGAATTAGAAATACAAATGGTGGCCAGTTTTAAAGGTGGGTTACGCTGGGATATAGAAGAGAAAGTAGCTTTACAACTTTTGTATAAACTGTCAGATGTGGTAACAGCGTCAGAAAGGGCAGAAGGCTTGTTAGAGAGGGCTAAAATAAGATCTAGTTCCCGTAGTTTCTTTCCATTCAACCATATTTCCCAAGAGAAGAGTAAGCAACCTATAGTGAATTCTCAAACTCCTAATAATCGAAATGTGGGGGGGAGTCAAGAGAAGACAACTGCCACAACTGCCAGTACCAGCAAAAACGCACCAGCACAGAAAAAGAATGAGTATGAGTGACCCAGACTTGACAAGTGCTTTTGGTGTTTTTAGCCTTGTCACAAATCTAACCAGCACAATGCCGCGACGCACATTAAATTTGGTTGAGCATGGTGAGGATGACGCAAGAGGTTTCGAAGACAATGGCCCCGAATATACTGAAGAGGAAGTCATTGTAGGAGATAAATGTGAGCTACTGTCCCGCTCTTTGGTAGTTTTGAGACTATTATTAAGCCCATGACGGGAAGTGCATCCTCAATAACACAATGTATTCCGAACCCGCTGCACCATTAGCCGAAAAGTTTGTGATGTTATTATTGATTGTGCCAGCAGTGAGAATATTGTTTCATCGTCCATAATCTGAAAGTTAAGGTTGAAGACAAATAAACACCCCTACCCTTACAAGATTGGCTGGAACAAAATCGGTTCTGAAACCAGGGTGACTGAAGTCTGTGTTGTTTCCTTTTCAATCAGCAAGGCTTATACAGATGAGTTTAGATGTGATGTCGATGCTACTCACCGTGGAAGGGAAAATGTATACATGTTTTACAAGAGCGGGCAGAAGATTGTTTTGGTGCCGATGAAGGAGGAGTTCCTTACTGCCCCTCAAGCCCAAGGAAAATCAGTTCTTTTAGTAAACCATAACCAGTTCCTTGAAGAAGCAAAATAAACATCCCAAATAATGGCAATAGTAGGCAAAGTATAAATAGTGAACGATTCTTGCGAAGTATTTAAAGGGGTGCAAACATTGCTCGAGGAATATCAGGAACTCATACCAGAAGAATTACCCAACATTCTCCCTCCTATAAGGAATATCCAGCATCAAATTGATTTTGTCCCAAGCGCGAGTTTGCATAACTTACCACATTACCAAATAAGTCCTAAGGATAGCCAAATTTTGCAAGAGCAGGTTGATGAACTCTTACAGGAAGGGCTGATTCAAGAAAGCAAGAGCCCTTGTGCTGTTCCAGCTCTATTAGTTCTGAAGAAAGATGGTAGTTGGCGAATGTGTGATGATAGTCGAGCTAACAACCGGATCACCGTCAAGTACAGGTTCCCCATACCTAGGCTTGAAAACATGCTTGATATGTTGACTGGGTCCAAAATCTTCAGTCAACTTGACCTAAAGAGTGGATATCACCAAATTTGGATAAGACCGGGTGATGAAAGGAAAACAACTTTTAAAACAAATGAGGGGCATGTACGAGTGGCTCGTGATGCCGTTTAGCCTGTCAAATTCACCAAGCACTTTTATGAGGTTAATAAATTAGGTCTTAAAACCTTTTATTAGAAGATTTATGGTTGTTTATTTCGATGACATCCTTGTATATAGCAAAACAGAAGAAGACCATTTGCAACATTTGAGGGCCATTTTAACAATTCTGTAGAGAAAAAAATTGTACCTAAACCTGAAGAAATGTAGTTCATGACCTCCAGCCTATTGTTCTTGGGTTTTGTCGTCAGTGCAAAGGGTTTTCGGGTTGACAAAGAAAAGGTTTGGGCAATCAGGGAGTGGCCAACCCCAAAGAATGTAACCGAAGTACGTAGCTTCCAGGGGTTAGCTACATTCTACCGAAGGTTTATTTGCAACTTTGGCAGCATTGTAGCTTCAATTATTGAATGTATGAAAAAGGGTAAATTTCAGTGGGGAGAAAAAACTGAAATAAATTTTGCAGTGATCAAGGAGAAGTTGTCCCATGCTCTTGTTCTTGCCTTACCAGATTTTGAGATACTTTTCCAAGTGGACTGCGACGCATCTATCGTAGGGATTGGGGCTGTCCTATCTCAAGAAGGGAAACCATTAGCCTTTTATAGTGAGAAGCTTAATGATGCACGCCGCAAGTGGACCACTTATGAACTAGAGTTTTATGCAGTCGTACGAGCACTGAAGACATGGGAGCATTACTTAGTACATCGGGAATTTGTCCTTTTCACCGATCACCAGGCCTTTAAAATCATCAACAGCCAGAATACTATCAATAGAATGCATGCCCGCTGGGTTTCATTTTTGCAGCAATTTACATTCTCCTTAAAACACAAATTGGGTTAATTGAATAAAGTAGCCGACGTGCTAAGTAGGAGAGCATCTTATCTGATTACCTTAAAGGCTGAAATTACGGCGTTTGATTGTTTGAAAGAGCTGTATGAATCTGATGAAAATTTTCGTAATATATGGGCCCAATGTTATGAAGGCAAATCCACAGGTGGTATGCATATACAAGAAAGGTTTCTCTTTAATGAGAACCAACTTTGCATTTCTAGGAGTTCATTAAGGGAGGAAATTATCCGAGAATTGCTTGCTGGTGGTTTAGGAGGACATTTGGGATGAGACAAGACCTGTGAACTAGAAGTAGAAAGGTACTATTGGCCGCAACTTTAGCGTGACGTGGAGAATCATGTACGGCGGTGCCCTAACTGCCAAACTGGAAAGGGCCAATTCCAAAACACCGGTCTTTACATGCCTTTACCAATTCCTAATACTTCTTGGGAAGACGTTTCCATGGATTTCATCTTGGGGTTACCTAGAACTCAACGAGGAGCCAATTATATTTTTGTCGTGGTGGACTGTTTTTCTAAAATTGTTCATTTTATCACATGCAAGAAGACTTCTGATGCAGTACATGTGGCTAATTTGTTTTTTAGAGAAGTAGTTCGTCTACATAGGGTGCCTAAGTCAATCACTTCAGACAGGGACACAAAGTTCCTCTCTCACTTTTGGAGGACTTTGTGGAAACGGTTTGATACTTCCCTTAACTTCAGTAGTACCAGCCATGCACAGTCGGACGGGCAAACGAAGGTGGTTAATTGAACCTTGGGTAACATGATTTGTTGCTTTTCAGGAGCAAAGCCAAAACAATGGTACTTTGCTTTAGCCCAAGCGGAATTTGCTTACAATAGTATGGTCAACCGATCCACTGACAAGTTTTCGTTTACTATTGTCTATTGCCAACCCCCCAAACTTGCACTTGATTTGGTGAGCCTACCCAACCAGCCTAAAAAGAATATGGGAGCAGAAAACATGGCAGAACGGGTTTTGTCTATCCAAGAGGAGGTAAAAAAGCATTTAGAAGAAACCACCTCCAAGTATAAAGAAGCACCTGATAAGATGAGAAGGAAGAAAAGTTTTTGAGAAAGGTGATTTTGTCTTGGTGTACCTTCGTAAAAAAAAGTTTCCAGTTGGAATCTACAATAAGTTAAAAGCGAAAAAATATGGCCCATATAAGATTTTGAAGCGGATTAATGATAATGCCTATATTATTGACCTACCAACCCATATGGCCATTTCCCCTATATTTAATATAGTAGACTTATACGAGTATTACCCACCCAATGGACTGGTGATTCAAACTTAGAATATAACGACCGCCTTTTACCCTATAACAAAATTAATTGCTACTGGTACCTTATTCAGCAAACTAGGGGGAGACATCCTTTGGTGCTGCCGTTTTTCGTTGGAACTCTAAATTAGAGTGAAAATTAGTCAAGACTCCATGGTCAACTGGTCAACTTAATTTTAATTTTTTTTTTTTTGTCATTTTGTGGATTTAATTCTAAAAGCTTAATTTCCAGTTATGCCCTTAACTATTTGTTTGAATATATATATATATATATATTTTTGGAGTTAGAAAACGGATTAATTGCTTATGTTTAGTAAGGCTTATTCATGAATTTTCAGTTACAATTTTCATGTTGTCCGTATCTTTTGTCAATTACTTTAATATGACAAAAATAATATAACATTATAATTAATATTCTTAGGAATTTCCAGGATTAAGATGTAATTTATTTAGTATCCTATGTGGTCGAACTATTTATTAGTGAAGTATTTCTCATTAATTTCTAATTTTGTGTGGAGTATTGACAATAACCATTCAAGGTGAAAAAGTGAAATTAAAACTCCGTCCGATAACAATATGGAAAAAAAATAAAAATATTTGATTTAGTAAGAAGTTGAGACATGTGATAAGATATTTTCTATTTCATACTCGTTTTATGAAGTAGATATTTTCTATTTTTCATATTTTTGGGTAAATTTTTTTCTTATTCAACCACCAAAGAAAATTTTTTTCATGAAAAAAGTTACAAAGTAAGAAGATATCTCACCACACGTTTCAACTCATTTTTCAACTTCTCACGAAAATCAACTATTTTTTATTTTCCTTTTTTATATTGTTATCAAACAAACTCTAAATGTTATGGCATTGTTTTTAAATAAAATAAATTAGGGACATTTAATTTATAAACTTTATTCGAAAGACAGCCATGGCGTTTGATAAAGACGGCTAAAATTGATGTCTATTATATAATATTTTATAATTTTCATCTGAATTATTACGATATACTTTGATACCTAAATACGTAATGAATGAATAAATATTGGAATAAAATCTCATTCATGTGATTGCATGTGCTGATATGCACATGGTTTGGGGATTTTTTTTTCAGCCTTTAACAAAAATGAAAACATTAAATTTTTTTTGTCTAGACATCGCATAATTTAAATCCAAAAAAAAATAATATTTTTTTACTGAATTTTAAAGTTTAAACAGTCAATACATGATAGCATGTCCCAGACGGAAATATTTGGCTGAATATAGTAAGGCCAAAAGGACGAATTGTTTTTTCAATTTGTAATGAAAAAGGATTAATTGCGTCCAACAAACAAAAATACAAAAGGATGAACCAATTTTATAGCATGCCCTCTGCCGTTTAACACTGGGAGATGCTTCTAACTATTAGAATTAAACGTTCAAACTAAGTAAAATACACAGAATAACAATACATATTAACATAATAACAAACTACATATTTAAAAATTGACTCAAACTTCAACTATGTTGGCTCTTTACATAGTTCTTAATTATGAATATTTGTATTATTAAAATTGTCTTCTTAAAAATGAATATTTTGTGACGTTCATGCCATTATAAATACAACAAAATGAGCCCAGTTCTGAATGAATCTTACCAACTGTTGTAAAAGCTGCAGACTTAGAGAAAAAATAAACTCAAGATGGATGAAAATTCACTCCCACCTCGCGTACTAATCTTCCCCTTCCCGGCACAGGGCCACGTTAACTCCATGCTGAAGCTAGCCGAGCTCCTTTGCCTCGCCGGCATCCATGTCACCTTCTTAGTCTCAGCCGACACCATAGATCGTCTCACCCGTTTCTCCAACGTTGGAACCCGTTTTGGTTCCTATCCTGGATTCCGTTTGGAAACCCTTCCAGAAATGTTTCAAGAGTTTCCTGCACAGTACCTCGTCGAATTATACAATTCAGTAATAGAAACATCACAGCCATTTCTCAGCGATTTGCTTCTCAACAATAACCTCAGCAGCAATACTCGTTAGCCAGTCACCTTCATCATTTCTGATGGCGTCTTCAGCTTTCTCGTTGATATTGCTCAAAAAATTGGGATCCCCATCTACTATTTCCGTACTATTAGCTCTTGAGCGTTTGGGGCTTATTTTAGCATCAAACAACTCATTGAATTCCAAGACCTTCCTTTCGGCGGTATGTATTTGTCTAATTAATTAACACTTAACAACTCTTTCTTTTTTGAAATAAGAGTTCACTTTAACATTAAAAGTATAAATTTGTTTGGTTATATGAAAATTTTGATGGTGAATATGTCAAAGTAAATAAACTGATCGAACTCTTCTTAAGTTGAGACCTTCAAAAAGAAATTAATTCTAATTAATTAGAATCGATTAAAAAAGCCTGCACAAACAAATTTTGCTATTTTCATCCATTTTCTTAGCAAACAAACATATTGATCTCTATACATCTAGGAATTGATTTGGATGTACGAGTATGAGTATCGAGCGTACAAGGCATGGAGGACATCCTCAGGAGACGTGATCTTCCGAGTTTTTGCCGTGTTAGTGACGTGAAGGACCAGGCTCTCCGATGGATGTCAACAGAGACCCGACAAACTACTCGGGTAGACGGTCTCATATTTAACACATTTGATGATCTCGAAGGATCCGTGCTTGCTAATATCCGCACTCAGTGCCCAAATCTTTACACAATCGGCCAATTACACGCACACCTCAAGGTTAGACTTGCTGCAAAGTCGGCCACGCAGTTGAATTCTTCCAATAGCTTATGGGAAGAAGACAAGAGCTGTATGACGTGGCTCGATCAGCAACCTTTGAAGTTTGTTTTATACGTGAGCTTTGGGAGCATCACCATGTTGAAGTGGGAGCAACTGATGGAGTTTTGGTACGGGCTTGTGAATAGCGGTCAGCGGTTTCTGTGGGTGCGGCGACCGGATTCCGTTGCCAGTGAAGATGAGGGTGAGGTTCCATCGGAGGTGGTGGAGGGTACAAGGGAAAGAGGATACCTAGTGGGGTGGGCCCCGCAGGAGGAGGTACTGGCCCATCCAGCAGTAGGTGGTTTTTTGACGCACAATGGATGGAACTCGACACTGGAAAGTATACTTGAGGGTGTACCAATGATTTGTTGGCCGTTTTTTGCAGATCAGCAAATGAACAGTAGGTTTGTAGGGGAAGTATGGAAATTGGGTCTGGATATGAAGGACACGTGTGATAGAGTGGTGGTTGAGAATCTGGTGAGAGATCTGTTGGTGGTGAGGAGGGCGGAATTTGTGAAGGCCGCTGATCAAATGGCCAAGTTGGCTAGAAAGTCTGTTAGTGAAGGTGGGTCATCTTACGGTAATTTGGACCGTTTGATCGAGGACATATATAAGAAAGTCGATCTAATTCAAAATTGAAGTTAAAATCCAACCTAGATCAATTTATTGTTCAGAAAATACGAACTAGCTAGTGAGATGCCGCCTTGTGAATGAATGAACAAGGAGAGAAGACAAAAACTTCATCTAAGTTTGATCGGACATCACGAAATTGTACTCTCTGTTCTGATCCAAAAGTTGCAGCAGCTAGTACTCAGTTTCGTTGTTTAATGTTCTTTGGCAATAAATCACAACTCAAATTCTCTTTAGAAGATAACACTGTCACTCTTTTTTCTGATAGCTAGCTTTGTGTAAATTCATTCACATGCCATTAAAAATTAGACTAGCTTACAGTTTGGTGTTTATTTCTTTTTCCATTCGGTTAATGGTGTTCCTTTCGAGAATATATGTTCATATTAAGTTTATCTAAAAAATAGCAGTTAATAACATGGAGATAACATTACGTCTCACGGTGATATTGCGTGCAGTAACATTAATAAAGAGGTATGAATCTAAAAACAAAAACAAAAAGTAGATTTTAATTAACATGTAATTTCTTCTAAGATAATATTAAAATTATTTCCTTCTTAATAGTTATTCTACTGCGTACTGGTTAAATAGACTCCCATTTTGTTTTGAGGTTAACATAGTTGATTATAATGTTTATTCGTAGTACGTTCAATAAATTTTAAATCCAGTTTTTCACTTAAGATCGTACATTTTTCAGTAACCTTGAAATCTTTCACAAAATTATCACACAAACTTTGCTAGCATAAAATTTACCCTTTTCCTTATTTATTCAAAGAATAACATGCAAGCAACGACTTGCCTCTGGAAACAAACTTTGATCATGTTGTGCTTTAAATCTCCCCACTTTAATGTCATCAATTTAGCGATTCAAATCGCAACAAGATGACCCACCTTCATTCACACTTTCTTCTGCCAATTTCGCCATTTTATCTGCAGATTGCAGGAACCTATCCTTCCTTACTTCCATAACCTCCCTTACCATTTTTTTAACTATGCCTCTTTCGCATGTGTCTTTCACATCCAGCCCAAGCTTCCACATTTCACCCACAAACTTACTGTTCACTTGTTGGTCCACAAAATATGGCCAACAAATCACCGGTTCCCCTTCAATTGCATAGACTTTTGGGCCAAGAGAGCGCATTTGAGAGAGGACTGGTCCTTCCAAATCTTCAAATGTGTTGAATACGAGTCCTTACGATCCGTTTAATAAAGTATTTTTTCTTTTCATTTTTCATACTTTTATCAAATGGAATCTTATTGTTTCAATGTAGCGAAAATATTAGGGCAATTTATGGGTCTGTCTCAACCAACAACAAATCACAACCACATGGATTAGATTAGAGGAGAAAAGAGGAGAAAAGAAGAAGAGCTCTCTAGTACAAAAATGGGACAAAGAGATTCAAAAGAATAGAAGTAACGAAGAGTGTCAAAGAATAAGAGCGCAAAATGAGAATCGGAGAGAGAATTTTCAGGGTACAATTGTTTTAATCTTTTGTTATGGGAAATGCTAGATTATGTTCAACTCTCCAATCAAACCTAATAATACTCTGAGAGAAAACCAAAAGAGCCCTTAAAAAGAGGGCTTTGTCGAATCATATCTATAAATTTGGACAACCCCCAAGCACAAGAATAACTGGCACGGGATTATTTTAGTTTAACCAAGGTCTTGAATTCGAACCTTAGAAATGTAGCTATGTTAAACTTTAAAAGAAAAGGTTTTGCCGCCTAATACAATCCTATCCGAGTCGGAGTAGTTACTCACTTGTCACCATAAGTCAACAAAAAAAACAAATTTAGACAACTAATCCAACGTATGCAAAACTAGCATGTAGTTTTGCTAATCCGCCTTGCTTAGGTCAAATCTACAAAATATTAGACACGGTGTAACTTTTACAATATGTCACATCTAAGTTTTGTTAACCTATTCTCACTACTCTTATCAAACTTTTTATTTTTGTTTCAACTATTTCTCAAAATTTGATTTTATTTGATTTAATATTAGTTTAATTGGCGCATGACTCGGTCACATTTAGTAAACCCCATGCGCATTGTATTGATGAAAGTTGCCACCATAGTGTTCCTATAAGTTTTATGAACAAGAAATAAACATTATAATTTTCCTATTAATTGAAGTTGATCTAGATTGAATTGGAGAAATTAATTTTGGCACATATTGTATTATATTTAGATTTTTAAGGATTAATGGACAAAAATTAATTCATAAAAAGATTTTTGTTACTAATATTTAATATCTTCTCGAAACTAAGAAATTTAAATATATATATATACATATAATTTTAATTTATAATTATTCACATTTAATATTTATCTACACTCACTTTCATCTTAAAAAAAATATATCCCAAATTCAACTCTTTAAGGACATTTTATCCCTAGTCCAAGGAACAAGAAAAAAAAGATTATTTATTTTTTACGTTGTGGAGGGGCACGTGCTTTGTGTATCATCAACAACAGAGAGTCAAAAGAAAGGGATGGAACCTTCTTCAAGATCAGAGCTTTAAATGTAGGTATAAAAGCTATATAAGAGAAGGATTAACTAGAGTTTTTATCAAAATATAATCATTGCAAGCAGTTAATTCTGTACATGATTTTCTTAATAATTGCCATCCCTCCCTTCGTGTAATTCTAGATCGCAAACGCTTCTATAAAAATATTTAGAGCTGCACCATTTTTCTTACTCTTAAAAATTTTAATATTTGTGTCCATGAGCTTGCAGCTTAGGACATTCTGTTATTGCGGTAGGACCGTTTTGGTTTGTGACCCCTTAATAACATTGTAAATTCTTTTATTTATAACAATATAAATTATTTTTTAGATAAAAAACAAGAAGGGGGAAGGGGCTGACAAACTTATTAATTTAAAAAACCTAACAAAAAAGTTTTTAAATATTATTTCCACATAAGTAGTTCACACAAACAAAGATACAAACATATTACATTAAACAAAACAGACCTTCCAACATTTTTATGCATCAAACTGGCACTTATTCACACACATATATAATGGGAATTACAAAAAAGCATGGAATTGAACTATCTTTAGCTTTAACCAGAGATGTCAATGGCCTTGACCTCAGGCTTCTTAACTTCCTCTTTAGGCACCACCACAGTAAGCACACCATTCTCCATAGTAGCCTTCACCTCCTCCATCTTAGCATTCTCCGGTAACCTGAACCTCCTCACGAACTTTCCACTGCTCCTCTCAACACGGTGCCACTTATCGTTCTTCTCCTCTTGCTCTTTGCTCCTCTCTCCGCTGATCTGAAGAACTCTTCCATCTTCAACCTCCACCTTCACCTCTTCCTTCTTCACCCCCGGCAAATCAGCCTTGAATACATGAGCCTCGGGTGTCTCTTTCCAATCAATCCTAGTGTTGGCGATTGCGGAGGTTTCTCGAGCAGAGCTTGGAACATTGGCAACTGTATTGCTGGAGAAAGGAAAGCCTTGGAATGGATCCCAGATATCGAGTGAGAATGGATCGAAAACGTTGCTTCGTTGGCCACCGAAGAAGCTTGGAATTAGCGCCATTGATTGATTGTGTATATGAATTGAGTAATTGGGGGATTTGTTAACGAGTGTGTTTTGCTTTCTGTCGTTGGTTTTTGGATAATGAAAGCAGTTGTGATGAGGAAGGTATATATATAGGAGGATTGCTTATTCTGGCACTATCACGATTATTCTCGTAGAGAAGAGAGACACTTTTGTCCACTTGTTTGCGTCAATGGGACATGCACATCTCTTTTGGGCCTACTTGATGTTTCTGCAAACTTCCGCAACCTTCTTTAATTTTATCACCGCCTAAAATAAATTGGAATTTTATACGTAGATCCCTTCTATTATTTTTCCTCATCAAAGTTTGCCTAAAGAATTTAATTCGGGATTTGAATGAATAAATTATTTTTATAAAATTTAGTAAAGATGATTTTTGAAATAAATAGATTAATTTCGTAAAAATTCGTCAAAAAATTCAAATTAAAAGCAAATGAAATGATCATCTAAAATTTTAACTATCGAATATATAAATAAAATTTCTATTACACCTATTTTTGCAGTAATTTTTTTTGATGATATTTTATAAAGATAATTTACTTATTATAGAAATTGACTCAACTAAATTTTGTAAAAAATTCATCTATTTAAATCTCGAATTAGACTATCTTAGACAAATTTAAATTAAGTGAATAATTGGAGGGAGTCAACTCCAAATTTTATTAACGTACATAAATATTTGAAATATAATGATCCTCTACATACGGGGCTATGGCATACATTAAATTCGACTAATTTTTTTATTCATACACAGTGTAATTATGTCAAAATAAAATGATAAATATTAAATACATTAAATATTATATATATATATATATATATAAAGGGGCAGTGGGTTTAAAGGGCATCCTACAAAATTAAAATCAATAAAAGGACATCTTATATTACTATTATAAATTAAGGACAATTAATATAAAAGTGACAAGTGTGTTACTAAAGTTAAGAAAAAACCCTTTTTTTTGGTTAATTACGAGTTGTGACATCAACCTCCTACTCCTCTCACACGATTTGCAATCCAGTTCTACTCACGCAATTTTCGTAGTTCAATCTCTTTCATCAATAAAGATCTCCAATCTAATTACTGAATGCTGGTTATGAATTGCATTCCTAGCCATACCCAATTTAGTGCAAAATCGATTTTGCAGTGAAATATTTTTAAAGATTGCACTCGCATTTAGTGCAAAATCATTTTTGCACCGAAATATTTCACTGCAAAAACGATTTTGCACTAAATGCGCGTGTAATCTTTAAAAACATTTCACTGCAAAATAAATGCGCGTGCAATCTTTAGAAATATTTCACTGAAAAAACGATTTTGCACTAAATGCGCTTGCAATTTACCAAAAATATTTGTCTGCAAAAATTCTTTTGCACTAAATCCTAGTGCAATTTAGCATAGATAATTAAAGTCTTTCGCATTCAAATAAACAACTTGCAAAGAATAGCAAATATCTTGATACTGTTTATTCCACAAAAATAGAAAAACATCACCATTCATATATCAAAATCAAAATTACATTCTTTTAAAATCAAAACTAAAGGAATTCGAAAAAATTCTCAATCATACCAAGAATTTCAAAATTCCAAATATTCGCTAAATGTAATTATACTATGCCATAGTAAAATCTAAACAATCGATGCAGTGCACGTTTTTTATTGTGATATCCATAACGATTACACCTTCCACACTTCCGTTTCTTCTTTGTGCTTGAGCCAGCACTCTCAATTAGATTCTTTTTAGGACGACCAGGTTGAGTTTTATAATCAGGAGGTAAAATTTTTGATACATCAGAGACAATAGTAGGACGGTCAGAAGTTAGCACCGGGTAAATTACATGTGCATAAGAATTCTAAAAGTTACACATAAAGAAACAAGTATCGCAATAGCCATAAACAACTTTCCTATCAACCAAAATACATAAAATGACATGCGAACATAGGAAGCCATCAATCCGCCATGAATTACAACCACACTCCCATGTCGAAAGATCTACGCGATAAGACTTTTGCTCTATAACCTCAAAGACGGAATCAGATGATTTGGCAACCCTCCATGTCGAACTCTCATTAACCTTCTCGTTCAAGCATTTTTCAACCTCCGGACACAAGAGAGTTTTCCAATTCCTCGACAATTCACGTCTATCCGACATTTGCTTCATTATTTTCACACGAATTTGATCTAGCATTGTTGTTATAGGAAGATTTCGTTCATTTGTAACCCACGAGTTATAACTTTCGGCCATATTATAACACATAACACCATATCTTCTTCCCGAAAAAAATGCATTAACCCAATGATCAAGTGGTGCGCCCCTAAAGAAATCTTTCGTAACATTATTCGCAAGTGTCTTAAGGTCATCGTATGCATTTTGAAACTCGTCAAGCGAACGAGCATATGCACAACTACTAAACAAACTCAAAGCTAATTTTTGTTTTCTATATTTCGATGAAAAACACAAGCTGAAATTATTCCTCAAATGCCATAGGCAATAAGCATGAAAACCATTAGGGAAGACCCTAGGAACTGAACTGATTAATTTAACATGTCTATCTGAAATAAATGACACCCTATTAGTTCCCACAATAACCTTCAAATGCTTAAAAACCACTGCCAGTTTTCTACATTTTCTGCATCCATTATAGCCATCGCAAGTGAAAAAATCCCTATAAAAATATTTAAATTAGAATAGATCTATACTTGACTAGATTACCTGCAAAGCAAAAAGACTAAAAACTAAAATAATAAAGTAGACAACATAAAATACAAAATTTAATAACAAATGTACCTCCGTCTTGTGAACACCTCATTTTGCGACATTCGCAAAAATTCTGATTTTCAAAGAAATGAACACGCATGTATGCATGAGCATTTTTAGATGCACAAAAACTATGTACATGTGATACAGGTCAAAGAAGAAAGCCAAAAAGACCCCGGATGAGGAGTTACACAATTATCGAAAATTATCAGAATCGAAAATCGTCAAAAACTCCTGAAAACTTGTGAAAGAAGAGTTAAACATTTCGGATCATCCTCAAACTTTGAGAGTTGTTAGACATTATCATGAGGAGTAGCATACTCGAAAATCAGCTCAATCCGATAGTCGGATCTCCGGAAATTCAAAAAATCACGAGTTTGATTCGGGTGGTCAAATGGAGGTCTTCTCGAAGTTAAAATGGTTTGAAGTTTGGTAAGTGGATAGGCCTTATTGTGGGGAAGAGCATATTAAAATTTCAGCTTTGTCAGACATGGGATCCTCAAGAATCAATTTGTCTACCGTGCAATTCTAGTTGAAATGTCCTTCGTAGCAAATTAAAATAAATAGTGGCCTTCCCGAATTCTGATCGACCTCAAATTTGGAAAAAAATTAGAAAACATTTGGAGGGAAAACATATCAAAAATTCGGCATAATCCAACGGTTGGAAGTTCAATTGTCGAGATTGTTGTACGCAAGTACGTTTCCTACGCGGGAACAAACTCTTTGTACCAAGTCAAGGATACCGAGTCCTTCCCGAACTAAAATTGTCTCCATTTTTTTACAGAGTCTAGAAGACTTATATTTACAATACATATCCAAATTTCAGCGTGATCCAACGGTTAGAACCTGACTTGTCGTGCAAACAAGGGACCTTGTCTACAACAAGTACCTTTCCTACGCGGACACAAACTCTTCGTACCAATCAGAACGAAAGGGAACTTTCCCGAAATCTGATCGACCTGAAATTTTTACACAATCTAGAAGAGTTCTATTCCCAACATATATCCAAAAATCAGAATGATCCAACGGTGGAAAGGTTTCGCGATAATTTCCAATAGTCCTAGTTGCAATCTCTTTTCTTGCTCTCCAAGTATTTTCTTCAACTATAAATAGACCCCCCCCCCTCCATTCATTATTTTCATCAACAATCAAGGGGATTTCGAGGTACACACCAAGAGACCCTTATTCTCTCCCCCCAAGGAGGCTCGGGTATAATTTTCTCTCTCTTCTTTTATTTATTCGTCAGTTTTATAATTTATATTTTTGTCTGCATAATTTCTATCACTTGATAGCTTTTCAAAACCCTTTTTCAAATTGTTTTTCAAAACCAAAGGCGTATAATAAACCCTAATCCAATTCCAAAATAGTATTATTACTTTTTTACTTTTCCAAAAGCCCGGATTAGCGGCATTGTTATACGAAGGAATCGATAATCGCTATATATCCAATATATCTCATAGATTGCGGTGTGTATGTGATAAACACTCGATTATGAGAGCACTACTGCCATCTATACCGGTTTAATCAATAGACTATGGTATATGATCGGTCAAGTCACCTCATATCATATCGAGTATAAGATTCCACATTGAATCAGTTTCCGAAAAGCCCAATACTTTACAAAATCACTTGTTTCATTGCATCTATTATTATCAAACTCTATTTTTTCAAATCACACACACATTTATTTTCAAAATCATGGGCGAATTAGGAAACACGTCGTTTTTATCCCAACCCCAAAATCCCTGTTTCTAAGGTAAGCACGAAAAGCTGTAAAGTAATAGCAATAGCATGCAAGAGCTGAATTATAACACACGCATATCCTACTCAAGAGACCGAAAAGGCGAATTGGGTGCCTAACACCTTCCCGATTCGTAACTTAATCCTCGAACCCTCGAATCAACTGGTTTCACATACATTGTGTATAAGAGGATATTTAGTCCATAAATACGTCTCTTTTACACAAACCTTTTTTGTTTGTTTAGTAAAATAAACTGGCGATTCTTATTCTTTTCAAAACCGATTTTCAAATCAACAAACGGAATCGCCGCCCACGGGGACCCCCGGGCGTCGAGAACGCGGGTTCTCACACGTCTCCATTTGTCGCAGTGGCAGATAACATACAACCCTTAAACTTTGCCTTCAAATGGCAATCATCTAAACATAACAACGGCCTACAAAAATTAAAGTTATATATACACGCTTCAAATGATATGAATATTCTCTTAAACTTGTGACTCTCTTTGTCAACCTCAAGTACAACATAGCTTCTCGGATTTGTTTGATTTATACTATCATTATACCCCGCAAGCTGGTTGTACAATGCAGAATCATCCCTATGAATCTGTTTGATCGTAATCCCCTTCCTAGTGTAAGCAAAGTAATAACTTAATTTAACACTGCATTCTCGCCTAAAGTAATCTATAATCTCTAAAGGTTTTACTAGCGGCTTGTCTCGAACCAAACCAAAAATTACTGATTTAACAAGTTGACTTGTCATGGGCGGTTTCCTCAAATCTTTGAATCCAACGCCACATGTATGCTTCTTCACCATTTCCTTTATTTCAAAGAACCTAGCAAGTTTAAACTTTTGGGATGCATGGATTCTCCACTGACAACCAAGCTCAGCCCTTTTTTTGCACACAAAGGTGATCATGTCTTTGCAATTTTTCTTGAACTAAAATTTGAATCCATGGTAAATGAAAAATTTCTGCAAACTCGTCTGAAACTCAATGGCTCCTCCCGAAAATCTTTGTCCAATACCTATAAATAGCATTAGCCCAAGCACTACAATTACGTAGTTCTTGTGCTTCAATTTCATCAACACAACTTATAGAACCTGAAGAACTACTAGCACACTGATCATCTGATGTCAAAAATTTAGAACATTCTATCCACCTAACAAAAATATCTATATTTTCCACTCTTTTCACCACTGCTAAACAAACCATGCCTTGAATTTCATCATCCCCGTCTAAAACAAACTCCTTATCATCACAAGTAACAAATAGGTCTACACACAAGGGATTAATATCGGACCACCTCTCACACACCAAACGTTTTAGTTCTTCAACACTCATACCAAGAAACAATTGAATTCCAAAAAAACAACCATTGTAATAAACCACGCCTATAATGCCTCTATCAAGATCCCTAAAAAATGAGACATAAAAACTTAGAAGCAATACATTGTATAACAAACATGTATGTTCATTCATTCACATATGAAATCAAACATTTAAACTAACCAAAACCTATAATATAATAATCAAATGTAGAAATAACGCACTTAAAAAAACTTAGATCAAAAACTGAAAAACTGCAAAATCAGTTTTGCAGTTTTTTCTACACAAAGGAGAAAAATGAAAAACAGTGCATATACATAGATGGATCATAATGATGCTAAAACTACCTTTAAAAACATGAACAATAGCTCATTATTGGATCAAATATTTCAAATATAAGCTAAAACAACCAAAATGAAGTAATATTTCTACAACTTTTGCACAAATATAAGCGAAAACCATGATAGCTCTCTATAATCTAAATATATAATCAAAACTAAAAAACTGCAAAATCAGTTTTGCAGTTTTTTTGTAGTTGGGAGAAAAAGAAAAGGAAAACAGAGCATTCATCAAATCCTCCATAATCTAAATATACATGAATTGATTGAACACTATTTCATCAAATCCTCTAAATATAAGGTACAACAAACCAAAACGAAGCAAAATCACAGCTAAAAACATGGAAAAAAAAGCTATACCTAGATAGTGCTTCAACATCCATGGAACTAAGAAATTTCTTTTCCTTTTCTTTGTTAATCTTGTCGATGTAAGATGCTTTCCGTCAATCTAAGATGATAGCATTCCTTTCTTGAATCGTAGTGTAATTTCCCCTCTCTTTTAGTCGAACTATGTCGCCTCTCCTCTAAATTGGTCGCCTCTCGCTCCTCAATGTTTCTGCACGCGAGATTATGAGTTGAAAGAGGGAAGGGTAGTTTAGTCATTTTAAAATTCTTAAATTATCTAATTTATAAAAGAAAAAATACTTACAACTAACCTAAAAGTTAAAATTGTCCTTACAATAAAACAATAATGTTAAAAAAATTCTTCATTCATTAAGCTAATATATGATGTCCTTTTGTTGTATAAAATTATGAAATAAGGTTTCTGAACCCATTTTCCCATATACAAATATATGCAGTGTCTTAGTTAAAGTGATAATTAATAGTGAATAATAATCAATACATTTAAAATAATTTTTTATATCTATTAATAATCAGGTCAGTCTTAATATGTCAGAACTCTCATAACTTATGTTCCCAACTAGTGGTTCAGATTTAATTTGAGCCTTTATGTTTTAATCTGACGACTTAGAATTGCGATGGCGTATTGGTAATTATAACGATAATTATGACTACATATTTATTTTATTAGTAGATATGAAGTTTTTGAAATCTTTACAAATTCTTCTGTTATATCTTTATCTTTAATCATAACAATAATCGTGTATTTAATTAATTTATTATTAAATATTGGAATCTTTCAAACTTATTCAAATTCTTGATTATTTTATTAACAAATACATAAATAGTGATTTAATTTATCATTGTAATTGAAAGCTGAGATCTAATTTTCTAATTACAATACTAAATAATACATAATTTTTTATCTCTTTACTTCACTGTAATAATAATAATTATTATTATTATTATCATTATCATATAATCTATTAATAATCAGATCAGTCCTAATATAGCAAAACCTTTTTATGTTTATGTTCTCAATTGGTAGCTCAAATTTAATGTGGATGTTTATCTTTCGATCCAACGTCTCAGGATTATTAAGGCATGTTGGTAATATTGATGATAATAATAATAGGTATTTAGTTAATTAACTATATTAAAGATTTAAATTGTTTAAAACCTATGAAAATTCTAATTGTATCTCTATAGCCATTAAATATTTATTTGTAAATTAAAGTTTCTTTATATCTCCAATATGTCACTGATTATTTAACATGTAAATTATTTATATAATAGCATCTCCAGCACTAATATATATTCATATTTTGTTTAATTATAAATTATAGTTTTTCTGTATTTTTAACATCCCCATATTATTTAACATGTAGATTAACTATAAAAGAATATGTCGAGTAATAATAGTGCATATTTATATCTTATTTGCACTGTCACATCAGCTTTCTCTCTCTCCAACTTTTTTTTTAAATCTTCAAAATATAATAAATTTGAATTTAACAATATTTAAAGTTCATTTTTTCAGGAATATTGATTTATTTATGATTTTTTTTAAGTTTACAAATGGTATATACAAAAATAGATTAATATTATTGTGAAAGCAAAAAGAATTATGTTAAAGAAATTTATCTTCGTTAAGCATAATTAATAAATTATAAATTTGGTTACTTTAAAAATACCTATAAATTTAGTTCGATAACATATAAAACTACCTTAGCAATAGCAATCAAGATTTAGGATAACAAAATATCCACCCCAATAAGTTTTTGATTAACCATGACCCTAAAGCCTGATATTTTTATATTTTTAATTGTGGTAAGTATAGGTACATTCTAAACATAAATACGATTTGAGTTAAATCCAACTTAGGTTCATATAAATGTAGCATGTTGAACTCAAACAAACCCATATATTAAGTGAAGGAGAGCCATCTTTTTGGAGCCTTGACTATCCCCGTGGTGATGTCCAAAAATACCTAATAATATTGCGTCCCTTACCATTATTCGATTATTAGGCATGTTTGAGTAATTTTTACTATCAATATCAATTATTTATTAATATTTTAACATTTAGTTATATTAAATTCAATGTAAATTTCGATTGCTTATAATTATTTATACGTTCTTAAATTTAATTCTATTTTCTTATTATAAATAGTAAAAAATAATTTTTTGAATGTAAGAATTTTAATTTTTAACACCCCTTTATTTCTAAAAAACAAATACAAAGGGCGTCATATCATATATACATTAACAACTTCATTTTTAATCATTAAAAAATTTAAAAATTACGAATTTATTTATTTATCTCGCAAGATTAAAGTAGTGATATTTATAATATCAATTTGCTTGACAAAGAAAATATAATTAATTATAAGAAAGGATAAAAAATAAAAAATAAAAAATAAAAAAGTTAATTATATGTGATAAGGACATATTCAAAACTTAGAGCATATCAGGTATTATATTTATTATTTTTTAAAAATAAAATAATAATAGTTTATTTTCTGTAACGATAAAAAATATCTCACATCGATATTATAATGAAAAGTTCCTTGATATATACGTGGGTATAATAAACCTAACTTACAACTTGGGCTAACCATTTTGATAGAGAGACCCGAATTGTTACATATGGTATCAGAGCGGATCCAGAAACACTATACGTGACGTGTAAATATTGTGGTCGAGTCTGTACCCGGCTGACGAGGACATCAGGGATTTAACGAGGGGAGATTATAACGACCCAAAATATCTCATATCAGTAGTGTAATGAGAAGTTCCTTGGTATATATGTAAATGTAATGAACTGGACTTACAATTTGAGCTAGCCATTTTCGGGGGAACCTTGGACTACAACCACATGACGTGTTAATATTGTGGGTCGGATTTATGCTGCTTATGGCGAGCCAGAATAATTAGATGCGGCTAGCTAACAGGGGGAGATTGTAACGACAAAAAAAATCCCACATCAATAGTATAAGGGGAAAATCCTTAGTATATATGTGTGAACAATGACCCTAAATCACAATTTAGGCTAACCATTTTGGGAGAGAACTCGGGCGGTTACATATGGTATCAGAGTGGACCTAGGACCACTATCACGTGAGGTGTTGATATTGTGGGTCAGGTTTGTGCGGTTAACAGCAAGCTTTTGTGTGTGACCTCGAACTTACGAGAACGTCAGGGATTTAACGGGCGGAGATTGTGACAGTAATGTAATGGAAACATCAATAGTATAATGGGAAGGTCCTTGATATATATTGGTATATATGTGGGTGCAATGAACCTAATTTATAACTTAAGTTAGCCACTTTAGGGGAGAACTCGGATGGTTACACTTTCTCTGAAAACTAATTATAATTTTGAAATATTATGTTGATCTAAATATAAACATATCAATTTAAATTTATCTAAATGTAAACATATTAATTTAAACTTACTTAATTATTGCCTTGGCATATGTTTATTCTATATGTGATTGATAATTTCTAAATTTTAAAAATCCAAAAGGTACTAATGAAAATATATAAATGGATTATGTTGAAATTAACTTTAGAGGATCAATAGTTGAGTTTAAGGTTTTACCAAATATCTAAAAATATGATTAAAACTAAACTTAACTAAAAGTATATTTATTTAAAAAAAAATAAAAAAATCTACTCAATTTACTATACTATACGTATAAATCTCAACTCACTATTTCCCTTCTTACTAGTTGTAATTAGATTGTATCATAAGGGCATTTCAAAGAAAAAATGTTATATTTCAGTAAAGTGGAGACAAATTGATAGAATTTACGTGAACTAGAACTTAATCCATTTAGCACCCATACTTTTTCAGATTATAAAATAAAATAGAAAGAGTCCGCCTTATATTGGGGTTTGCTTAGTCGAAAACCAGTCGAATTAGGCGATTTCCCATCCCTAATTATAACGGGAGTGCAATTAGTCAGATTTAATTTACTTTACCACTATTTGAATAATAGGCATGCAATTATATTTTTAAAATTTGGTTAAGATTAAAAATTAAATTAGTGCCACATGGGAAAAATTAATTCCTCTTTTTCAAATTAAAAGTATACTATTATTTTTTTAGGATAATGTTAAAATTAATTTCTTTAAAAAATAACAAAATTGGAATAAGCTAGAACTCTTAATATGAGATAAAAAAAAAATTACAAGTAATTATAGATATAAAAAAAGTAGTAATAAATATAATTTTAGATAGTGTGACCAATTACATATAGGCACAATTGAATCGTGCCGTAGGCACGGGTATTGACTAGTTTATCAATAAAACAAGTCAAACTATTCGAACACAACACGCGATCGTTTGATTAAAATATTGCTCGAGATTCATTTGTTTCATAGAATCAAGCTTAAATATGTTTTAAAGTTCAACATGTTAATGAGTTTGGCTCGATAAGTTCAGAAACATTGTAAAACGATGTGAAAAATCAAGTTATTCCAATTCGACTTGGTTACAATTTTGTTTGAGATTGGCTCGAATGCTAAGTAAGCCAAGCTTAAACATACACTAAATTAAACAAATTTTCTATGAGTATACAATATATAGTGATCAAGATGTAATCAAGTAATTTAATTATTGATAAAAATAATAATTATGAATCATTAATTTTTATTTTTTTTATATACTAATAGGTGGCTTACTTATTAGTATACTAGGGTGTACCCGTGCCATCTGGCACGATAAACTAAATAAAAACTGATAATAAGATAAAAAGAAGTAACGTGTAATGAATCTAAATCGACAAACTTAGGTTCAATATATCTTCATGCTAGAAAAACTAAAAGTAGACCAGACTGGACCGATTTGTTTTTAATTTTAGAGAATTTTTTAATCATATTTTTTTTATCTTATTTTGATCTCGGCAAAATAAGTTTTTAACAAATTAAACTCAAGGCCATATGTGAAAATAATTCAATTACGCCTGTTAGTATGATTTGAAAATAGTTTAAAATTTTGACTGATATATTGTGATTATTCCTAAAAATGACATACTGAGATGATCAATAATGTATGAGCACGTAAAGTACGTTCTTAAATATTATTCAATAATTTTTATTATTTTTTTTACATAATTCTATAGTCATGATGGATCTCGTTTAATTGATCTTGATTAGTGGATTTTAAATATTAAATTTTGAATTTTTTATTTTAAGTTATGACACTTTTAATATAGAAAAAATGATTGGTGTGTGAAAATTTATTGTGTGCATATTATTGGTGTTACATGTGACTCAATAATTTATTTATTTTTACATAATTCTATAGCCATGATGGATCTTGTTTAATTGATCTTGATTAGTAGATTTAAATATTAATTTTTTATTAAATTTATTGATTAGTATATTTTAAATATTAAATATTAATTTTTTTATTTTAAGATTAATCTTGTTTAATTGATCTTGATTAGTATATTTAAATATTAATTTTTTTATAAATTTTCTTCATTAGTAGAGTTTAAATATTAAATATTTTATTTTTTATTTTAAGTTATGACATTTTTAATGTAATTTTTTTTATTGGTGTGTGAAAGTTTACTTTGTGTATATTATTGGTGTTAAATATTACTTAATAATTCTTATTTTTTTTACATAATTTTATAGTCATGATAGATCTTATTTAATTGATCTTGATTAGCAGATTTTAAATATTAAATTTTTATTAAATTTTTTATTTTTTATTTTAAGTTATGACATTTTTAATATAGAAAAAATTATTTGTGTGAGTGTTTTAACTTTGATGTGACTTCTTGATGTGTGCATAAAATTCATTCAATGTAGTAGAGTTAATGCACACCATAATATGTATATTTTCAACCATTAGATTTTTATACTTTTTGAGAATAAATTTAGTCAAACTTGATATTTTATAATATAGATAATGTACGTCCTTAAATGTTGTACAATAATTTTTCTTGATTTTTTTTTGCATAATTATATAGTCATAATGGATATTTTTTTAATTGATTTTGATTAGTAGATTTTAAATATTAAATTTTTATTAAATTTTGAATTTTTTATTTTAAGTTTTGGCATTTTTATTGTAGACAAAATTATTAGTATGTGAGAGTTTATTGTGTGTATATTATTGGTGTGGGTGTTTTAACTTTGATGTGACATCTTGATGTGTGTATAAAACTCATCTAATGGTGTAAAACTAATGCACACCATAACATGTGTATTTTTAACCATTAGATTCTTATATTTTTTGATTTTTTTTTGTCAAATATGGTGTTTTATATAGATAGAAAAAATTATTGGTGTATGAGAAATTATTGTGTGTATATTATTGGTATGAATGTTTTAACTTTGATGTGACAACTTGATGTGTGTATAAAATTTATCTAATGGAGTAGAGTTAATGCACACCATAATATGTATATTTGTAACCATTAGATTTTATACTTTTTGAGAATAAATTTAGTCAAACTTCATGTTTTATAATATAGATAATGTACGTCCTTAAATGTTATACAATAATTTTTCTCGTTTTTTTTTTAGAATAATTATATAGTTATGATGCATCTTGTTTAATTGATCTTGATTAGTAGATTTTAAATATTAATTTTTTATTAAATTTTGAATTTTTTATTTTAAGTTATGACATTTTTAATATAGACAAAATTATTAGTATGTGAGAGTTTATTGTGTGTATATTATTGGTGTGAGTGTTTTAACTTTGATGTGACATCTTGATGTGTGTATAAAACTCATCCAATGGTGTAGAACTAATGCACACCATAATATGTGTATTTTTAACCATTAGACTTTTATACTTTTTGAAAAAAAATTTGGTCAAAGATGGTGTTTTATAATATAGATAATCAGTTAACAACCCATGCGAACAAATTTTGTTTTTAACAATGTATAGATAATTTAAAATTATTTGTAAATATATATACATACATTGTACTATATAATATAGTAAAAATAATTATATATACATATGCATATGACTATCAAATAGAAAAAAAGTGAAGGATGCATATTTAAATCTTAAAAATAAAATAAAATTCCTACATGACTATTAGTATCCTATAATTTTAACATGATATATAAATAAATATGATATATTGTATATATTTATGACATACTAATTCAACGAGCAAAACTTTAGTGATTAATGAATCAAACGTAGGATTTTTTAAAAAAAATCCTATTATAGACTTGAGTTAGGGTGGATTAGTGCATACAATTTAAAAATGTTAATTCAGTATAAAACTAATGATTATATTATACACAACAAATTGAATACCAGTATAAAAATCTATATCATTTGCTTAGGTTCTTAATTCCTATGGATATTACTATTATATAAGTTATGTATCCATATTATTAAAGCAAAACTCTTTAATAACATTTGTCTTATAGTTTTGTCAAATAATTGACTTAAATGGGTTACATACGGAAAATAATATATATATATATATATATATCGCTTCCACTTCAAATTAATTTTGCAACTTTTACTTTGTTATTTTTCAGAAGACATTAATTTCAATATAATTAATGGTTGAGAATACAACTTATTTGCTATGGCAAACTGGAAATAAGACTGATAATTTTAAGACATTTTTAAAAAAATAGTATAATAAATCTATTTCCTATATAATACTAAATAGTAAATTAAAAAGTACTGTAATTATTGTTTTGTTATACATTAAGAATATATGAAAAGTAATTAACAAGTAATTAATGCTACTACCATTAAGAATAATTAATAAGTAATTCATGTATCTACTTCCTCCATTATACTATATAATAATAATATTTTTAGGGGCGAAAATTTGTGTTTTAGATTGCATTTTTGCTTGACATGACTCGTTGCAAAAAGAAAACTAAAGACATGAACACGATACAACATGATCTCTTGTTATTTTTAACTATCACAAACACAACATGCGTAAACACGATACGACCCGATCGATAAAAACTATTGTAATTTTTCCATCTTAATAAACATGTCCAACACGTGTAGAAATGAAAATTTTCTCATTTAAACACAATTACATATTTTTGTGTAATTTTAAAATTATCACCCTTAGTATATATGAAACGTAGGCTTACCTGTACCCCAAAAAAAAATAAAAAAATATTGGCTTATATATTGTGCTCCCAAAGTATTAATTAAATTGTCCCATTCTTTTAAAAAATATGTTTTTTTCCAGCCTTGGATAATTAATTTTATAATCAAAACGCTAATTTATGAGTATAACAGTAAGTGATGCCATAAAATGTTTATGTATTAAAGGGACAAAAATGATATGAACGTCAGGGAAAGAGAAAATGTGGCCAACTCCTCTTATCAGTAAACAACCGCTTCCCTCACTCCCTCAGATCATGGAATCTCATTCTTATTATCAAAAACAATTTGTAAAAGATTAGTCTCATCCAACTATAAATGAGATTAGCTATCATCAATTTAGATCATCAGAAATTGGTTTAATTTTAACTACCAAACTCTCTTTCTCTACAATTTACATTGTATTCATTATCGTATTCTATAACCACCATCACCATTACTATCACCGGCCATTGCCATCTCATCATCACCATCATTAACAAAATTATATTAAACTAGATCCATCATTTATTGGTCGAGAGAATCACCTTATCAAAAATCTTGTATTCTCTTACCTTCTTTGTTTATCATTACTAATATGTGTATGCTTGCTATCCATCTAACTATTATTATTATAGGTAAAATTCTAATCTAAATTGTTGACTTTAAATTTATAATGTAAGATGATTAAGGACAAAATCATGGGCGGACCCAGGAATTTTCTGAAGGCCGGGTTAATAGCAACAGATAAAAAAATCATAAAAAAAATCGAAAGTATAACCATATAGTGATAAGAAAATTTAATAGCATAATTTAAATATATATTTGAGTTCATACATAATGAAAAATATCTAACAAAGTAGATATTGAGCTGCGTATATCTGTTTTAATGTTATTCATACTAGAAAATGTTCTTTTTGTACTTGCCATAGAAATAGGAAGGGTCAATACTAGTCGAATCAATTTGTCAAGCACAGTATAATCCTCCAACTTTCTTCTCACAACTAGTTCTCAAAATAACTCGGTAAGGGTAGAAAGCTTATGAAACTCGAGATCACAACCAACATCAATCTTGTAATACGTACATTAGTTGAGATCTCAATGCACGAACATCTTGAGTAGTGAAGTCCTGACAATCGTCCGCTCTGGTCGAGCCTCCATTCAAGCCTTCCCAGCCCTTATGGTTTGGTTTTTTGATCAATGACTTACCGACAAGCCCTATCTAAGTAAAGCAGCTCTCAATCAATTGGATAGAATTTGCCGCATGCAAATCTTGTCATCGTCAAATAATTTAAAAGAGTCATTATGATAAAAAATTATGCTAAGAGTTAGAAGTTCCATTACGATAACATCAATTGAAAATCTATTGTGGCATTAAACATATCAAAATGGTAATGATGTTCAATCGTAATTTTATCACGTTATTGGCAACGACAACTTGTACTTTCTTCGTATGGAAAACTCATATATATTTAAAAAAGTTATAGATTTGTGGACTTATAATATTTGAATTGGGTTAAAGGGTGGGCTTAAATTTTTTTATTTTTTTACAAGTGCCGGTAGATTTTTCAAAAATTTTCCTTGTTTTAAAACTCGCTCTATCCCTCCTAGGTCCGTCACTGAACAAAATGCATGTTAAAGTGTGAAAATGATCATTAATGTGAAAGTGGCAAGATTGCAATTGCAATAATTGCAAGTAGACTGCTACTTAAAAAGAACCAAAATAAATAAAAAGGGAAAAGAGAATGCTACATAATACTAGTAAATTCTTCATAAAGTTTATTTACCATTGAGTTTTGGCTCAAATGGTATGAATGTCCACATTTTTACATAAGTGGGGAGGGTTTGAATTCCATCAATATTAGTTTAACGGAATAGTTGATTAATCTTTTAAGGGATGATGATGCAGATATGACAAATTCAAAATCTTGTTTTTAGAGAAGAGAAGAGCTTGAAAGGCAGTTTTAAATAAATTCCTTTAAGGGACCGTTCAATTGGAGAAGACTATTCCATTTATGTAGTCCATTGGAGTTGCTTGATAAAAGTTTTGCTCCAATTATTGACTAGAGTTTCAAAAAAAAAAAAAATCCTTTATAAAAGTCTTGGCTTATCAATCGAAGTTGTATTTGGGCTTGAATCGGACTGGGCTAGGGCCTTTAAAATCAACTTCTCTTAATTGGACGCAGCCCATTATATGGATCCCACCATGCAAAGGCAGCACTAGCTAGAAATATCCTGAAGGTCGTAGAACCTTACAGAACTCTTTCACCCTCTTCAGGAACCTCCCGGATCGTACCTCATCAATCTTGCAAAATCTATATATGCACATATATTTTGTTTCATCATTCATTCCATCTGATCATTACAAAAGCGTTTTAACAAGAGCAATTAAAATTCTCTTTCCTACTCTCTTTAAGCATCCAATTTTTTATTTTTTATTTAAAAAAAAATGGCACTAATTCCAAGTATCTTTGGTACCCAAATGTTTGATCCATTTGAAGGATTCCCTTTCACGCAAACGCTGGCCAATGTCCCCAGCTCCGCCCGTGAAACAGCTGCAATCGCCAACACTCGAATTGACTGGAAAGAGACCCCAGAGGCTCACATCTTCAAGGCCGATCTGCCGGGACTGAAGAAGGAAGAAGTAAAGGTTGAGGTAGAGGATGGAAGAGTGCTTCAGATCAGTGGAGAGAGGAGCAAAGAGCAAGAGGAGAAGAATGACAAGTGGCACCGCGTGGAGAGGAGCAGCGGAAAGTTTATGAGAAGGTTCAGGTTGCCGGAGAATGCTAAGATCGATCAGGTGAAGGCGAGCATGGCGAATGGTGTTCTTACTGTGGTCGTGCCCAAGCAAGAGGAGAAGAAACCTGAGGTCAAGGCTATTGATATCTCTGGTTAAGTTCATCGATTTATTTTTGCCCTCTGTGTGGTTTCTATTTATATTTTGCTTTATGTACGCTATGTCATGTGATGTTTCTTCTGTTGTTTTTGTTTTTGTATGAGGCAATTAATGTTGGTTTTAGATGTTCCAGGCCAGGTTATGTTTGTCTTATAATGTTGATGCTATTAAGAATATAAAAAGTTTCCTATTTTGTTTAATTTGAAGGTACAGTTCGATGAGAACGAGGTTAACATGTTATTGAATTTAAAATATCTCCAAAATTGGTGGATGGTTAATTTTAAACAAATTGGAGTAAATAATATTTAGACACATCGCCGGTTTTAGATTCAACTTACACCATAAATAATAACAATGTGATCCAAAAGATTGTGAAACGAAAAGTTCAAAACAAATATGTAAATCAAGCTTGGCGCAAGTCTTCTTTTTTCCTTTTAACACATATTTGAGTATAGTCCATAAATGAATCTTTAATATCTTATTTTAATATTTATTTTTTAAACACCTAAATTTATTTTTTAATTTTAAAAGAGCATCTTAATTATTTGAGTACTTTAGTTAAATAAAAAAAATTAAAAAAAGTTTGTTTTCCTGAGGAAAAAACTGCCCCTCTATCTATGCATATTCTTTCTACAATTATTTTCTTTTATCCAATTTTCTTGTAAAGGACTAATATGATAAAAAAAAAAAAAATTGAGCTATTGCTATAGTTAAGTCATTATACATGATTTGTTGGAGAAAATTAAAATAAATAAATGAACTAATTGAATTAAAAAATAAAGAAACATGTTCATCAATATTCTCAATAAATAAGAAAGAAAAACACAATTATTATGTACATGTTAATCATTTTGGTTTATTTTTCTAATTTATATTTGTGATTAACGAAGAAGAAATTAAAATCAACAATATTATTTGTATTCCTAATCATTAGATACATGTTTGTGATTTTTTTTTTAAATAGTTGGAACAAGAGAGCGTTTTATTTTAGTTTAAATACCTCTTTATTAAGCAATGTAACTCATGAAAATTTTGGTTTGTTATTAAGGTACTTAAATTATGAGTATACCTTTAAATTTAAATATTTATAAGTATTAAAACTAAAAATTAAGGGTCTCTTACTAACAACCTAACAAAAATATGTTATTTGTAGTGGAATTGAATTGAATGCCGGTTAACCAATGTCAAAACCGTTTGAGAAATTATTGTTCCTAAATTTTTGTCAATTTTGTCTTTCCTTTAGGTTTTAAATTATCATCATTTTGATAGGAGGTAAATTGATGACAAACGCGAAAGTACGTGAATGATTTTCTTTAGGCAAAAGGATTATCATTTGTCCAGAACTAGGGTTTACCCGTGCCTACGGCACAATAATATTTTATCAATGTCAATATTTTAATTTTTTGTTTGAAACTATAGTTCAATTTATCCCAATTAAAAGTAAGATTAATTTAATAAAATAATGGTCTTAAGTTTTTTTCTTTTCACAAAGAAAGAGTATACAACATAAATCGTAATACCGCGGGCGAGACTTTAATCCGGATGAACCTGGAGAGGGTGCTTTTTCCAAGCAAACAAAAGGAAAGAAAACGCTTGATATAATTTGTACCATTTCATATATCTATATATAAGATCCCCTAATATCCTTAATATTTACAAATTAAAATATAATGTTGGATTATATAGATGAAGAAATAGTTGGAGTAAGATTATAATGTAGGGTTTATTTATTTCTTTTATATGTTTTTCTATAATGTAAGGCCTTTTTCAAAAAACATACATTTAAAATTAAAATACGAAAAAGAAAAAAGAAACCAAGTTTGTTTTAATAGAAAAATTCAATCAACCGTGTAACTTTTCATCAAAATAAAATTAATTATATTAGCTTAGTCCACTTAGTCATACAAAATTAACATAAACTAACATCATGAATAAAATTAAGTCAAATAAGAATTAATTAATCACTAAACACGGGGAATTAAGGCCAATTAGGGTAAGATATCAAGATTTAGAGTAAGAATGTTTGTTTTTTTTTTCAAAATAATGCGTAAGAATAAATAAATGGGAGAAGAAAAATAAATTGGGTGGGTGACTAAATTGTAGCCCTTGGATCAACATCAAGCAAGCATTTTAGACCTTTAGATCTTTTTTGTTGTAGTCACATCATAAAGCTTCAATTTGTACTATAGATAGGCTCAAGCTCCGGCCTTCGTACAAGAATATGAAGAAATATGACAATAAATAGGCATATTGAAGCCTGAGATTTTACTAATTTTTATTTTCAAAATTTCATATGTGTGGTGAACTAATGATTGAACCTTAACCCGGATGAACTCACAATTGTGCTAAGATATTATTAAAACAAGTTTTAGTATAAGTGTAAAACCGATTAGACAATTATGCATACAATAATTAAAAAAATAAATATCATTAATATTTAAGCAATATGAAAAACAACCAACCAAATACTTAAGCAATTAGGTGGTATTCGTAAAACCGCCACTAATCCACGGAGTGATAGCTATTATTGATGAAGATCAATTTCGAGTATAACCGCAAAAGCAAACTCTAATAACTAATTAGCGTTCTTAATATTATCTTTCAAATATATTCTATAATCTAACTACTAAAACAATACAATATAATTCATTAAATAAAACCTATGACAATAATTCTATTTATAAGATATAAATTTAATGGGTTTAAGATTGCACAAACACAAAATCAATTAAGAATTGGACAGTACAAAGCCAACTAAAAATTGAACAATATAAAACTAACTAGGAATATGATTCCTATACAGAGTCAAATTTTTAATTCTCCACCTTGGCGATGTTCTGCAAGACCCCAATGCACTCTACTGTGATCAATTCATCGAATAAAATCATATCACCCCTTCCGGTCCTGTAGGACCACCGCCCCCGAGGGACATCAACACCGAAGGACATTGCCCAACATCGAGCAATACTCAAACTTTGCCAATGGGATAACCTTTGTCAACATTTTTGCTGGATTATCTTTAGTGCTTATCTTAACCTAATTTACAACACCATTTTTAATAATTTTTTGGATAAAGTGACATCAGACATCAATATGCTTTCTTCTTTCTCTTCGCCAAATGAATTGCACTCTAACTATTACAATGCACTACCACTTTTTTCGGTTTTAAACCGAGACCACCAACTAAACCTCGAAGCTAGATGGCTTCTTTGACAGTTTTCGTTATTGCAATACATCCCACTTCCATGGTAAACAATGTTAAAACACTTTGAATCATCGACTTCCAACTCAATAGGCCGTTAACAACACCCAAAAAGAGCAAGTTGATACGCCAAAGTGCAAGCGATTAAGTTATGGTATACTTGAAAAAGTCCAAGGTCGAACCACAGAGAATGTAAGGAATATATTTGTTTAGCTATCTTTCTCAGAAGGAATAAGGGAAAATAAATGAAAGATCTGATAAAATCAGGGAATAAAGAATGAAATTAATACTACTAATTAACTAAACCAAAACTAAAGACAAATCTAAACCTAGGGTGCAAAAGTAAAGGGAATTCACAAGGACAAATTATCTACTTAACATGTTTTCGAAATGTATTAATGGAACATGCAATTAAACTATAAATAAATAAAACAACGCACTAACTAAATAAAACATAATATTAAATAAAATTAAATCAATTAAAAACAAACGTTAGGGGTTTTCGTAGTTAGAAAGTACGAAACTAGTCCAATTGGGTAATCCAAATCTAAGTTTAAACAATATTTTTTTTCCTAAGATTCAGCACCTAAACTCTCCAACCATCCAATTATATTTCTACTACAAGTATATGATATCCCATGTGTGACAAAGACTATATAGACTAACTTTGAGTAATAGAATTCGATAGTGAAACTTTTGACTTCGAAAAAGTGTAATTAAAAACCTAGTATTACTAATGCATGATAAAAATAATCCAAGTTAATAAAAACAATTCAAGTTAATTAAACTTATAAAAAATCAGTAACTTAACACTCTTATAAGGTTTGAATATGTTTGAACGTAATTCAAAGCAAATCCATCTTAAAAAGAATGTCGAAAGTTAAAATTAACACTTTCTCGGCACTTACGTGAATAAATACCAAAATAGTACCAAATCAACCAATTCAATTGAGAAACTTACTCAACTAATTATAGGATAAAGACTGTCCTCAAATCAACCATGTTAGGGTTTTAATACAAAAATTCGTTAAAATCGACGTTTTAACGGTTCTTAATCAAATGAAACTTTTGAGTTAACTTATGAAAACATGTTTCTAACGGATGCAAAGATAAAAAAAAATATTCATTCATTCAGTAGGTAATCTATAACCAATAAAAAAATCAGATTCAAACCTAGGTTAGATTACATTCAAAGATTAATTACGCATATTTTACTACATACCCTTAATAAAAGATTTAGCTAGACATATATTCAAAGTAACACATACAAATATGCTTATAAATCATGAAAAAATTTATATGCATACCTAATAATGTATAAAATCATATTTGAAATCATTTGGCTTTGGAATTTTGCAATTCCGATTTAAAACGAACATTTTACGGCTAAAACAGTAAACAAACTCAAAACTGACAAAAAATGAACAAAATCGACTTAAACCTTAAAAATTATGAAAAATAAAATTACTAATGAGAAATAATGAATCACACGTGAATAGTATGGAAAAACTATATACTATTTGAATATAAAGCAAGAATCAAGCATAAATCGACGAAAAATCGAAAAACCGACAAAATATACCTATAAACCCTATAACCAACCCCCAAAATAAGGGTTTAAGGTTGATTTCAAAATATATATGATCTAAATTAACTATTCTATGAATATCAAAGCAAACGAATAATTAAAATTAATTAAATTAAAAGAAAATAAAAAACTAGTATTTACCTGGTACGCGATTGAGACTCAAATTGAAAACTGAATTGAACGATAAATTAATGTTGATTACAGTGATGTTCCAGCCTCAAAATATCATAAATAAATAAATTAACCTAAAAATTGTTTTAAAGAATTAAAAAAGAAAACTCTTAAGTTCGATCTTCAGATGCAACACCAAAAGCTCCCAAGAAAGTCACGGTGCTCTCAGCTTCTCTGTTAATCAATTCTAAATTGATGCATACCCTAAACTATGAGATATATAACCCTTTATATAGTACATAAGTATCTCAGGTCATGCCTTGAATAATTCTTGAAAAAAGGGGCTAAAAAGAGCTAAAAATAAAAAATGGGCCAAAAAATGAATTGTGGATCGATATCGATCATCACCATGTGGGAATTGATCCTCACATGGGGATCGATCCTCATATATATATATTGGCTGCTTCTTCTTTTGTTCATAACTTTTTACGCCGAACTTCGATTAATGCACCGTTTTCGCCCACGCTAGGTAATTTAAAGCTCTACGACTTTTATTTTTGAAGATTTCTTCAAATTCTCGATGGATAAAATCTTTGATCAGCTACAACTTTCGAAATTGATTTGATTGAGCTTATTTCCTCTTTGAATCACTCTTGGACACTTGCATTCACTTTATTCATGCTTTGGGACTTACTATTTTCTTCTTGCTAGTGCTTTGGGGGTAGTTTGAGGAGTTTTCTTCGCCTCGAACCTCGGAATGGATATTGACTTCTTCTTCGAACCTTCTTCTTGCACTTTTTTGCTTTCAACTTTCTTTCTTGCATACAACCTCAGTTGCTTAACCATTTTAGGCCTACAAAATAGTTTAGTAACACAGAAATACAATGCAATGTCTTCTTTTTATGTTTAAACTAAATTTACATGCAATTTACGATTTTAGACGGTAACTAAAAGCTAATTAAGCCTTATTTAAGGGATTAAAATGCAATTTCTATGCTCAATCAACCGCTACTCAATATAAATACATAACCTGTAGTCGATCTCTACTTGTCTAGGTCGCCGGTGTAATTCGATTCCAAAAAACCTTTAATAATTGACGTTTTTTATTTTTTAAATTCCAATCCATTGTTCATCATACCTCATAGATACCGTAAAACCCACTTAAAAGCTTGTCAATGTTGTTTTTTCGAGTTCTCCATATACCTACTACAATACTTATAATTTGAGCAATATATAGTCAAGTACATACCATGTCATATATCAAACTCTCAATCGCACTTGCATAAGGAGCTTGAGCCATATACTCCATCTCTGCCTCAGAGTTAGGAGCCATCGTTGTCGATAGTTTGAAGTGCGGTACTAACGGGATTCTCATCGGCTTTAAGTTTTTCATCTCGAATCGAGCAACCACTTTTTCTCAAAATATTTCTTTTATGTAAGGTACAATCATCCGTTCTTTTTATCTCACACGATATCCATTTCTAAAAATTTCCGCTCTCTACTTAAATCTTTTATCTCGAACTTCATGCTTAACTGAGCATATTGTCAATGTATATGAGTAAATATATGAAATTGTCAGATTGAAACTTTTTAAAGTAAACACAACGATCAAATTCGCTCCTAGTAAACTTTTGTGCGATCATGAACGTGTTAAACCTCTTGTACTATTGACGCGGGAACTGCTACAATCTGTACAATGACTTTCAAAATTTGCACATAATATTTTTCTTATCAATAACTTTGTATCCTTCCGACTGAGAGATATAGATCTCTTCCTCTAGGTCCCCATCAAGAGCACAGTTTTGACATTGAGTTATTCAAGTTTGAGATCAAATTATATTATCATAGCCAATAATGCTCGGATTAAGGCGTGCTTCACAACCGGAGATAACACTTCATTATAATCAACCCCTTCCTTTTGCGCATAACCCTTGGCTACCAACTTTACCTTGAAACGAATACCGGATCTTAGAACCCCGTCTTTCTTAGTGAAAATTCGCTTGCACCCGATATGTTTTTCCTTCTTTGATAAATCATATAGTTCCCAAGTTTGATTTTTTTAAAAAAACTCCATCTTATCCTCCATGTCCACTTTTCACTTAACATTTTCGCTAAAATTCATAACTTCTTGATACGAAGTCGGTTCATCCCAATAACTTACTAATGTGTACACCACCATATCTTCATGCCCATATCGAACCGGTGCACATCGAGCTCTAGCTTCCTTCCACTAGCCAAAGACAGTACCATTTGTTGTTAACCCGATTCTGCAGCTGGAATCTCCAACCTCTCGTCGATAGTCTTCTCATCCTCATTGGACTCTTCCACCGAATTCATAATCAGAGTATTAGTCAGAATAGTCACTTCTGTTTTCACCACTATTTCGCTTGCATTGTTCTTATTTTCAATCGGGATCAAGAACCATCGTTTACCGGCGATGACGCCTTGAGCGTAAACGCCTCGTCAAATGTCATATTCCTACTAATCATGATTTTTTTTGCTTTAAAAATACCACAATATGTAACATTTAACCCCCATCACAAGAGCCTAAGAATATTACCTTACGAGCCATAAAGTTAAATTTCTCATCACAAACATAATAATAAGCCAAACAGCAAAAAACGTAGATGTTATCGTAACCAGTATGAGTACTAATCCACACGTCCATAAATGTTTTGTATTTCACTCCAGAGCATGGCAAACAATAAACCAAAAATGTAGCGTAGGATAAAGTCTCGGCCTAAAACCATTTATCTAAATTGGCGTTGGAAAACATATATTGCACTTTTTTAAGAAGCGTACGATTCATCCTCTCCACTATCCCGTTTTGTTGAGGTGTACCTTTAACCCTGAAATAGCGAACGCTATATTCCCATTGGTAAATTTTTTTAAAAGGATCACAAGTGTTCTTGCCGTCGTTGTCTGACCTGAGCACTCTAACTTTTCTACCAATCTGGTTTTCAACCATCGCCCTCCATTTTAAAAACACATAAAAGACCTGATTTTTATGTTTCATTAGATAAATTGAAGTTCTCCTTGAGTAATCATCAATAAAAGTCACAAAGTAATGATTTTTACCCAATCATTAAGTCTTTGTCGACTCCTAGATGTTCGTGTGCACAAAATCAAGCATTATTTTCGTGCAATATACCGCTGTTCCAAAATCTACCCGAGTATATTTTTCAAGCACAGAATGCTTACAAAACTCTAGTTTGTAATTTTTCACACCCTCAAGAAACCCTTGCTTACTATACACCTCCATTATCTCCTCACATCACAACCATAACCCTAAAGAGAACTTTCAAGTTTCCACCCTTGAGTATTATACAATACCCATTGGAATCAAGGACCCCCAAAGAGATCAAATTTTTCTTTCAATCAACAACATACCAAATATCACAAGACTACGTACCACTCCATCGTGCATCTTTACTAGAATCGTATTAGTCCCCATATTCTTACACATATGGTCGTTATCCATCAAAATCTTTCTTCCGTCAACCTTGCTATCCAAGATCCACTCACTTGAAAAGCTAACTTATAAAGTCACAACTAACATACTCTCAAAGTCCTCCCGTTTCGATACCTCATCGTTATTTGTTATATTTGGATAATCTCAACGCACCTGTCCAAGTTTCTTGCACATGTGACAAATTATCTTACTCTTGTCAATCGGTCCTCTAGATTTTGATTGCGACCTTCCCCGATTTTGTCTATTTTTTTTATAGTTTATCTCCCTTGTGAATAACGCATCCGAATTGAATTCTCCCATTTTCTTCAAGCACTTTTCATTAGCCAAGATTGCAGACGATACCAAATCGAATGTCAATTTATCATTCCCATGTATAAGCATGATGGTTAAATGATTATAGAATTCTGGGATCGAATTAAAAAGCAACATTGCCTTATCCTCATCATCAATCCTGATGTTTAATCCCTCTGAATTTGAGATTATCTTATTAAACTTATCGAGATGATCATTTATGGATATATCTCTTGAAAATTCATATCGAGATAGCTTTTTCTTCAAGTACAGATAATTCTCGATGATATTCGCTATATACTAATTCTCAAGCTTCTTCCAAATTACCAAGGCAGATGTTTTATGCATCACATAGTACATCATGTTTGGAGTAAGGTGTAAATGAATTGTGCTACATGCTTGCTTATCATACTCAGTCCAATCGACGTTGGATCAATCGTCGAGCTTAGCTTTATTCTCCAACAATGCTCTATGCAAATCCTATTGGGCAGGGATGTTGGACTTCTGGCACTGGCACGGTGCAAAATCCGTCTTCTTCCTGTCAAACCTCTTTATATCAAATTTGACTGCGGCCATTATCATGCGAACAGACACTCCCTTCCAAGGTGGCTTATTCGCTACGTAGTCACCCCTTTCTAATATATCAGCAGTAAACATCTTTAACTACCACACAATTATTTCAAAGGATAAACCTGCATCTGATACCAAATTGTTGTGTTAAGACATTGCTAGAACAAGTCTCAGCATAAGCGTAAGACCAACCGAACAATTTTGCGTAAAATAATTAAAGAAAGAAGCCGCATTATTATTCAATAACTAAGAAAAATAAGATATTAATGGGAAAAAAACTAACCAAGCACGCAAGCAATTAAGCGGTCTCGACAAATCCGCCACTAATCCACTGGGTGATAGCTATTATTGATAAAGATCAATTCTAAGTATAACGTAAAGCCTACCCTTGCCAACAATTAGAGCTCCCAATATTATCTCTCAAATATACTCTATAATCTTACTAATAAACAATACAATACAATTCATTAAATAAAACCTATGATAATGGTTATATTTGTAGAGTATAAATCTAATGGGTCTAGGACTGCACAAAGATAAAACCAATTAGGAAATGGACAATATAAAACCAACTAAAAATTGGACAATATAAAACTGACTAGGAATAGGAATCTTATACAGAGCCAAATCTTCACTCACACCATATTAACAAAATTTTGGATGGAGATACTATTATAAATATCATACAAAAAAGCATTACATAGATGCTCAAGATTTGTCTCATTCAAATTTAAATGGCTAGAATGAATATCGGTTTATTGTTCTTTTGAAAAATTCTAAATTCAAACACCAAATTAAGTTTTGTAATAAAATAAAAGAATTTTCCTTTCATGCTAGCAAGAGCATTATTTTTTCAGTACTAGAACAATTTTATATATTTATGGACCAAAAAACTCTTCCTAATTTGTGTGCCTTATCGTATTCCATTTTCGTTCTCTCTTATCCTCTCCTCATTTCTCTGTTTTTCAAGTTGCATGCATATAAACGCAAACCATCACTTTCTCTCTTGAACAAAACCCGCCACCACACTAGCTCTTTCATCTGCTGCAAAACTGGCGGAATTCTTTAATTTTTACAACAAAATTTCTCTAATTATTAATTTGTCAGATTTCACTATCAAAATTCTCTTAACTCATTCAAAAAATGCTATGTTAAATTTGCACGAGCAAATCCAATTTCAAATGACCATCTGCAATCATTCAAAGGCTTTTTGGCCGACACCAATCTCAAGCAATTCCTGTGTGTATATTTATGTTCATATTCTTGAAAACTCTCATCATGACTTCATTTAGTATGACAATTTTGTCCTAAAACAAAAAAAGCTAGTTTGCCACTTTTAAACTTAAAAAGAGCTTGTACTAATGCTTGATCGCATTACCATTCTTGTGGCTTGTAAAGCTCATATCAGCACAATGAACTTAATATTGCAAAGAATAATTCCTATAAGATCAATCTACCTTAAATTTGTCAAATTTCATGAGAACATACATGTAAACAAAATGCAAGAATGCAGACAATTTTGGGTAACTAATTCAAGAATAAGGAAATTATCCTTCAATTTGTTACTTATAAACTCACACTATTTCTTGGACAAGATTAATTCCTTTTATTACACTCAAATGCAATTCAATTAAAACCAAATCAGCACAAATAGCATATAAAATAAACAAAAATTCCATACATATAGCGATAAATAGGACCAATTGTAACCCACAGCCTTATTTTCATTTAGTAAAAAAATTAGAATCCAATGAAAAAAAAAAGAACACTTAGATCATACCTAGGGTGACTAGCATTTTCTAAACGGGCAGATGGAAATTTAATGGGAGGGAATGAATTTAAGGAGGACTATTATTAGACAATCTTATAGAGGTTGTATAAGAGGAATCATTATTATCATCATTAGTTGTAGTTAAAGGAATTGGATTTTGTTAAAGATTTTGTGTAGTTGAAAAAATGGGGGAAGAAGAAAAAGAAAAAGAAAAAAAAACAAAGCAATCACCAAGTGAGTATTCTTATGTTTTCCTAAGTCTCATATAAGAGAGAAATAAAACCTTTTATGGATTTTTATAAGAAAGAATTTGCCTAAGGGTTTGAACCCTTTGGGCATTAGACTTTTGTGTTATTGGGTGAAGACTTGGATGATGTGGTTCACCACACATGTGCGCGCCGACCGACCTGGGCTCGAGCTTACTTTAGGTCAAGTATTATCTTTTTAGACAAAATACTTTTGGAAATTTTTATTAAAAATAAAATTATTTTCTTTTTGAAATTTTGAAAAGCTTTAACTGGGTCTTACATGGTTGGATAGCTCCCATTATCAACTGTTGCATTTTTCTCTCCCTCAATGCAACGGTGCGATAATACTTTTTCTTTTAAAAATATTTTCGTCTCTCTTCTCAATATACTACATAGAAAAATTCCTCCATTGCTAACCTTTTTTGAGACTTTAAAAAAATTTCCTCCAATTTTTTTTTACCTCAGGCAGGAATAGTTTACCAATTCCGGCCAAAATTATAAAGGGAGATAAGATTTCGATTTTCTATCATGAAAAGAAAATCGAGTCAGAGAAAAATCTGAGCTTGTTGTATCCTGGGATAGCGTGGCCATTCAAAACTGCTAGCACAAATATCAAGTAGAACTGTGAAATGTCTTAATGAGAGCAACTTAATTCGCGACTCAACCCGGTATTTTCCGATTGCTATTTGGTAAATTCATTCTTGTTTCAACAAGTTTCGATTAAGATGGGTGTGAATTTTATGATCGTTGTCTGGATCGTAATCGTGGTTGAAATTGCATAATTTACCGTGTTTTTGTTCTTCCTTTTCTTTGTATAAGATATTGTATGGATTAAAAAAAAGATTGTGTAAATATTAGATAAAAGGGATGAAGAGAGGGGGAAGAAGATGAGGAATCAAGAATAGAGGGGGCATTTTGGTCCATGTGGAATTATGCATGTAAAATTGCTTTGCCAACAAATTTTTAGTGCGGCAATATCATCGCTCCCTCCATTAACATAATTATTGTTAAATACATTTTATATTTGAAAAGGCATCACTGGAAAGTTGATATAAACATAGAAAAAGCAAAAAAGCAACCTCAGCACTCATAATCAATCCTCCATCCGTCCCAATTTAATTATTACACTTTAAAAAATTAAAAATTAAGAAGACACAAAGATTACTCTAAGAAAAAATATTTATTTTCAAAAATATCTTATATTTTTTTTTCTCATAAAAAGAGTGGTGGGACCCAAAATAAAAAAATATGAGGAGCTTAAAGGGTAATAGTAAAAATAAAAAAAAAATGTTATAATTAATGACATATTAAATGTAGAAAGTGAATAACTATTTTGGGACATCTATAAATGGAATAGTGAACAATTAAATTGGGACGGAGGGAGTATTACTTAATATGTAGTATGCTTTGGTACACAGTACAAATACGGATGTAAGATATACTATCTATCTAGTAAGATAAATGTAGACTCATTTACTTAGAATGCGTCGATTCTTAATTCTTTAAGAGATGCTTACTCAATATAACAGGAGTGATTTTTAATTCTTTAAGGCTTTGTTTAATTGTAAGGTGGAAAACGAAAATAAATTGAGTTAGTTTTGGTGAAGAGATAGAAAATAAATTGAGTGATAGATGTGATATCCTCTTAATTTTTAAGTTCTTCCATGAAGAAATTTTCTTTGCTTGGTGGTGAGTAAAAAATTTTCACAAAAAATATAGAAGAATAGAAGATATATACTCATAAAATAAGTAATATATCCCACTCTATTTTTTATCTTTTCACACAAATTAACTAAATTTATTTTTCTTTTCTATCTTTACCATTAGACGGAGCCTAAAAAACAAATATTTAGTATAACAAGAACAACGGGGCACAGCTTGTATGTAAATTTTATAACCGAAACATGATATATATTTATAATATACATATTTTTCAATCTCTTTTTTTTTATGGTTGCGTAAATCAGGGAAATTAAATAACACTCTTCCACCATCACTATCACCATCACCATCACCATCATACATAGATTATATTATACATCGTTAGTATAAAAACAAATATATATTTTTTTGATCTAGTACAATAACAAATTTTAAGATATAATAGTTCTTGAAATTTTATACTACACGAATGAGACCGAAATAAGATTACGCGCATAATACAACGGGTTCAGACTCCGCACATATCTCAGCAAAATTTGCAATAAAAACCAAAAATATTTGAACAACTAAAGCACATAAATAAACACTACCAAATTCAGAAGTCATTCATTATAATTCATATACTTCAATTCAGTTTTAGCATACCCCCAAAAAATATATCTTCCTTATATTTAGCTGGAGTGATTTTAAATGCACTTATTAAATTATACTTTTCATCCGTATTTGAGAAAACTTTATCTCACGTCACTAATTTTTGTAAAATACTTTCAACTCATCCCTTAAATGGGGTGACCAAAAATTTCATTGCTAATACAAATATTTATAACAATCTTTTTTACTTTTTAACGACAAAAATAATTCATTTATAATATGCATGCAATTTTTTTATAGAAATTATAATAAAAGAATATTTATCAAAAAAGTAAAAATATTTCGACATGTTCTACGTTTTGATTTTGTGATTTGCTTTTGGCATTGCAAAATCTACAGAGGAAGTTATATTTTAGCATCAAAAGTAATTGAACACTACAATAATGTTAATTTTTGAAATGAAACTAAGACTATAAAATATTTTTTTGGAACAACTTGTAAGCTACCAACCAAAATATGAACATACTTACATCCATAATAATAATCGTAAATATATTTTAAGGGACGGTCTTAACATAACAAATTAAGACTTGCAAAACTGTTTAGGTAAATTTTAATTTTACCCGTCATAAAATTGGTTTCATTAAAAAGGGACATTTATTTTTTTCTCCCATTACAATTAATTTAAAATGCCATACGCATTTGTCTATATTCCCAAAAGTTAATTTTGATTCAATTCAATTATACCAAAACTGAACTTTACATTAAAATTTTAAAACCAAATATAAATATGTAAGAATTGTTTATATTAAAATTAAATAAATTTAGTAACTAATTCGGTAATTTGCATAAAATTTATGGAACCACTTTGACTTTAATATTTCTTTAAAATACTGATCTCAACATAATCGATCGATCAATGATAAAACTTATTTATCGTTGTGAGATTTACATTAATTATGGTCTAAAAAATTAGATCATTTACTTTGAGATACTATAGACTTGAAAAAAATAAGAATTATAAAAATAAAAATATATTTTGTGTTTTAAATTTGCAACTAAGTAATTCACTAAATGTCAAATTCATTAGTAAAACGTAGAAGTGACTGAGAGGGGAAAAAATGAGGTTAAAACATAAAAATTAGATACATTAACCAAGAGGGAGTGAGGGGTGGAGAGGTGAGTTTACGGTTTTTATTAATCTTTTTTGGGGTTAAAATTATTAAAATAAAACTTTCAAATGAGGTTAAAAGATAAACTAGGCGGTGTAGTTAATCAAACACACCACCAGAGTCCTTCATTGCCGCCTTCACCTGTTCGACCTTGGCATTCTCCGGCAACCTGAACCTCCGCGTGAACTTACAGCTACTCCGCTCCACGCGGTGCCACGTGTCTCCCTTATCCTCCTTCTCTTGCTTCCTCTCGCCGCTGATCTGGAGAATCCGATCATCCTCCACCTCCACTTTCACCTCCTCCTTCTTCAGCCCCGGCACGTCCGCCTTTATCACGTGTCCATTCGAAGTCTCCTTCCAGTCTGTGGTCACGTGATGTCGTATCAGAAGGGAATCCCAGTCGGACCTGGTCTGAGGGTGATCGGAAGTTGTTATTAGTGAAAGGAAAAGTGGAAAACCCTCGAAAGGATGGAACATCTCCAAGGAGAAGGGGTCGTATACGTTAGATCGGGTGCGTGTTTGGGATTGTTGGTAATTGGTTTCCTTGCGTATTGCTTTTTGATCTTTTTGTGGGCAGCTTTCACAGTAATGAATGAAAGGGAAAGGAATATGTACGGTTTTTAAAAGGAAAATGATATTAGCATTTACATTTATATTAAGATACTTTTAAATTATTTTTAGTGACACAAGAAATATTTTAAAAAATTTATATAAGTATTGTTAAAAATAATTTTAAAACGGTTGAAGGCAATTGTAAAGTGCTAATGACATTTCCCTTAAATAGGGTGCCATGGATGATTTCTTACACTTTTAGACAATTATTTATGGTATGATGCTCCTTATTTTATCAAAGGGAATTTATTACCCTAATTTTTTTTAGTTCTTACACCTCTTTTTTTTCCTACTTTATTTAAATATTTAAAAAATATATATATATATATGTGTGTGTATAATTTTATTTTTTCTTAAAATAGCTTCAAATGTATTTGAACAGGGTAGAAAACAGTCTCTACAAACCATTTAAGAATTACTGGTTGTAATGAAAATTTGGAGCTATGTATCAAAACCAAAAAAAATGAAACGAAATTTGGAGCCACAAATTGGATTGAAGTTTTAGGCCGGATGGCAGACTGGGCTGAGCTCTAGTACCGATGATCTGCTGCCACTACACAAACTGGATTAATGGGCCAGATAACACGCTGCATCGAGATCTGGGCCAGACCTTATTCCCCTTTAAGGGCTCGTTTGGTTCGAGTTTTGGGAATGGAATGGGCATATTTGATTCCTGGAAAGTTTCTTTCCTGGCATTTAGGATGCCATGCCGATGTTTGGTTCAACCGGGAATAGGAATGGAATAAAGTATCAATTACAAAAATACACTTCTTTTTATAAGTTGAGAAGACATCACATACTAATTTTTCAAAAGAGACAATTACTATAATAAATTACAAAAATTACACATGCCTAGCTAATAACTATCCCACAAAAATTACAATTTTTGTAATTAAAAAAAAATTACAACAGGAAAAAAGAAAAGAAAAAAGTTCCAAATATTTTTTGTCTCTTTTGGTTTAAATCTTGAACCAAACGAGCCATAAAGGTTATGCATATAGAAACAAATTTCTCCAATTTTTCGGGGGAAAGTTGCTCCCTCTGTCGGTTTGATAATAATATAAAAAAATAAAATAAAATCAGTTAATTTTTATGAGAAATTATAAAATAAGTTGAGACATGTACTGAGATATTTTCTTATTTTGTTATTTTTTTCATGGAAAAATTTTCTTTGGAAGTTGGGGAAGAAAAAATTTTCACAAAAAATTATAAATGATAGAAGACATTTACTCATAAAATGGATAGCATCTTATCACATGGCTTAACTTACTTTTTAACTTCTTACCAAATTAAGTGTGTATTTTTTTTCTTTTTCCAAGTAGTTATCAAAGGGAACATTAGTCTCTTTTGACATCTCCAATTTACAGGATTAAAAAATTCACATATTTAACCATTAGATGCTTTATTCTCAATTTTTCTTTTTCTTTTTTTTTTATTTCTCGATGGCCAAGGTTGAACCAAGGCCAAGGAGGGGGTTTGGAAATAATTTTCATCCAGCAATTGACGCACCTCAGTTAGTACCTCACTAGTTGCGTCGTTGCCCCAAGCACAAAGATTTCAAATTTTCTTAAATTTACGGTGCACGTATTTGAGCACATGATTTTGATGAGGAACGTAAATTAGATCGATCCAATTTTTTGCATGCAACTTTCACCTATAATAACGACCAACTTGGTGACTATGATTCAAAAGATATATAAAAGTAATTAAGATCAGTTCATAACTTGCAATAGTTAAGAGGATGTCTAAATTTGTTAACCCTTACTTAAAGATGAACTCAATTGTCCTGCAATATAATATTAATATAAAATCTTGCTAAAAGGAAACACTTCATCTTATAAGGATCACAATTTAAAGATATTTAATAACGCGACAATATTAACCAATTACATAGTAAAATCATCAGGACCCTCCTCAGGAGAAGTTCAATAAATCTGGATTCAACCATGAGGCTTGATAAGATATTAATGTTGGTAGGTCTAAAATTCAAGCCTTATATTTCAAGAACACATATCTATCTATTGCTTTCATAATTGGTGGTGGCCAAAAAGGGTGATACGATGTTGAAATTGACAAATCTAGAATTGAGTCTCCTCCCCTTGGTTCAAATAAGGATCTATCTATCAGAAGATGAAAAGAAAAAAATAAAAAGGCCAAAATAATTAACCAGCATAAAAAAAATCTTGTTCTTACACCAAGTATATGTTGAGTACTGCCCATTAAATTTTTTTTATTTTTACACCATGTATAGATTGAATATCTCCCCTTTTAATCATTTTTAAGAGAAATATTATTTATGTTCCAAATTATATATTTACTATTCTTTTTATTGAAATTAATTTTATAAGTGTAGATTGAACATCTCCATGAATTTCATTTAGAGAAATAATTTTATCGGAAATGTTAAGTTATCCACAGATGTCATCCTTTATTCAGTTCATTAATATACTACCTTTTTCACCTAGTAAGACCGGGAAATAAACTTTAAAGACATAGGCTTCTTAATTGTCCATCTTTGTCTTTGAAATTTTTTAACTTGCTGTCTGTAAATTTTTTTTTTTAAGAGCTTGTGGTTTTTGTTAGTTTTAAGATTATGAAATTGCCTCCGGTCAAGATTGCATCCTTACATATTCTAGTTGAATAATCCGAGAAATATCGGTTGTCGCAATTGATTAATCCGAGAAATACAAGTTAGTATAATTAAATAACTTGAGAAATGCATATTACAGTAGTTAAATAACTGGAAAAAAAAAATGTCAAAAAATACAAGTTATTATAGTTCCCTAACTAAAAAAATACCAGTTACCTCATCTCTCTCCCTAGATTCCCATTTAACCATCAAATATTCTTCTCTGTCTCACCAACGATCTCACTTCTTCCACCACCACTTGACTCTCTGATCGTATCACTGAGAGGAACGCCATTCTCAGAGCTTTTGGTCAAACTAGTGTAGTTTTGAAACTTATTTCGCAAAGTAAGGTACTTTTAAGCTTATTTGAGGGAATGGTGTTAACCATAAAAACGTGACCCCGAATGCCTATTTTACAAAAAAATAAAATAAAATAATCCACTTTATAAAAATGTGAAATGTTCTTACGTTTTTACACATAAAAACGTGATTTGGTTTCACGTTTTTATGTGTAAAAATGTGACCCCATCTCACATTTTTATGTTCAGTAAAAAAAAATTTCCATTCTTGGTAAATAATGGCATGAGATAGATGGAGGCACCATATTTTTATTTAATTTTTTTCTTATATCATTTAATTTCTTCTTTATTTCATGAAAAAATTATTTTTGATTCATTCTCACATTTTTTTCCTTTTTTTTTAATCACAAGAGATTGATGAAGCCACGTTTTTATGCTATTGTTTTTCTATATCATTTGTTTTCGTCTTTATTTAATGAAAAAAATATTTTTGATTCACTCTCACATTTTTTTTTCTTTTTAATCACAAACTATTTGCGTTAATCACAAAATGTTAACTTAATTACCCAATTCAAAAAAAAAAAAAAAAAAAAAAGGTTGTGGCAATTATGTAATATTCACCAGCATTAAATGTTAAATTTAATACATTTCTTAAAAGACAACAATTCACAAACTATCATTATTGTCTTCCTTTTAAAAAAAATGGTATTCTTTAAAATAATAAAAAAACAAAAGTATTATTTTTAACAAATATGTTATTTTGTTAGATTATTAATTTTTTATACTTTTTATTGAAGAAATTGAAGATATTTGTATTGTAAAAACAAAAATGTTATTTTGTTAAATTACTAATGTTTTAAAACTTTCCTATATAATAAAGGAAAGGTTTTTTTTTACTAAAGAGTACGAAATAGCAAAAACGAAATTTTTATTTTTACGTGTAAGTTTTTTTAATGCGTCTTAAATTGAATGATGCATCCTGAACGCCTTTGATTAAAAAAAAATTGGTGCGCCGTGCTGGATGGCATGGGCATACCGTAGTACAATAAGAATTCGAATTTTAATAAAATTGATGTAATTAAAATATATTATTCAAACTATGTAATTTATGCATACAATAAGAATTACGATTTTTTATATTTATACATACAATAAGAATTTGGATTTTTTATATTTATACATACAATAGAAAGGAGAGAAAGCCTTCCGGTTTTATTTTTCCCGTAAAGTTATTGCCTATCACTTTTGTCTCCCACCCACCTCCACCCACGTGATCCCATTTTCTCTCTTTTGTTTTTCTCTTCTTTTTTTGTTATTCTCTTAGACTCTTACATTCTCTCTCTCTCTCTCTCTCTCTTTCATTTTTCTTTTCTATTTCTTCTTTCCCATCCGTTTCTTTTTCTCTTTCCCACTAAAGCATCTTTCTTGCATTAACCCTTCATCTATTTTCTTTCTATACGCGTGTATATATGCTTATATATACACATGTTTTTATAATTATAAATCAAAGAAATACAAAATCGAAGAAATTGAAAGGTGTGCGTTAATTCTCTTCTTTTCTCTTTTTGTATGCGTATGCGTGTATGTTATGTATGTACACTAATTACATCTAAGAAATGTTTTGTAAAAATATTTTTTTCTTGATTCTGTATGTATATTATAAATATGTTTGTATGTATGAATTTGTTGGTAGTGAAATGAAGGTATGGATCTGAATATGTTTTAATTTTTCTCTCAATGCTCAGACCAATTGGACCGATTAAAGGAGCATTCACATGTTTTCCATATAAACACATACATTATTTCTATACTACCTCTAATCCTTATAATAGATCTTTCAAATTATCCTATAAAATTAGTTAATCAATAGAAGAAAATCAGTTAATGAGATTACCTTTAGTAGATCGGGCGTCGACGATGAGAGGAAGCAATGGTGGAGGCAACTCAGCAAGGAGGTGCCATCGACGGTGGCGAAAGGAAGCAGCAAAGAGGGGAAAGCGAGGGAGAGAGATAGAGAGCGACAAAACTCTGTCAAATGGCGTCGGCGATGGCGATAGAAGGCGCTGGCGACGAACGGGAGATGGAGAGAGGAAGAGCGGCGGGGATAGAGGGAGGAGGTGCTTGCGGAGAGGGGAAACTGATGGGGAGAGAGATAGGTGACGGAGGTGAGCGGCGAGGGGCGGTGAGGAAACGGCGATGTGGAGAGGGTTTGGTTGAAGGAGGATAGCGACACTTTTGAAAGGGGGTCGATGATTTTACCAAGGATTTATTTTATTTTATTTTTGAACACATATTATTTACCAAGGATGGAAAAAAATATTACTTAACATAAAAACGTGAGATGGGTTCACGTTTTTATGTGTAAAAATGTGAGAACATCTCACACTTTTACGAAATAGATTTTTCTTTTTGTAAAATAGGCATTCAGGGTCACGTTTTTACGGTTAACACCATGCCCCCAAATAAGCTTAAAAGTACCCTACTTTGCAAAATAAGTTTCAAAACTACACTAGTTTGACCAAAAACTCGCCGTTCTCATCATCAGCATATTTTTTTTCTGCAAGTGCAATCGTAAAACATATATAACTTTTGATCGATCCGTTATATTGGGTTGATTTTTAGCTATGTTGTTCGAAGGACAAAGTTACAATAATCACTCAAAAAATCAAGACGGTCAGATGTCGTTTTACTATCGAAATTGACCAATTTCGACAACCCAGTGGAATTTGAAAAAATTAAATATGATCGTAACGTTTTTTTTTAAGAACCCTACGTTGATCCATATATATATACGTATAAATAAATTGAATGGATGATGATCTCATCAATTTTGTTGTTCTCTGTTTTGTTTGGCGCTAAAACAGATTTAACACTATTGGTGCTAAACAGATTTAGCACCATCGGTGATTTTGGTGCTAAAATCACCTTGATATGTAGCATTTGATGGGTGCTAAATCTATTTTAGCATCATGAATTTTTGTTTTTCTCTGTTTTTTATTGGTGCTAAACAAATTTAGGACCATTGGTTTGATGTATAGCATTGGATGGGTACTAAATTTGTTTTATCACCATGAATTTTGGTTGTTCTTTATTTTTTATTGGTACTAAATTTACATTAGTGTTAAACAGATTTAGCACCATTGGTTTAATGTGTAGCATTGGATGGGTGCTAAATCTGTTTTAACACCTTGAATTTTTTTTGTTCTTTGTTTTCTATTGGTGGTAAACAGATTTAGCACCATTGGTTTGATGTGTAGTATTGGACGGGTGCTAAATCTATTTTAGCAATATGAATTTTTGTTATTCTCTATTTTTTATTGGTGTTAAAACCATTTTAGCACTAATTCTGATGAGATGCAAGATGTTATAAGGAATGGTGCTAAAACAGATTTAGCACCAATTCTGATGAGAAGTGAGATAATATAAAGAAAGGGTATTAGTATCTTTTTTGTACAGTGTCCTTAATTTACACGGCTAATTTGTAAGTGTCATTTATAATTATATTATTACTAGAATGAGCCTTTATGCCCAATTGCCTCATATTTTAATTATTTTAAAAAATAATAATACAAAACATACCCATTTTATTTTTATTTTTTTTATCCTGATAAACTTAGATTAATTATTACAACTATAATTTTTATTTTTTATTTAAAATTCTTTTTATATTAACCCGTTTAATCCATTCCGACTTATCACATGATAATTTTTCATCAAATGTAATTATATTATCAAATAATTATAATGTGATCGATAGGTCGAGGTTTAATTTTTTAAAACAATGTCTTAGATTCTTTGTAATTAATGGATTATACATATTGAATTTTCCTATAAAGTTCATATATACTAAGATCTCTTTAATAAGTCAAGGTTGAAACGGGTTTTTTGAGACTAAGGCAAATGTGGGTTTCATAACAAATACCACCACGAGCTTGGGTTTAGTTCAGGTTGGTATAAATTTAACCCGTTTGATCTGATCCAACCTAAATATAGTTGTTTTTCTTTAAATATCCTTAATCTAAGTTTGACAATTTGTTACATGACCCGATAACACAACAAGAGATCGACACGAATTTTTCGGGTATGGGTGAAACCTTAAGGCCATCTTCAATGCATAGGCCATTATGCTAAATTTGGATTAGTGTAGGGTAAAAATATAATTGTAATGTAAATATAGCACACGTTTACAATACCTACCGTGCGATAGTAGTCCATCGCGGTGGGTATTTGGTGTACAGCGTGTAACAACCTGTTTCTCTCACAAAATGGCTAGCCCAAGTTGTAATTTTTAATCATCAAACCCATGTATATACCAGGGATCTTTCCATTACACTATTAATATTTTAGGTTATTACAATCTCCTCCTGTTAAATCCTTGATATCATTTTCAGGTACTTGTCAGGTTGGGATCACACAAAAACAAACTTGACTCTAACTAGTCGCATCTAGCAATTAAGGCTCCCAATCAGCTGTACATACTCAACCCACAATATTCTCACGTCACATGGCAGGTATCTTGGGTCCGCTTTGATACTATATGTAACAACCCGGATTCTCCCAAAAATGGCTAACCTAAGTTATAATTTAGGGTCATCACACCTACATATATATACCAAGAATTTTCTCATTATACTACTGATGTGGGATATTATGGGTCATTACATGACATTGAAAAGGTCGTGTGGGGCAATTGATGAATTGCACGATTTAGTGAATATCATGCCATAGAGAGAAAAAAAATTAGAGCTTGACATATATGCATTTTAATCAAACACATGCATATGCATTTTAGAAAGAGAAAATTGAGAGCCTATCACATGCATTTTACATAGAGGGCACGACATTGAGAATGTCGCAAGTATTTTTTTATTACCTCGCTGCAAATTTCACTTCGTAATGTATGCCGAATTAAGCCATTTACACTACATTATTTCCATATGCATTTGAGATGGTCTAAGGGGTATATATAAATGGGCCATAAAAGGATATTATAATTGTTATGAGATCTTATAATCGAGTTCAGGTTATGAATATTGAAAAGAAGCGGATTCAATTGCTTCAAAATAAAAATCAATGGGGTTATTTTTAATTGGTGCTTATATCGAATTTTGATATAAATATTCAATGACCCTCGATATCTCCCTAACATATCGAATTTGGGATTGGTTTTTGAATTTTTTTCCTAATAAGTCGGGGTTAAAATAAGTTTTGTGATATATGGGTGAATATGAGTTCCACAGCAAAAGCTAAACACAAGCTTGTGTTAGGTTCAAATTCAAATAAATTTAATTTGATTAGTCTAATTTGATCTAAATATAACAAATTTTCCTTAAATATTGTTATAGTATGCCTGATAATCAGAGCCGATCCTATGTTGAACGGACATGTTTGGAAAACAGGATGAAATTATAAAATCAAAAAAGGAGGGGGAGAGAGAAAATGATCTCTTTTAAGATAGCTTTTGTTAAAACAAAAATCTAAAACAAGAGAAAAAGAAATTGAAAAAATTTAAAATGGAAAATTTTAAAAAGATTTTAAAACAATAAAGAGAAAGGAGTTGGAATATAAAAAGGGAAATGCAAAATTTTAAAATAAGAGAGAAAGATCAGTTGTGGTTGGGGTGAAAATTAGGAAATCCAAACAAAATTTAAAAGTTTGGTTTTTGTTTTTAAATCATCCAAAACTGAACCATGACCAAATTTTTTTTTTAATTCAGTTTTGTTTTATTATGTGTTTTTATATATTTTTAAAAAAAATAAATAAATTGTAAGGCAACATTTTTTGGTAAGAAAAATAATAACTATTTGCTTGCTCCTACTTATTTTGAATAAAAAAAAATATTAACTCTTACATTTATTAGATAACTTTAATATTCTTAATAGTTGAAATAGTTGGATTCTCACTAGAGTTTGTAAATTTTAGGAAAATTTTAGATAGTGAAGTAATATTATTTTCGAATCATATTTGGATTTGATTAGATTCTTAACGGATTGGTCCGATTCGGTTGTTCGGTTCACCACAGTACCTCTAGAAAGAAGTTGGAAATATAAAATGAGGAAAAATAATAGAGTGTAGATGACTTGAAGATGAGTTGTTGTGGTAACTAAAAAGCACCTTTACTAAGGTTGCATAAGTATATTGTTAGTCTTTTTATTTTACATGATTAGATGTAACTTAGTATATATGGCCCCTAAATATAATAGGACTGCGCCCAATTTTGGCATTGGGCCTTGTGCGGTTGCTCATACTTATTTTGAACAAAAAAAATATTAACTTTTACATTTATTATATAACTTTAATATTCATGATAGTTGAAAGAGTCAGATTCTCACAAGAATTTGTAAATTTTAGGAAAATTTTAAATATTGAAGTAATATTATTTTTGAATCATATGTGCCATGATTCAGTTTGGTTTGGTTCGATTCGATTTTGTACTAACGCACCCTAAACCCGAACCAAACATATTCGGATTTGATTTCATTCTTAATGGATTGGTTTGTTTGGACGTTTGGTTTTCGGTTCGCCACAATACCTCTAGAAAGAAATTGGAAATATAAAATTTGAAAAAATAATGGAATGGCTATAACTTGAAGATGAGTTGTTATGGTAACTAAAAAGCACCTTTACTTATGCTACTTAAGTATATTGTTAGCCTTTTTTATTTTACATGATTATATGTGATCCGTACTGAGCGGTGTAATCTAAAGCATTTGGAATATATGGCCCCTAAATATAATAGGATTGGGCCTAATTTTATCATTGGGCTCTGTGCGATTGCCCACCCTACATACCCACAGGGCCAAGCCTATTGACAATTTGTTCAAGCCTCAATAACACAACTCAAAATTGACACAAATTTTCAGGATATGGATGAATCTTTAACGGGTAGTTATAAATAAATATTACACAGCTTATAATATCTTATAACAGCGGTGTTGGCGGGTGTACTTATTGGGTCGGGTTCTTTCTAACATGGTGTTTATAATGAATTTTGGTATAAATATTCAACGGTTTACGATTTTGAATCGAGCTTGGGACTAACTTTAAAAAACTTGGTACGAGTTTAAATCAATAGTGCCATATATTTAGTTGATATATTACACCTAAAATTACTATTTCAAACCCACAAGAAAATTGACCCAAGCGTAAAACTTTTATTGATTAGGGCTTAGACGCTTGGTTTTGTGCCTAGTTTTGTTGACCTTTTATATTAATTGAAAAATATTTTGTCGTCGATCTAAAGTCTAAACATTACTTTTTTTAGTGAAGAAAACAAATTAAGTATATATTTCTATACTTATTTTTGTGACCTTTCATATGTATAAATCATAGATGGTTTTGATATTATTGGCCAATTCGTATTTTTGAATTAGGCTTGGGCGATAGACAAAATGACAAAAAAAATATTTGGTCAAGAATATGATGTTATGTTATTTTTAAAAATTTTATCGAACATAAATGTGTGGAACGCAAAACAATAAACACTACAATTTAGTATTATAACTTAAACCCAATACCACACAATAAGACTTTAGGTATAGAAGTTTTGTTACGAATATGATATGATCCCATATGAGCACAAATTGTTGGCAACAAGTTAAAGCATGCACATTGGCAAGGGAGTACTTCGTGTATTATCATAAAACAAAATATTTGCAAAGTATTTTTAACAATAGTCTTTGTTTTAGCGAGCATTTTTCTAAAATGAAGAATATTGTTTGAGGAGAGGTTTCAACAGTGCTTTCCATTTACACTTGTATGACACATGTTGCAAATCAATTAGGTGTAACAATGTAAGAAAAAAAGAGTGTTTTTTTTAATGCAAAAATATTTAATAGAGAGCTAAGGAGACTCTAAATATCGAGAGCCAAAATAAGCTCTTTACTCAACATCTCTATTTTAGCGATGTTGTTGGCCATTCATTTATTAATGTAGACTAGCTATTATAAAGAGAATTATTATAGTAAAGAGTTTCTTGGAGATACTCTAGGTGGTTCTTCATGGAAAAGAAAAAAAATGAAACTATAAAAAAATGAATTACACTTGATTTCTAGATTTTCATGAAGAAAAAAACATTAAAAGAAAATTAATGATTTTTCTTTGAAAACGAAAAAATTAAAAATTAATTATCAAACTATAAAAATTAGCTCATTTCTTATGGTGCATGGTTTTTTTAATTTCATAAAAATAAATTATAAGGAAAAAGAATCTTTTGTTAAAAAGAAAAAGAAGAAAAAATCAAACAACAAAATTATTATTTTTTGCAATGATTTTTTGGGTCATGAAACAAATTAAATAGAAAAAGGGGCATTTTGTACTTTGGTATTCTAAGTTTTTCCATAATTGGACATTAGTACTCACTTTTTTTATATATACATAATTTTCAATTTTTTGGGTACTTTTGTTTTGGTACCCATTTCTCTTTTTTCCATCACAGCGCTGTGAAGTCCCTTGCAAAATGACTAGAATACCTTTAACTCTCTTATAGAATTTGGTTCTCATTATTTACAAAGAAATGTCCATACAAAAACAAAGCCATGATTAATCAATGCTTCCCCATTCAACAAAAATAAATTTTGTAAAAGAGGAAAACAGACGATTGAACTCCAACTTAATTTATAATCTTCAAGCTTGAATATGTATTTCTTCCTTATAAAAGGCAACACTAAATCTCTGCAAATACTTATTAGTGATTAACTCAATTTCATAACGTAATTCGCTTGTCAAAAATTGAACTTACAGATAACAAGACTATATTTTATACTTAATAAAAGATAAAGAGATTCCATTCACTCACAGCATCTTCCATTGTTGCACACAAACCTTGCATGGATGATAAACCTTGTCTAAAGCCTATCATTCTCACCTTCTTTACATAACTTCTCTGTTGTAGTAGTATTGAGGAATTTACCATGTCTATTAAAATTACTTCACTTGTTTCAATTCAAACATCATGAAAAGCTCATATATCCAGTATAAAAATGTAATCGCTAGTTTGTTGTTTGGCTGGTGAGAAAATTTTTAAAAGGAAAATTTATCAAAATTTCTTTCCACCAATATTTGACTCTCAAAATTCAATATAATCAAAAACATATTTGAGGTCCCCAGAGCATTAGAATTGATTTTGAAGCTTATATGCAAAAGTGCAAAAATTAGAATTTTGGCCTAATGGATAGAGCCCATCAGTCAACTAAGGCTCACTCAGTCGACTAAGGAACTTTGCTCAGTAGACTGATAGCCCAGAATATAGCCGTTGAATTTCTGATTTTTACCATTTTTTGTACCAAACTTCTGCCAAACCTAAAAAACGGTTATATCATTTTTAGGACTATATATACACTATCTAAGACACATATTGAACACATTCAATCATTCTTATACTATATTCTTTATATATTTTCATCATTTAAAGATTCAAGAAATTATTTTAATCAATCATTAATTATTTGAGTTATAAATTTTGATCAAATAAGATAACTCTAAAGTGAGCTTCAAATTGTATCTATCAAACACTTGAGAGTTATTTTTCATTGAAGTGATTCACCAAACAATTTGTATTCATATATGAGAGGTAAATCTCATAAAAAATAAGAAAGTAAATTCTTGTTTAGTATTTGTGAGAGGTAAATCTCATAAATTAGCAAGAGAAAGATTATTGTGGGAATATTGTGGTAAAGCAATATTTGTAAGAGTGTGTGAGACAATAATACTTGTAGAAGTTTGATCGTCACCCGGAAGGAGATTGGAATTAGTGAAAATTCTCGGAGAACTAACCGAGCGCGGAAGTAAGGTCTAACAAACCGAACCGTGTGGACAAAAAGTCTTGGACTTCAAATCGGTTCAATCTTTCTAAACTCAAGCTCTCTATTTATTGCTATATCATTGCTTGTATTTTGAGATTGCTTATTTGCTTACCTTGGGATTAATTGTTTGATTGATTAATTGCTTGCATTCTTTGCTATATTTGTTTAGTAAATTTGTTTTGCTTAAACTTTTTTAAAAAAGTTTTTAATTCCGCATTAAGTTTTTAAAACCCTATTCAAGCCCCCCCTATAGGGTTAAAATCCGACCAATATATGCGTTCAGCGTTAAGATATTATGAAGGATCAATAGATATATACCTTATGCGCATGATGATACTATATATGAAATTAATTGATTCTTTGAATTTTCAATGAAGTAATCCTCCAATGCATGTATACGGTGTAAATTGGCTGTAAATATAGAGATTACGGGTTTGGGGAAGGATATATTAGAACTGATCATAAAGGATTTTAAGATTTGATTAGGGATTTGTAGATTTAGATGGAAACTAGTGTTTTTTTTTTCTCGGTTTTGCACTAATTGTTTTGATTAATACACTGTGAAGGAAGAAAGGTTTGTTTTGTTGACTTAACAGGTTTAAGCAATCTGTTTTGAACGTGGAAACAATAACTAGGTCTCAAATCCACAAATAAACCCGAGAAATCCCTTTCGAGAATTTCCACGAACACTTAGCGTGCGAAAACCGTCAAATAATGGGATCTTTGCTCAAACTAAGAATGGCCAATATAACAAGAAGAAAATATGGATAAAAGATAAAGAGTAATGACAACCAAGTACAAAGTAAAGAGAAATAACACACTAGACTTTTGTGAAACCCTTCGGGTCTTCCATCAAAAAGAAGCAACTTTATTGATAACCAAAAATTTACACCAATTCTCTCACAATAATCTTCACTCTAGATCAATGAAACAAACATCCAATGATCACCTCTCAACCTTAAGTAAACCCTAGCTAAGCACAAGTCTTTCTCTTTTCACTCTTGCAAAGCACCACTTTTTCAAGTCTTACAAAAATAGAAAAGAACCTCTCTATTTATACCCAGTGAAAAATTAGACTTGTTACATTTACCTGCCCAGGTGCAAAACGTGTTTTGCACACATTCCGAATGCTTACTGACTAGGTGCAAAACATGTTTTGCACCTTCCATGGGCACATTGCCTGGTGCAAAACACTTTTTGCACCATCAGTTTCTTGAAACAATTACAAACCAAACACTACACAGTCAACTCAAATAAAAGTGAAAAATGGATACCAAATTATTTATTAAATTAAAAATTGGTATAAAGCTGCCCATATGTGAAAAAATAGATACCAAGTACAAGCATAATAAAACTTTAGACACTTACGTATTAGTCGCCCAAGAAAGTGAATAATAATAAATGAGTGAGAAGAGGAAAGTGAAAAAAGAGCGAAGATTTTGGGGAAATGAGAAGCTAATAAAATGGCCAATGGCTTAGCTTTTCTAGGAACAAATAATTGTTTTTTGTATAAATGTTATAAGGGCAGTATTAAAATGTGCCCTAATGGCACATGATAAATACATAAATATAGAAAGAATAAAAGTTCAATATGTATTTAATGCTACACTGATTTTCATACAAGACCTAATTATTTCTATATTTAGGTATTTATCATGTGCCCTTAGGGCACATATTAACACTACCCATATTATAATTATATTTTCTCCTCTATTTTGCATGTGGTGAGCAATGATATGTATGGTAGAATTTTAAGTCGCATGGGAGGGCCGTGTAATATTGTTATCTAACTTTTATAATATTTTTATTTTATTATTAAATATATATATACATACGGATCAACTATAATAATTAATGGCCCACAAATTAAGGTGGGTTAGCGTCCAGATTGTGTGGTTGAATTAATGGCCCACAATTAAATAAAGTATTTTGAGATTGGCTTTCAGCACCATGTAAGGGTGCCCATGTTAGTGCTTTCTAGGTGAAGGTTAACTACTGTAATCTTCATTTTTGACGCATTTAATTTTCTACTAAGAGAAATATAGCTCCATTGTGTGCTAAGAAATAATTACACACACATATATAAATATGCATAGACGCCTAAGAAGCTATACAAAAACATGAATGATTTGTAATTGGCTTACAAGCTCACATTAATTTGTTTCCAATTCTTATCTAAATTATACATATATGTTGTAATTCTATATATACAAAAAATAAAACCAATACCAAATACTACAAATCTTCATCTCCTTGAGCATCCTCCGAATCATCCACATCAATAGCCACAACCTTTGAAAAACCAACCCTAGCTGAATTAGCTCTAGCAATATACCCCAACCGTCCATTACTAATCCCAACAGTGCTTTTAACAACACCACATTCCTCCTCTCTCTTCAAATCCCCCGGCGGCAAAAAACAATCCATTGAAAGCCCTTTTATGTTAAAATCAACTTCTTCAATAGCCCAAACCTCCTCCATTCTTGTCCTTGAATGCCTCTCCGAGTTCTCACCAAACCTAAACAAAGAAACAGACGTTTTACCTCCATACGCGATATTTACGCCTTCGATGGTACGGTAATCCTGTATGAGCGACTCCATTGTTGTTTCCCATAGGACGTTGTCGTTCCCGTTTGCTTTGATTCTGAGAAGGTGAGAGTCTTCTAGTTGGACCAATAGGCCTGTTCTTTGGCTAAAGTACCCCCAAATTGTGTGTTGGATTATCTCCACATTGTTACTGCTTCTTGCCGTTAGTGCAGAGTTCTCTGTTTCTAATTTTAGTACGAAGCAGTCCTCTTCGCTGATCGTCTTCTCCCCCGTGCATATTGAATTCGAGAATAAATTTGCCGTCGACCTTGGATCTAGACCCTGTTGATCAATTTATATGATTTGATTAATTATAAGTGAAATTTCTTTATACTAATTAATGATAAATAATAGTTAGATACTTATGTTATTTTAATGCATTGATATATCAGAGCGCATAGTTATTAATCCTCATATAAGGAGGGACTAACAAATCTACACCATCCTAAATTTGTCAACGTAGAGATTTGAAAATTTAGAAGGTAAGCAAATACAAATATGGCCATGCGAGTGGAGAGTTGACATTTAATGCTGTGTGGCTCAAAGAACAAATTTTCAGCCCAACAATAGTGGTTGGTGGGCGAAATGAAAAGAAGGCCCGCCATGTGAGTGGACCACATAGAGAGAATTTCGACATCCCTTGCGAACTAGAAATTTTGGGTATGCTTAAAGGTCTCCTTTACTTTTCCTTAAAGTCAAAAAGAACCCCTTTTGTCAAAAAAAAAATTACAAAGAAAACAACCCAAAGATTTTTTGTTAGTTGTCCACCATCTTTAACGGATGGTTGGCTCTTAGTAGTTAACATTCCAACAACCACCTCCAGTTATTTACCTGCAAAACATTTATGTTGTGTTCTTTTTACAAAATCTTAAAATTATGTAATTTTAATAAATTTAAAAATTTTGTGATTTTCAATTTAGACGTTCTTTTTCTAAAATTATTTTTTTTCCAGTGTAATTTTTATCCATTTAGTATTTTAGTTGGACAAAAAAGTTTTAGTGACCAATAATGGAAGAGTAAAAAAGAGATTGATCAAATTCAAACTCTCTATTTCAATACGGGATTCCAAAATCCTAACCTTTTGAGCGTATTTTAAAATCACGTAATTCACAGAATTTCAAAATTTGACAAAATTTTAAAATATCGACATTTATCTCAAAAGGACACTCTTTAAATTATAAAAATTACGTGATTTACCAAATCCTAATCTTAGGTTCTATTTGATATAAAAAAGAAATAACAAATTTACATAAAAGATTAGAAAATAAATTGATCTATATAATGCGATACTCTCTATTTTATCTCATTTTTATAAAATATGTCTTTTATTATTTATTTTTTGTAGAAATATTTTTCTTTTTTACCCCTAAAGAAATTTTCTCAATAGAAAAAAAAAGTTATTCTCAATACAGACATTAATTAACACAAATCAATTAATTTTTTTTTCTTCTACTATATTATATATATGTTGTCATCTATCAATGGAAACATTAAAATTTATACCTTAAATTTGTATATATGGAATGGAATAAAAATGAATGAGTACCTGTAAGAAACGACGAAGAGGTCTAGGTGGACCCCGAGAAGCATGAGAATGGTGCCACGGTGTCTGCCTCCAGGCCACCTTACCATCACTACCGGCGCTAATCTTACAGCCACTAACCAACAGCTCCAAACACCATAGATCGGGACTCTTTTGCCAAAGCACAAATCCACCCGTCTCGCCTGACCCGTCTTTCATATTCTTTATTTTCATTCCCTTGTTATTACTCAGTCCGTTATCTCCGCTTGTAAACTCTGACGCCGCCATCTTCACCTTTCCCATGGCATACATGCTATTGATCGCTTTGAGCGCCTTCTCTCCACCTGTCGCCGCTATGTATTGCTGTACTATGTACTTTGCCATTGACGCCTCCTATAATATTTCATAATTAATAATCTTAATTAAACATCTAAGACTAGCTAGTGTCATAGTATTTTTTTTACCCAAACTAGTAACATAAATACAACAAATTAATTAAGAATATAAATACAAAAAAGATATTTGCATGCATAAACAATTGAAATTTAGTAAAGTGCATTAAATGTTTTGTACTAGTGGCACTAGTGCAGTTGCATTAATTTGTTGGTGGTATAAATTAAAATATATATACTTACGATGGGATTGTCTTTGATGATGTTTTGGATGATGGAGTGATCGGAGCGGACGGGGAGGGGGATGAGCGGGGCACCCACGACGCCTAGCAAGAGTTGAATCTCAGTGTTGCGGGGTGACGGTGTGGATATTCTATCGGCAGAGGAAGAGTGTGGTTTCATCCACGATTTCATGTTCTGCCAAGTGTTTTTGTTGTTTGAAGCAAAGGATTCTTCGGGGATTGGTACTTCGAGTACCGTTTCAAGAGCGTCTTCTCGATCCAAGTTGGGGCACAGAGTCCTCATTTGATTATACAGAGTATTATAACTAGAGAGAGAAAGAAATGGATGAGAGGATCGAGTTTGGCACAGAAAGATAGGAAGAGACTTTATGGGGCTTTAATTTGGTTTGAATTGACGAGAGAGAGAGAGAGAGAGAGAGAGAGAGAGAGAGAGAGAGAGAATGTATGTATGTATGTATGTAAGAGGAGTAGTAACAGTATGACGAGGCATAAGGGGGAGTGGGGAGGGGTACCGACCGTGGGCCGCCTTAAACGTGCATTTCTTTGTCAATGATAATATGTCGTGTCTGCACGCTGTCTCTCCTCGCCATAATAAAATATATACAAAACTCCGGCCCTCTAAAATCTGGATTACTTTAAATCAAAATTATAACATAAAGTCTACTCCATTTTAATTTTTCCTCTTTTTGTAATTATTTTTACCATTTCATTCGGTTGGATGTTAAACACAATATTATCAACGTTGACTAATGAGTTAACCATTTATTTTCTTCATATCAAATTAAAATCCCTTTCATCTTCTTTTGGGGAAGTTTTAAATTAGAAACTTTATTTTTTTTCGAGATATATATATATACACACTAAATGTCACCATAGTACACTAAAAATTAAGAGAGTATTTTGTGAATCACACTTTATTCAATGTTTTGATTCATTTCATTTTATAGAGATTAGAGGCAATAGGTTAAAATGACTTATTCCACAATTATATGATAAGGAATGATACCTTGATTTTTTATTTCAAAATAAGAATATTTATTTTTCTTTACCTAAAATACCTTTCCTCCAATTTTTTTTTTCATTTCTAAAAAGAAATTAAATAATCTCCGCCACCGTCACCATTCCCCACCAACGAAGCTCTAGCGACCATTGACAAAGTGCCAAAACCTCACCAGATTTCCGACATAGTAACTCCAAATATATTTTTGCACTAAATTCGCAATCAATTAATGATATAGATTTTCATGCAAATCCGTTTTTACACTAAAGGTTATAGATTTTAGTGTAAATATATTTGTGCATTAAATTTGTGAGATATTTTGTATTTGCACCACCCATTTTAGGGGGTATTTTGCAGTTGCACTCCATATTTTATTTTATTTGTAGTTGCACCCCGCCGTTAATGCAATTTGTTAGGAAGTGTTAACTTTTACTTGAATGGACCATAATACCCTTATATGAACAAGTGCTAATATAATTTCAATAAAATTGCAATTACAATGTAATGCAATTGATATAAGCAAATTTAATAATATATACGTGATTTTGTTTTCTAAAAGTTCACATTTAAACCTCAATAGAGTTATAATGTTAAGAGATAAACTTATTTTTTTGTTTAGTATTTCATTTATTTCGAAGGCGACTGCTTGTATGTTTTTGTACTTCTTTTTTTTCTTTTCTATATATATATATATATATTTGTAGATTGGACCGAGTTATTGATTAGGAATCTTATGATTCATTACCAAAGTTGGTCGTGGATTATCAATAAGGTTAAAACGGATTCTTAATTCTTGGTTCGATGCCCGAGCAGTTAATGGGGATGGACTTTATGGGAAGAAAGTAATTTAGGAATTGATATGGCTTACAATTACAAGAGTTGAACCTTTAGCAACAAGTTAGCGGCACACTAGGACTGCCTCTTAATTTCCAAAAACTAATAGACATTGGTCATGAGTGTTTTCCAAAAAACAAAAGGAATAACTTGTTCGTTTGATTACATGATGGGTCAAGGACTCTTCGATTTTATTTTTTTGGATTTTTTTCAATATTGATTCTCTATTCTTTTTTTTAGTTTTAGTGAGTATAATGCAAACCATAATATGGTTTTTTGTATTTTAAGTATGTTTATATTTTCTTTTCTTTTTTTAGGTAATACTTTGAACATGATAAACTTGAAAATGAAAATTAACTATTATTAAACTTGCTTATATCAATTGCATTTTCATTGAAATTATATTAATTTCTTCTTCATATTAAGGGTATTTTGGTCCAATGGCATAAAAGTTAAACCTCCTAACAGAATTCAGTAACAGTAAGGTGCAAATGCAAAGAAAATAAAATGTGGGGTGCAAATACAAAATATCTCTAAATATGTATACAACTTAACTAAAATATATATATACCAAACTATTTTTGCACGCAATTAATGATATAAATTTTAGTGCAAAATTGTTTTTGTACTGCATAGAAATTTTTGTCGGAGCTCCCTCCAAGGTTGCTGAAAACCCTGGTATGTGGTGGTTAGTGAGGCTTTGCAACCATCAATGATAGTAAACAAATAAATAAAAGATTGTGCCACAGATATAATTGATCATTCAAAAAAATTTGTGTATTTTTTAGTAGATAAATATTGAAAATTGTCTTAATGGCTAAAACAAATTACAAAAGAAGCCCATCTATTATAGAATTAAAAAGTGTCCTTGGCTCCAATATAATTATGGAGGAGACACTTTTACTATCCATTTTTTCAGAAAATTAACTAGTTGATAATACTATATCCAAGAAAAAAAAATAGTGGGCAGTCAATATATGTTCTGATTATTATTCTTTTTATATATTCATAGCTTTCTTAATATGTACAATTTCAAACGTTATCCTTTCATGGAAAATGTAACTTTTAAGTTTGATACTGGATTATGTGCAATCAATATTTCTCTAGGAATTGAGGCTAAATTTGTAAGTAAAACCCTTAACTTTGAAACGAGATGTTATATCGTAAGGAACACAGATTAAGATACATTGGATATATGTCCCCGGCCACCAAGAGTTAGCACTTTGCTGCATCTTGTATAATATCTATTAAATATTAAAATAAATAAATTGATTAGGATGGTATTTGTCGGTAGCAATGAGCGCCGGAGCCACCGCACGAGGCCGACATTTCTTAGAAGTTAGTGATAATAAAGGTAGTTAGAACGACACTCATTCTCATTAATTTATGTCGGGTTTGTGGTGGCGCAGGCATTTTGTTTTAGTTAGTTTTCCTATTAAAGTAATACTAGTATATATATATATATATCCAGTGTAAATTTAATTCCTCCCTAGCTTTGTGGTTGCGCCACGTATACAATAGAACCACATTAAGTGCTTAAACAAAAAAGGGGAAAAGTAGTCTACAATCATGTCATGCACGTTCATACGAATTTTAAAATACATGTATGTGTTTGTTTTTGGTTTTATCCGTAAGAAGATGACTAGGTAAACTTGTCTTGGCCTTAAGGAATAATATTTTACGTAGATTTTGAAATGATCTGTAGAAATCTAACTATGGGACAAACAATCCATCGACGGTGTTTAATAATTTAGTTTTAAAAATCTAATTTGGATGATTGATATTATTGTCAAGATGATTTGATGATTTACTAAAAGCCTTTTTAGTTAATATAGAAATAAACAAATAGAACTTAGGGTGTGTTTGGTAATTAGAGTTTTATAAAAATTGTAATTTTAAAGAATTGTTATTTTTAGATACTGTTATTTGGATTGAATGTAGTTTTCATTTGTAATTTTATTAAAATTCTAAATTTCAGAGTTTCGCTAATTTATAAAATAGAAATCTAGGATTATACCCCTCCTTTTCAAATATATTAGGGATGAGGAATACACAAGAAATATAATTAGGATTATACCCCTTGTTTTAAATTTTTACTTAAAATAGGATTGCTTTAATAAATGTCGAGATGCATGTGCAACGCCAAATGACTAATTTGCCCAGAATGTTGTTTATAGAAAATTTGATGATTGAGTAATTATAGGATTTTGTTTTGATGTTTATTGGATTTTTCTTTTTTTAATAAATTCATCTTATCATGGATCATTGGATCTCACTTTTTAAAGAAATATAAGTAAAAACAACATTTATTCTCTTATAAGCTTTAAGTTCTATTATTTATTTATTCTATTATATATATATATCTAATTTCTTTTGTGTGTTCAAATTATATACATGTTACAATAAATTGTATATGTTACAATATATGAGTATTTATTAGTATGATTTTATTACAAAGTTTAATTTATAGGTTAATTTATAATTATTTTCAATAATATTAATTAAAATAAAATAAATCATCAAAATTATTATAATGTATTTCTTACGATAAATGAGTATATATCTGTTAATAAATATTTATTTTCACTATTTTTTTATTATATTAATTAATATATAAAAATCTGGAAAATTATTATACTGTATCTGTTACATATTCAATAAATTTGTAACTGTTTTGGAGTACAAGCCTGATCATGATTATAAATATAATGTGATTATATTATTTCGTGCACAACTACATTTTTTAATTATGTGTGCTGCATATATATATATATATATCCAATTTTAAACAAAAAAATACCAAACATGATTAAAACATCTACAAATTTAATTTTCTTAAAAAAAAGAAACGCGGTTATTGTTCAAAATATAAAAAACTTCCTTAAAAAAAGGATGCCAATTTATAAACTTACCAAAATTAATACATTTCTTAGTAAAAATGTATTAATTTTTTATAAACTTGCCAAAATTAATGTAGTAAAAAATGTAAAAAAAAAAAAAGAAAAAGAAAAACAAAACCTAGATCAAGGACATTTTTTCAACTCAATGTTTCAAGTCTCCCATCCGTGACTTTTCTTTCAGATCCATTCCCTTACCGCCACCATTGTTCACATCTCTTTCATCATTATCGTCATCGCCCTCATCCCTACTTTTATCACTTTTATCATTATCACCATTTTCATCCTCATATGGATCTTCATTGTGCTCTCCATCCTACTCAAACTCAACTTGTGGATCACCATGTTGAATAACATCTACTTTTGGTGATGGTGGAGGTGTGGTCTCAAGGAACATTAAATGTTTAATTGATTCCAAAATAGCATGAGAGGAGTTGCACCTCTTAAGGGGAGGGGGGGCGCTTATTATCAACACCAATTCCTTTATTAGTTTTTTTAAGGAGTTTCGTGATTGCACAAGTAAATGATGGAATGAAGTGGGTTATTCAAATTATTGATGATGATAGTGGACAACCCTAACTCCACTTATGGCTATTACGTCTATCTGTTACGAGTAATCGAAAAATTCCGATAATTCATCTTCAACATTAAGTCACAACCATTCAACATATCTATTTCACAGCAGTTCAAACCAGGTACATTTCAAATCGCCTCCTTCTCGGAATTCATGCACAGTTTATTTATTCATTATGGATTTGAAATAAAAAATAAAATTTTCAAAAGTTTTGGTTACTTATATCTGTTTCACGTTTTATAAAAAAATACATTTAAAATTATTTTTATTGAGAATATCTGATTTTATTCATAATGAGTTATATGATATAGACATACGATAGATCAATTTAACTATTATTCAAGAAACTAATATCCTTTTGTCCAAATGAGTACTTGAACAATCATGTATATGTATTGATTTTAGTGTTTATCTGTTATAGAAATGTGTTTGCTCTCCGTATAATTAGTATAATTTGTTTATTTGTTCGTGATTGTATAATTACTTAATTTAAGACTTATATTTTATTGTTAGCTAGTTGTATTATTTTTGTCTTAAAAATTATATATTTAATTAAATCTATATATATATATTAAAACAAAACAGCCCCCAAAAAGTTTCCCGCCCATTTGGTCTTTCTCTTTTTTGATTATTTATTATGTACTTTTTTTGGAGATTTCTATTTTAAGATGCATTAATAACCTATTTATTGCATTAATGCATTAATAACCTATTTATTGCATTAATGCATTAATAACCTATTTATTGCATTAATGCATTAATTACCTATTTATTGTATTAATGCATTAATTAGCTATATATTGCATTAAATAGACAGTCAATCCCTAATTATATTAAGTCTTTTCTAAACCAATTTTCACACTTCTCTAATTTTTTAATTTTTATACGGTAATTTGACAAATGATTTAGTCTATGTAAATGAATTAAAAATTGAGAATCACATGGTCATGGCGTTTATCTCTCCCCAGCAAATTTTGCATACACGGGTTAGTGAAAAATATAATCCAATTCTCTCAATTATGTTTCTGAATGACTTTAATTTATAATATTTTTTAATATGCCTGATTCTATACATACTAATTTTGGTTTTGCAAGGCATTATCTTCAGTCATATGTAAAAACAACTTAGTTAATTTAATTGTTTAATTGTTTGATGCATAATTGACTTGACATATCGAAATTGTGATTTTTATTCTTCAGATTTTATCCCAACATTTACAGTGGAACTAATTTACCCTATATGATGTTTCGTAATCTAATGTTAGTGCTTGCAAATTATTTTTTTATTTCAAATAAAAAATTAATTTTATCTATGAAACAATTTCTGCAAAATATTGTTTTATTGTACTATCTCCATATCCCTTTAGAGAAATTTTCGTTGCCAATCATAAGTTTGAATCATTTAACAAGTAGCAATTTCTATTTAAATTTGACTTCGTCTCTTAATTGTATTAAGTAAGAATAAGCTATTTTGTCAAATGGTTATATGATTTTATGAGAGAAATTTGTTATTAGCACGAACCTAAAAGTGCATATTTTGGGAAAAATAAATTATGCTATATCTTGGTATGTTCACTATTTTCATCTTTTCTTCTTAAAGGTTGTAGTTGATAGAAAATATGATTTTTCAAACACTTTATCATTGTATCTTACAGTATTTGAAGCCTCGGTGAAAATTGTTGCATGTAGTAGGCTCAGGTAATTCAACCTTTTTGTTTATAAATTAAGTGGCCGCTTAGAACCTTACGATCGAGCAAGAAAATTAGGTAAGAAATTGTGGATGTAGTGATTTTTAATAGACTAATTAAACTATATATGTATCAAAAATAAAATCTTTAATTTTGGCAATCTATTAATTTTTTTGTCCCATACAAGAACATTTCAAATTATAAATAGAATGAACAAGCATGCGACATGGAAAAAATTTCATAAACTGAATCAATCAATCGTAAGTTAACTCTTTTCTTATATTAGATTGTCTTCAATAAAGAAGTTTGGCTTAATTTGTTTATCTTCCCAGTATATTTTTTACTGTTTGTTATACATGAGATAGATCTTTATGTAGACAAAATCTAACCATGCAAAAGGGAAAAAGGAAGGTGTATGGAAGTAAATTGTGTTTCTTATTTCTAAGATGTCCCTCCGTTTCAAATTAATAATTTTACTTTGATTTCAATATATTTTATAGAAACATAAATTTTAACTAAATTAATGGAGAAAATCATATATTTTATATTTTCATATTTTATACATTGATCATTTGTTATAGTATAGAAGTGAGACTATAATTTAATAAATCTTGAAAAGAAAATCCATATTATTGATTTAAGGTGGGGGAGTATTTTTGTTGCTTCAAATAATGAGTACATGTATAAATTATATTATTTGTACATCAATTTTTTTTAATAATCTAAAAATTATTAACAATAAAAATAGTTAAACATCCGTGCATCGCACGGGTTACTAACTAGTCTATTATAAAGGTAATTACTTTTGGTCAACTTTCTACAAATAATTAAGATCATTCACATTAATTACCTTAATTAATTGATAGAGGGTAATATTGTCATAAAGCTAAAACATTAATTGGTAGATTAAGGTTAATTAAGGTAAGGAGAACTAAACCCTATTTACAAAAAGGTAGCTGTCCTCAACCCTAATAACTATTCAAAGTAGGGGTGTAATGCTAATTGCCCTTTATAAAATTCATTTGAAATTACAAAAAAACAATGAGTTTAAACAACATTTGCTGCACTGCTGGAGTTCCGGCAGTAGGAGGTGACAGTGGATAGTAATGACGGCAATCGGTGATGGGAACATTGTTTAATATATATATATATACATATATTTACTACATGTATATATACATGTATATATAATATATATAATATATATACGTATTATATATTTAATGGATGTCTATATATATTCACTGTACTGTACACAGGGGGTAAAGCAGGGGGTTGGTTGGGTTTGGTTGGGGAACTGAGTGTATTTTTTCATTTTTATTTTTTAAATTCAATGAAAATTGAAATTATAAAACTCTAATCTTTGTATGGAATTCAATTTTTTAGAATTGATTATCGGAATTCCAAAACCATGGTTTTTTCTTTATCTAAACAATGAAATTCTAAAAATTTTAATTATATGGTATGGAATTAGAATTGCCAAATATACCCTCAAAAAAAATTGATGGCATTAGTAAAGATGCTAAAGTTGCACCGGAGAGATGCTAGAGTTATAATGCTTGATCTCTTTTTAAAAAAAAATGGAAAGATCTATATCTTTATTTTTAATTGCAAATAAAGAAAATTCATTTCAAACCTCTTCGGTGAGGCTCCAACCTACTCCCAAAATTATATTAAGTTGAATTTTTATCCCTTGATCTAAACTGATTATGGTTGAATGAAGCTAATGTATCTTGAAAAAAAAAAACTAGTATTAGTGAAAATTTGAGAACATGAATCATTTAAGACCAATGAATGGCTCTCAGGTACAACCATTATTATTTTAATTTAATGGATTTGTGATCGAATCTTATTTTTTGCGCCGTTATATTGTTAAATTAAACAAATAATTCCATTTTGCTCTATTTAGTTTAGAGTAGTTTTAAAGCAATATTCTCTTTGTCAAAGTGTAGTAATGTTTTTAGAAGTAGAGCCGGCCTTGGGGCAGGGTGACTGCTCAGAATTCAAAAATGAGGAGGGGTACTAATTTTTTTTTATATTTATATATATATATGTAAAAAATATTTAATTAAAATGGTATCTTTCCAAAAAAACAATTGCAATTTTTTCAATCAATGTTTAGATTCTTGTTTGATGCAACAAAGTTAGTTTCATTGGATGACGATGATGAGAAGATCTTGCATAAATCTTGAAAATGCTTTAAGAGTTGATGTTAATGAAAATTACTTACGTTCAGAATTACAAGTATTACAATTAATGTTAACAAATAAATCATATGAAATAAATGAAACATGAAAATCCATTAAAATTATGGAGATTGCAAAAGACATGGATATATTTCCTCAGTTTATAAACTATTATTAACTTTACATGTGATTGCGACATTTGTGAAAATGAGTTTTTCTAAATTAAAATTATTAAAGTTTTACTTACGAAGCACCATGAGTCAAGATAAATTGAAAGGATTAAAAATTTTATGCATTGAAAATGGTTTCTCATAAAATTTTGACGATGGAGATATTAAGTGTGTGTAAAAAAACCGAAAAATCAACCCGAATCGGCCCGAATTAGCCGGTGTTATAGAACCAGTAAAATCTGAACCAAACCAACAGGTATTTTATAATTAAAAAAAAAAACTAAAGGAGAAAAATATTAAATTTTTTTGTCAAAAATGATTTAAGAAGGAAAGCGTCTAATTAATTAAAAATAAACCCAATTTTCTATCAAAAATGACTTTAAGACATGGCCCAATAACATAAAATAGATCCAATTTCCCAAACCCAAAACCGATTAACTACTGAACCGACTTCGACCAAACTGACCCCAACCAGTTTTAAGCTTTCACCCATTCCGCTCGGTTGATCGCCATCTAAAAATCGACATGTCGGTTCAATTTATGTTGAAACCACACGGTTCGGCTAACTGAACCGTGCACAGCCCTAGGAGATATAATTTATGATTTTACTGCTAAAAATGCAAGAAAAAATCATTTTAAATAACTGTTTTGGTTGAAATTTCACTGTTACTTTTATTTTGTAAGTACATTTTAGCATATAGTATTAACTTCTAGAAGATTTTTATAAGATGAAATGTACATGAAAACTAAAGATGAAGTATATAAGTGCTTGAATTATTCGTTATATTGGTTTTGATAGCTTGTAAACTCATATATTTCGAAATGAAACTTGTAAACACTTTGAATTCTTAATTATAATGTATGTTTGGTGGAATATAAATTCTTTTCATTGAAATAAGATTAATTAAGTTTTCTAATATAAAAAAATTAATATATTTATTTATAAGAGAGTATCATTTTAAAATTTCGCTCGGGTCCTAAAAATGGTGAGGACTGGCTTTGTTTAGAAGTTGTATTATATATTTGTAAAATTATACAATAATTTGATAATATATATTTTCACAATAATGCCCCCTTAATTTATTGCTTGTTTCTTTGCATTTTTTGTCGTCTTTTGTGAGTATGAATTAAATAACTATGAGTCCTATAATTCATATTAAGAGTTAGTAGTTAATATGCTGACGATTTTGTTTTCAAGTTAGCATCATCCTTATTCTTATAACAAGGAAGTAATGGTCGGGTTTGATCCATATGGACGTAGGATCAAACCCTTTTTGGTTGTGTTCACATATTTGTGGTAGTTGTGTATTCACCATTTGTTATAATAGTTGTATAATTGTATAAAAAAAAAAGTTGTGTTATTGAACCATCGCTTGTATAAAAAATATAAAGAGCTAGTATTCAACCGTTAGATTTTTTTATTTATTATTTAATTGTTAGATGAAAATAACATGCATCTACGATTACTATTCAATAATTATCTTAATTCAATAATTTTATATGAAAATAAATATTGGCATAAAAAATGATGTATTAAATATGGCTACTATATATTGGTTAAAATAAATTTATCATAATTTATTATAACCAACAAATAATTGATAGATTAATATTTTATTTTTTATTTCACGTAGAATTACTTAATAAGGAGTTAAGTTGATGTCTGGTTTTAACAGTGAGGTGAACCTGGAAAGGAAGGCCCCGCTAATCACGGCATCACTATCGCAGGAACTAGTGGATTGACCAAGCTTGACAATTTGTTTCCAACTATCTCCTACTTGAAAAAATCAATTTAGACAGTCAGTTTGTGTCTTTAATGTCACCAAGTCATATGTACAGCTTGTAAATTATCAATCTAATTTAGCTAAAAAGATTATATACTTGCCCAATATTTTGTATATAATTTTTTACATACATGCCCAATAATTTTAAATCTAATGTTAGCTACTGCAACACACATTTTTATATTCCATTAATTGATCAATGTATTTATATCACATTATCTTTGTTATTTTCTTGAGTCATAACTTAAGTCTCTTCAAGATTATTGCGTTTTCTCCTTTTAAAATTTCAATCTTCAAATCATTGGATTTGGATCTGATTCTCTATTTTAATGTAGTCTGTCATTTGAAAGTTATTAATGATGGATGCGGATTTATCCAGGGAGAATTGATGACAAAAAGAGCATCATAAATGTGTGCGAAAATTTTAGTCAAATACAGGTTTATTTTAAGGTGTTCCCTTTTCTTCTTTTGAAAACAAACTGAATACCATAACTAGCAATTGGAGTCACGTTGGAGAGATTTCAACAAGAAATCTGGCGTCTCCTCCAACTAACACACAAAACTAACTTGTTTAACAAAACAGTGGGCGACCCCATTTCTTTCTCGACAAATAAACGACCAGTTGCAAGGTCCAAAACAAGGTAAAGCACTCCTCATCTCATTTATTACATGACCAAAAGGGCTCAGAGAAGCAGACCTGCTACGGATTAGGTTTATGACCGAGAGTGCATCTTGTTCAAAAATTAAATGATTTTACGGAAGGGCGATTCAATCAAAAAATCAATGGCAACAAGCGCTACAATAGCCTCCGCCGAAGATGGTTCAGCTAGGATTTTGAATTTCTTGTAAATAGCCACTAAGATAGATCCTTCTGCATTACGAACCACCACCCCGACACCAATTGATCTAATGTTTTCAAATAAGGTTGCAACAAAGTGAGCTTGTGACATCGCTGCCCGGCAGATAGAAGAATTTGCCACCCGATAGCGCGGAATAAAGTTAGTCGCTAACCCCACTATAGACTTTGGAACTCGATCTTTCCCTTCAAACACTAAAGAGTTTCGGTTACACCAGATTTACCCTAAACATACCATTAATAATTCCTTGCTTTCTTTTTTTAAGCCATTAATAAAACCAAACAAATCTGATATTCCCTAGTTGGCCATATTGATAGAGGACAAATCAAATCCAAAACATGAAAGAGCATGAGTAGCTACTGGGCACTTCACTGAAATATGGATTGTGTCTTCTATGGGTGAATCACAAAGACTACACTTTTCATCACTAGGGACTAACCTGCAGATTAGGTTGTGGCGCGTAGGTAGCAAATTTGTAGCAACTCTCCAAAGGAAATGTCAAACCTTTGGTGGGACTTCCAACTGCCATATGCTTTTGTATGAGCATTGGGAATTTTCCATAAAATCCGCTGGCACCACCACGTGCCCGTTCAACCAAGACATAGTAACTTTGTAGTCATTTTTAGTTGTGTAATCTCCATCGAGGCTGAAATGCCAAACAATTTTGTCCGGGTTACGTTTGCTGCCAAAACTATGCCAAGAACCGCATTTGTCTAATCACAACTAAAGAGTTGTCTAACCAAATTTTCATTCCACGTACTTATAGCTGGGGACATTAATTGATCCACCGCAGCAAGCTCATGCAAAACCCGAAGTGGATATGAGATTTTAAAAGACTCTAATCCTAGAAGCCATTTTTCTTTCCGCACACAAACTGAATTACCTGCCCCAATGCGCCATCTAGAGCCCCGTTGCAACACTCGTCTAGTTTCATATGCATCGCCATACAAAAGACGGGGTTGAACCAAGCCCTGCTTCCCAAAAAGAGCTGCCTCGGAAGTATCTCCCATGAAAGATTTTTGCATGGAGGTGTTCTTTTTTACACCCACCAAAACATATAATTCATTAATAGATAAATTAAACCTTGAAGTATAGGGTCATTTCCAATGTTTTTCGTAATGTTTTAAAATTTGCAATATCAACCTCAAAGCATCTTTAGTATTGCAATTTAAACCTTCCATTATCTTCCGTTTTAAAAAGTTAACGGTCACTGACGTGGCTCAATGATGTGACAATGACATGGAACAAACCATCTAAAAACAAAAATATAAATAACAAATTAAACCTTGAAGTAGGGAGTTAATTGCAATAATCCCTTTAATGTTTCAAAAGTTGCAATGTAAACCTTGAGGTACATTTTTAACACATATGGACACCTTTATGTATTACATTTTAGCTTGATACAAGTGTCACTATAGTAGTGGAAATTTCTCACTATTTTTATTTAATTTAAAATTATTATAAATTTTTAAGGAAAAAAAATGATGACCAATAAAAGTAGGAGGAACATTCATAAACATTAATATCTTTTAATGACATTCTTTATTTGCCTTGCTAATGTCGATGCATTCCTAAATGGTATAGGAATAATTTGCTTACATCTAACACATATTGGTGGATCAAACCACAAGAAAAATTTATATTCATATTCAAACTAAAACAAAAAATTTAAAAGATTGAAAGAACAAATTATTTTAGAAAATAATAAAACAAACAAACAAATATCTACACTAAAACATTGCCAATCCATTCTTTCCGGTTTGAAATTTGTCCATAAAATCTGTATAAACAAATGTTTGGCCATAGTTTGCAATCTTAATTAGGTTGTTATATATTGTAACTTGTAAAATATAATGGGGAACATTGCGACATTCCATACTTCGGGGTTTAATTTATTATTTATATTTTCGTTTTAAATGATTTGTTCCACATGATTACAACGTCATCAAGCCGTGTCAACCATTGTTAACTTCTTTTGACGAAAGGTTTAAATTTCAACAATAAAGGTAGTCAAGGTTAACATTGCAACTTTTGAAATATTTGGTTAAACATTGCAAATGACCCATACTTTAAGGTTTAATTTGTCAATTCTCCTTTATCTATACTATTAATAAAGCGTGAGGAAGGTTTTTGATATATCAATTGAATTACCAAAATATCCCTCTATACTAAGAAAAAATAAAACTTCATTACGAGATTTGAAATTATGACCTCACACACAAAAGGAACTTCAATTCACCACTTGAACAAATACAATAATTTATCATTAAAGTGTTACCACTTAACCAAACCCTTTTTTAGTATATCTATTCAATTATTAAAGTGCCATCCCCATTCTCTTTCCTTATTTCTTATCAAGGATAATTTAGTAAATTATTTTTCTTTAAATCATACTCTTAAATATCATATAGTTACAACACACGCTAGGTCAAATTAATTTGGATCTGAACAAATTCGAGTCTAAGTACGGTTGGCAATTCATGTTTTTTTGTCATGTTTGGGCTCGAGATAACATGACATGACGTTATATTATTTTTACGAAATACAAATACAACTTACCGAATACATAACATAAGCGACGAACATGATTGCAAGTTTTTGGCCTACACATCATAACACAAGTAGAAATATTGATTTTCTCTAATTAGACATGATAATACCCAATTAACATGAAAAAACACAATTAACACAAATTAAAGTCCTAATAAATATGTTATAACATTAGTAAAAACTTTCATTTTAGCTAATTGAGATACAATAAACCCTAATTTACATGACAAAACATGATTATCATGGTATATATATCTCCAATTTTGTTTCAAAATATGGACACAAAGACATTTTCATGTTAAACATTAAAAACACGAATTATAATATTTTTCAGTCAATTTTATTTCGTATCGTTTCATGTTATTTCATCATGCCTTTTCTAAAATAGGCACCCTAGGTCTATACTATTAATAAAGCGTAAGTGGCGTTTTTGGTGTGACAATTTAATTACTTAAATACCCCTATATATTAAGAAAATAAGTAAAATACAACACAGGGATTTAAACCCATGACTTTACATATAAAACAACTACACATTACCAATTGATTAAATACAACATTAGGTTATAAAGGTGTTACCACTTGAGCAAAGCCTTTCTTTGGTGTCCTTATACAATTGTTAGAATGCTCTACTCATTCTCTTTCTTCTTTATAATTTAGTAAATTTTCTTAAATGGTGTTTGTTGCATTCATGAGTTTTCTCACGTTACTCTCACGAATTTCACCGTTTATCTCTCTATACGATTTATCAAATACTTTTACTAAAAGAAAAAACTATTTATGATGTACTTCTGAAGGCATGTGTAAGATCTAATAGTATCATGTAATATTTGTTTTCCTTTTCATGTACATAGTCTTATAATATCATATAGTTACAATGGGTCAAAGTAGCTCAATTTAGATAAGAGCAAATTCGAGTCTAACTAGGAATAGCAATTTATGTTTTTCGTTTTGTTTAGCCTCACACAACACGACACAAAGTCGTGTTATTTTTATAGAACATGACCCGTCGAATACACAATAATATGTTATGGAACATTTAGTGATTGATAACATTTTAGATATTCATGCATATATGTGAAATATGAAGAGAGATTTTTTCTCTATAGGATATATATGTTATTTGCACAATGTATTTCATCAACCTGCTACATTGATTCACAAACGTAGAGTGTTGCCACTTATGTTAACACCTTCTTTAATTTCGTATCTCTATTCAATTATTAGAATCGTTACCATTTTTTTTTATTTTTCCCTCTTTCATATCAAGGGTAATTTACTCCATCCTTACATATACGTATAATGCGCTTTAGAGGCTAATTATTAATTAAAAATGAGAAAGATTTTTTATATCTCAATTGAATTACTAAAATGCCCTTACTAGGCCTCGTGTGCTAACAAAAAAAATCAATTAAGAGATTCAAACCTAAGACGTTACATATAAAATGAACTCCACTTTACAGAGCTATCTATACAATTAATTAAGCGCGAAAAAGTTTTTTTTCAATTGAATTACTAAAGTACCTCTATGTGTTAGAGAATACAAAAAAAATAATTAAGGGATTCAAACCCATGACTTTACAAATAAAATGTGCTTTACTTTACCATTTAATTAAACGCAATAATGTATTACAAAAGTGTTGCAACTTGATGAAACCAAAGAAGAAATTTTGTTTTTTCAAATTGAAGTAATAAAATACCTCTATGTGCTACGAGAATAAAGAAAATCAATTAAGACATTAAAACCCAAGATCTTACAAATAGAATGTACTATACTTCACCACTTAAGTACGTAAACACAATAATATTTACAAAAGTATTTGATATGCCAAGAAATTGGTATAATTTATTATGCTAATTTATAATTTAGAGAGCGTAAAATATTACTAATATTTATGTTTTTAATGTTTTTTTGGTGCTAGAAAAGAATTGAAAAAGATAAAGAAAAATAGATAAATTAAATATTGTGAAGACATCTAAAAGTACTCAATACTTCTGGATGCATAACTTTTTACTCAAAACTTCAAATAATGTGATTCTTGAGCCTAAATTGAAGAAAAATTCGAGAGTTACAACTTTCTAGTTCAACACTTTTTCAAATTCAGCCATCTCAGAATCCTAAATTGCGATACAAAATGCAGCAGTTAAAAATGGCGAAAATTCAATGAAGTGGGCTCAAAATAAATATTGCTAATCCAAACCCACCACTAGCCAATATCTCATAAAGCCCAGCAGCAAAATAATAATAATAATAATAATAATAATAATAATAATAATAATAATAATAATAATAATAATAATAATAATAATAATTTTTATTATTATTATTATTATTATATTATTATTATATAAAGCCCCATGAAATAAATACTAAAGCTGCCATTACTCGAACCCAAGCTTAAGTAAATATATCAAAGCCCATTTAACAATCCTAAGCCCACTAGAAAATAGTGCTCACGCATATATATATATATATATGTGTGTGTGTGGAAGCCAGCAGCCGCAGCACAACAGGGAGCCAACCACTTTTCTTCTTCTTTTTCGATTTTCTTTTAGGTTTTTTTTTTCCCTTTCTTTTAGAAGACTTGAAAATTGAAGGCTTAATTTTATTTTATTTTTTTTATTAATATCAAGTAAGTTTTCTTTTAATTTTATTTGCTATTTAATTTATTCTATGCTAGTGTAAATTTGTATTAGGGTTAAGATGAATATATTTAATTGATTCCTTTACACGTATTCATACCAATTAACTCTACAAATTTAATGCTTTAATGTCAGATACAATTATTCCTATCAGATGCCTATGTTAATTGATAAAAAATAAAGTTGAATTCTCATTATATTTTGTTGGATTCACCTTATGATTTGTTAAGAACGGATATAGGGTGTGTTTTGACGAATATAGTGAGTATTTTGATTTTATACATAAGTTTGGCTGTAGAAGAATTACAATTGAATTTATAAATTACTTAAACTTTCATGTGGTATTTTCTCAGATTTTGCGCGTGTGATGCATGTTCCTTTTATTTCCCCAAATGATTTTATTTTTCGCATCTAATAAAATCGAGAGACCAAATTAGTGCGAGATAAGAGTAGAGTTTACGCGCATGAATACTTAAAAAGATGATATTATATATATGACTCCAAAATCCTAGTCAATTAATTTATTAATTTTATTATATTGCTTCGTATTATTTAATTTAGTTCCATTACTTTAATTTACTTGCTTTGCTTTATTTTATTTTATTTATTTGATTACAATAAACTTTTCTTTACTAGATTAGGAGTTTAGTGAAAAATTAACAAGATAATTATAAAACATATTGTTTGAATCCTTATGGGATCAATCTCGTTTACATGCTACACTATAAATTGATTCGTGCGCTTGCGAGTATTAAAATTTATCACAATAGTATTATAACTTCACCAAATCCATTTCTTTGGCATCTCTATACAAATACTAAAATGTCTCCCTTATTCTTTTTCCCTCTTTCTTATCAATAATAATTTAATAAATTGCCCCATGTATAAATTCTAAAATGTCTCCCTTATTCTTTTTCCCTCTTTCTTATCAATAATAATTTAATAAATTGCCTCATGCTACTTTTACTGCATTCTAAAGCTTCTCCATGGTACTTTCACAAACTCTCCCATTTTTCTCTCCACACCATTTATCAATTACTTTTGTTTAAAAGAAAAATTAACACATTACTTTTATTGTACTTCTTAAAGCATGTATGAGATCTAATAATATTTTTTCAACTATACTAGAGTTCACCGCATACGCATCACAATGGGTTAAAGAGAATTCGAATGAGACAAATTTGGGTCTAAATATGGGGTGAAAATTCGTGCTTTTAAGTCATGTTAGGCCTTGACAATACATTAAGCGGCAAAGAAAAATAAGGCAAATCACGTGTTATTTTTAAAAAACAAAAATATAACCCGCCTAAAATATATCACGAGATGATATATATGATTATAGTTTTTTTGTCCTAATAAACATGTTATAACATGAGTAGTAATGTGATTTATTTTTTTTATTTAGACCCTATAAAACCACAACAAGAGATAATTAACATGACATTCTCCTATTTTGTTTTAAAATTTAGACACGAACATGAATTTCGTATCATTTCATTCATAAAATCGTTGCCTTTCGATCCAAACACAATTAATTAATGGAAAAGACATTCTCCTATGGTTCTCAATTATCAAATTGTTCCAATTTTTAGAATTGGTTAAGAGAAGATCTTATGAATAATTGTTCGATAATATAGAGAAAGATGTTTTTAAAGGTATTGATAATGAATATATGATTTAGTATTTTCAAAATATGAATTCTCGAATGAAAATATTTTAACTAAATATATTATTTTGATTTTTGACATATATGATATTAAATATTTTAATTTTTCCCTTATTACAATATATGCCAAAAATTCTTAAAAATCTAATATTTTGACCCCTCCTAAATATAATTTCTAGCTCCACCCTTATTTACTTATTACAAAATTAGTATTATGATATATACTCTTTTTTTTGTTTGTTTAATTTATTTTTTTCCAAATTCGTGTAACTTACCAAACAAGTCATTAAACTTTTTGCACCCAATCCGTCTTCGAAAACCCATTGCAATACAATTATCAGCTCTATTCCACCACAATCCACAGCGTTCAATGTCATTAAACACTTATTTTCTCATATACCAAACCCTTTGTTGTGTTCCGCACCACCGCCATCGGGAGCTCCGGCTAACATTCCAACCATGTTATTTTCCTTAAATTCACATCTTTCCAAACTCTTCCAACTCCATTGATAGCTTGAATAAGATAATTATGTAAAAGAATATTTTGAGGAAGATAATTATGTAAGAGATGAGAGGAAGAGAATGATGTATTTTGATGATGATGAAACAATACAAATGAGCCCTATATATAGGGTTAGAAAGCAATACAACAAAGGAATATATACCCTAATCTTTGGCATAAATTAAGGGATATGAAAGGAAACATATATCCTAATTTATGGCATAAAACAAGGGAAAGAATATATATCCTAATCTATGGCATAAAACAAGGGATATGTCCATAAAAAAGTATTTATACATAGTATTCTAATATTCTAATATTCTAACACCCTCCCTCAAACACAAGGTGGTAAATGAGAAACCATCTTGAGTTTGGAAATTAAAGCTTGAAAACGGCCTGGTAGATGAATTTTAGTGAATATATCGGCTGGTTGATCGTCAGAGGAGATAGAAATAAGGCGGATAGAATTACTGGACACATGCTGACGAACAAAATGACAGTCAATCTCGATATGTTTTGTTCGTTCGTGAAAAACATCATTGTGGGCAATTTGAATAGCACTCCTATTATCACACCCAATGACAGTTGGAAGACGATGAGGAACTCCCATGTCTGAAAGGAGCCAGCGTAGCCAAATGAGTTCCTGAGTGGTGTCTGCAAGAGCACGATATTCTGCCTCAGTACTCGAGCGAGAGACAAGTGATTGTTTCTTGCTGCGCCAAGATATAAGTGAATCCCCCAAAAAAATGCAGTATCCTGTAGTGGAACATCTATCAGTAGGGTCACCAGCCCAGTCGGAATCAGAGTATGCGCGAATCTCAAGAGATGATGTGGATGAAAAATGTAGACCATGGAATAAAGTCCCTTTAATATATCTAAGAATGCGAAGAACTGCAACATAGTGGGTAGATCGCGGAGCTGACATAAATTGACTGACAATATGAACAGCATATGCAATATCTGGACGAGTAACGGTGAGATATACTAAGCTGCCAACGATCTGACGATATAGAGTTGCATCATCAAGAGGAGTACCATCAAGAGGAGTGAGACGAAGACCTGCTTCTTGTGGAGTAGCAACGGTTTTACAATCTGTGAGACCAGCCCGGGCAAGAATATCAGAAGCATATTTGGCCTGAGAGAGGTAATAACCAGCAGAATCAGAGAAAACTTCAAGCCCCAAGAAATAATTCAGACGTCCAAGATCTTTCATCTCAAAATGTTGACTGAGAGATTGTTTGAGATCAGAGATACCAGTAACATCATCCCCAGTGATAATCATGTCATCCACGTAGAGAATAAGAAGTGTGATACCAGTCTCCCTTTTTCGAATAAAAAGACCATAGTCATATGAACTAGAAATAAAACCTAGTTCTCGAATGGTAGAGCTGAACTTTTCAAACCAGGCACGAGGAGCTTGCTTAAGGCCATATAAAGCTCGACGAAGCTTGCAAACTTGAGAGATGGAATGTGGAACCCCTGGAGGTGGTTTCATGTAGACTTCTTCAGAAAGATCACCATTTAAAAAGGCATTCTTTACATCCATCTGAGAAAGTTTCCATTTACGAACAGCAGCAACTGCGAGAAGGCTTCTGACAGTGGTTAAACGAGCAACGGGAGCAAATGTTTCTTCATAATCGATACCATATTCTTGATTAAAACCTTTAGCTACAAGTCGAGCTTTGTATCGATCAATAGATCCATCTGATTTTGTTTTGATTTTATAAACCCATTTGCATCCGACTGCTGTCTTTCCCGGTGGAAGAGTGACCAACTCCCAAGTTTGGGCTTTATCTAAAGCCTGTAATTCTTCAGACATAGCTTGCTGCCACATAGGATTAGAACTAGCCTCTTTATAAGATGTAGGTTCGTGATGTGAAAATATGGTAGAATAACAGTGATAGTCACGAAGATGATGAGGTAACTGTCTTACCCGATTAGACTGACGAGGTTGAGGTGTTTGGTGCTCAGAATCGTTGGACGAACCAGCATCATCAGAATAGTCCGTTGTTGGTACAGGAGACGAGTCATTAGATGGATCAGTGGTAGTGATAGATGGGTTCAACTCTGTGGGCGGAGTGTCAGCAGGTGGTTCATGAATTTCGTTAATAACCGGCGACGGTGTAGAGGAAACGGATGGGTATAAATCGGCAGTAGAGCTAGTGAAGAACGGGAGAGAGGTTTCGGTGGTGATATGAAATTTAGAGATTGATGAAAACATTTTGTGTTCCCAAAAAATAACATGACGTGAAATGCGAAGTCGTTTTGAGATTGGATCCCAACACCGATAACCCTTATGTTCTATCCCATACCCGAGGAAGCAACAAAGGCGAGAACGAGGTTCCAGTTTGGAATGTTCATGAGACTGAAGGAGGACAAAGCAAACGCAACCAAAAACTTTTAAAAGGTTATAATTTGGTGAATGACCATACAACCTTTCATAAGGCGATTGATTTTGAAAAGATGGAATAGGATGACGATTAATGGTATAGACCGAAGTAAGAGCTGCTTCGCCCCAAAAACTTTCAGGACATCCACTAGATATGAGAAGGGTTCGAACTGTGTCTAAAATATGACGATGTTTGCGTTCAGCTCGTCCATTTTGTTGAGAAGTGCCAGGACAAGAATATTGAGAGATAGTTCCTTGCTGACGCAAAAAATTTAGAAAGTTGGATTCTTTATATTCCATGGCATTATCAGCACGAAATATTTTGATTGGTTTAGAAAACTGGGTTTGAATCATTTTGACAAAATTGTAATATATCTGTGGTAATTCGGAACGATTTTTCATAAGATATATCCAAGTAAATCGAGTGTGATCATCAATGAAAACAACAAAATATTTTGACCCCCCCCATGGTGCTATGAGGAGAGGGTCCCCACACATCAGAGTGAATAAGATCAAATGGTGCAGAGGAAAGAGAATCACTTTTATTAAAGGATAACGCAGGTTGTTTTCCAAGTTGACACGATAGACAAGATATACTTTCTGATTGGACAGTTCCTAATTTACCAGTAGAAATAAGAGATTTAAGCCTATCTTTGGAGATATGACTTAACCGAGAATGCCATAGTTCGAAAGGAGAGCTGGAGAGAGCTGGAGCAGTGGACAAAGTAGATGTGAGTTCAGATGGTGTATGGAGGTGAATGAGCTCGAACATCCGACCAATTTTACGGCCTATCCCAATGATTTGCTTCGTCCTTGGATCCTGTACATGGCAACCAGAAGAAGAAAATACAACATTTAGACCAAGATCACAGAGTTGACCAACAGATATAAGATTTATAGTCAACTTAGGAATGTGAAATGTAGATGCAAGGGATAGATTGGATGTGGATATTGGTCCAATATAGTTAACAGGTAATTGGGATCCATCAGCTGTTTTAATGGGAGATGTGTGTGGGGTAGAATGTTTTGAAAGAAATATTGTGGAATCAGATGTCATGTGGTTACAACAGCCAGAATCAAAATACCAAGAATTACCTGAAGTTACAGACATTGCATTAGATGGACCAGATAAAACCTGTTTTAGCATTTCTGCAAGATCATTATTGGTGACAAGTGATGCTGGAGTAGGTGGTGGTTGAGTGGCGGGCAGCAGCAGTGTCAGATCTGATATTATTATTTCTGGCAGGATTCTTGTAACAATCAGAACCGAAATGTTTTGGACCTCGCTTATGACAGTACTTACAAACCCGTTTGGGACAGTAGAGCAGCGTATGGGTAGTCTCATGACAGTATGTACATTCCTTTGATGATTGTCCAGATTTTGACTGAGTGACAGCAAGTACTCCACTAGAGTTCTTGGAATTTACCCCAAGTCTAGTTTCTTCAAAATGAAGGGCCGTGACAGCGTCATCAAGAGTTGGCAATGGATGGCGATGGAGAAGAGATGCTCGAACAGGCTCAAAACGGTCATGCAGGGCCATGAGTAGTGTCATCACATGTTGTTGATCCCTATAAGTTACAAACTTCTCGACATCAGTGGTACACGACCAGACGGGTTCAGAAAGAGCTAATTGATCCCATATAGCTTGCATCTCAGATATGAAATCATCAATGGATTGATCAGGTTGTTGTCTTTTGGCTTGGAGGGCAGTCAAAAGTTGGTATTGGTGTGCAAGATCTTTAGTAGTGTATCGAGATTTGAGAAAATCCCAAACTTCTTTCCCAGTGGTAAAGCGCCCAAACTGTTGATTAATGGAGGAAATAGAAGAATTGCGGCACCATGTAATGATATCACCATTGTTAGCGATCCAGTCATCTTGCCTGATGGAAAATTTTTCATCTGACTCATCTTCCTTTTGACATGGTTTAGTAACCTCTCCAGTGATAAGACGCCACACCCTTCGAGCTTGTAGGAAACTAGTCATGGCCTGGGCCCAATGGATGTAGTTGGGTCCATTGAGAGTGATGGAAATAGGTCGAGAGATTTCGGGACGATCCATAAAAGTATTTGGGATGGATTTTGGAGATTTGGGGTGATTTGGATAGATTTTGGATTAATTTGGAATTAACAGAAGGTTCTGGGGTGAATATGGAAATAACAGAAAGTTCTGGGGTAAATATGAAAATAACAGAAAGTTCTGGGGTGAATATGAAAATAACAAAAAGTTCTGGGGTAAATATGGAAATAACAAAAAGTTCTGGGGTGAATATTGGAATAACAGAAAGTTCTGAGGTAAATATAGAAATAACAGAAAATTCTGGGGTGAATATGGGAATAACAGAAAGTTCTGGGGTGAATATGGAAATAAACAAAATTCTGGGGTCAATATGGAAATAATAAGAAATATTTGCTTACGTGGCAGGTGACTGTGCTGGGTGATGACGTGGCTATGGCAGATGACTGTGCTGGTGATGACGTGGCTTTTTTTTTTTTTTTTTGGATGATTTCTGATTTAAGAAGCTTAGGATGGAAAATGATTTTGAGTAGGATCACAATCGCTCTGATACCATGATAGCTTGAATAAGATAATTATGTAAAAGAATATTTTGAGGAAGATAATTATGTAAGAGATGAGAGGAAGAGAATGATGTATTTTGATGATGATGAAACAATACAAATGAGCCCTATATATAGGGTTAGAAAGCAATACAACAAAGGAATATATACCCTAATCTTTGGCATAAATTAAGGGATATGAAAGGAAACATATATCCTAATTTATGGCATAAAACAAGGGAAAGAATATATATCCTAATCTATGGCATAAAACAAGGGATATGTCCATAAAAAAGTATTTATACATAGTATTCTAATATTCTAATATTCTAACATCCATAAAATACAAAATTTGATCTTAATTAAAAACATATTTAAAACAAGCATTTGTGGTTAAAGAAAGAACTGAATTTCTTTATCCTATTAAATCTATCCACTAACATACTCTTATTTGGGCAATCTTTGAAGTAATTGCCGGTGATCAACCAAATCATTCTCCAAAGATGGTAAAATCTGAAAATTTATAGAAAACAAACACAAATTGACGCACAAATTGCCTTCGACGACTAGTGGGATACACTAATTTTGGATTCAATTTTGTGTCGATCCTTTTTCACGGCATACCCCAAATAAGAAAAAAGGCGGTCCAGTTTTTGTTGTCAGGAACGCAAGAGATGAGAGAATGGACGGTGGTGACTAGTGAGTTGCAGATCGGTGGTGACAGTGAGTTGCAGGGTGGGACAGGTCAAAGATCGATAAGGGCATGTTTGGTTTGCAAAATATGATATTTCCATTGAAAGTTTAGAATAAAACGGGGTGAGATGAATAATGAGGCGGGGCATTTAATTTAAGATTAGCCTTATATTTTATTAAGAAAAACAACTGAGTTATAAAAATAGATAGACCTTCATTATTAATTCTGCATACAACATACCTTGTGAACTGGAGATCCAAGATACTATGTTTTCATTTTTAGTGATGTTTTTTAATCCAACTAATTTTTTAAAGAATAAGTTTTCAGGCATGTACAACTTCCTTCTTTTTTTTCTTTCAAGTGCGTTTGGTTACATAGTTTTAAAATTCTATAAGAATTGTAATTCTATAAAATTTTAATTCTTACCAAATAATTATAATACTATTGTTTGGGTTGTACGTAGTTTTCATTTGAAATTTTATTAGAATTTCAAATTTATTTTTTTGGTTGACTTATCAAATTTATTTAAAATTCCAAAGAAACAACAATCTTGAAGAACGTCAGGCACACTAGCTACTACCGGAATCCAAATAAATCACCGGAATTCCGGTCAAGCTGTCAGAGCTACAATAGTAGGTGCCATCAATTGGTGATGGTGGAAAGGTTGTTTAGTAGTATATATAGTGTACAATATATATATATATATATATATATATAATGGTGGCGCGCTTATGTAAAGTGGTGTTTAGTGGGTTGGGGGGGAAGGGGGCATTATGTGTTGTGATGATCGCAGGGGTAGGAAAATGAGTTGGAGTGGAGCGGTAGTGATCGATAGTAAGTTTTTAAAAATTCAATGAGAATTGAAATTAGAAAACTTTACTTTTCATATGAAATTCAATCATTTAAAACTGACCAAGACTATGACCTTTTTGTCCATCCAAATAATGAAATTCTAAAACCATGCTCTAATTTTAATTTCATAACATAGAATTGGGATCGCCAAATATACCAATAAAATTCAGAAACCATTTCCCACGTTACTTTTTTTTTATATCCAACAGTGCCTGCTCTTTCGGCCGAGGAGAATCTTTCTGCTGTAGGCAGTATCATTGAGAAAGCACAAACGCTGTTGCGGCATATTGATTGTGTTGTGGTTGACTTGTTTTGGGTTAATAGATGTTGTAACTCTGTAGCCCATAAGTTGGCTCAATATGCTAAGGCCGTTTGGCTCGAGGAGAGGCCGGAATTTATAACCCTTTCTACCTGACCTTTTGTTGGTTGAAGAGTGATTATTCAAAAAAAAATTTTAAAAATATTAGAACTCAAAACTAGTTTCCATATAATTCATAGTCAATAACTTAACTTACTTTTAATTGTAAAATTAGTAGATTGATTGGAGTTGTTTTTACTAAAAACTAGTTTCCATATAATTCATAGTCAAGAATTTAAGTTACTTTTAATTGTAAAATTAGTAGATTGAACGTATACAAGAGGGTCCTTTGTCAAGATAAAGACTACAACTTATTCGAATATACAACCACATTAGTTGCACTAACAAACCCAAATCTATTACTAGCGAACAAAGCTTTGCAAACATAATTTAAAAGGCCCAAAGAGTTGTATCTGGCCCATATGTGATATATGGGTTGGCCTAACAAAATATTTGTCCCAACGCATTGCCTTGCACATATGTAACACTTTTAGTTAATTTTAAGATTCGTTATAGCTCAGATTGCATGAGTGCCTATTTTAGCTTGACTCCCAGTTGTGAAGCTTAAGTTTCATTTCTTAATAAAAGCTATTGTTTTAGTCCTTGACTACATGGGGGGGGTGAGAATTGGATTTTTTAAAGGATTCATAACTTAATATTACTTAAAATTCTGAAATGCTATGGGTGTGAATAGGGGAAGAACCATAGTGTGTCCATTTGACCAATTTAAAGAAAATGTCCTCCATCATTGGATATCCACACAGATCCCCACAACTTCTTTCGTAGATTCTACATCATGGGTTCTTGAAACTACCAATTCAAAACACAAGGTTAAAATAGGAGAAACAAAATGAAATAATCGATACAGATAACCAATGCAAGAACAAACTTAAAACAATACAAATTACCAATTAAAGCATGGGAATGATAAACAACAATACTACAACGTAAAAATAAGTAAGTCAATCAAAGCTCAAATACTAATATAAACAACCAGAGAGAGAGTACCCGAATTAATGCTGTTGCTCAATAGCATGTTAAAACAGGATACTCACGAGGGTACATTGAAGTGGAAGAGCCAAGAGATAACAAACGCGAAGACCATACAAGCTAGCAAGAAGTTGAGGAAGCGATGGCCCTGCCAGAAGTTTCGAGTCTCTGTGGGGGCCACAGGTGCAGCCGCTGTTGCAGTATCAGCAACAGCATCATTTGCGTCGTTCCACTGCTCCATCAACTCGGCCTCATTTACACCGACAACGTTCCTTGCAATTGATCCACATATCTCGCAGGTTCTGCAGTTCAGAATATTTCAAGAAAGGTGATTATAAACACACAAACACTTAATAATTTCATCCAATCAATGGTCTAGAACACAACTTGTTTTCTATCTTGAGTTTTGGTACATCTATTATGTTCCAAAAAGGAAAGTTGACTCTAAATTTGGGACTAAAGATACCATCTCAATGTAATCTTTATTGCACGGGAGTTCTATAAGGACAACCTAGCTGGTAATGGTATTAGAGCCATACTCATGGAACATGCCTCTTCGCTGTTGTGGAATCTTAAAAAGGTCATGCTTTCAAGATTGAGTTATTTAGAACTGCGAGGACACTAATGAAATATTTCGAAATGGAAAATCTGCTAAATTATATTGCATCTATTTAGACTAACTGGCAAGTTAATTACATCTTATTACAAAATCCTTAACTCACCACTAATTGGCAGTAGTGAGAGCAGGGCATAAAGGTTTCATGCCTTCATTCAATGAGCGCTTCGTATTTATGAGATCTAAGATGTATTTTGAGATTGGAAGCTAAATGCACCATTATTAGGAGAAGAGATTGAAAGATCAGCAATAAAGTTACCTGCAAAATTCTTTCAATAAAATATTGACTGAAACTGAAAGAATATAAAAGAAAAAATGAACAGTATGCAATTGAAAAAGGCAATATATGTTTAAACACACTGGTTGCTCTGAAAAGTGCCAAGTTAGTGGAAGCTAAATTTTGAAATGCACTAGAAGAGATAGCAAAAGGCTAGCATAAACATGGCAACAAAGAGTGACACAAAAATGATAAAACTCTGCTCTAAAGCCAAAAGCATATATTACTTTGTGTAAGCTGAAACGCACTTCATTCCAATTGGACCTTTGACAAATTAGTCCTTCAAAGTGGACCTTTTCGAAATAGCAGGGTGAAAAATGGTCTGAAATGAGAAAGGCCAACATCCTTTTTCCATGTCTAGATTATATTGCCTCCATAAGAACCACCCAATCCACCCCTTGTAGTTTTCTTTTTGGTGGAATACAGAAAAGAACAGAAACAGAAACAAAGTTCACAAACAAACAACAAAAAGCTAGAAACCCTTAGGGTAACTCCAATCATGTCCACCCCTTATACAACAACTTACCATAACACTACTTGTATTCTATTATGAGATTTAGTACATTTATTACGTCCCCAAAAGGAAATGGGAATATTAATTTGATTCTTCCTGAAAAGGAGAGTAGGACAGCCAATTTGAAACGAAGGGAGTATGAAGTATGAACACCAAAGAGATGATTTTACGAGTGTCAATAGTAAGAACAATACCAGCCAAATGGAACTATTAGTTGGTACATATTTGCATCACGTCTGCTCATTAACCTATTCACACTATTTGATGCTTTCTTTTTGGAATCACACCCTTTACATGAATCTAATAAGTTAAACAATTTGACAACCATAGAAGATGGGGAGTTTTTTACTCATTAAATTCCAGCACCAAGAAATAATTTTCAAGTTTGACAAAGAGGAAACAAAGGAACCAGCGAGTCCAAGGCATACAAGGAATAACTTCAAGTCCTCTCTCTCTCTCTCTAAGTCTCTCTCTATATATATATATATCAATTTGATATAAGTGCTATTATAAAACTGAAACACATCAATTATAGTCAAAAACCAACTTGCTAATAAGCAAGAAGAGAAACTATAAAAGAAAAAGATGCTGGCCACTTGGCCATATGACACAAGCAGGGACAACCTAGTGCTTTCATTCATCCTTTCTCTATTTTTATTTGTTTTTTGGGATTACTCCTTTCATTAACATAGCTTGCTTTAACTTTTCCACTTAATTAACTAGTTTTATTCTCTCTCCACAACAAAGTAGTTCTGTATGTTAGTTTAAAGTTCCTATTGCACTAAGCCAATTTGGCTTTCAGTCCCTCTAACATCTGAGCTCAGTAACTAAGCAGAAACTTCCAAATACTATATTCTCGAAACAACTAGTCATATATGATCATTGATCATCAACTCACATACAACAAACAATCTTTCAAATTAAGAGCATGCTTGCATATTTAGCATGTCAATAATTAACAGTTATATTAAGGTCAATGTTATTCAAGAGTCTGGCTCTTGAATAGTTACAGTTGATTTAGTCTAACGTAGTACTAAATAAGAAGATGTCCTGAATAAAAGTTAAAATTGCAAAAACAACATAAAGAATTAACTCCATATGTCACACATTCCCACCTTAAAATGGGATAACCAAACAAATACTAATCTACATATAGATCAACATATATATATACATTAATAGCATGAAGTAGCCATAAATTAGACCTAGCATTGGATATTATTATTATTATTATTATTAAAAAAACAAAACAAAACACTTACTTGTTGCCCTTAATCTTGAACCAAGCCTCAGCACAGTGTTTATGAGCAGCAGCCAAATCATCCTTACAAGAACAGCCCAATTCAATGGGAACCCCAGATTCTTGATTCGTCCCATCAAAGCTCAAATGGCAAATCCTACAATCCCTATCTGATTTGTCCAAATGTACCTTGTTTTGTGGTGGGACACCAGCTTCCAGATCCACCTCCACGGAACAGTCCGAAACCGAGGATTCCCTTTTGTCGGATACCCCAACAATCTCGGTAACGGAGGAGCCGTCACTCACGGCATCTTCTGAGTGGCGGCGAGGAGCAGTGCTATCTAAATCAACGTGGGTAGTTGCCATTGGAGATACCCAGAGAGGTAATCTTCATGTACAAAGTGTTTGAGATGGAGATCATGAATGTTGAAGTCTGAATCTAAGGTAAGGAGAAGGAAGAAAGAGTGAGATGATCTCTCTTTCTTTCTTTCTTTCTCTGTGTTGCTAGCTATCTATTGTGATGTATGTAGTAGGTGCTGCTGGTGGTGGTCTTCGTACCAGTCCATGTACACATGACTAGCAGAGTGAGAATGAGAATGAGAATGAGAATGAAAATGAAAATGAGAGGGCAAGGATATTGGGGGAAAAACTTCTTTACGCTCAGACTCAGAGATATTTTACACGAAGCCCCCACTTTCTGATAATCAAATTCAGGGGTCCGAAAAGAAAACTTCAATAAAACACCTGCAACTTTACATTTATTTAATTACTTTACTTTTTTTATTATTTTATGAAAAAATATTTTGGTCTGATTAACTCTGTCTTTGCTAAATTTACGCAATAACCATAAACACTATTTTTAATAGTAGTGTAAATTATTATATTATTTTTTGTAAAATTTATAAAATTTGTAGAAGATTTTTGTTTTCAATAGTTTTTTAAGATATTTGAACACGGAAGATTTATGTAAAAGTGTAGTGTAAAATGGCACAACCTATTTACACTATCATATTAATTTCATCTCTATAATCTTTTTTAAAATTTTAAATTATAATAATTTTTAATACTAAACATAGATTTTAATAAAATATATATATATATATATATTTAAAATTTACTATTCAAGACAAATAAAATAAGATTTATTGTAATTATAAAATTAATTATAATAAAATAGTAAAAATTAATGAAAAATTATATCAAATTGCACTTAATATACGTCACTATGTTATTGGTCGTTTCAAATTTTTACACAAAATTTACAAATGTATCATTAAAGTATTTTTTTTTATATATATTGTATCTTTTGTGTAAAATTTACTATTCAAGACAAATAAAATAAGATTTATTGTAATTATAAAATTAATTATAATAAAATAGTAAAAATTAATGAAAAATTATATCAAATTGCACTTAATATACGTCACCATGTTATTGGTCGTTTCAAATTTTTACACAAGATTTACAAATGTATCATTAAAGTATTTTTTTTAGATTGTATCTTTTGTGTAAAAATGAATTGACACATGATTTATACCTTTTTTTTATACAATACCATTAAAGATGCTTTAAGAGGTGATATTTTTGAACTAACAATTATTGATTTATACCTTTTTTCATGTGGTAATCGAATATTTGATTCTTCATGTGGCAATCGAATATTTGATTCCTTCCTACAAACTCTATGCGAATTAGCATTACATTGATATTGAGCTATTTTGACAAAATTACAGTACATCTTTTTGGACATATTGAGTTATTGTTAAATGTTTTGAATTATCACATAAAATTAGTACTTTGATAAGGATTCTTCACCGTATAGATTTTAATTTTTCAATTATATATGCTTCCTTTTTTCAATAAACATTTTTCATCGCATTTACGTACAATTTTCTTCTTAAATAAAACACAACTAAACATGTTGTTTACTTTGTCCTTAAATTTCAGCAACATAAAATTGTGTGGTTGCGTTACGGATTGGACAAGGTATTTTAAGTGAGAAAGAAAACTGCTTTGTCTTCTAATAGAGAAAGTCAAAAATAATAACCATATGCCCGCCCAATACGTGGGGTTATATTTGTCTTTTCAAAAAGATGGTGGCATTTTTTTTTATTTATTTTGTTTTGAATTTATGACAGTATGAATTATTACCCATCTCCTTTTTATAATAAAGAGCTTCCTCCTTTCCAACAGAGACAGTGCTACAGCGACCACTCAATACTTTCTGACAAATGCTACTGTGAGAGTTGACGGAAATTAAGCCTAAAACAGAAACTTTGTTCGTCATGTTCATATGACTGTATTTCTCAAAAGATTATATAATTAAACTTGTTATTAAAGTTTAAAGGGTTAAAATATTCATTTAAATCACTAATTATTTTGTAATTATTTACTCTACAAAAAAATTACAACACAGTGTAAACTTACACATTATTCAATATACTTCTATTCAGTATACTTCCTAATGTACAATACAATTTATGTTATTAAAAGTCTAATACACTAATAATATTTTTAGAGTATAAAAAACTCTCAACTTTCCAATACGAGTTAAGATAAAATTCTTTATTGAATTTTTTTGAGTAGTGTGAAATAGACTAAAGCAAAATTAATCATAATTAATATTCCCTCCGTCCCAAATTGTTAGTCCTTCTTTTTTTTTTTAATATCTCAAAATAAATATCCACTTTTCATAAAAGATAAATACACACCTATTTTGCCCTTTTGTACTTTCACTTTTAAAGTAAAAGTTTTGAATAGAGAAAATGGTAAAAAGAGAAAGTCAATGTAAATTAAGTCAAAAGTGCAATGATAATATTGGGTCCTTAATAAGTTGGATTCCCCAAAATGGACCAGTAATTTGGGACGGAGAGAGTAGAACTTATCTTGTAATTGTTATCCTTTCTCCTATAAAACTATTTTTAGCTCTTGTAACCATTATTTATATCATGTAGCATGCCAACAAATGAATATAAGGAAAACATACATTTATTTCTTACTTTAAATTTCTCCAAGTCTATTTTGGTATCATAGTATCTTTTTTATTTCCGTGACTATTGAAGAATCTTCCACCTCTTTTCCTCGAACCAAAACCAACGACCCTAGTGCATCAACCACATTCTCCTTCTTGCATCATGCACACTATTTTCGTTCTCTCAAACTCACGTCCTTTAGAAAACACAAATGCTACCATTTCTTGATGGCCAAAACCTTATGGGTTTCATTGATGGCACTCATTTATACTACCTTCCGAAATCAGTCCATCAGTCAACTCCACCTCGCAGTATAATCCTGCCCATAAAGATTGGGTTTAATAAGACAAGATCATCGTTAATAAGTTAATTTCCCCTCTCTTCAAAGAAATTATTTCACTGATCGTAGAGTGTGAATTGTCGGCCGAAATAAAGGGCACATTTAAACGAGCTCTTTCCTTTTTCGAACTTTAATATAATATCAAAGGTAGGTTATACGCTAGGTTAGGCCCAACATCACCCAATATAAGTGGTTTATGTGTTAGGATGAATAAAATTATGCCACACGTGAGTGTGCATGTTGAGACCATAATTCCGACTTCGAGAAAATGGATCCTCCCAAACCAATCTATAAAAATAATGAGCTACTACACCCACTGCCAATTGATTTTGGGTTGGATCTTAAATCTTTATGTATATCTCCAAAAATTGATCAAAAGGATCTTCCAGTCACACAGTACCTCCTGTGTGCCTTTGATCTTCCACTCGCACAGTACCTTTAGCGTGCCAAAAGTTATGCCGATGAACTCGCTGTTGCATAACGACTATTGAATATTGTAGACTTCAAGTTCTACGTGTCCAAAGGTTTACAATCTGACTTCAAGGACCTCGTTAACACACTTACTATAAGAGTTGATCCGGTTTTGTATTCGGAGTTACATTCACTGCTGCCATGAATTCATGAACAATAATGTCATGGTTTCATTGTCTATTTCTTCTTTACCAAGGTTGTAACACTCCGTGTTTTTAACTTTTGAAGATTTTAATTTAAAACCTTAAAATTTGCATTGAGTACTAACTTTTACCTCAATTACTTCTAGAACCTCGAATTAAGTTTCGTATTTTTCGAGAAGTTATTTATATTTATTAGACTAGTTTTGAAAAGTATCATCGTAATCCGAAAGTGGAATGAGCTAGTTCGACCTTTTTTTTCATTTTTGAGAAAATTACATTTTGGTCCAAGCTGCCAGTTTTTTTTACAATTTGGTCCAAGCTGCCAGTTTTTTTTACAATTTGGTCCACGCTGACAGCACTGTTTTTTTACATTATGGTCCAGCATCGTTTTTTACAAAATTGACCAACTTTGACCATCTTCTTCACTCCTTTAAAAACCATTCCTAAATTTTTTGACCAGAGAGCAAGCTTATATACTTTTAGAGAGAGAAATGGTTATTCATGGGTAATTTCTAACTTAAATTCAAGGATTTTGACCCGAAATCTCTAATTTCACTAGCTTTTTGCGTGGCGAATCCAATTTTGGGGTTGGTTTTCTCATTCGGTTGCTGTAGGTGGCCTATTAGGAGCTATGTACTTCTATCCAAAGGTTACTAAGGTAGGAACTTTCCTTCATTTCTTCATTCTTTGCTTGAAAATGGTTGTATGAGTAGTAATACTAGATTTTCGGTACCAAAATCTTACTTTTCTTTGCATGCATGTGGTTTATGCTTGATATGCATAATCTGAGCATGTTGATAAGTATTATATGAGTTATTAATGATGGAATTAAGGGCTAATCGTAGTGCATATTGGTATTCATGGGTTATTTTGAGATTTTGGTACCGAAATCGCTAGAAACGCCGCTTGCTTGTTTAATAATAGAATTTTCATCAAAATTTATCAAATTTCATAATGTTAATCATCTTAAAATCATACTTAAGTTTGAGGTTAAAAATGCATGAGGCGTTCGATAAGGTTATTAGAAGGTCTAGTATTACTTCTCTCACTAGTTTTTGCTAAATTATAAAAATTGAGAAGTTTTGACTAAGACAAGTAAAATTGATGGAAAAATCTAAAAATTGGGATTACATTTTATTATTATTGATAGTTTTATTGTTGACCCCTTTTCGGTATAATAACATGATTATAAAAGAAAAGTGTTATTCTACTAAACGTTAATGTTAAAGGGGCAAATTGTGTAATTAATCCAAGAATTGTATTATAGGTAAACTTTATAATTATTTAAGCATGTGACAACATATTATCTAGTGGGTAACATTATTAAGATCACATGGGATACACTTGTTGATTTTATAAATATTGTCCTGAGCACAACTACTACCTAATGGTAAGTTGATTATATTGAGAATGTTGGAACCGGATAAGTATCGGTATAGAAATGCTTGAGTTATGTTATTGCACAGACCCATGGTAAAGATGGGGTGCCAAAAATCTGGTTATTAGTGCACAGGCCCACGGTAAAGTAAGGTGCGTTTATGAGCGTATTATTCCGTTTAGTACCGGTATTAGGTCGAGGAGGAGGAGAAGGTGGATGGATGTTTATACAGTTATCGTGTGTGTTACACGTGGATAATGATTGACATATATTATGGTATAATAAATGGATTATCCTTATTAATTAATGTAATCTTGAAAATTCTTGTTAATGAATTTAAGGTAAATAAAAAATTTCTTATATTATGATATGTCCATGCATTGCATTTTCCTTTTCCTATAGTTCCCACTAGGCCAGTCGTGGCTTATTCCCTCATTTTTCTTTCAGGTACACCTCGTGTTTTGGGTAGAGGTCGTGGTTCAGGTCCGAGTTCCTTTTAGAGTCTTCTCTGATGCCTCTATGGATTTAGTTGTCATTTTATCTTAATTTTTGATACTTGTAATATTGAATTTAGTTTGAGTACTTTGTACTACCTATGGATGTATTAATTCGTATTATTGTCAGACTTGAATTTGTGTTTGGATTTTAGCATGTTGGAAGGTTATGCTTGAATTATTGTATTAGACTATTTCGTATTTTTATTGAAATCCAGTTGAGAAGTATTCTATGTAATTGTTATGTTTGTCAACATGATGGTTTTTCTCGTGTTACGAATATTTCATACCGAATTTTCGTTGGATTTATCTACCTTTGATTAAACCATCAATTGTATACTTCTATTTATCCGCTGCTAATTAAATGCAGCGTCCGTTAGCACCTGCTTAATTTGGCGGGTTGTTACAGTTAGTATCAGAGGCTATAGATTCAATTCCCTTTTCAACCGGGGTATGGGTGGATAGGATCATTCTATTCCTTCAGCGCATGATCGTATCGAGTCGAAAAATTTTAAGTAACACTTATAATAAGCACAGGTGACGGGTGAATTAAACTATAATTAACTATATGCGCAACAGTCGATTATTTTATAAAGCATCTGTCTACTGTAGCTTATTAGAGTTGAACTTGATGACCCACGTAATTATCAATTGGAATTTGTTTTGATGTATTTCTTGGCTCATATTCCCTTTCATTTTGATTATTATTATGGACTGAACTCTTCTCTTATTTTCTTATAAAATGCCGCCTAGACGTTCAACCCGAAATAAGCCTATTGCTGATTCTCCTACCGATGAGGGAGAGGGAGAGGGTAACCGTGATAGTAGCCGTAGTTTTATGTCCTCTATGAAAAAGATGATGAAAAATTTTATAGGAGAATTAAAGGATGTCATGAAAACCTATTATGGCTCAACTGCTGAAGCCTGTGAAAATCGCTCCCAAACTACTAGGAATCCCGATAGTGAATAGCAGGATAAGAATGTGGAAGCGGTAACCATTCAGACTCAAAAGGGAAATTAGGCTAGGTTGTTGAGGTCATTCAACTGACTGGATTCAACCAAATTTGATGGGACTAAGGGGCCTGAAAACGCTGAATCTTGGTTGTTTGATGTGATGGAAAAGCTTAATCTGATCGAAGCTCCCGACGCATTACGCCTTAGGTTAACATCTTCTAAGCTAACAGGGTTTGCACAAGGTTGGTGGTGGAGGCCGCTTACCGGAGAGATTCGATTCTAATGGAGCCTGGTAGGGGAAGGTATGACAGTCGTTCAGATAGGCTCTCATTTTCGTCAGATAAGGGGAAGAAAATGAGTGAATTTGAAAATTGGGAAAAAAAAAAAAGCCAAGTCGAGTTATGAATCTTCAGGAAGTCTCTACTCCAGTGATGGGGGTAGTAGTACATGTAATTTCTCAGGGGCCTGTTTTGTATGTGGGCAGCTGGGACATCGAGCAAGAGCTTGTCCTAATAATCCACAGGTGTACCGGGAAGGTCGTAGTAAAGGTGAGGGTAGTAGTTCTAGCCGAGGATCGGGACGGGCTCGTAATGGTAATCGAGGCCAAAGCCAATCGAGCAGGTTCCCTGATAGATTTTCAGTCAGTTAACCAAGATGTTGAGCAACAGGCAGCGAACGGCTAGTACCAACCTAGCCATTTTCCTTCTCAACAGCCTTACTTACAACCACGTTAGTTCCACCAACAATCTTTTTCTGGACCCATACAATCACAGGATCACGGAAACCAGAGTGCTCATTCCCTCATTTTCCTTTTAGGTACACCTCATTTTTCTTTCAGGTACACCTTGTGTTTTGGGTAGAGGTCGTGGTTCAGGTCCGAATTCCTCTTCGAATATTCTCTGATGCCTCTATGGATTTAGTTGTCATTTTATCTTAATTTGTGGTACTTGTAATATTGAATTTAGTTTAGGTACTTTGTACTACTTATGGATGTATTAATTCGCATTATTGTCAGACTTGGATTTGTGTTTGGATTTTAGCATGTTGGAAGGTTATGCTTGAATTATTGTATTAAACTATTTCGTATTTTTATTGAAATCCAGTTGAGAAGTATTCTATGTAATTGTTATGTTTGTCAACAGGATAATTTTCCTCGTGTTACGAATACTTCATGCCGAAGTTTCGTTGGATTTCTCTACCTTTGATTAAATCATCGATTGTATACTTTTATTTATCTACTGCTAATTAAATGCAGCATCCGTTAACACCTGCTTAATTCGACGGGTTTTTTACAAAGGTCACAAGCACATGCTTCTTTTAATAATCTTTTTTAACATGATGGTTCTTCCTCTAACCGTGGAAAAGGGCGTTTAAATCACGGTCACAACCGTGGTAGGCACAACGTTAATAGTATAACAACAATGACAATCGCCCATATGTTCGCAATGAATTTGGTCATCTTTCAACATTTTATTATAATGATTCGCGCACTCTACTTTTCCGTGTGTATCTTCATTGCTCTCAACACTACATCACCTCGACCATTGCTCCACCTACTCCATCTGCTTATTTTGTAACCCAATACGTACCTTTCATTTCCAACCCTTCTTTACACCTGTGCGACACATTATGCGACATATGACTTTGCACATTTCGATCAGGTAAACGAATATCATGGCTCCGATCAGTTATATGTTGGAAATAGTAAGGGTCTTCACATTACTCATATTGGCTTGACTTTGTTTAGAACCTTGTTTAAATCTTTCAAATTATCTAATATACTTCATGTCCAGTCTCTATCTAAATCTTTATTTTCCATTCAAAAATTTACCCAAGGTAATCATGTTTATTTTGAATTTCACCCCACACACTTTTTAATGAAGGATCGGACCACGTACACATCAACCTCTTATGTCCAAGTTGAGTAAAAATGGATTATACTAGCTCTCCTATACGTCGACACGTCGTCCTTGTTTTCTCTCATGGTTTTGTTGCTGAACGAGCCTCACCTCATTGTGTCACCATCGTCTAAGTCACCCTCATTCTCGGGTTCTTCATCAAATAATTAACTTCAAAAAGTTATCATGTTCGTCAAATAAATTATATAATCCTTTTCTGGCTTGTCAATTTGGTAAGTTCTTAGGACTCTTCTTCCTCATCTATCTCATTGTAGTTTAAAAATTCTTAAGTTAATATTTACTGATGTATATATGGGGCCCTGCTCCTGAATTATCATCAAATGGACATCCTTACTTTATGTTATTTGTGGATGACTTCTTTAGATTCACATGATTATTTCATATGGTTCGTAAAAATGATGTATTTAATATTTTAAAGATTTTTCAATTACACTCAAAATGCTAGTTTGAAACAAAAATTAAACAAGCTCAAAGTGACTTAGGTGGCGAATTTCACTCATTTAATACATTTTTTTAAATCAATTGGCATTCAACATCGCACATCTTGTTTTTACACCATTGAATAAAATAATACAGTATAATGCCGTCATCGTCATATTGCAGACACTGGCTTCCATTTATTCACTCAAGCCTCCTTACCTTTAAAGTATAGGCACTTTGCAATCAAAACTATGATTTACCTCATCAATTGAATGCCAAACTCGTGTGTATGCTTCATAATAACTCACCATATCACCGTCTATTTTAAACTCAGACCAATTATCATTTTTTAAAAGTCTTCGGGTGTTTGTGTTTTTCGTGTTTCGGCCTTACAATACTTGCATAATGTCGTTTTAATCCACTCCATGTGTTTTTCTCAGGTATAATCCCACTCGTCATGGCTACCAATCTCTTGACCCAAAATCAAATCTAACTAACATTGCTCGCCATGTTCAGTTTGATGAAAATAATTTTCCTTTTTTTAAAATCCATTTTAGATTATCCTTTTACTCATTCTCACTTACACAGTAGCCCATGCAAGTGCGTATCACCCTCAGCCATATTTCACTTTTTTGTTCCAAGCTTTCACAATTACCACTATTATTCTAAGTCCAAATAATACACAAACTTCTTCTACATTCACTTTAAACAACAGTCCATTATCCCCTCACACAAATCAATCTAATCTCTACCAAAATTTAATTCCACAGGTACAAATTGAACCTGATCCATCTCAAACATTAAATACACATGATTTTTCGCCCACACAAATTCCATCAAACCTAAATTTTATTGATATTGGCATCATCCAAAACATACTCAAACACCTCCTTAACCAACGCACCCCACGGTACTTTATCAAACTATTAAGCCGCAGCGCCACGCTAGTTATACTCTCTTGTTTTTTTCCATCCATCTATAAATCTTGTGGGATGTAAATTGGTGCATCGTATAAAATATAAGGCAAATGGAATAATTAAACACCATAAAGCTCGCTTAGTTGCAAAGGGATTTCACCAACAATATGTGAATGAGCAAAAATATTACATTTTTATACATTTTTAAGTGGCTTAATATGCGTGAATCTAATTCTAATAATCTAAAATTATTAAGATTTAAGTTTTAGTCTTAAAATTGGATAATATGTTTGTTTCTAGTATATTTTATCATTTTTACTTGTTAAAAATAAGCAAATGTGAATTTAGAGCCAAAACTCCCAAAATTAGTCATATCGGCTAATTTGTAGACAAAATGAATTTAAGAATTGAATCAAAAATAAATCTCAAACCCAATCATAAATGGAGTGAATGAAAGTGTTCAATAGAAGATTAGAAGCTAACGAAACAAACCAAGTGAATAAGATCTTGTTGGAATCAATTTGATAAGTTTTTTATTAAAGAAGAGATTATATATATATATAAATATATATTTGGCCTTGCCCGGGGTATCCGCACTTTTGGTCCGACTAATCCCCGATCATTGCATAGGTTACCGCTGTGCAAAGTGACTAAATCCTACGACAGACATATCGGCATTAAATGTCGGCCTGTGCTATATGAGTGATGGTTGGCCCTAAAGAATTGACAAAAATATTGAAGGTACAATTTTTGACCAATAATAATGTTAGCTCGGATGGCCAACACCTCACGCCTTCATCTTATGGGCCTATGTTCAAGCTTTCTTGGCAACCCTTTAGGCTTCCTTTTTTATTTAATTTTTTCAACCCACGATAAATTAAAGCTACACTTGGGCCAAGCCCATGACCAAAGCAAACAGCCACAGCAACACACAGCCGAGCACACATCACACGCTTTCTCTTCATTCTTCTTTCTTTGATATTTTTGTTTTAAGCATTAAGAATTCATTTGTATCCTTCCCTTATTCATTTATTTATTTTTGTGTTTAATTGGAGTAAGATATGAAGGATTTGAATAGATTTTGAAGACTCAATTTCAGATTTTATTATTGGACTACACGTGTGCCTCAATTCCATGTTCTTAATTTATTTATCATTTTACTAATTAATTGCGTAGAATTGCATGTTGAAATTTCTAATTGTGTTTTATATTATAAATTTACTACGGTAATGCCCGTGCCCAAGGGCACTGTACGGCATAAAAAAATATTTTATAATAATTTTGACAAAAATCATTGAAGATTTGGGAGTTAGATGAAACGGAAAAATAATATAATTAAAGACAAAAAGAAAATGTTACATGAGTTCTAACCTTACAAATTGTACATTTGAGTGTTACATAAAAAACATTATAATTGAAAAGGATAAAGTCAAATTTTTAATTGAAATCATAAAAGTTAGTGGCAATTACATTCTAGCAATTTATAAGAGAAAAAACATTGTTTATATTTTTAGAGATATGAATTGCATTGCTAATTATTGTTTATTTTAAAAAGAGATATGAATTGCATTCTAAAATTTTTTGAATTCTTTTTTACTCTTGGGGGGTTAGGATAATTGAGATATGGGTAGATTTTCTAACCCCATGTGCATCTTTGATTTGTAGGATTCTTATTTTTCTTTTCTTACCACGTGATCATATATCAGTGTACTTCTACTATAAAAAATTAAAGTAAATTATTTTTAACTCAAGATTTTAAATTTTTTTTACACATGGGGGTTAAAATAGTTAAGATAGATGTGGGTTTTTCTACCCCACGTGTAAGTGAACTTCATTTTATTTTCCTTTCATGTGATCAACCACCAAATATATCAATGTACTGTTAGTATAATTTTTTTTTTATTTTTTTGTTCTTTGTATTATTAATACTCCCTAAATCAGTTGTCTTTGCCATGTTGAAATACAAGCCACCCTTCAAAATAGTAGGTTGATCCAAAGCCAAATTGTAGTTGAAATAACCCATCTTCAAGAGAGGATCTATCATTATAATTTTTAAATTGTTGTTGGAATACATACATGTGCCATTATTCTTCTTCAAACCATTAGCTTTATTTGTACTTCAACAAATTTTAAAATTAACACACCTTAAGTAAAAAATATTCATCTTCACCACTACTAAACCCATTAAATAGGAGGGTATGGCCATGGCTAGTAATTGATTAAAGTTTAGACATAAAAAATGGAGTTCGGAGAGGGGATGTACGGAAGACTTGATGTGTGAGAGAGAGAGAGAGATAATGAGGTGAGAGGAGGACCCGTAAATTTTAGGAAAAATAAAAATATTATGTTAACAGAAGAAAAATTATTGACCATCATATCATACAGAGGTAGTTCTAGTCATTAGAATTTTTTTTTCAATGGTCATTTTGATAAATAATAACTATGCTCTATTTTGTATTATACATCTTTAATTGCATGAAGTTAAAAGATTTGGTTTACTTACTTTGAAATTAAAAAACTTTTGGTTCCTTAATTGCATGTATTAAAATAGTAGTATTTAACATCAAATAACAATACTTGAGCCGTGTGAGCCTTACAAAATTAATATTTATTGACCACTACTCCAGATTCTGCACGTGTTGTTCGGCATGGTGATATATATATTTGATAATATCTCTAACTTGGGTTGTGTTTAATTATTTCTAAATGTTGTAGAATTGTTTAATTTACAGAAATGCAAGACAGTGTGTTTGGAATAACATTGTAAATAAATATTTTACTCAACTACACAACCTCGCTAACCAAATATTTTGACTACTTTTATATTTTGAATTACGTGACATACATGACTACATTATATAAATTTTAACACAACTCATTAATGCAATTCAAAGTTAATGGGTTAAGGTATTGGGTTAGCATGGTTTTGTCAAATTCGAGTTGGGAACTAACTAACATGTTTAATGAATAGATTGTGTCGAGTTAGTATAAATAGCATGATTAACCTGAAATTGACATGTTTAAACTTAGTTAAACAGGTGAAACAATTCTTATTTATTTGGGTAATGATATTAACACTATACAAAAAATACTTTAACACTTTAAAATCATCTTTAATGACTAAAAAGTGTCCTAAAAAATTCATATAAAATATCATTAAAAATAATGTTAAATTGTTAGAATATTTTTGTGAAGAGCTAACATCATTATCTTTATTATGTAACTTACTTTAAAATGCCTATTTGACGCACAATTTAATTATATTAATTTATTGATATCGAAAAACATAAATATTACATTAATGCTTGACTAACTGCCGCCACGCACCGCGAGCGGAGATTAGTTGAGGTACGCGAAAGCCGCCTTAAATACTCCGGGAGGTAACTCTCGAACCAAAAAAATAAATTCATGTTAATTATAATATTATTAGTTTGTATCCTGATTTACACGCAAATATACTTAGCCAACTCCCATCTCTCTCTTGTTCTCCCCTCTTTCTCCTTTTCTTTCTCTTTGTCTCATGTGTAGCACAATCAAATTTTAATAATTATTTTTTTTAAAAAAAAATCAAGTAAAATTTTAGAATTAGAATGAGGATCTTTAAATTCAAAATCCAAACACACATTAACTTGACATAAACTTCTTTGATTAAAAATTCAGCCATCAAAACCCAAGAAATTTACAATTGGGGGAGAGTTTTGTGAAGAGAAGAAAATTTTAAAGAGGGATTTAGAGAGAGAGGGGGGGATATTGATGAAGATTAGGAGAGAGAATTCTATTAAAAAAATGTCCAAACTTTAGAGAGAGAGAGTTGTGTTGTAGGTCATAGTGAAAAATAAAAATAAATATTTGACCCAGATAAATTCTATACTACTGGATTTGTTGGAACCACTTATAACTACACAATTAAAAAGTCAGTAGTCAATGTTATGATATAGATTATTATTATTATTATTATTATTATTATTATTATTATTATTATTATTATTATTATTATTATTATTATTATTATTATTATTAATTTCCTTTTCAGCATAAGTGAAAAAGTGAGCCATATTATGATTATTTGTCAACTAAATATAAATAGCGGAATAATATTTAGATTTAGAAATCAATTTCCTTGTATTTTTCAAGCAAACAAAAAATTATTGATTATTCGAAATATGTCTGTTTCTTAAATGGGTTTATGTATGTAAGAATATGAATTATTTGACTTTATTCAAGAATGATTATATTCCATTTAACTATTACAGTTCATTTATGTAGGAATATTATGCCATTAAAAAATGACTTATTCTTTGGTTGTGTATATTTATGACTTTGCTATGAAGCACAATTTATAATGAATAATAATATGTATGCTGATGTTCAATTTGACTTGAAGTCGATTTTAATTTGAAATGGTTTTTTTATTTAAATTTCAAAATGTAAAGTCTATAATAATTATCTTAATTAATCTATGTTGGGCTAATTTTTAGGAGTAATTTATTTTTGAAAATAAAGTAGTCAAAAGGATAACATTAGAAAATAACAAAAAGGAATAAAAATAATAAAAATGATTTTAAAATATAGAATATGAATTATCCATAACTTTGGGCCGAAAACTAATTATGAAAATGAGGTGGGGCAAATACCAAACAATTCAAAAATCTTGAATAAAGTAGCTTGAATATTATTTTTACACTTAAGAAAAAAGTCACTCATCTAAATAAAAAACGATTTCACCTAAATCTCGATAATGCACCACACAAATATAATCCAAATTGACCTATTGACATGTCTACATGATATTCACACCATAGGGTTAGTTTGATAAAAAAAAAGAAAAAAATGATTGAAAAAAAAATATATTACCTATCTATGGTACGAAGTAGGTAGGAATTAACCTCATTCTTTTTTATTCATTTTCTCACTAAAAAAATGTAACTTACCAAAATTAATTGAAATAAAAATTTACAACATTATGAATTTGAGCTTGCACATCATAAATTATGACTTTTGTATTTATCAAATAAAAACTTATTTTACCCTAAGTAATCGTAAAGAGTTTTTGAATTGGAGTTGAAAGTATAAAATAAATAAAGAAAGAAAGAAGATGAAGTAGCTTTTAATTAAGCAAAAAAATGAAAAACTTGAACTGTATTTATGATTTATGATTTTTAAAAAGTGAAAAGTGAATTTAATTTTTGTTAGAGTATTTTTTAACCAATTAAAAAAAACTCATGAAAGAAATTCAAAAAATAGTCACAATGAATCTTGTTTTATAGATCTCGATGAATAGGTTTCAAATATTTTTTTTTTCTAATTCCGATTTTTGAATTTAAAGTTATGGTGTTTTAAAAAAATTATGAGAAAGAAAATAAAGTGAAGTGAATTTTGAAAAGTGTGAAATAAATTTGATTTTTTTGATAAATTTTTTAAAAACTTAATTAAACACCACATTAATAATTGTTGTTTAGAGAAAGAATAAATAAAATAAAAAGATGTTGTATAAGTAAAAAAAAATGCCACCTAGGACAATGGTCACATCAACTATCTTAATTTGTATTATAGATATTTTTTAGGGGCAATTAAAAAAAAGGGCTTATTAGAGAAAGATTTTCACACTAAAGCCAAGAAATAATTTTTTTTAAAATAAAGGGCCTATTTTTTATTTTATTGATAATATGACATGTGTGTTTTTTTTTCATTATAAAATGACATCTCAAACCTTAAAATAAACTAAAACATACCAATATGCATTAAAATATGGACTGCAATATGAACTTTGCAATCTATATTTCACTGCAATATGAACTTTGCAGTCCATATTTCACTGCAATGTGAACTTTGCAGTCGATATTTTTAGTGCAAAGTTCATATTGCAGTCCATATTTTACTGCAATATGAACTTTGCAGTCCATATTTTTAGTGCAAAGTTCATATTGCAGTCCATATTTCACTGCAATATGAACTTTGCAGTTCATATCTTACTGCAATATAAACTTTGCAGTCATATTTTTTGTGTAAATTTCATAAAAAGGGGTAATTTAGGTAATACATAACATGTTTTTATTAATTAAATGATATTTAAATTTATTCAAATACATTCATTTAAAATATAAAACAAAATAGGCCTCTTACACTAATTACCAATTAAAAATAGGCCCTTCATTTTAAAAAATATTATTCATTGGATTTTTGGTAAAAATCAATGTATAATAAGTCCTTCTACCTACTTTTTAGTATTTTTTAACCAATTAAAAAAAACTCATGAAAGAAATTCAAAAAATAGTCACAATGGATCTTATTTTATAAATCTCGATGAATAGGTTTCAAATATTTTTTTTATCTAATTTTGATTTTTGAATTTAAAGTTATGCTGTTTTAAAAAATTTATGAGAGAAAAAATAAAGTGAAGTGAATTTTGGAAAGTGTGAAGTAAAGTTGATTTTTTTGATAAAATTTTTAAAAACTTAACCAAATACCACATTAATAATTGTTGTTTAGAGAAAGAATAAATAAAATAAAAAGATGTTGTATAAGTAAAAAAAAATGTCACCTAGGACAATGGTCACATCAACTACCTTAATTTGTATTATAGATTATGAGAGAGAAAATAAAGTGAAGTGAATTTTGGAAAGTGTGAAGTAAAGTTGATTTTTTTGATAAATTTTTTAAAAACTTAACCAAATACCACATTAATAATTATTGTTTAGAGAAAGAATAAATAAAATAAAAAGATGTTGTATAAGTAAAAAAAAATGTCACCTAGGACAATGGTCACATCAACTACCTTAATTTATATTATAGATATAGATGTCCAGCTAGTTCATTAATTAAAGGTCTATAAGGATCAAGTTTGTCAATGCGATAAATTTTTGAGGCGGAATTTGATTCTAATAATTTTTCTATAGTTTAGAAGATCATTATAAATCTGAATTTTGTTAAATACTTATCATAACATACATTTATAAGAAACTTGATAAAATCTTTTCGACGAAAGATCCAAATTAGTTTGAATCGTTATTTTTGCACTAAATCTTAACCGGTCGAGTTAGAGAGCGGTCTATACTCTCTAAATTAATTAGTTATGTATAGTTTTAAATATCAAACTTTAATACGCTGTTTTCGGTACTCATTTTAATCCTTATTTTTTGGTTCCAAAATCACCAATTTTGTATTTTCACCATCCGTTTTAGTTCAAATTTAATTTTAACCATATTTTAACTTATTTGAATTGAATTGTGGTAATTACTTAATATTTCTAAACTCACTTTTAATAAAATATTTTGAACTGTCATGCACTATTAAGATTTCATGCTTAGTATTGGTATATATAGTTAATGTCAAACACAAATTATTAAGAAAGATACGAGTTTATGAGGTCAATTACTTGGTGGAATAAGTTGTTTTTTAAGAAAAAAATAATTAGAAAATGATTCCCGGTCTACCAAATTTCCCTTGTGTTGCTTGGAACTTATGAATACCCCTAGCGCTTTTTATTCTTGATTTTAGTTAAAAAAATTCTTGCGTTTTATTAACTTAGCATGTTATTTTTAGTGTTTATTTTATTTAACCTTTTTGCATGTTCATTTTGTATTAGTCTAGTTGCCTTTAGTTTATTAATGCCTTGTTACCTTTAGGATTTACATTAGTTACAATTTTTTTTTATTTAGTTATATTACATTTAGTTAGTTTGATCAGTTATCTTCACTCTCTCTCTGTAGATCATCTTTTCTTTATTTTTCTCATCTCATACTTGAAAGAAACATTCATAACTTAAAAAACTACCCTTCTTCCCTTGAATTAATCTCGGATTTACCAAATATTTATTACTTAACCGATCACCTACATTTAGGCGTAATAATTCACATTGTCTGTAGCGAGTCAATATCGTATTGATTATGCCGACACTTTAAGTCTGGTAGTGAATTGAATGGTTCAAAACAAAAGCCCATGGTAATGATATAATACTAACCTCGGCCAATGCCATGTATATATGTAATTTTTTTATTTTTATCTCCTATGAGAGTGTTTCCACACTATATTAGATGTAAGATCAATCCTCGCTCATGAATTGAGCATACCACTACTCCTGTGGGGGGATATCCCGCTAAATAGATCGATCCCCACAATAATCTAGTGGTAAACAATCCAATGGGCCAACCCAACATACCATATTGTGATGAACTGCTGTAGCAAAATCATGGAGACCAACGGAAGTGACGATCCAACATACAATGTGGAAGACAATTTTTATGCCAACTCTTCGGCAAATTTAGGCGAGAAACAAAGTGCTTTCTGTAATATTTTTGCTAACCCTCGCTTGGGGTTGAACATTTTACTGCTATCGGATTCAGCAGGGTTTGCCTTTATAACGCCTTAGTTTGTTTTTCCTTGCCTCAGAATTTATGTGTATTATATTTACTGCTGGGAGGAGCAGTTTTGGAATAATCAATGTACTCCTCTGAAATCTGAATACACAAGTTCCAAATTCTTGTCCAGGTAAACGCTACAAAGATATCCAAACACACCCAGCTTCACATAACTCATAACAAAATATGTCCAGGCAAAAACTGATCAGTTCAACTTCATTTTCAGTTGGATAACTCCCAAGCTCAAGGTACTATAATAACCGGAGAAAACTGGGCCGAGTTTAAAATATATCGTATCAATATAAATTTATAAGCAATGTTCATATTTCCTTTGAAACGAAAATATCATGATTTCTTCTTCTTCATCAGCGATCAAAAAGAGCCTCTTTGAAAACTATTGCAACTCACTCATGATTTAGTACCACATTTCCCACCACAGCAAAACAAAAAAGCCAGAAAAAAAAAATGGATTCAGCTCAAACCCTCAACTTGAGCTTGAAATGCAAAAGTTGGAAAATGCAACTGCATCGGCCCCACATCTGTCCTTACACCCATCAACCTATTCTGTCCCTCCACAAAGTGGTGGTTCTCATTTCTCGTGCTCTGTTGAAATATACCCATCTGCGCAGCACCGCCTTGAGACCCCATTTGGCCAGTGACCTTATTGGGAACGGTACTATCAACGTTATCAAGATTGCTTTTAATCCATGCAATATTGTTCAAATCTGTAGCTATGGCAGCTAACTCCTGGCTCGGGAATGGAGGAAGTTCTTCATATTCAACAAACTCGGGTCCCAACAACGAACTTCGAGAAGAACTTCCACTTGGACCAGCAGCGCAGCAACCATGGCCACAACGCGAAGGAACCACAGGCTCACCTGTGATGCCTTCAAGAAATTTGCATATACTAAAAGGCCCCTGCATTGGTTCTGTCCTTGGGTGTAAAGAGTGAGGAGTGCCATTTGGAGAGGTATAAACGGTAAATGCACCGATACGTGCAACAGGACGAGAAAGAGTGGGATGGTCCTCTTTCGTTTGATCTTTTTCTTCAGGTAAATTTTCAATCATGACCACATCTCTGACTTCTGGGGACTTGAATGAATTGATGTCTCCATATGACACGGGTTCTTCTGAGGACGCCTTTGTTCTGTCAAGCGAACCTGTTTCCACCATATTGCTAGATGCTGGTTTTACCCCATAAAGCCCCATGCATCTGCGCCTCAGTGTAGAATTCCAGTGGTTCTTGATTGCATTATCTGTTCTACCTGGAAGAAGCTTTGCAATTGAAGCCCATTTGTTTCCATGGATTGCATGTGCAGCTATTATAATTCGATCTTCTTCATCTGCAGGAAAAAAAGTGAAGATAAGATTTTCAGAACAAGAATATATCAAATTGATTTTAGGGCTTCTGGTTTGTGACTCTCTCTAGTTTCGTAATCGTTACAGTTACCTCTTCCCCATTTTGTCACACAACTAGAAGCCCAAGTGAAAACAAATGAAAGTAACCTCCTCTATGAAAATCTTTCAGCAAGGGTTAAATAATCCAAACCTAGACACATCTAATATGGAAGTTGGACCAGTCTAAGATCCAGCACAAATTATGTCCCCACTCGCAGCTTCATTTGGTATAGTGATATAGTTTTAGTAGAACTACTCCAACCAATTTTTACTTTTTTTAATGATGGAATTAAACTACTTGAACTATTCGACCCAATGATAGTTGTACAATTAAAGGTTGTACAAGAAGGAATCCATATTACATGGGATTTGTCTGGTTTTGTAGAAACTGAGATATTCATCACGGCAGATTGGAATAAAAGGCTTATCTTGCTGAATTAACTAAGGAGGCAATCTGAAAACATCTATATTTAAGAACCTGTTCATCAACTACAATACAATTCTATAAGAATTTTGAAGTATTAAATAAAAAGGTTTGCAATTCATACTCTTTCAGTTGATAAAAGAACATCTGCTTTATATAATGTCAGGCAAAACATAATCATCTCAAGGAGTAGGATCAGGAAAAGAAAGATAAAAATTACAATGTGTTTGTGTGTGGTGCAAGAGTGTGCCTTGTGTGCGTATACCGGGGCAACCTTCTCCATTTTCTGTGCGATAACTAGAAATCGTATCACACTGCTTTTGTACCATCACATCGAAGGGCTTTCTAACCAAAGGATGAACTGTATTACTTATGTAACGTCAATTTTCTCTAGAACTCCCAGTACAATAAATGTAGAATTATGATGGGCGCACAAAGACTCCAAAATTAATCTCATAACAACTTGATTGGTCTGGGAATGGATCTCACTCGTAAGAAGCTGTACTTATTCAGTGATGAGTAATCAAGTCATAATTGTGGCTTGTGGAGTAAGTAGCCAGTGGGGGAAGTGATCTCTCCCTGCCCAGGGTGTGGAATGAGATAGTCTTCACGATAATCTCGATCAGAGAAGAATAAGACTCCCATTAATAGTCATAGATACCAAACATTTGAAACGAGCAGATTGTTGGGAAATACTAGACGCTGCTAGTATTTAAATATGGATCTTGGAATGAAATGACAGAAAAAATATATTTGACTTGCACAATTGAAAATATTATTTGGCACAATAAAATACACCAATAGCACAACACAAAGAATTACGTGGTTTCGGCAAATTTGCCACTAGTCCACAGAGCACCCCAAATATTCACTATATCAAAAAAAAGGTTTACAAGACTGGTCAGCAGACCTATACACGCACACTGTGTATCTCTCAACACTCAAAAAATAGACACTGCAAAAGCTCTCACTTAGACACTTTTACTTCTATTTTCTTTGACCCTTTTTTTTTTCTCTCTAATTTTGCTCTCTCTGCAAAATTATATTTGCTCTTAATTAATTTGCTCTCTGCAAATTAATTCTCTCTCTCTACTGTCGAGAGCTGTTGTTTTGATGATGATATTCTCTTCTCTCCTTTCTCTATTTATAGAAGAAATAAGGCTTTGGATGATGTCATTCATGACATCATCCTTTGAAATTAAATAAATCAAAGACCCACCATTTTTCTCCATGAGTGGGCGGCTGCTTTCAATTTTCTCCATGAGTGGGCGGCTGTTTTCAATTTTGGCTGCTTTGCTTTGTCTCCAATTTTCAACAATCTCCCACTTGGAGACAATGCAACAAATCTTCCACCCCGAACCGTTTCTTTTCATAGTGAATATTTGGTGTGACTTATTTCGTTTATCTTTAGCTTTTAAGACTGACAGAAACTGAACACAACTTTAGTTTCTCTGTCGTAACTGTCTTGGTTAACATGTCGGCTGGATTTTTGCTTCCTTGAATCTTTTCAAGTTTCAATACCCCATCTTCTAGGAGTGATCTGACGAAGTGATATCGAAGACCTATGTGCTTAGTCCTCGAATGAAATGCCGAATTCTTTGCCAAATGTATTGCACTTTGGCTATCGCAGTGTAAGACATTCTTCGTCTGCTTGAAACCCAATTCTGCCAACAAACCCTGTAACCAGATCATCTCTTTACTTGCCTCAGTTATGGCTACGTACTCTGCCTCTGTAGTGGATAAGGCAACTATCTTCTGTAGTTGTGAGAGCCAACTGACTGCAGTAGCACCTACTGTAAAGACATAACCAGTAGTGCTTCTTCTGTGATCTATCTCAGCAGCAAAATCTGAATCTACAAATCCTTGGAGTCTCAGCTCGCCTCTGCTGAAACATAAGCATTTGTTGGTGTTACCTCGTAGATATCGCAATATCCACTTAACAGCATCCCAGTGCATCTTGCCAGGATTTGTCATGAACCTGCTTACAGCTCCCACTGCATGGGCAATATCTGGTCTTGTGCAAACAATAGCATACATTAGACTTCCAATGGCTGAGGCATACGGAACCTTAGCCATGAAGTTTTTCTCTTCATCATTCTTGGGAGACTGGTCCTTGGATAGTCGAAAGTGACTAGCCAATGGTGTGCTAACTGGCTTAGCATCACTCATGCTGAACCTCTTTAGAACACGGCTAATATACTCAGCCTGAGACAACTGCAAGACGCCCCTTTGCTTGTCTCTATTTATCCTCATCCCAAGAATCTGCTTTGCTGCACCCAAGTCTTTCATGTCGAACTCACTCGACAACTGTTTCTTCAACCTTCTGATTTCATCCATATCTGAACTTGCTACTAACATGTCATCAACATAAAGTAACAAAATGATGTAACTGGATTGAAACCTTTTGAAGTAACAGCAATGGTCAGCGTTGCACTTGTAATAGCCATTCGTTTGCATAAACCCATCAAACTTCTTGTACCACTGTCTTGGAGCTTGTTTTAAGCCATACAAGCTCTTTTGCAATTTGCAAACAAGTTTCTCCTTTCCCTTCACTGAGAAACCTTCAGGTTGCTGTATGTATATTTCCTCCTCTAGATCACCATGGAGAAAAGCAGTTTTCACATCTAACTGCTCAAGGTGTAAATCTTCTGCTGCAACAATGCTCAAAACTGACCGAATAGTAGTCAGCATTACAACTGGCGAGAAGATATCGGTGTAGTCAATTCCCTCTTTCTGCTGAAAGCCTTTGACCACCAATCTTGCCTTGTACCTTTTGGAACCATCGTGTTCCTCCTTCACTCGATACACCCATTTGTTGTGTAGAGCCTTCTTCCCTTCTGGTAGCTCGGCTAGCTCCCATGTCTTATTCGAGATAAGGGACTTCATCTCGTCCTTCATTGCAAGCTCCCACTTGCTCGCATCCTGTACCTGACATGCTTCATCATAGCATTCAGGTTCACCTCCATCAGTCAGCAGCAAGTAATTTAAGTATCTCATATTTGGTACATGAGGCCGGGAAGACCGCCTAAGTACAGGAGTTTGAGCTGAAGGTTCTTCTGCCTCCGTCTGTTGCGTATTCTCCTGTTGTATTGCTTCCTCAGTCTGAGAACTTTCTTCTGTCTGTTCTGTCTGACTGCTTTCTGGAATATCACCAATATCGGCATACACAGGATTATGCTGCACTGAATTACTTGAATCTGCTGCGTCTTTGTCCTTGTACATCACCTTCTCATTGAATATGACATCTCTGCTTCTGATAATTTTTCGGTTCTTGTCATCCTACAATCTATAACCGAAATCATCTCCGCCGTATCCAACAAAAGTACACTTTTGTGATTTAGGATCCAGCTTGCTTCTAGCTTGATCACTAATATGTACATATGCCACACAGCCGAAAACTTTCAAATGAGAAAGTTTTACTTCTTTGCCACTCCATACCTCTTCTGGTATTCTGTGCTCCAACGGCACTGACGGCCCCCTGTTGATTAGGTAGGCTGCAGTACTGACTGCCTCTGCCCAGAATTGTTTAGGCAAACCTGCATGTAGACGCATGCTTCTGGCTCTCTCAGTCAGTGTTCGGTTCATTCGTTCCGCCACGCCATTCTGTTGCGGGGTCCCTGGAACTGTCCTCTCCAACTTGATTCCATTCATGTAACAGAATCTTTTGAACTCTCCATCTTCATATTCTCCACCATTGTCGGATCTTAGCTTCTTGATCCTCAAACTTGTTTCATTTTCCACCATGGCTTTCCATTTCTTGAACACTTCGAACACCTCGGATTTGTGCCTCAAGAAGTAAACCCACACCTTCCTGGAATGGTCGTCAATGAAAGTCACAAAGTATGACTTCCCGCCAATGGATGAAATTGGGGCTGGTCCCCATACATCTGTGTGCACTAACTCCAGCTTCTCTTGCTTTGGAGTTTTGCCACCTGTATTAAAACTGACTCGCTTCTGCTTCCCGTAGATGCAACTCTCACATAAGTCAATATCCGTTGACTGAAGCCCTGCTAGCTTCCCCTTTGAGTGCATGACCTTGAGTCCCTTTTCACTCATGTGACCAAGTCTCTGGTGCCATAAATTGGGATCGTCTTTGCTTGCAGCAACTGCAATTGACCCACGCGCACCTGCCGTCATATAGAGAGTGCCTAACATACTGCCCCGAGCAATTACCATTGCACCTTTTGAAACCTTCCATGTATCCCGGCTGAAGGTTGTGACATAGCCTTCATTTGCTAACTGGCTCACCGAGATTAAATTCTTCCTCAAGTCAGGGATGTGTCGAACATCGTTCAGCTTCCACACGAACCCATTTAACTTGATATTTACTTCGCCTTTGCCGACCACGTCGCATGGCTGATCATTACCAAGATACATCTTTCCATAGTTTCCTGGTACGTAACTTGAGAAGAATTCTCTGTTTGAGGTGGCGTGAAAGGATGCTCCAGAATCTAACACCCATGACTCCGTCTTGCTTTCCATGGAGCATATTAATGCATCTTCTGACTGTTCTGCAATAACGTTTGCTTCAGTCCGCCTTTCTGGAGCCTTTTCTGCTGCTCGACACTGATTTTTGTAGTGTCCAGTTTTACCACAATTCCAACACTCAATAACCTTTTGATTATTTTGGTTTTGAGATCTGTTGAAATTCTTTGGAGCCCTTGACTTTGACCGGCCGTTCCTCGATCTGTTTCTGTTGCCTCCATTTCCTCTTGTTGAATTTCTGCCTCTTGATTCAACATTTAAGGCTGAGCCGGAGGTGGACGGTTCACCAGAATCTCTTCGGCGAATCTCCTCGTTCAGAATCAAATCTCTGATGTCGGTATATTTGAGCTTTTCTTTTCCGGTAGAATTGCTCACTGACGTTCTCATAGCCTCCCAGCTATTCGGTAGCGAGGCTAAAATTATCAAGGCTTGGACTTCATCGTCGAACTTGATTTCGACAGTAGACAACTGGCTGATGATGGTGTTGAAATTATTCAAGTGTTCTGCCGCTGAAGAATTTTCCGCCATCTTCAGATTAAATAATTTCTTCATCAAATGCACTTTGTTGTTTGCTGAAGGCTTTTGGTACATGCCAGATAACACTGACATCATTTCTGCGGTAGTTTTCGCATTTGCGACGTTAAACGCCACTGTTCTTGATAATGACAGACGAATGACTCCAAACACTTGCCTGTCAAGTAGTGCCCATTCGTCATCTTTCATATCTTCTGGTTTAGTGCCAAGTAGGGGAAGATGAAGCTTCTTCCCGTACAAATAATCTTCAATTTGCATTCGCCAGAAACCAAAATCTTGGCCGTCGAATTTTTCAATTCCTTTTCCTTCTTCCGCCATAACTCCCACTAGAACCTGACTTCTTCCGGATCGTTTCTGACTATTCCTGCGAACCACCGTGTATTAGAACACCTCCGTCGACAAACCGATATCGCCGGAAAAATTTTACTATTCACGGAATTCACTATTCACGTGAACAGTAACCTTGCAGAAAAATTGACAGAAATCACCACAAAACCCTCTGATACCAGTTGTTGGGAAATACTAGACGCTGCTAGTATTTAAATATGGATCTTGGAATGAAATGACAGAAAAAATATATTTGACTTGCACAATTGAAAATATTATTTGGCACAATAAAATACACCAATAGCACAACACAAAGAATTACGTGGTTTCGGCAAATTTGCCACTAGTCCACAGAGCACCCCAAATATTCACTATATCAAAAAAAAGGTTTACAAGACTGGTCAGCAGACCTATACACGCACACTGTGTATCTCTCAACACTCAAAAAATAGACACTGCAAAAGCTCTCACTTAGACACTTTTACTTCTATTTTCTTTGACCCTTTTTTTTTTCTCTCTAATTTTGCTCTCTCTGCAAAATTATATTTGCTCTTAATTAATTTGCTCTCTGCAAATTAATTCTCTCTCTCTACTGTCGAGAGCTGTTGTTTTGATGATGATATTCTCTTCTCTCCTTTCTCTATTTATAGAAGAAATAAGGCTTTGGATGATGTCATTCATGACATCATCCTTTGAAATTAAATAAATCAAAGACCCACCATTTTTCTCCATGAGTGGGCGGCTGCTTTCAATTTTCTCCATGAGTGGGCGGCTGTTTTCAATTTTGGCTGCTTTGCTTTGTCTCCAATTTTCAACACAGATCAGGAATGCTGATACCCTAATCCGCACTCACCATTCTGTCGTATGAATTTACAATAACAGCTACTATATTTCGAGGATACCAACAAATGCATACACAGACAATTTCCATAGGCATTGCTGCCTTCAAGTACTCTTTTCGTTATTTTCCGTAAGGAGACAAAACAAGACTAGGGGCAGAATTCAAAGTACATGTTACGATTTCCGTTGTACATCAAAGGGAGAGATTAATTGGTTCACCAGTTAATGTACTAAACCACAGCGTTAACCACATTAGTCAAAACAATTTTTCCCCACTACTTCTAGAACACTTTCAACTAGAGAAATCCGAAAGCCCTCGTTTTTGAAATCAAAATCAGAATTCAAATAACATGACAAATATATAATGTATGTACGCAGGAGGAACAAAAAAATGAAAGAGTGAAATCGCAAAAATCGGTTTTAGGTTTGTTACCAGTAAAAGGCTTGCGCTTTACACAAGGATCGAGTTGATTACACCACCGAAGCCGGCACGACTTTCCAGACCTCCCGGGAATTCCTCTGGCTATCATACTCCAATTTCTCGCCCCAAACTTTGCCACAAGTCCACTTAAAATCGCATCCTCTTCCGGCGACCAAGGCCCCTTCACTCGGCAGCCACTTCCCTCTCCATCTCCGCCTTCCACCACCAAATCATCGGCGGCGATATCGGGGAGTGTCAAATCGTTTCGCTCCGACTCTTCCTTCATCTCTCTCTCTGTTACGCTTTCTCTCTCTATTATTTTTTATTTTTTTTAAATAAAATTTTTGTATTTTATTTCTTTCCGTTTGTTTTCGCTTCTTTCTCGCTCTATTTATGCAACCATACCTACCTGCCTAACTGCAAAGGCAAATGATTCGAAAGGACAGCCAAATTGATTTATTAGGCAAATGTTTCGCTTTTCGATTTCTTCTTTCTATGAGGCGGTTTTTTTTGAATGACCAATGTGTCCTCTTTCCTTGTGGCCCAATTCGGTTCTATTACGACGTCGTCGGCGGCGTCAATAATTAACATAACTGTTTTCGGTAGTGTGTGATTTGGTGGTAGTATTTCGACTTTTATAACACTCTCACTTTTTCTTTTTCTTTTTTTAAATTAAGGAAGATCTAAATTTCCCCCTTAATTTTATGAATAAAGAAAAACCATCCCTTTCCCTCCCATGAGTCGAACCGATTGACTTCAAGACAAGGGTGAAAATTATTTATTACTGGGCCAACCATTCTCTCTTGCTGATGCTTTGTGTTTTGGACTCTGGTTTACCAAAATGGGCAAAGGACTCGAGTCCAAAAATATCATTTTTAGTATATTTTATTCCCAATATAATATAGTTATTGTGCAACACACATTATTTAAGTGTCAACGAAAACGATACAAGGCTGGATCCAAAAATTTTAGTTGGGCAGACTGAATTAAATTATCAATTTTATTTAAAATCGAGTTTGGAGTAATTTGGATCAGGAGCAAAATTGGTAGTTTGCATTATTTTTTTCATTGACTAACGGTTTTAATAGTTTGACTAACAGAATAGTCCAAAATGCACCTCAAAGTCCAAGAAACGGACCCCTAATTCAATTAGGCCGGGTAACCCAAATGACCCAATAATATTTACGGAGTTAAGATCTATCTAAAGGCAAATACAAAACTCTCGCAAAACATAGTATTGGACAATTTAAGAAAAGGTTAAGATATAATAAAATGTTGCATCAAGTGTGTAGAAGACATGGAAATTTTTTCAAAAAATATGAAGACTCTATTTGGTAACAAGATAAAAAAAGATAGGAAAAATAATGTAATTTTGTAGGAAGTTCAAAAATAAGTTATTTCAAAAAATATGAAGGTTATTTGGTAACAAGATAAAAAAGATAGGAAAAATAATGTAATTTTGTGGGAAGTTCGAAATTAAAATGAAGGATGTGGTGAAATGGTCTTTTACCTTTTTTTTTTTGTTTTTTCCATGGAAAAAAATTCTCTTGTGATGATGAACAAAAATTTTCTACAAAAAATAAAAATTGTGGGTGACTAAAAATTATGAAAATGATGATGGGCCTAAACTTTGGCCAACCCAAACTTTATAAGAGAATTTGTAAAAAGGGTAGAGTAAGCTCTTTTTAGTCTTTTATCCTTAACCCTAATATAACATTTCTAACCCTAATTCTATGAAAATAAATAGACGGATGGTTAGCCATCAAGGGGGGCTCTCTCCCCAGATCCTAGAGGGGAGAAGAATGAACTACCCAGAGAAATTCCTTTTAGAGAAAGAAATTGATAACTTGTATTCTCATTTCAATTGCCTTTGAGCTAATACAATCAAACACACACACACACACAAACGGATGATGTACTACCAGAATAACATAAGCGCTACCGGAAGAAGCTACTGTACCCAAAAATCTCTTGTCTCATTCACCATTTCCATCTATTGCTTTATCGATCTTGCTTATAATACATCTTGTGGGTTTGCCCAAAATTTTTGGAGCCCACAATTGGTGCCGTTTGTGGGAATTCGACCTATTATTCCCGAGTTCAAAGCGATCAACGGAGTATTCTTAAAGAAGCTAGTCAACAAAGCATTCTTCAAAGAAAATCATAATGAAGGCAGCATGGAACATTGCTCTACGCATCATATAAGGCTTCTATTTTTCTTAATTATATATGAGCATTCCTTTACAGTAGTTAAACTATTATTAGTTCTTTATTGTTGAGCTTACTCCATAAAGGCACATATATAAAAAAAAAAAAAGCTTAAAAAATACAACTGAAATCTTGGTCCAAGTAGGCCAAAAAGAAATCCTCTAGTATAAGAAAAAAATGGCGCAAACTAGTTACCATGTTGCTGTCCAGCTCGGCTGGCCCCCTATTTAAAATAAAGGTTACAAGTTCGATACTCAGTAGTAACAAATATTTTTTGTCAAGTTTATTTACTTCAATGTCCAGATCTCTTAAAATAGGCTAAAACACATATGAAATCTCAATAATATGTCTAGTCAAGTTGGTTTAGCATTTGGCGTACAGTTTATACCACGATGTCCTATGTTTGATTATCGGTCAAAACAAACATTTTTGCCAAAATCGTCTACTTCAATGGCCAAAGCTTGGCCGATTAATTTATATCAAAGAAATGTATACATATCTTTAAAATTAACTTCGGCCAAGTTGGTTGACTCTCTAATTTTAATTGTGTACCTAGTGATCGTAAGTTCAACACTTAGTGATGACAACCTCCCAAATATAAAAACGAGAACATAGTCTGCAAGTATGATTAAGGAAGAAGGTGCGAGACATGTAACAACTTGGTGTCTAGTTTAGATGGTTGGCAGTTCTGCTTAAGACAAAAAGGTTTCGGGTTCAACATCCAACTGCGATAATTATTTTAGCGAGTTTAAAAGATATTTTAATCGAGCCAAGTTGGTGAACTTCTATGTTATAAAGCAAAAAGCATGAGAATTATAGCAATTCGGCAACTAGCTCAAATGGTTGGCAGTGTTGCTTAAGAGAAGAAGGTTTTGAGTTCAACTCCCAACAACAATAATTATTTTTACCGAGCATAAGTGCTAAAGTCCAACCATGCTGGTAATATACAATCAAGAAATGCAAGATTTTTCATACATTGCAAATCAAACGAGTTAATGAGCAGCTTGACATATGATATTGAGGTTGTAGGTTCAACATCTGGCCATGGCAAAATATTTTTACTCAGTAGCTTAGATGCCAAGCTCACACAAGTCCAACTGACTTATAAAGTTGAAGCGAATAAGATCCTGGAGCTATCTCCAGCCGAGCTGGTCTATCGTTTAGCTTGGGAAAAAAGGGGAGATGTTTACTCAAGCAGTTGTTGCTGAGGTGGTTCAGAGCGCAACATAAAACTTCAAAGTTACAAATTCAATACTTGTCCACCACTGATTCATTTTTGTTAGTTTGGACCGACTCTATTCGACTTTTTATGCCATAAGCTAGTTAACTAAGTGCCGAGCAACATATATGATTGGGCATAACATAGATACATATGAAGAGCAATACTACTTAGCACATGTGGCATGGTAGTGCCGAGCATGTCAAATTATTATGTTCGAGGTACTTTGTTCGATACCTAGAGGCAACAATCTTTTGCTGAGCCAATATTTGCTTCAGAGGCTAAAACCCACGTGACCTCTTGTATGAAGAAAAAACACAAGTAATATTATCGTCTTGTTTTTGGCCGAATAATTATATAAGACCTTTCTTCAAAAGTATTGACTTAAGACCTCTACGGGAGGCAACTCGGTCAACAACCTGGTAGGTTGGTCAAGTAATTATGTAAGAACTTTTTTCAAATGCATTGACTTAAGACCTGTACGGGATGCAACTTGGCCAATAGCCTGGTAGGTTGGCCGAGTAATTATGTAAGACCTTTTTTTAAAAGTATTGACTTAAGACCTCTATGGGAGGCAACTCGACCAACAGCCTGATAGGTTGGCCAAGTGATTATGTAAGACCTTTCTTCAAAGGTATTGACTTAAGAAGCCTGGTAGGATGGCCGAGTAATTATCTAAGATATTTTTTCAAAGGCATTGACTTAAGACCTCTACGGGAGGCAACTCGGCCAACAGCCTAGTAGGTTGGCCAAGTCATTATGTAAGACCTTTCTTCAAAGGCATTGAATTAAGACCTCTACAGGAAGCAACTCAGCCAACAATAAGGTAGCTGATCAAGTGATTATGTAAGATCTTTTTTCAAAGGCATTTGCTCTAAGACCTAGCCTTACTAGGCGTTCTAAGACCTCCCACGGAGGCATGATCGGTCTAAAAGATCGTTGCAGCTGGCCGAATAAATGCAAGACCTTTCTTCCAAGGCATCACTTAAAACCTCCCATGGGGGCATGAACGGCCTAAAGCTAGATTGCAGCTGGCTGAAATTCTTCAAAATAGTTGTTTAAGGGCTTTTCTTACAAAGGCAAAATTAGCCTAGAACTTGTTAAAGCTAGCCGGATAAAATAAAGAGTCAGCTCAACTGTCGAGCAAGTCAGACACATAGAAAAGGAAAGAAACATAAGTATAGTATAAACTTCATTCGTGAGAATCAAACAGCTGATTATATATTGAAGGGCTCCTAGCCCATTGATTACAAAAGGGGAAGCAAAAATTAAAAGAGGAGAATGCCTAGCCTTGCTACTACCAATCGTTATTCACAACGTCTATATCTCCTTAAAAAATAACTCATTGTATAGTATCAGCCTCCTTAAGATCCTGGAGGATAAATAGTGGCCTTATTGAAGAGCTCAGTGTCATTAGAGACTTTTAACAAAACCAAGGCCGTATTCATGGCCAACTCTACATATCGTGTCCTTAAGCTTAAAGGCCAGCAGTATTAGTAGCCTCATTTCGAGCTACATCGGCATAATCAACTAAGGTAGACTTGTTTTGATATCAGGGATTGATCAAATCCGAATCCAAACTTCAAGGCAGTCCCAAAAATAAGCTCGCTTTTTTGGTCCTGGAATATCGACAGTCACCTGCTCAGCAGCATGTACTTCATGATTTACCATAATCAGGCCAACAAGTCAATCAGCAATAACCATCTATCAGACTATCAGGTCAGCAAGAGAAAAAGATTCAGCAAGCCAACCACTCGTGGATCAATGCATCTTATTCTCCCTGCCAAAAGATTTGAAGTTTTTTAAAGAAAGTTTGTTTACAACATTTGGTAAATTATCGCAAAAACTACGAGGGTAAGATGGTCGAGGAGCCAAGCACATGAACTCACCTCTACCACCGAGCTCACGTGCTTGGGGGGCAATTGTGTGTGACTAAAAATTATGAAGATGACGATCGATGGGCCTGAACTATAGCCAGTCCAAACTCTATGAGAGAATTTATAAAGAGGATAGAGTAAGCCATTTTTAATCTTTTACCCTTAACCCTAATATAACATGTGTAACTCTAATTTTATTAATATAAATAGAAAGAAGGATAGCCATTAAGGGGGCCTCTCTCACCATATCCTAGAGGGAAAAAGAATGAACTAGGCAGAGGAATTCATTTTAGAGAGAGAAAGTGATAACTTGTTTTCTCATTTCAATTGCCTTTGAGCTAATACAATCAAACATACACACAAATGGAGGATGTACTACCGGAATAGCATAAGCGCTACCGGAGGAACCTATCATACCCAAAAATCTCTTATTTCCTTCACCATTTCCATCTATTGCTCCACCGATCTTGCTTAGAATACATCTTGTAGGTTTGCCCAAATTTTTTGGCGCCCACAAAAATAAATAATAGCATTTACTACAAGATTGAACATGAGATGGATTCATATTTTTCTATTTATTTTTCACCTTCTCATATGAATTAACTAATTTTGTTATCATTCTTCATTTTATTATCAAATAAAGTTGAGGAGATGGAAAAATTTATTTTTATTTTTGGAGAGAGAGAAATGGGCTTTTTTTTTAATATATACATTTTTCTTTCTTGACGCCAAATCTGGGGTTTTGTCTTCGATGTCAGAGGCTTTCTTTTAAATGTTTAGTTTTGGGAGGGCCGGTCCGTCACTCTTAAGAAGCCTCCTATTTCTTATTGTTGGGCGGGAGTATTGCTTAGAGCTACTAATTTTTATATTGTTTTATAATATATACATTAAGTTATATATATATATATATTTGTCTTGGGCAGGAGTTCTCTGGGTCAATGCCCAAGTCAAAGTCCACCACTGAAATGATAGTCATATGAGTTCAAAATTACCGAATAATTACACCAAGGTCTAATTTGATTTACGGAAGGAAAATTAATTCTCTTATCTTTTTTATGAAGATAGAAAATTAAATTTTTTATAAAATTTTCTTTCTTGTGTTTGGTAAAGTATAGAAAGTATTTAGGTAAAGGTATTGTTGTTCAAATTTTTTTAATAAATGCTTGAAAATCACATGGAAAAATCAATTCCATGAGTTTTGAGAGGAATGGTTTTAACCCCCACTTTTTCCTTTGTTAGGAAAGTGTTTTTGGAATTTGTGCTTACCAAACAAAGAAAAGGAAAGACTTTCTTTTCTTGAATCCTCAAATTCATGAACCAAACGAGATCCAAGTGTATCCGCAAGTTATACATGCTACATAGACTAATAAATCGTATCAGTGCATTCGCCGGTAATTTTAACATTTCTGTTTTCATGATAACATTATGTTATTACAAAATCTTAATTATTTTGAAAATGTTTGTAGACTAATTTTATTGGGATAGAGTTTTCCAAGTTCAATTAAAAGTTAAATTGTTTCCAAACCGAGCCACCTAAGTAGGATAAATTAAAGAATTTTAAATGAAAAGCTTGAAAATTATTATATCTTAATTGGCTCCAATTTTTTATTTTTATCTCTCTCTTTTTTTAATAAATTACTTGTTGCACATGCATTAAGTACATGAAAAACTAATTTTAATAACGTACTAAATCATTGTTGCATTATTTAAATTGTCATGTAACAACACTATTCACTAAAGTATTCAAAAAATGCATTTGCATATCATCAAGACGAGACAAATATCAAAGTTTTGGGATAATTTAACTAATTAGTGGCTAGCTAGGCTTGCTTATTGTTAGAAATCAAACATTCCTCCTTTTCCTCTCCTTGTTTTCCTCCTTTTCTTTTCCTTATTTTCCTCCCATTTTCTCTCCTTGTTTTTCTCCATGCTTTTAGTATTGTCTCCTTTCATTATTTGTTTGTATATCATTGTGTATAATTCTCATCCCTATATAAAGGGATTTCCATTTCCTTGTATGATATAGAAAAACACACACACATTAATACAACAACACATTTATTTTCTTTCACTCTCTCTAAATTTATCATGGTATCAGAGGGGGTTTAAATCCTTACTACTTCATCCTCCACCATTGCCAACCCACTGCCCACTTCTCTCCTATCCTCCATTGCTCAAACTTCATAAACACCAATTTAAACCTTACTCAAATCTTTTCATTATTCTCGAAAACTATCCAAACCGCCTCCAAAACACCGTCGCTCACCACCACTGTCATCATCGTAACAAGACGATTCCGACGCCGTCAAAAGCATCCCGAAACTCGCCCTAACGCGCCCTCACGCGCCGGCGAGTGAATTCCAGCTCCGGCACTGTTCACTGACGACGTCAAGACACTGTTCACTGACGACGTCAAGACACTGTTCACTGACGCCGTCAAAGTCACTGTTCACTGACGCCGTTAGTACTATTCACTGACGCCGTCAAGTCACTGTTCATTGACGCCGCCAAATTACTGTTCAAAAAAAAAAAAAAAAAAAAAAAAAAAAACCTTTCTTTCCATTCCAAGTTTTTTTTTTATCTCAAGTCACCTGTACTTAATTTCCTTACCTCTTTTTTTTATATTTTTTATTATGACTACATCTGAAATTCCTATTACTGTAAAACTCGATGGAAATAATTATAATCATTGGTCTATGCTATTTCGGAATTTTTTGAAAGGAAAAGGCCTTTGGAAGTATGTCACAGGTAAAGAATCTTGTCCCAAAGAAACTGATGCCAAATTTGACGAATGGGAAATCAACAACAATAAAATCCTGACGTGGCTCGCAAATACCGTCATTCCATCCATCAGTATCCAACTCGGCCGGTGCACCACTGCCAAGAAAGCTTGGGATTTTTTGGCACAACGCTATGTTCAAACCAACTTTGCCAAGAAATACAAACTCGAACAGGACATTCGATCTCTTCAACAACAGCCGGGCCAGACAGTCTCTGATTTTCATTCCAGCATGTGCCTTATATGGGATCAACTTGAGCTAATGGAACCACAGTGGACTGTTGATATGAACTTGTGGGAAACTTTTCGTGAGGAAACACGGCTCGTTCAGTTTCTTATGGCTCTCCGAGACGAATTTGAGCCAATCAGAGCATCCATGCTTCACCGCAAGCCTCTTCCTTCTGTTGAGGAAGCCTTGACCGAACTAATCACTGAAGAAACCCGGAAAGGCATTACTCCAAACCTGTCATCCGTCTTCATTGCGGCACCTCGCTCTCAACAGCACTTTTTTAAACCACCCACTGCCAATTCATCACCGCGTCCTCAACAAACATCCTCCCGTTCATCGAAAGACCCGGTGCAATGCAACTACTGCAAGGAATTTGGGCATATCGTTAAGTATTGCCCTTCTCCTACATCCCGGTACATGCGCAGTTTACAAAAATCCACCAGGTTATCCGCCGCGTTCACCTCAACCGACGGTTCATCGTACAACCATCAGACTGGTCCTTCTTTTAATTCTCCCACTATTCCGGAAGTTCAGAACATGATTATACCGAATCATCATACAGTTGCATCTGCCTTCTCACCTTCAGCAGGTATCTCATCTCCGTGGGTTCTTGATTCTGGGGCATCAAACCACATGACCTTTGACTCAACCTACTTCAAGCCATCTCGACCTATGGGCTCATCTACACAGATTCATACCGCAAATGGCTCCACTATTGATGCTAGTCACATTGGCTCCATAACTAATAACGGTTTCTCCATCTCTGACGTTTTTCTTGTTCCTCAATTATCTATGCAACTCTTATCTGTTGGACAGTTATGTGACCTTGGACTAATAGTGATCTTTCATGCTACTGGTTTTGTTATACAGGACCGATCAACGGGGATACAAGTTGGGACCGGCCGTAGAGTTGGTCGACTATATGTGGCAGACAAATTACAGATTTCATCCGTCCCCAATTCTTCTCTCACGACTTTTACCACCAACCCATCCTCTCTTATCTCTTGGCATTCTAGATTGGGTCATGTTTCTTTTCCTCGCCTTCAATATATGATAAATAAAGGATTGTTAGGACCAGATACTTTAGACAAAGATCATTCTTGTATTACTTGTAAACTGGCCAAACAACCCGCTCTACCCTTTCATAATAGTGCAACTACTACATGTTCTCCTTTTGATCTTGTGCACTCTGATGTCTGGGGAAAAGCTCCCGTTGTATCTATGGGTGGGGCTCAATATTATGTGGTCTTTATTGATGATTATTCTCGTTACACCTGGACTTATTTACTTCATTCTCGATCTGATTTTTTGAAAGTTTACATCGAGTTCGCCACTATGATCAAAACCCAATTTTCAAAAAATATCAAAATTTTCAGATCTGACTCTGGGGGAGAATACTTATCCAATCACTTTCTTGAATTCCTAAAGTCTCAAGGGACTCTTCCCCAACTATCTTGCCCAGATACCCCTCAACAAAATGGAGTTGCAGAAAGAAAACACAGACACCTTGTCGAAACAGCTCGTACCCTCCTTCTCTCATCATCCGTCCCTTCCGTCTTCTGGGGAGAAGCCATTCACACCTCTACCTTTCTCATTAATCGTATCCCCTCCGTTGTCACAAATAGCGTATCTCCTTTCGAGCGTTTATATGGGACCACACCCAATTATTCTGAACTTCGCACCTTTGGATCCACCTGCTTTGTGTTACTCCAAAAACGAGAACGAACAAAACTCACTCCCAAAAATGCCATGTGTGTCTTCCTGGGGTATGGGATTCAACAAAAGGGCTATCGTTGTTATGATCCAATTGCTAAACGACTTCGTATTTCTAGACATGTCACCTTCTGGGAACATACCCCCTACTACTCCCTGCCTAAAGATCCCGTGTCATCCTCTGAGTACTCCCTACCGGTTGATCCATTCCCTGACTCCTCCATCACCGAATCCTTTCATACTCCACCAGCTCCTCTTCCTGCCCCTGACCCAACACTTTCCACTGAGTCTGTATCTGGTTGTCCTCCTGCTGACCCCTCTACATCCTGTCCTGACTCTACATGTCCCGTCGACGGTACTGTGACACGACCACTCCGTGATCGTCGCCCACCAGCCAAGTTATCAGATTACCATTGTTTTCTCTCTGCTAGGCTGTCTCTCCATGAGCCTACCTCCTATCGGGTTGCTTCTTCGGATCCTAACTGGCAACAGGCTATGACTGATGAACTCACTGCTCTTCAGCAGACACATACATGGGATCTAACCAATTTGCCTGCAGGTCAATCTGTTGTTGGTTGTAAATGGATTTACAAAATTAAGACCAAGGCTGATGGTTCTGTTGATCGCTACAAGGCTCGTCTTGTTGCGAAGGGTTTTACTCAAGAATATGGCATTGATTATGAGGAAACTTTTGCACCTGTCGCCCGTATGACTACCGTTCGCACTCTTATCTCAGTTGCCTCTATCCGACAATGGACCATTCATCAAATGGATGTCAAGAATGCCTTTCTACATGGTGATCTCTCTGAAGTGGTTTATATGCAACCTCCTCCAGGTCTTCCTCACTCTCCTGGCAAAGTATGTAAATTACGACGAGCTCTCTACGGTCTTAAACAGGCTCCTAGAGCGTGGTTTGCAAAATTTTCCAATGCTGTTCTTGCCCATGGATTTTCTCAGAGTTCTCATGATTCGGCTATGTTCACATCATCCTCATCACATGGCATTGTTATTCTTCTAATATATGTTGATGATATGATTATTACTGGGGATGATTTGGATGGTATATGTCGACTCAAAGCTTACCTGTGTTCTTGTTTTGAAATGAAAGATCTTGGTACTCTTCGCTATTTTCTAGGCATTGAGGTTGATCACTCCTCTACAGGGTATTTTCTTTCTCAAGTGAAATATGCTTATGATATTATTGACCGAGCCGGTCTGACAGACAACAAAGTTGCCGACACTCCTCTTGAAATGAATGTCAAGTTCTCTCCTTCAGACGGCAGTCTTCTGGCTAATCCTACTTTATATCGCCAACTTGTGGGCAGTCTCAACTATCTCACTATCACCAGACCAGATATCAGTCATGCTGTCCACATTGTCAGTCAGTTCATGTCTGCACCACGATCTGTTCATTTTGCCACAGTTCTTCGTATAATCCGCTACATAAAAGGGACCATACACCAAGGCCTGCATTTCTCGTCTGCCTCTACCCTTACACTTAACGGGTACTCTGATTCTGATTGGGCTGGTGATATTACTGATCGGCGATCCACCACCGGTTTCTGTATTTTTCTTGGCGACTCTCTCATTTCATGGAAAAGCAAGAAACAAACGGTTGTTGCTCGTTCCAGTGCCGAAGCTGAATACCGCGCTCTCGCTCACACTACCGCTGAAATTATTTGGCTACGATGGCTGCTTCAAGATATGGGCATTACCCTACCAGATCCCACGCCTTTATTTTGTGACAACAAAAGTGCCATTCAAATAGCTCACAATGACGTTTTCCATGAGAGAACTAAGCATATTGAAGTTGACTGCCACTTTGTTCGTCACCATTTCCAACAAGGGCATATCTTGCTACCGCACATCTCCTCCGAACTTCAGATAGCCGACCTGTTCACCAAAACTCATGTAGCTGCCAGATTTCGATTCCTTGTCTCCAAGCTCCGGATGCTCTTCAAGCCTCCATCAGCTTGAGGGGGGGTGTTAGAAATCAAACATTCCTCCTTTTCCTCTCCTTGTTTTCCTCCTTTTCTTTTCCTTATTTTCCTCCCATTTTCTCTCCTTGTTTTTCTCCATGCTTTTAGTATTGTCTCCTTTCATTATTTGTTTGTATATCATTGTGTATAATTCTCATCCCTATATAAAGGGATTTCCATTTCCTTGTATGATATAGAAAAACACACACACATTAATACAACAACACATTTATTTTCTTTCACTCTCTCTAAATTTATCACTTATTAGGTCATTGGCATTACAAATATTAAAAATATAACATAAAAGTGGGTATTTAGCTTATAAATTTAAAGATTTCTATATTGCAACGTGTAAAAATACACTAGAAGATACAATGTGAGTCATTCAAAATATCAATGCAATGGGACAACACACATTGTGTCGCCCCAAGCTCCCCCAATGGCTCTCTCAATGTGTGTTGCTTTGGGCAATGCAATGAATATCACTTAAATGTTTTCCCCCTTTTAACATAGGGCAACACAATAAATATCGCTCAAGTGTGTCAAAATGGGATGAGAAATATTGTGTCGCCTAAATTAAATAATTTTTGAAAGCTAAATTAAAAAAAAAAACTGCTAAATCTGCACTTTTGATATTGTCGGTGCAGATGGCCTAAGGTGAATTTAGTTTGAATTCTCTCTCAACTAAATCAATTAAATCGAAAACAAATAGCGTTTGGTCCAATAATGAGTACTTTATATTAAATCATAGATATTTTACATCAAATGACAATTATTTTAGATCTACAATTTGTAAAATTACCACAGACCACTTTGTTCTTATTAGACTGCACATTAAACAATAGATCTTGATAAATGGGCCGACGCAAGTATCCTCTAACCAGTGTCAAGCATTATAGGTTGACCCATAAAAACAGTACCCATCAAGTAAGAGAAACCACTCAATCCCATTAAAAGACAACTGTTAATCAAATCCTAGCCCGTGAAGATCTGGGCTGGACCTTGTCCAACTAACCCTTCACAAAATTCAGTTTAATTGACGGTTTATTTCTTAAGAAACAAATACTCGTATCCGTAACCATAAAAAAACATATATATAACAAAAAAATTATATTGTAAACCAAAAAAAAATTGAGTCTCTTTCTTTATAAATTTTGCATATTTTATGAGCGAGGGAATGAAACTCAATAGATTTGCAAAAGTGAACATGGCACCAAAACATTACACAAATCGATACGAAATTATTAGTTAACAGATAAAATCTTAATAGTTAGGATCATATGATGTTGAATCAAGTCATTTAACACTTTTACAAGATAACACCCGTTAAGACCCATTAATAATTAAAGATACACTTATATACTTATATATATATATATATTGTATTTTTGATACGGACCTGACTTTTTAGCTACGGTTTTCCATCGCAAAAATATTGAGATGTTTTTAGAGACGTAAAACCGTCGCAAAAAGACTGGTTCGTACATATTGGTCAACACTTGAAAATTTTCGTATATATGTATATATTGGTATTGATATTAAAATCTAGATTAGATAATTAACCCATCAGTTAAGTGTTAATGACTTTGATTACGAATGTATAATAAGTTGGCAGTGTGTGTGACATGTCAATGATGACAATAAATGGCTTAAGTAAAGACAAAACAAATAAGAGAATTATAAAGGATGTTCAGCCATGTTTGATAGAACCTAATCCACATATGTGAATAAATTCATGCGTTAGATAACATTTATAAATAATAGTAAAGAGTAGAGCTCTGATTACAACTTTGAGTTAGTCTAACTATCACTATTCACACACAAGGTATCTATCTACCTAATACCCAATAGTTCAGTAAAATCTAGTGCACTTAGCAAACCTATTAACAAAAAACAAAAAATATTTAAAGTGTATTTCTCTCTTCTATAATACTTAATTCTAGCTTGATCCAATGTATTAAATGCTAAAAACTTTTTTTGTTGTAAAGAAGTAAATACTTCATATATATATATATATATAGTAAGCTTAAGGAAAACTTAATTCATGGTGTTGGTTGGCAATTAACAATTATTTCAACGTTAGAAGTTCAAAAATTAGTCATGCTAATTTCATCTTAATCCAGAATTTAATGCAAGTTGATATGCATTAAAAGCAAGCATACTACTTTGCATACTTAACACTATTGTGGCATCGCTCATCTATGCTATCGTTACCGGCTCCTACCTTTACTTGTGAGGAATGTTAGGTTTGGGAGCAGTGGTTTTAAGGTTTACAACTTTGTCCTATAGACTTAAGTTGTTGATGCTAGGTCTGTGAGCTCGATTCTGCAAATAGCTCTATAGTACTGTGGTCCATGAAACTAATGTATTAGTTGACTTCCAACGTTATCGTGTGTAACAGACGTGGTCCTCCACGTGGGATGCCACATGTTATCTTCTAATTATTTCAGATGGCAAATTAGTAGGTCCAGAGGTTAATTTACCAATTACCTTCATTAATTGGTATATTAATATAGTCCGTACATGATTTGTGACATTATATTTATACATACGTATGTTTGTTCCATGAATGTTTATATATAGATGTATAATATTATAGATGTATTTATTGTATTAAATATAGGACTGGCATTTTTAACCGAAAAATCGAAAACCGACTTGAAAATACCAAATCGAAAAAAAATACCGAACCGAACAAAATTAAATGGTAACCAAACTTCGGTTACCGAATTCATTTTGACACGAAAATGGTAAGCATAAATGTATGGTTCAGTCTTATCAAACCGAACCAACTTTTTTTACAAAATAAGAAAATTTAAATATGCTTTTAATTCACCTCCCAGGCTCCTATCTATTTTCTCAATTTCTCACGTTTTCTTTTTATTTATGCTCTCAGTTTCTCTCTCTACTTTATGCTATCATTCTCTCCACTCTCCGTTAGTCTGTCCACTCTGATGGGGTAAAATATTGCGCAATCAAAATTTGCCTTAAATAGTAAAAACACGAATTTAGAGGCCTAAACGAAAGAATTTGGTCAAAAAATGACGTGCACCACGCTAATGGCTGTGACTTGAATTCTCTGGGTTGTTCCAAGTCAAATTAGCCAGGCCCCACACAATTATAGAATCGTTACCTTTTGGGTCAGGTGGGCTCACGACGGTCCAGTATGGTTAGGTCAATCACAAGGGGGCATATGGCCATCCATGTTGGCGACCCAAACAGTATGAAGAAAGGAGCTCAAAAGCTCCACCTAAAGGCCAGAGTTTAGGTGTCCGACCTAAAGATTTATTTTTGTGCTTCAAACTACAGAGCTCGAACGTTAGAACTTTTCCAACGAGCTTTAAAGCTCCCTGGCCAACTACTGCGTCAAAGAAAGTATGGGCGACTGCTACTAATTCCACTAACGCAGCAGGACCTCCATGAACTTCATTAAATGCTTACCAACTACATTTAATGTACCGAAATTCATGGAGAAGCAAGGTCAGAGTTTATGATGATGAAAATATGGCCCCAGACCTGCTTTGGGAGTTCTAGCCGCATGTTTCCTCTCAGTCGTATATATACAAGAAACATTTACTTATTTTAAAAGTAGTAACAACCAGATAAACCTAAGAACTAGAGAATTAATTAAACAAGAGAGAATCAAGTATTCAATAGCAAGAAGAAAAAAGAGAAATAGAAGTTCGGAATACTCAGTAGAGCTCTTAAAATAGAGAATGCAAAACTCGTATAACTTGAGCATACTCTTATTGTAATATTATAAGGATATAACAGTTAGAAAGACTTTTGTGAGTTTGTAATAGTTGGTTGTTTATCATCAATATAAAGCAAACAGAGCTCCTAGCTCTATTCCACAGAGGAGAACTAACTCGTATATTCATACGAGGCAATCTCTTCTATACATCCTTGACTCTGTTGGTTTGTTATATTTATTATATTAATCATTTGATCCGATCATTTGACTGTGTGGTTTAAAATACCTTTCCAGTTTTTAGTACCAACACACTCAATTATCACTGCCACCACACCTCCACTCACCAGCCACTATACGTCCACTGCCCCCATACTTCCGCTCCATTTTTCTTTCATTCTTTTTCCACTCTTGGCATCATATTCATATATCTCTTTTTAAATCAAATCTTGCCCTAAAATTCGAAACTTCAAGGTACTAACAGATTCACATATTCTCCTTCTTTCTCCACTCTCAGCATTATATTTTACTGTTTTAGTGCACTGGTTGTATCACAGATTCATAGTATCACTGGTGCACTGTATATATATATATGGTGCTCTGTTTTTGTTTTAATGCTAGGCATTGTAATGTTTTTGTGCACTTTTTTAGACTTTTAGTATGTTGTGTTAAATTTTAATATACTCGCAAGCGCACGAATCAGTTTATAATAAAGCGTATAAGCGAGGTCGATCCCACAGAGACTCAAACAGTATGTTTTAAATTTTATCTTGTTAATCTTTCACTAATCCCTAATCTAGCCAAGAATAATTGATGAGAATCAAACTAATAAAATAAAATAAAATAAAAGAGAGCAAGTAAATTAAATTAATAGAACTAAATTAAATACTAATAAGCAAGATAATAAAATTAATGAATTAATTGACTAGGGTTTTGGAGTCATATATTTAATATCATATTCCTTAGTATTCATGCACATAAACTCTACTCTTATCTCGCACTAATTTGGTCTCTCGACTCTATTAGATGCGGAAAATAAAATCAATGAAGTCTAATTAATTAATAAAATCCAATTGTAATTCTTCCACAGCCAAACTAATGTATAAAATCAAAACACTCACTATATCCGTCAAAACACACCCTATATCCGCTCTTAACAAATCATAAGGTGAATCCAACAAAAAATAATGAGAATCCAACTTTATTTTTATCAGTTAAAACAGGCATCCAATAGGAAGAATTATATTTAACATTAAAGCATTAAATTGGTAGAGTCAATTGGCATGAATACGTGCAATGGAATCAATTAAATATACTCATCCTAACCCTAGCACAAATTTACGCTACCATAATAAAAATTAAATAACAAATAGAATTAAAAGAAAACTTACTTGACATTAAAATATAAAATTAAATCTTCAATCTTCTACTCTTCAAAGCAAAAATAAAAGAAAAGAAAAACAAAGAAAAGAGAGGAGAGAAAAAGAGAGAGCCACGGCAGGCACTGCTGCTGCTACTCCGCTGTTGCTTGATTTGTTGTTGTTGCATTCCTTTTATAATTGCTTTTAATGATGGCTTATGGGCTTTTGGAGTTTAGATGGGCTTTGACTAAACTTAGATAATTAATGGATTTCATTTTATGTGTGCTGGTTGTAATGGAGTGAGCTTGGGCCCATTAATTTAAATATACTTTGAATTTTCGCCCATTTACGTTGCTGAATTTTCCGTCGCAATTTCGGACTCCGAGATGGCTGAATTAGAACAAGTGCTGAACTGGAAAGTTGTATCTCTCGAAATTCTCTTCAATTTAGGCTCAAGAATCGCATCATTTGGAGTTCCGAGTAAAAAGATATGCCTCTGAGAGTATTGAGCACTTTAAGTGTCTTCACAAGATTTAATTTCTCTACTTTTCTATCTTCTTCAAATATTTTCTAACATCTGAAAAACCATTAAAAATATAAATATTAGTAATAATATATGCTCTTCAAATTATAAATTAACATAATAAATAATACCAATTCTTTGGCGCATCAAATTCCCCCCAACTTACACTTTGCTAGTCCTCGAGCAAAACAAAAGATATCAAAATAAATTATTTTCTTAAGTCCAAGCTTCTCAATATAATTCTAATACAATGGTTGTTTTAAAAATTTAATTCTCCTTTCTTTACCAATGCAACTAACTCAACAAAGATATCCAAACACCCACATACTAAACCAGTGTGATGCACATGTAATATCAAAGTTCTCAAACTAGCAAGATTAATAAAATATTTCATTCTCACTAATCCTCATTGTAAGTGTGAATTGACAATAACATAACATCATTGATATCAAAGTAAGTAAACTTTCAAATTCCATCCAAACTATGCTTTGACTCAATTCCTCACATAGCATACACTCAACAAATGAAACACTCGATAATAGGGTGCAAATGCTCTCATTACATGCGGGCTATAAAGAGTAAATGTACGCAAATTCAAAAGCCTCGCGCATGTATATATGAAAAACGCTATAAATGAAAAGAATATTAGTCTCATGAACGAATATATCCCACTAGAAAAGCGAAATGCATAAATAGATTTCCTTCACCACTCTCACCTATAAACTATACCCAAAGGATCATTAGGACTTTTTCTGGGTTGTAACGTATGTCTTAAGTAAAGGCTATCAAATGAATGGTATATAAGGGATTCAAAAATCTAAAAAATAAATTGAGATATAAAATTAACACTTTTGGGCTTAACTTTTGACTTCATATGAGCTTTTTCATTTTTTTCCTTTTCCTTTTCAATTCTAATTCTTTCTTCTTTTTTTTTTTTTTGAATTTTTTGCATCTCCTTTTGTTTCCTCACATATTTATTTCTTTCGATATTTGAAGAAGATTTCATAACTTTTTTTTCTTTCATACTTTTTCCAAGCTCATTTTTCATTATTGCCCATACATAAGATAAATAATCTCAAAATATTCTTAGATAAAAGGGTAGGCTATAAATATGGGTTAAACTCCTAACTGGAGTAGGGTAAGGATATTGGGTTAACAAAAAAAAGCTAATATAAAAGGCTCAAAGGGGTGACTAGCGGTATAAATGTAAAGGTAGGATAAGGCTAATGTGTAGGCTAACAAAGACGGCCTAAATCACTTCCTATGGTTTATAGTTCTTCAGTTCAAGTAGTATCAAGGATCTTTGAAAAATTTGCATTTCATGAACGTACCTTTCTAGTGTTCAATCAAAGCAAAGAATAATGAGACTACGCAACGAATTACGCTTTTCAAAAAATTGGAGTTGATGTATAAACCCTCAAAAAGGAAGATTGGCTCAAATACTCACGGGTTATTTAGTCTCCACATTTATGTTCTTCAAGAAATTTTAAATTGTGCTCACTCATCCATCTAGTCATGTATTAGTTGTCTTATGTAGAAATATAACGAGGATCGAAAATCATAAAATTTCTACTAATAATGATAGTAAGAGAAATAAGCATGCACATGTAAAGCATTAAGACGAATGCGTAATCGTTAGCACACTGATAGAAAGGAAATTTTAATTAAATCAAAGAACCATTGCATTTTTTTTCAAATCAAAATATGCATGACTGGCAAAATTAAGAATTTTATCCACTCCCCCCAACTTAAATGTTGCTTTGTCCTCAAAGGAACACGTTAAATTAAAATTTAAAAGAACAAGGAGGGATGTAAGATATCACCTGGATATACGATTCATCAAATAAAATAATTCCTGCAAACTAGATAAAACTTTAAGCACATAAATATTGTTAATCGTTCCAATAATATAAATGGCAAACAAAAATATATGAAAATAAATTCATAGCCAAATATATCATTATTAAATATTTAATTTCTCATAAATCAATAATCTAAAAAGTTGAGGATCATCCCAATAAAATATGTATATAATCGTAAGCTTGAAAATAAAATCAAAATAAATATAGCAATTAAGCTCGAAATAATAAGATTTCATTGTGTAATCATGACCTATTAGAGAAAAATAGTCACTTGGTAGTGGCCATGGGTCTTGAGATATACGAAAAAAATTATGATCATTCTTAAAAGAATTATAATCATCATAGATATTATCATTCACATTGGGCTCAAAATAAGGAAAATTAAAATTCAACACTTCAAGATTATGCTTGAAATTCTTTAATGGTGTTAGAAATAAATTACTAAGTTCAATCTCATCTTGAATTTCATTATCATGCAAAAAATTTGGGTCATTTGTTATACTATTTTCAAATTGAGAAAAATCGCTAGAACCTTTATTTAAGAAATTATCAATATTTCTCTCTAATTCATTATAATTATTATCATGAAGAGAATCAAGAAAAACACTAGCTTCACAAGATATATTATCATCAATTGGACCACAAGCATTTAAAAAATCTTCTAATGATATGTCATTAAAGTTCACATCTTTTTTCAAAGAAAAAGAATCAACATTATTTTCCAAAAACTTATCTTCCACTAGATTATCAATTAAATTAATTTGACGAACACTTTCATCTTCATAGTCTAAGGATGTTTTAGTTACATCAAAAATATTAAGTTCAACAGTGAGATTGCCAAAAGATAATTTCATCACACCATTCCGACAATTTATAAGAGCATTAGATGTAGCTAAAAATGGTCTGCCTAAAATTACTGGTATCTGCCCTTTCATATTAAGAGTAGGTTGAGTATCAATAACAACGAAATCAACTGGATAATAAAATGTATCAACCTTAATTAAAACATCTTCTATGACTCCTCTAGGAATTTTTATAGATCTATCAGCCAATTGAAGTGTCATATGCGTAGAATTTAATTTTCCAAGCTCTAATTTCTCATAAACAGAATACGGTAAAACATTCACACTAGCCCCTAAATCTAGTAAAGCACGCTCTATGTGATGATCTCCTATTTTACAAGATATAGTAGGACAACCTGGATCTTTATATTTAATAGGAATTTTGCATTGAATTATGGAGCTTGCTTGTTCAGCTAAGAATGCCTTTTTAGGAACAGTAGTTTTTCTCTTTTGAGTTACTAAATCTTTAATAAATTTAGCATATGAAGGGACTTGCTTAATTGCATCTAGAAATGGTATATTAATATGAATTTGCTTAAATACTTCTTGAATTTCTTCAAATTGAGCTTCCTTCCTATTGTCTTTTAGTCTTTGAGGAAACGGGGCTTTAGGCACAAACTTTCTAACTTCAACTTCTTTTGAATCATTATGATTAATGGTAGGATTAGCATCTTTCATGGGAGTGATTGACCCTTTGGAAATACTTTCCTCTTCTTTTTCCTCTACTTTTTCTTCGTTACTCACTGGCATTCTAACTTGATTATCAATCTGGCGCCCTGATCTAAGAGTAGTGATTGCATTAACTTGCCCTTGATTATGTTCAAAAGGTGGATTTTGAATTTGATTAATATTATTATTAATAATACCTTTAGGATTAGGGACATGTTGACTAGGGAATTTTTCTTTTTCTCGCACTACTAACTGGTTAGCTAACTGACCCATCTGATTCTCTAAACGTGTTATTGCTTGGGTATTTATTAAAGTAGTATTTTTTACCTCATTCATAAATGATTTCAAATTATCTTCTAGGGATGAAAATTGTTGTTGTGTAACAAAAGATGTGGCATTATTCATGTTCACAGGAGCTTTAAAACCTGATAGATTTTGACGAATGTTATTATTCTGATTTCCTATATTATTAATCGATTGATTTTGGGACCACGAAAAATTAGAATGATTTCTCCACCCGGGATTATAAGTTTCTGAATAAGGGTTGTGATTTTGCCTAAATTCATTAGTAGCATTTACTTGTCCTAGATTATCTACAGTGTACCCTAACATAGATGGACAAGATGTAGCTAAATGCATAGGACTAGCACAAATAGAGCACACTTCATTATGCACAAGATTGACTGAGTTATTGGACAGTCTCATCGTTAAGGCTTCTAATTTATTATTTAAACTATCTAATTGTCTTCTAGTTTCTACATCTTCATGAATTTCATAAATTTCCATCTTTTTAGATTGAGATTGCGTTCCCCTCTTAGAAAAGTCCCATTGTTGAGAACTTTCAGACAAATTTTCTAAGAATTGATAAGCTTCTTCTTCGTTTAGACTTAGAAAACTACCCTTATTCATAGATTCTATCATATTTCGATTAGTTTGTGAGAGGCCATTATAAAAATATTGAATTAATCTCCAAGTTTCAAAACCATGATGTGGACATCTAAGTAATATATCTTTAAATCTTTCCCATGCTTCAAAAATTTTTTCCTCATCATCTTGGCAAAAATCAGTTATTTTTCTTCTAAGTTCATTAGTTTTAGCCATAGGAAAAAATTTTGCCAAAAATTTAGTAACCAACCCCTCCCATGTCGTGATAGATCTTGAGGGTAAAGAATTTAGCCAAGCTTTAGCTTTATTTTTTAGAGAAAAGGGGAATAAACGCAACCTAACGGATTCATCAGAAAAATTTTGAAATCTAAAAGTAGCGTATATTTCTAAAAAGTCTTTTATATGAAGATATGGATCTTCCATCTCTAAGCCATTAAAAGTAGGGAGTAGTTGAATCACATGTGGTTTTAATTCAAAATAAACGGCTGTAGTAGCCGGTAAAACAATGCATGAGGGAGGATTAGTAGATATAGGAGCAAATAATTCTTTTAAAGTTTTATTATCTTCACGATCCCCCATCTTTAATTCTTCTTCAAATAAAGGATTAATTTCTAAATTTTCTATCCTATAAAGCCTCACTTTTCCTCGCTTCCAACAAACGCTCATAAACTAAACAATTTCCTCTTTTTTTTTTTATTTAATTTTTTTATATATTAATTAATTTTTATGGTTTTTTTAATAATAATAAAATCCTTTTTAATTTTTTTATTAATTAATTTTTTATTAATAATTAATTAACTAATTTTTATTTTTTTAATAAAATAATTATATTAATAATAATACTAATAATAAAATATATATATATATATAATATTAATAATAACTTATTTAAAAGGTATTAGTAATAAATTTAATTAAATAATAATAATAATAATATAATATATATTGGAGTAAATAAAAGGGTTGATAATAAGGAGGAATGGCTTGAGACAAAAAGAAGGTTTCTTTGTTGCTGCCAAGTATTGAACCTATGACCTCTTCTAACCAAAGCCAAACACTTACCAACTAAGACAGAAACACTTACTGTAATAAATTGCACTTCTGCGTATATATTGTTTCGCACCCAGATCTTTTAATTACCCCAAAATTAAATAAATAAATACTTTCTTCTTCTTTTTTTTATTTTTTATTTTTTAGTATATAACCGAATATTCTGGTTTCTGTATTCTGTTTTTTTTTTTTTTTTTTTTTTTTTTTTGTGTTTTTTTTTTAAGAATAAAACTAGTAGAAGGAATTTAATTACTAAATTAACAAGATTAGATTAGAGTCCCCGGCAACGGCGCCAAAAAATTGTTGTGTTAAATTTTAATATACTCGCAAGCGCACGAATCAGTTTATAATAAAGCGTATAAGCGAGGTCGATCCCACAGAGACTCAAACAGTATGTTTTAAATTTTATCTTGTTAATCTTTCACTAATCCCTAATCTAGCCAAGAATAATTGATGAGAATCAAACTAATAAAATAAAATAAAATAAAAGAGAGCAAGTAAATTAAATTAATAGAACTAAATTAAATACTAATAAGCAAGATAATAAAATTAATGAATTAATTGACTAGGGTTTTGGAGTCATATATTTAATATCATATTCCTTAGTATTCATGCACATAAACTCTACTCTTATCTCGCACTAATTTGGTCTCTCGACTCTATTAGATGCGAAAAATAAAATCAATGAAGTCTAATTAATTAATAAAATCCAATTGTAATTCTTCCACAGCCAAACTAATGTATAAAATCAAAACACTCACTATATCCGTCAAAACACACCCTATATCCGCTCTTAACAAATCATAAGGTGAATCCAACAAAAAATAATGAGAATCCAACTTTATTTTTATCAGTTAAAACAGGCATCCAATAGGAAGAATTATATTTAACATTAAAGCATTAAATTGGTAGAGTCAATTGGCATGAATACGTGCAATGGAATCAATTAAATATACTCATCCTAACCCTAGCACAAATTTACGCTACCATAATAAAAATTAAATAACAAATAGAATTAAAAGAAAACTTACTTGACATTAAAATATAAAATTAAATCTTCAATCTTCTACTCTTCAAAGCAAAAATAAAAGAAAAGAAAAACAAAGAAAAGAGAGGAGAGAAAAAGAGAGAGCCACGGCAGGCACTGCTGCTGCTACTCCGCTGTTGCTTGATTTGTTGTTGTTGCATTCCTTTTATAATTGCTTTTAATGATGGCTTATGGCTTTTGGAGTTTAGATGGGCTTTGACTAAACTTAGATAATTAATGGACTTCATTTTATGTGTGCTGGTTGTAATGGAGTGAGCTTGGGCCCATTAATTTAAATATACTTTGAATTTTCGCCCATTTACGTTGCTGAATTTTCCGTCGCAATTTCGGACTCCGAGATGGCTGAATTAGAACAAGTGCTGAACTGGAAAGTTGTATCTCTCGAAATTCTCTTCAATTTAGGCTCAAGAATCGCATCATTTGGAGTTCCGAGTAAAAAGATATGCCTCTGAGAGTATTGAGCACTTTAAGTGTCTTCACGAGATTTAATTTCTCTACTTTTCTATCTTCTTCAAATATTTTCTAACATCTGAAAAACCATTAAAAATATAAATATTAGTAATAATATATGCTCTTCAAATTATAAATTAACATAATAAATAATACCAATTCTTTGGCGCATCATAGTACACTAACTTTTAACCTTGTAATGAATATTGGTGGATATATTATGTATATATATTGTGGTTAGATGATAGATGAACATGAACTGATGAAGTCAATTTCATTCGTTATTTTTTCTATTTGCTGTTATGCTATAATGGTGGAATATATATTAACTAGTTTTCAATCCCAGGTTATAAAACTATTATATTAACATTTTTTAAAATATTTTAAGTGAATTTTGTTTTGCAAGGAATCACTCATGTATGTTTTAGTACAATAAAAATTATAAATTTGTACTTGATTTGTTAAAAACTCAATATAAGGAAACTCATGCTAAAGAGAAATTAATAATTAAAATATTGCACTACTTTTTAGTGTGCAATTGGTTTAAATAAAATATGGAAACAATGTAATAGTAAATTGAAACCTTTTCATTTGGTTTAGATAAAATATTCTGTTTAAGTAACTTGCCACATAGAATAATCGATAATTGATGGAGGTAATATATAGCTAATAAGGAGGTAATAAGTGGAGAAGAGTCATAAAGTCAATGCAAATAACGAATTATGAAAAGAGTTATCGAATAGGCATATAACGATAGAAGTAAAAAAAGATTGAAGAAAAGAGTAAAAATTTTAGTTATATGAGCAAAATGAGTGTATTTAATAAAGGGATACATGGCTATGTAACCGGAGAAATAATAAATGAACTACTTCCTCCATTATATATATATTAGCTAATGCTCGTACCTACGGCACGATTCGATTGTACATATATATATAATTGGCGACACTATCTAAAATCATATTTATTATTAATTTTTTTTTATATATAATACTCATAATTTTAATTATATTTTTATCTCATATTAAGAGTTCTTATTCTAATTTTGCTATTTTTTAGATAAATTAATTTTAATATTATCCTAAAAAATAGTAGTATAATCTTAATTTGAAAATAAGAGGAATTAAATTTCCCTTATGGGATTAATTTTAATTTTTAATCCTAACCAAAATTTAAAAATATAATTGTGTGCCTATTACTCAAATGGTAGAGTAAATTAAATCTATCTATCTGTTATAATTGGGACGAAAAATGGCCTAATTCAACATATTTTTGATTGAGCTAACCCCAATATAGGACGGACTCCTTCTTCTTTATTTTATAATTTGAAAAAGTAAGAGTACTAAATAGCTTAAGTTCGTGTTCACTTAAATTCTGTCAATTTGTCTCAACTTTACTGAAATATAATATTTTTTCTTTAAAATATCCATCTAATTACAACATGTAAGGAAGGGAAGATTGATTTAAGTTTTATACGTATATATAGTAAATAGGGTAAATTTTAATTCATTTTTTTTAAATAAATATGCTTTTAGTTAAATATAGTTTCAATTAATCATATTTTTAGATATATCGAGTTCAAATTTGATAAAACCCTAAACTTAGCTATTGATTCACTGTAAATAAATTTAATCTCAACATAATTCATTTAGGGTATGTTCTTTTCACGTGATTTTCAAATAATTAAGATTTGAAAAATCATGTGATTTACATAATTTAAGAGTGTTCTTTTAGGATAAATTTTCATATTTTAAATTCTGTCAAATTTTGAAATCATGTAAATCACATGATTTCAAAATCCACTCAAAATGTTGGGATTTTGGAATCCCCAGAGTTTAAATTTTATTAATCGCTTTTTAGTTTTATCTCTCTCCTATTATTTGTTACTAAGACTTTTCTTTTAAACTAAAATACCTAAATGTATAAAAATCATATTTAAACCCAACTTACACAACTGTATTTTAATTTTTTTATATTTTGTTTAAAAAACACCTAAATTGAAAATTATGAGATTTTAGATCAGATTTTTAAATCTTATGATTTATCAAATCATATGATTTCTAAATTTTGTAAAAATAAGACAACCTTATATATTTTCATTAGTTTTTTTTTTTTGGATTTTTAATATTTTGAAATTACTAATCACATAGAGGATAAACGTATGACAAGAGAATAATTGAATAAGTTTAAATTAATATATTTATATTTAAATCAGCATAATATTTAAAAATTAAAATTTGTTTTAAGAGAAAATAAACTATTATTATTATTCTATTTTTAAAAAATGATAAATATAATATTAGATATACTCTAAATTTTGGAAATGCCCTTACCACCTACAATTAACTTGTTTATTATTTATTTATTTTTATCATTTCTCATAATTAATTATATTTTTTTCTTCAAACAAACTGATATTGTAAATATCACTATTTTAGTCTTGAGAGATAAATAAATAAATCCGTTAGTTCTAAATTTTTTAATGATTAACAATGTAGTTGTTAATGTATATATGACATGATGCCCTTTGTATTTGTTTTTTAAAAATAAAGGGGTGTTAAAAATTAAAATTCTTACATTCAACTATTTATAATAAGAAAATATTAATAATTTTGAGCAATTGAAACTTACAGTGAATTTAATATAACTAAATGTTAAAATATTAATAAATAATTAATATTGATAGTAAAAAATACTCATTCATGCCTAATAATCAAATGATGGTAGTGAAAAATAAAACTAAAGAAGTCATTTTAGTAATAAAACTATTCATACATACCTAATATTCTAAAAAAAAAACTAAATTTTAATTCTAATTTAAGTTATTCGATTATTTATTTATTTATTACGGTTCTAAACACTTCAATATTCAATAGTGATTAGTTAATTAATAAATACTTGTTTAGTTATCATAGAACTATGCTACACAAATTAAAATTAATTAAGAGATAAATATTTTTTTTAGTTTATCACATAAATTAAAATTAATTAAGAGATAAATACATATTTAGTTATCATATAAATATGTGAGCTGTCAAATGAAAACATAAAGAATCAGTTAAGAGTCTTTGAACCGTTAAATTAAAATATAAAGACTTCAATGAAATATGAACCGCTACTTTAGATATAAGTTTAAATAGTCCCATAATATTTGTACTGAATGTTGTATAGCAATGGTTAATGGTTGGTTTTGGAGCGAGTTGTGTTAGATTCAACCTTGGCCTGCCAAAAAATATAATAAATCTAACATTAATCAAAGGTTGAAGAGAGTTTTAAATATGAAAATCCAAAGACGCCACGTTTACTATATGACTTTACCTACCTATCTTTGATATGAAAATCAAAAGATGTTAGATTTATTATTACTTAATATATTCTTTAATAAATAATATACATGTTAAATAATATGAAGATGCTACAAATATAGAAAAAACTATAATTTCTAATTAAACAAAATAGGAATATACAACAATATTGGAGATGCTATTATATAAATAATTTACATGTTAAATAATCTGGGACATATCGAAAATACATAACGACTCTAATTTACAAACAAATATTTAATGGCTATAGAGATACAATTAGAATTTTTATAGATTTTAAACTCTCTAATATAGTTAATTAACTAAATACCTATAATTTACAAATAAATATTTAATGGCTATAGAAACATAATTAGAATTTTTATAGGTTTTAAACTCTTTAAAATAGTTAATTAACTAAATACCTATTATTATAATTAATATTACCAACATGCCAATCGTGAGACGTTGAATCAAAAGATAAATATTCACATTAAAACTGAACTACCAGTTAGGAACATAATCATAAAAAGTTCTGTTATTTCAAGACTGACTTGATTTATTAATAGATATATACTAATGGATTTGGTTCTCTTTTTTATGTGTGCTGATGTGCTACTGGCCTACTGCTAGTATTTTTTTTTTTGGTATTACCGAAAATTATCTAATATCGTATCGATTTTTTGGTTACCGTTTAATGATCGGTTTGGGATCGGTTTGTGGTTTCACGTTACCGAATAGGTTCGGTGCGGTAATTGAACCAAATCCAGCCCTAATTAAATATATGTATATATATGTTTGTTAACGAGTCTAATTTGGTTGTTAATGGGTTGACTTGTGTTTGACTCAAAACAACACGTTTTGCTTGGTAGTTAATAACGGGTTGTGCTGGGTTGTTCGTTAATATAACGAATCAAGTTTGAATACGATATATTTATTCAATAAAACTCACTCGTTTAAACTCAAACTAATATAATCCCAAACACGTTCAAATATAACGCAAACACAACTTGAATTGATGCATTGACAAGTCTAGAACCCAACATAAAAGCACAATATTTTCTCTTTTTTTTTCTTTTAATTACAAAAATAATCTCTTACAGCATCTAGTACTCCTTACTATAAATGTTATTGGCCACATGTTTTATATTTACACCAACGATTATCGTCAGAGGAGGCGGCACAACATGTTAAAAAGTGGGCAATTGCCTCCTCAATTTTTTTGAAACTACAGTTTTTGCTTCAATGTTTTTTTTTTCAAAAATATATATTTGTTTAAGTTTGCCACCTTTCAATTTGAAAAAAATATTATTAGTATTAATTTTACGCCCTCTAATTATGAACAAAAATAATATTAGTACTGATTTTTTTTCTTTAATTTTTATAAATAATATTAATATTAAATTTATCTTCCTTTAAAAATATTTTTAATTCCGGCCCTGATTATTATTAAACATAAAGTACCTTTCTCATGAGGTTGTTACAAACCGAAGTTGTCTCAATGTTACAAACTGAAGTTATCCCGATGTAAGAGTTTAATATTAAATTTTCACATTCTAAAAAAATATCAAATTGATTATTATATTGATCATATTTGAAAGAAGAAATTTGCCTATTAATTTCAAACGAAATTAGTATATTTTCAAATTTCTATGATAGAAAAGAAAAATAAAAAAAATATGTTCCAATGGAGTTTTCTATAAACATTTTTATGTGAAACTCACTAATTTTCTCTCATTCTTAAATAAATGCCAAGTAAGATAGAAAAGTAAGATAGAAATGGCACAATTAGAGATATTTTATTTGAGACTTTTCTATCTACACAATTATATTAAATGGCATCAAATAAATATATAAATGTATTAAAAACACGATGACACATAGGATATAAATGAATTTATAGAAAATACAGAAATGGCCTTATTAAATACTTCTAGCTTGTTGTCCGAATACTTGCAAAAAAAGAGAGGGTGATTTTGTTCCTAATTTATAAGATCATCCATGTTATAATTCTATCCAAAATTTTCATTTTGTTTACTCACTTAATGGGATAAATTTACAAAAATCATTAATTATTTAACTTGTTTAATGTTTATTAAGGATAAATGATCTTCCCAAAACATCCCCAACATCTTCCCTCCTATAAAATTAACTTTAATTATAATATTAAAAATTCCCTTCGTTATTTCACTCCGTCGAAATTAACACTAATGATAACAACATGGAGCTGCACCAATTCCCCATGAATGGCTGCCTAACAATATTTTGTAAATATAAGTTTATATATATATTGGGTCTATAATCTAATTTCAGATTGAATCCATGTCTAATTAGAAAAAAAATATTTATGACCTTCACATACATCATCATTAACTTTTTTTGATTCATGTAATCAAGTTTTAGATTAACAATGGTTGTTTATTTATTTAATTAATTATTTTTATTACAAGAGAGAAAAAACATCACAAAATAAATTATGGGTAAGGTAACCAGCAAGGTCTCAGCCATTTGTAGAAGTCTATTTCTCATTGGTATTGTTTAAATTTAATGAAGAAAGGTGGCGGAAAATTATGAAAAGGGAATCTGACAAAAAAAAATTAAGTTATACTAATTAGATTATTCATGTAAAAGTTATATACATAAATGCATATTTAATATATATATATATATATATATATATATATACTTGGATGCATGTTTAGGTTGTATTAGATTTTAATGGAATGTAGGAAATAATGGTATTTTCGAAAAATTGCATTCTCTTTAATTTTAAATTTGAAAAGGATAATTGGATAAACATACTATTTTTGTTAAGAATGAAATAACTATCTTTATTTGTAGAATGGATGAATTGAAAGATGTAATCCATAGATTTAGAATATAAATAAATAAAATAAGGGTGTTCTTAAATGCACCCACATAATCAGTCTTTTCACCCCAGTGTGAAAATACTTTCTTCTCACCCCCATCAAATCTTTAGAAAATCTTGCACTTCACCCCAGTGGTGGGGTGAGTTTACTAAAACAATATAAAGACGATTAAAATTTGTCGCTAAAAGTAAAAATATTAAATAATATTAAATTTTTCATTAATATAGGACATAATAGACAAAAATTACATTGTTCTTCATAAATTTCATTAAAAATTTCGTCTAAATAGTACCTCTGAAGATACAAAATATTAATTATGATAAATACAGTTTTAACAATTATATGATATTTCATATAATCTTTTATTATTCATTGCTCTTAAATAGTTATTATTCATATTTTAAATTTGTCTACAAATTTTATTTTTATCACATAAGTAAATATAAGTTTTAATTCACTATATCAAAAATATTAAAAGATCAAAAGTTGATCCATATATATATAGTAGTATGCTTGATATACAAAAGAAATTTGAAATATTTACTCCGTTTTTAATTAAATTTAGATCATCCTTTATTTTTTAAGCATTTTGAAAAAAAATATTAGTTATTTTCAACACAATTATAAATAAAAAAAATTAAAGTAATTCTTTTATAATATATATGAAAATTTAAACATTAATTATAATTAAAGAAAAGCCCAGAAAAGCCCTTAAGCTATTTTTTCTTTATTAACATTTTTTTGTACATACTTACGTAAACTCTCTATCTCTCTCTCTCTCTAAAATGTACATGTGAACTATATGGAGTAATAAGTTAGGTTAGATTGCAAAGGCTCGGAGAAGCCGTTGAAGTTAACTAATTAATTAACAAAAGTAATAATTAATTCATATATTATATAAATATGTCTTAATTCACTGCATCAAAAATATTAGAAGATCAATTTTATTTTTATCAAAAATACTAGAAGAAAGATAAAAACTAGCGGGAAAAAAAGTGAATAGTGATGAATTTTTTCAAGTGTTCTTAAATGTGTTCACAAAATTCGTCTTCTCAACCTGCTTGTTCTTAAATGATTTTTTAACGACTTAAAAACATTTTCTTCTTTCTTTTTTAAAAAAGTTATCTTTTGTGAAAAGGGAAAAATGAATTGGAAAAATAAAATGATTTTTATAAAAATAAGTCATTTATTAAAGTATTTTGTTACTTTCGATTTCTAAGATATTTAATTTTTTGGAGACTAAAAAAAATGATTTCCTTGCAAAATATTAAAATGATAGAGATTTTCTCACCAAACTATTTTATTTTTCAATACTTTTTTACGAGTAATTTTAAGAATTTAAATATTGAAATAATAAAAGCACAATATGCAATACATATATATAGATATATATTATGACATATTAAGCACATGTTAAGACAAAAATTTTTTAACTTTGACATTGGATAACTTAACATGAGTTTTATTGAACTCTACATGCATGCACAAATAAAAAGATTGAATAAATTAAGAAAAATATCATTGAAAATGTTATTGTGCCGGGGCAAATAAAAATAAAAATCTAGCACTTAATATAAAAGTATAAGAATATTTATTATAAACCACTTAATATAAAAGTATAAGAATATTTATTATAAACTTACATTTATGAGATATATGTAATTAAATGAAAATGGTAGATGATTGTTTGTTGGAAAAAAATAATGTTTTTTTAAAATTTTAAGTGGGTGAAAAGACAAATTAGTGGGAATTTTTTCAAAGCATAAAAAGTGGGGTGAGAAGAAAGGGTTTTATACTATTTTTTAGATTAAGATTAACGGACTTTTGGTGGGGTGAGAAGACGAATTATATGGGTGCATTTAAAAACACCCTAAAATAAAAAACCCAACAAAACTCGTTGTCCGAACTATTTGCCTGCAAACAGGGCAGCCTTTTATATGGGAAACTTGGCTAAACACCTGTCAAAGTTTTAAAAAATAGAGTATGCTTGTAAATGTTTTAAGTGGAGGTTTGTTTTCTATGTATTATTATATTATATTATATTATATAAATCATAAATAAATGAGACTCAGATTCATTACTTTTAATTTTAAATAAAAGTGAACCATAATCACTCAAAATAATTCTATTAAGTGATAGCAAAATATTTTAAATTTATATATTATCAAGAATTACAAAATATAATATTGCATCAATAGTGTTTAACAAACCGTAAATTCTATTTTTTAATCCATTGGAAAAAAAAAATAGTCAGGTGTTTAGCCTCCAACAACTTCCACTCTCGCACCTCCAACAACTTCCATATTTCTTGTTGCCAAATATTTATTTTGCGATTAAGGGATTGAGCTTAGGTTAAAAATGGACTTTGTGAATTGTAATCTAACCATCAAGTCCCTGAGGGTTAAGCCGAGGTTAAAAAATTGATGGTGCGGAACGTCAAAGATTGTTCAAAGAAGTACGGCTCAAATCTAAACATTGTGTGAATACTCGAATCTTTTCTCACTTTTATATACATCTGTGTGTGTAAAAAGAATTGAAAATGGTGGTACTAATTTAAGTGGGGCAGGGAACATTGAGTCCTCCATCCATCCATAGGAGCACAAAGCGAGACACCTAGACAATGATTAGATTGATACGTACCTAGCCTGCCATTCTAAATTTGTTACAATCCCAAAAAACAGTAACGCAGCTTGGACTTTTCTCTCCATCTCTTTCAAAGAGGTATTTGTAATTTTAAACAAAATAATATTTATTTATCTTTTAAATTAGATTTGGGACTCCAAACATCAAACCGCGGCATGGCTCAGTTAAAAAAAGGGAGAGTTTCTCACTTTTTCATCTCGTGTTACAGTTTGATCGATCCTTGAAAAATTCAGTTTCATTTTTTTCCCACTCAAAATCGAATACAAGATATATATGTATGTGTAGCATTTATATCAAAATAAAATAAATAAAAAACTTATGTCAAACGATCACCGACCATCCAATTGGAATCTAAATAGATATTTTTTGTCCGTATGATAATGAGCATACGTGCATATATGAAAGTGTTAGTAATGAATTTACGGATTTACCTATTTTAACAAGTAGAATATTCAGAGAGGCTTTGATAAAACGAGCAGGGGCGAATCCAGAAAATATCTAAATTGTTATATACCTCTCCCACGAGATTATGCGGATGATATAAAAATATATTTGGAAACTGATGCTTTTAATTAGCAAAGAAATAAAGAACAAAAAAGAAGACATAAAATCCCTACTAGACATTATATATATACCTATCCCACCATAATTAAGTAGCTATAAATTCAAAGCTAAAGTGAAATGTCAACTAGGCCATTCACCCCGAAAATATCTAAATTGTTATAAATTCATTGATAACTACCTTAGTTGTGTAGCTCGAATTTTATTTTCAAATAAAAAGTTTACAAGCACTAAATTTTTTTATTTTAGAAAAAAAATAAAATTCCAAGATAGAGTTTAGTTAAAGAATAATCTTTTTAGCATAATTAAGCTACCAACTTTAACACACGCCTTTTGTTCTCTTTCCATAGCCTCGCAATTTTAAAATATATGTAAATCTCGTATTAATACATGTCTATTTTATTTTATTTTTACAATTAAGCGATAAAATAGTATTAAAAAGTAGAGTAATTTTATTTTTATCCACCAAATTTTTCATTTAATCCACTCATAAATCACGGAAATTTTGAACAAGATTTCACAAAATTACCCTTTTTAAAATTAATAAATATATCTACCAATTAAAATTAAATTATAATTATATAAATTTAGATTCCATTTTAATTAAGATTCCCTATTTAAATATGTTTCCTAATCTAAATATGACTCCTTTTTAATTGACTTCATATTTACCTTTTTTAAAAAATTTCAACGATTTATGTTTAGTTCGTGTGTATTGATCGATTTCAATATATCAATACGTATCTTTTCGAATAAAATAAAAATAAATGTTTAATGAGAGAGTAACAAAAATGCCAGAGTCTCTACAAAATCATCAACAACACTATCATAAACCCTTCATGACGAATAATCAAAAAAAATTCAGTCATGACAACATTCGAGACAACTTTTAGCTTTGTCTAAGAAGATGTATAAGAATATGCCTTAGTAAATTGTTTTTGATAATTTCCTATATCTATAGTATATTCTTTGTTCTATTCCCCGGTAAATATTAACGGTAAGTTTTTATAAATATAAAAAAGAAAACATATCTTAGTACATAAATTTTATTGTTAGCATTTATTATATTATAATAGAAGTTTTTTGTTTTTCTGTGAAAAAGTAAGGCCCTGTTTGGTGGAGTTTTCTAGTTGAGTTTTTTTTGTTGGGAAGTGTGAAAGTTGGTTAGAAAGTTGAATTTGATTTTTGTTAGATTTTTTTTTCAATCAATTAAAAAAAAAACTCATGAAAAAAATCTCAAAAAATAGTTACAATGAATCTTATTTTATAGATCTCAGTTATTAGGTTTCAAATATATATATATATAATTTTTTTTATCTAATTCCTATTTTTGGGTTTAAAGTTATGATATTTTAAAAGTTTAATGAGAGAAATTAAAGTGAAGTAAATATTTCCAAAATTTACTTTTTGGTTTTCTAGTTTTCTACCGAAGAGGAGCTAAAAGTTTAAAAGTCATTTATCTTTGGCCCCCATTTACTTAGGCAAATTCCTGTGGCACCCAAAGTTTTCTTTAAGGGTGTGTTTGATTGACAATATTTTTCATGAAAAATGAGCATTTTTCACTTGATTTGACAACTTAAAGTGTTTGATTGGCTTTTTTTTTTCTAGGCAATTCAATTCCCACTTTTGCCTCACACATGTGCATTTTCAAGGCAATTGAGGAAAATATTTTCTTTGGGGGGAGGTGGTTTTTGTTTTCCATGTTTGGGCACGGTTCACGAGACAAGATTTTTATCATTTTCTACATTAAAAATGCCATAACTTAAAATATAAAATTCAAAATAATATAAAAATTTAATATTTAAAATCTACTAATCAAGATCAATTAAACAAGATCTATCATGATTATATAATTATGTAAAAAAAATAACAATAATTTTTTCTGCATTAAAAATGCCATAATACAACCAATATTTTCCGGGTAGAAAATTAAGGCAATCAAACACACTGCACTACATTTTCCATGCAACTCAATTCTAGGCAATTCAATTGCCAGTAACTTATTTTCTTTCCATGCAAGTTCCATGCTTGCAATCAAACGCACCCTAATTTTCCTTTGGCACCTATTAGTTGAAATCGTCCGGCCAACAAGCGAACCTGTTAACTCCTTTTACCAATAGACTTGTTGTTCCAACAATACCCTTTGTAAACTTGCAACTTTGGTTTGTTCCATAAGATTTAAGGTGTGTTTGTTTTTTTTAACCTTTGATTGGTGAATGCTGATTACTGAGTATTAAATGTTGAGTTAAAACTCTAAAAACACTATTTGTTTTTTATTTTGAATGAGGTTATGAATTTTAGGTTTCTATATAAAACGATGGTTTAAATTCAGCATTAAGCATTTAGCGGGACTAATGACTCTTAATGCTAAATGCTTAGTCATTAAAAAAATTGCAACTCTTAATGATTTAAAAAAAAACACCATAAGTCACATTTGAATGCTTAAAACTCTCTCATTAAACATTCAGATGCAAAAACAAGCACCCCCTTAAATTTTTCCAAAGTTGTACTTCAAGATTACTTCTGTTAAAATAGCTTAAACCCTAAAAGAAGAAACTTTGATCAACTATCAAATTTTAAATTAAAACAATAATTTTCACCATGGAATTGGAATTTTGAAAAGGGGGACAGTAAAATGTATATTTACTTTAGAAGATTATTATTATTATTATCTGAAGATGGATCTTGAGTGAAGAAAATATTAACGTCTTAAATTAAGAGTCAATTTTTCGAGGGTGCTAAAATTAATTAGCAAATTGAACATAGTTAAATATTTTTAATTTATAATTAATTAATAGTACATTTTTTTTCCTTTTGTTAAGCTATTTTCGCTCCTCATTCTAACTTGTTCATGTTTAAAAGGTTGGTTTCTATCTTTGATATGTATTCCACTTTTAATTAGCATACAAACAAACAAAATTAGAAAATAAAAATTTCAATGAACAAGTAATCTTGAGGGAGCAAAGTTAAGATTTATAAACAAATTTATATATAAAAAATATTAATAACAATAAATTAAGTGCGTTGTGTAATAAAAACAACATGCATATGCACACGCATTAGTATCTACGTTGAGCAGGAATTTGTTGACCTTACTTTAATTAGGGTTATGGTGACCTTGCATTTGATTGATGGGTATAATAAAATAATAATAAAATAATTGTAGTGAGTCATTCAAATTTTATTACATTCACCAATTAAATGCAAGACTTACCAAACAAATTATATTCACGTATATTGGTTAATAAAATTGTAGATACTGAATTTGAAATTCTAATCTAATAAAAACTTTATATGTTTAAGGTAAATAAATAGATATTTTGTTGTAAAACTATACTAGTATGTACATCAACAAATTAAATGAAAAAGAAAAAATATATATATAGGGAAAGCTTAGAGCTTACCAAAACTTGTGTGAGTGTATATATATCATGCAGCTAATTAACTATATTTCTTTTCAGATTTACTTATTCAGTTGATTTAGGAGTTTATTTTTCTGTTTTGGGATGACCAGTTAAAAAACAAATTTCGTCAATGGGAGGAGTATTTTTGGTACATCTCGTATTTTATTAAATATAATTTACAAGTTAACCTATTGACTAAATGGTTTCCGTTAAAATAAGTGCCAAAGAAGAATTAATAAAAACTTTGGATGGCAAAAGGAAATTAAACTAAATAAATGGAGATCGAAAGTAAGTCACATAGGTCTGAAGTCAAACTACCGCAACTAATTTTAAATAGAAAAAAAATATGCTTAATTTTGTTAAATAAAAAGAGAGATAAAAAGAAGAATCTCTATTGAAATCAAGGGGGAATGGAAAAGTACGATTACAACATTCAACTAACATCAAACCAAGTATGCGTGACATCAAATTTAATTTTTTTGAAAGTTAAGGACCCCGACTTAATCTAAAATAGTGGCTTAGCCAATATTTCATTTTAGTCAAAGTTTAACCAGTACTAAATAATAAAAATAATATTAATAAGTAAAAATAACACGACATATATGTACAGTAAAAAGTATATATCAATACATGTTAGTTTTTAGTAATTGAATCAAAATATTTTTAAGTTCTTCAACTTAACTAGTTTATGTCAACTTTAACGGTTGAAGTGAATAGAAGGGTTAAAATAAAATTTGTTCAATAATTTTAGAATTTAAATAATATTTTTTAAAAAATTAAGAAAGCTTAAGTACAGGGCCGGCTCAAGCCACCGCCTAAGGTCTCCCACGTATTAAGCTTTCCATTTATTTGGGGCCTTTTATATGTGTATATATACATATATGTATGTTATATGAATAAAGTTATTTGGTGTTATTAGATTTAACAAGATTGACCTTCTGTTTAGTGGTTGGTGATTCAAGCCAAAAATAAAAAAAAATAATTCAATGTGCGGGTCCTCCTGTGTTTGAGTCCCGGGGATGCCTTTTTTTTTTTTTTTGACATTTTGACTAAAAACTCTGTTTTATTTTATTATTTTATTTGTTTACTTACGTTACATGAATATACAAATATACAAATATATATATATATATATATAAAATCCACAAAGCTTTTTTATTAACTTTCTTTAATGAGGTATTCAATAATTAATTGTCTTTTTCTTAACAAAATCTTTGCATTATCTAATATATCCTTGTATATCACAACCAATGGCACTTTCTCTGTTTCTTTCTTTCTATTATTTCTGTATATCTTTTTGTTCTCTAATTCAAAGTGATTTTTTCATATAATGAATTGATTTGAGGTTTTTTTTTTAATAAAACTCTATCATTTAACTTTATATAAAATCAACAAAACTTTTTTATTAGCTTTCTTTAACGAGATATTTAATAATTAATTGTCCTTTTCTTAACAAAGTCTTTGCATTATCTAATATATCATTATATATCACAACCAACAACACTTTCTCTGTTTGTTTCTTTCTATTATTTCTGTATATCTTTTTGTTCTCTAATTCAAAGTGATTTTTTCATATAATGAATTGATTTGAGGTTTTTTTTTAATAAAACTCTATCATTTAACTTTATATAAAATCAACAAAACTTTTTTATTAGCTTTCTTTAACGAGATATTTAATAATTAATTGTCCTTTTCTTAACAAAGTCTTTGCATTATCTAATATATCATTATATATCACAACCACCAACACTTTCTCTGTTTGTTTCTTTCTATTATTTCTGTATATCTTTTTGTTCTCTAATTCAAAGTGATTTTTCCATATAATGAATTGGTTTGAGTGTTTTTTTTAATAAAACTCTATCATTTAACTTTATATAAAATCAACAAAGCTTTTTTATTAGCTTTCTTTAACGAGGTATTTAATAATTAATTGTCCTTTCATAACAAATTCTTTGCATTATCTAATATATCCTTATATATCACAACCAACAACAGTTTCTCTGTTTGTTTCTTTCTATTATTTTTGTATATCTTTTTGTTCTCTAATTCAAAGTGATTTTTCCATATTATGAATTGATTTGAGCCTTTTTTTTAATAAAACTCTATCATTTAACTTTTGTCGTGAGTAAATTTTATATTACTAAAAAAATTTTAACTACTCTTTTTATAATTTTTAAATGTCATTGTTCTATGATTATTTTTGTATTGCGAGTTTATTGGTGTAATTATATGATTTTTCTTTATAATGAATTGATTTGAGTTTTTCTTTCTTTCTTTAATTTTTTGTAAACCTCGCTACCTTTTAGTTTTTTTTTTACTAAATTATATATGACTAAAAAAATTTTAAATTTATTTTATGTGCTTATATTACATGAAGATACAAAAATACAAAATGGTTTTAAAATAAAAATTCGCCTTACAACTCCTCAAAACTCAAGACCGATCCTGCTTAAATAGAATTGACCCCGTGATTTAGGAGTCATTTTCATAGTTTACTCTCTTATAACGATAATTGCGGTTTGAAAAAAAAATCAATAATTGGTACTGCTGTAAGTGAAGAGTCCAAAAGCAATAGTTCTTGACCGGGACACTCCCATGACTTATTGCTAATGCCAACCAAGTCTACACTCGTGAGAGCTGAGGGGTCCACTAATTTTGCCTAATTCAATTGCATAGACCCTTGTATCCGCGTTGCATATTTTTTTCTTTTTATACATAATCAATAATTTAAATCACAAGATTAATATAGGTTTATATTTTATCATTAATTTTTAGTGTTAATCTTATAAAATTTAAATATAAATTTTTAATTTGAAATCAGATCATCCTTCTAGATCAAATATACATTAAGATTAATTGTATATATACTCGGTTATAAATAAAACATTGGATAGAAGAATAATTAAAGATTAAAAACATAAATTCTTAAATTGTTATAAAAAAAAGTTGGAAAATAATGGAGTCATGGACCAGATAGAGTTTTTATTATATATTCTGTCTTAATTCCTGTTTTGCCTTCTAGACAAGTTGGGGTTTACTTTGTTTAAAAAAAGTCAAAACTGAAATAAGTTGCATATTTAGGAGGATCCCATTCCCATGTAAACCGGGAAGAAAAAGAAGTAATTAATTCTACCTAGTTTTTGCAGTCATTGTTCATATATACACAAGATACATTGATAAATATTTGGTTGATGAAAACGGAAAATAGGTATATAATATATTGGAAATTCTAAATACCAGGAGAGGTAATTAACTGTATATATTAATGAAAATATCTTTTTTATCTATAATTTTTTCACATATTTTTACCGGGTGCATTAATTACATGGGTTATACTTTAATTGAATTTTGTGAAGTTACAATTCATATAATGCATGTCGATAAGAATATATATATATATATATATATATATGTAGTAAGAATACATGATAAATATATCATTACTCATATATTAATCCCGCGTGGCTCCATGGTATTTCTTAAATAGATTTTTCTATTTGAATATAAAAATAAATGATCTGTATATATATATATATATTACTGTCATCGTGTGTACGTACCCACTGAAGCATCAAATTCTAACCTAATCCTTATTAAGTGCATCAAAGACAAGGAAGAAGCTAGTGCGAGTGAAAGTTGAAGTGAGAGTACTGGAAGAATATGATGTGTAATTGTGTATATATATAGGCAGCCAAATGAGGAAATCAACAAATGGCAAGTTATTTCAAAGTCCTAATGTTATACTAGATAGGTAACAAAGCTCGTGGAAATTGGATTCCGTGTCCAAAAAAGAAGAGACAATTCTATCTTTTTAGCTTTTCCCCCTTGTGATTGACATATATAAAACCATCTTAGCTTCACAACATAACTACCCCCAAATTACTAAAATTATGTTGTACCATATGTCAATAATTATAAATACCTTATATTTTTTATTGTTAAGTATACCAAAATACTTTGGGACCGTTTAGTTGCGTAAATTATCTAATTTTGAATTAGTTAATTTTTGATTGAAGAATTGTGAATTTGCTCATTTATGAATAATTCAATTCTAATTCAAGTGGTGTTTGGAAAACTTAAACAATAAATTTCGATTGTTAGAATAAAAACATGTTTTCTATTTTTCTATGTTATTTAAAATTTTGTCTAGATGCATCAACATCACGGCTATAAATTAGATCTTCTCGAAAAATAGAGTTGGAATGAATTATCTAATTATAGAATTAGGCAATTTCAAGTTTTACTTGAAATGACTTAATTTGAGTTTTTGTGAATCAACTTGAATTATCATATTTACAATTGTTCAATTTACACAATCAAATACTAATAAATGAAAATTTTGTAAATTAGTTAATTATAAATGATCTAATTCGTAATTTGAAGGACAATCAAACGGAATCTTTATAAATAATAATTATTTTTACATTAAAACAAAAATATTAGTAATTTTATCGTATCATACAAATTGGTGGGGGACCAACCCAGCACCACAGAAAGCGTGCATGCACTGTTTACTTAAGTGGTCCATTTATGTTTCACTGCCGTGGACAAAATCTAGCCTCATATATACATACACTTCGATCATGAAAGGGAGCAAGACTCCATATATATACAGACTTCCCTAATCTCAACTTCTTGTTGTACGAAAAATAAAAAGAAGGGAAAGATTAAAATAAAAGTAATTATACACAAAACTTCTATTTATTGTGTTTTAAGAGTGCATAGAGTGGACGACTATAACAAAATCTTTCATACAATAAATGAGTTTTATAAACTATATAATTAATTAAGAGATCAGATTTTTAAACAATGTACTAAATGGATGGCCCAACAAAAATATCACACATATATGATAAAAGTACCTCATACTTTTATTTTTGTACGAATCCCTATAAATAACTTATATTTGTTTCCTAAATTAGTGCATTTAAAGTGCGCTGGGTAACGGGTATAAGGTGACAAATTATGGCCATCTAATTATTTACTTCCAAGTTGGCCTCTATAAAATATTACTCTAAAAAGATCAATTCAATAGCCGGCAAAAAGTAAAAGTAAAAAACAAACCAATCGATCTTCAATTCTATTACTATTGTAAAAAGATACAAATGTATCAGGATTATTCTTATAGGATTTTCACTTACAACTATGTAATAATAATATTCATAACTAATTTATATGATACTTTTTCAAAGAATCAAGCTCAATCTTAAATATAAGCGGCTCAGGCCACCGCCTAATGCTCCCATTACAATGAGCCCCTTATTTTTATTTTGGGTCCTTGCATATGACGTTTAATTTTGTTATGCGTTAAAAGTGTTAATGTGAATATCATTTCGTCAGGCGTGTTAATGTGAATATCATTTCGTCAGGCGGTTATTTGCTCAACTCATAGTTCCATGTTGCCGCAATTACATGTTCAAATTTTGGGTTTGCTTTGTTTTTGATATAGTTTTCTTTTTGAGATAAATACAAGCAAGTCATCATTCAATGGGAAGAAGGAATATCATGAAACAAAACAACGTTCAACCCACCGGCGGATTCAGGAATTGGAATACGAGGGGCCAAAACACAACATAAAAATATGATAAAAAATATATTTTAACTAAGAATTTTTTTACATATATTTTTATATTACAAAGGCATGCGTTTCGCATGAATCTACGGTAAGTATAAAAACTAGACAATTTTAATTTAATTACTAAACTTAGGTTTCATCAGTTGAGCTCGACAATTCTTCGTCCCACAAAATTCATTTATGATTGTATCAATGTCGAAGCACCGATAAATTTATTTCTCAATACATGTGATCAAATAATTTGCAAGATAATCATCTTCCACAGCCACTTAAATTTATTATATATTTATAATATAAATAATAAGGGGTATAACTATTGACATTTCATAAAAAAAATTTAACACTTTAAAATAATTTTTAGAGATAAATTTTTTTATAACAAAATAAAAAATGCATAATTTTATTTAAAGAGTGTCAACAATTATATTTATATATATAAAAAATATTAATACTAATAAAAGTTTGAAATATCTTAGGATACCCAGGTCCCCCTTCCGTCCGCCACTATATGAACCAATATGACGGATCCTCTAACTAAATAATAAAATATGAAATAGACGAAATAAATTTGGCGAACGAGTGAGCCACACTGTTTTCATCTCTTTTATCAAAGGAAAATTGCGAAGTATTATAAAAAAGTCTCGCTCTAATAATATCGGCCACAATTGCCCCTCCTAGATCCAGGTCGTTCTCTTTAGCTCAAATGGCATTCTTCTCCTCTAGATTATCACCTTCAAGGAGTATATTTCTAAAACTTGCATCCGCTGCAAAATTAATTGCTTCCAGCGCTGCCACCAACTCTGTAACTTCCGCCAAAGAGACTTTACAACAAATCTTACTGAGGCCCGCATAAAATTCACATTATACGATCACAGATCACCACCCCAATCTGACTTCATTATGATCTTTAGCTCAAGATCGATGTATCAAAGTTCACTTTATACAAACCAACGTACATGAGGTGGATTCAGCCTAGACGGGAGAGGAACAGAGCAAGATGAGAAGTCAAATTAGCAGCTCTAAACTCAACCAATAGGCCTTCCGCTTTATCAATAATCCCACCAACATATCACGGAGAAACTTCATAAACCACAGCATTACGCACATACCAAATTAACCACACAATTAAGTCAATTGATCTAGTTTTTAAGCTAGGCCAATTTCGTTTGTTTGATTTTATTTTATGTTTTTTTCTCAATTTTTTTATACCAAATTACCTATTTTTTTCCAAGCCCATGCCGATCACTAATTAATAACTTAAATCCAACTACCGCTTACGTATAACACTGAACCTTAGGTCTTTAAGCCTTGAAAATTTAAGGTTATGTTTGTCGTGCAAGATAAAAAGTCGGAATATGATAAAGTTATCCCATCCTATATTTAGTGTTCGTTAAGAATGAATATCGAGATGGATTATTTATCATACTAAAGCCTTTTATCCTACCAAGAGAAGGATAAACATATCCCATATGTAGGAGGTTGGATTGTTTTATCATGTCTAGATAGGATTAAATAATCATATCCAACCCTCAAATCCGATATATCAAATACACCCTAAAAGCACAACAGCACAACCCACATGCAACCACTATCCACTCAAACCAAGATTTTAGTATTTTTTTATTTAACAAGGTCTTCCATTATTTATTAAGGATTCAGACAAATATTTTATTTTTGCGATAAGTTAGAAAATAAGTTGAAAATAAGTTGCGACACGTCCCTCCATATTCACAATTCTTCGACCAACGCATAAACACTTTCTCTCTTTCTATGATTTATCTCAATCTTTCATTATATATAATACTTTTGGTGAGTTTATTTAATAGTTTTTTTTAATGAAACACATCATTTAGCTTTTGTTTTAGCTACATTCTATAAGAGTAATAAATTTTATTTATTTGTTTTTTAGAAAATTTCAAACGTCACTGATATAAGTTTTTTTTTTCTTGCAAATGTATTAGTATACCCTTGTACACAAATATAGGAAAGGGCAAAAGAGTCCCGAGACAAAATTTAACTTATACTCTCTCAAAACTCAAGACCGACCATACAAAGAACTGAAACGATTGTATTTGGGCAAACTCACATGACATTGAAATGAAGAAATCAAATTTCTTCGGTAAGATTATAGAAGATATTGGTTTGGTGGGCCATAGAAAAAACAATAGCTAGCTTGGTTCGCAAGAATCACCAGATCATAGATATGTCAAGTGGACCACTTGATCGATAATTGTCATAATTTAATGAGGACGCATTAGTAGTAATATTATGATACATGTTACACGTGTCACCATCTCTTGGGCTTGTATATTTATAAATACAACTCAACTCTCATTCAAATGGGCACATAAAAAAAAGGAAAAAAAAGAAAAGGAGACATGGAAAAATAGACATTAATCAACAAGAAAGAAAAGAAGCATCATTTGGAGTCTATTTCTATCTAGCCTTCTCTCGGAACTCTCTAAAAAGACACAAGAAAATCATACCGATCCGATATGGCTGATATCAAGTTAGAATAGGAGGTGCCGAACCACTATTATGATCCGACATGATTAAATTCGCTGTATTTAGAAATATCACCGATATTTTACTGAAATCACACTGAGTTACCGATATTTCACTTTGTATTGCTAAAAAAAAAGGTGACTAAAGTGACATAATTGAATAAAGTGACTAAAGTTACAAAAATACAAAAAAAAAAGTTGATGCATGTTGGACTTTGGAGACTTGGAGTGTAAATTGGCAACTATTCAAAAAAACACTGTTGATTTGTTCCAAAGAAATTTGTTAATTTTTGCTTAATTAAATTGGTAACTATTGAAAAAAAAAACTGTTAATTTGTTCAATTATTCCAAAGTAATTTGTTAATCTTTACTTAATTAAGTTGATTTATCATAAACATAGCATCTCCGAAGGCGAAATATGTAGTTATAATTTTAGCACTGGTTATGGAGGTTCTGCACAAGATTATGCTAATAGTGGAGGATCAAATAATAGTATTGCTGCTCATGGTGGTTATTGTATAAGTGATCGTGGAGCATATTATGGTGGATCTTTAGGTAGCATCGATTATCAGGGATTTGAGTACTATCATTAGTACGGCCAACCAAATTTTCCTGATTATGGGTCATCTAGCCATTCCTCTCATAGTTACCCCATAAGTGCCAATTCTCAACCTCCTTTATATCCTTGCTACAACTATGTCATTAATACAAGTCATAATGTCAATTATTAAAGCTACCCCTCTTTTCTCTCTTATCTTCCAACTTTTGGCTTTCCTTAAATTAAAAATCGTCATTTCTTATGTTTAGTTATATCATCTAATTATTTCTCTTTAGTTTTAAAGTCTCTTTGAATCCCCGTAAGCTTTCCCATTTGAAACCCACCATTCATCTACCCCTCTCAAACTATTAAGAATAAATCTCACTCTCATCTCTAAATTAAGAACAAATCTACCCCCATGAGAGTATGTTTGACAAAAAATGCTCTCAATGTCTTAGTTGGTCTGGTCTTCAAAAAAAGAAAATGAGGATGTACAATCTTCTTCCTTCATTTTATTTCTACCTTTTCGTACGGTTCACTATTTGCTATTTATTTGGATAAGTTTTATTCCCCCCTCTTTGGGTAAACAACCCATGTATTTAGTTGCTCATTCAAGTGCTTGCTTTAGTGGTGGGTGCACTCTAACTGTAGAAGGATATAGAAGAAACAAGTTAGAATAAACCCATATCATAGGTTTTTACTTCTATCCTTTTATCCTACTACATATATGGATTTTCTAAGACAATTAGTGTGCTTCTAAAATTGAGTCATTTTCTTATCCTTTTATCCTATTATCTGGGCAACTATTAGTTGTTGGGGCTTTTGGCTTCTGGTTGGGCATAAAATTTTGTCGAGATTTACTGCGAATACAAATCCATGTTGATATTCCTTTATATTTGAAATTGGTAACGAGCCAAAATAATTTATCACCTCTAACCTAACTTAAATTAACCCTAATTCACTTCTATTACACGAGGTAACGAGCTGAGGGAAGAAAGAGAAAATACTATTTATCACCTCTAACCTAACTTAAATTAACCCTAATTCACTTTTATAATAATTTAGAAAATAAGAAAGAGAAAAAACATTTCAATTAATACAATGCTATTTTTTAAGTTGCATCGTTTTCCAAGGATGTGAATTTATTTATTTTTTTTGCCTTTTGTTTTTGAGATAGAGTAAAAGTAATGTTTCTTTCATTATTATTTTTTTGGTCCTATTACTTCTTTCATTGTCTTTTTATGTTTTTCTACTAAACTACCGCCATGAAATTTGAAAACGAAAAATATAATATATATATAATGTTCCATTCAGATTTACAAGTCGAGTTCAAGCCGTTTCAAGACGTGTAGAACATTATTACTATCGATCCAAACACAACTCATTTAAATATTTGTTTCATTTGGAGCAAATTAACAAATATAATATAAATGAATTATTCATAACCTATCTAACTTAAGTCTAATTGTGTAGCTTGTCAAAAAAAAAATATTCTAATTGTGTTGATTACGAGTATATTTGAACTAATTAATCGTGTCAAATTTAATATCTCAAAATTCATTTTATTAAACAAGTTAGTCGTATCTAATAATATCGGCCCTAATTTATTCTAACTCATTATTCCATGAAACCAATTTTTTCATATTAAAAATTATCTCAGTGACGTTGCAGACAATTAAAAAACAACACATTCTTCCTTAAATTTTCATTATATTAGATTCCCAGAGCCCACATATCAAATTGAATTATATTTGCACACACAATAACTACATCTTCATTTCATTTTTCCTTTTATATCACAGAAATAAAATTTACTATATATAGAAGAAATAAAATTTACTCTAAAAAAAACTAAAAATTACTCCTTGTGAAACGATGCAACTTAATAAAATTAGAAATGTATTTAATGAAATGTTTTTTTCTCTCTTATTTTTTAAATTATTATATCACTTAACTAGAGTTAATTTAAATTAAATCAGAGTTGAGAAGTGACGATTTCTCATTGTACTCTCATACAATATTAACCACATCAAAAATTTACTCAAATTTTTTTTGTACATGCTTATATCCTTAGGCTAATTTAAAACGGAAATGTGTCTAGTTATACGAAAGGATTTACACGAAGTAGGCAGAAGCTAGTCATTTAATCCACATTCTGATTTCTATCTTTCTCTTAATTATAACTACTTTCATGTCCATTTCATTCCATGTCAAAAAAAATATTGTGACGATGTTTCATTTTTGACAGCCCCATTCAAATACTTTTCATTCTTTTTTATGTATTGTAATGGGCGATTCCACCCTAAAGATCCATCGGGAAACATTGGACTCACACATTAGGTCACTCTACTTGTTGAACCTACTAAATAAGCAAACTCTATATATAGACTAAAATAATAATAATATCTCCCATAAGGCCATGAATAAACATGTGGTGTGTAGATTTAACACCACCAAACGGGGACTCACTATTAGTGCCGTGGGCAGAGGGAAGTGGAGGGTAAGGGAGGAAATTGAAAACCACCCCGCCCTTCTCCTTAATTTCTAAAATTTAATATTTTTAGTGATATATTCCTCTTATTTATTTTTTGAAATATACATATATTAACTATTTTGCCTTCCCCCCTCCTCCTCTAATTTTGAAATTATTTTTTTAATGATATAATTGTTTCCCTGTTAATTAAATTTTTGGCTTTGCTCCTGTTAGTGCAGTTATATATATAGCCTTTACAAAGACAAACTTCCACAACTTTTTTTTTCTCTCTCTTTCTCATCTTTCTCTCTCTTCTCATACACATATAGAAGATAGTTATATATATAGGAGGAAGTTGAATGGTCTTTAACTGCAACTTAAGGAAGCATCCAAAGGGATCGCATTGATCCCAACCTCCCTTATCTCAATAATTATACTACGTCATATATATATATATGATATATATTGATGATCGATTTCCAAATTTCGTGTATATATATGTATAGGTAGAGAGAGATAAATAGTGAATTTGGATCATGCTATCCCTTTAGATTTCTCCTTTGGTAGCTTCTATCGTATAAGAATAAGAAGATCGGCATACATATATATATATATAGGTATATATGTATACTTTTTTCATATGCAGACTCTCCTCCCAACACATCATCGGTCAAGCTAGCTTCTTCAAATTAGCAAGTAAGTTACACTAAACTAAGTCATTTTTTTTTCATATATTTTCTTCTTCTATCGCTTTTCTGAATTTGCCTTATTTGTTAATTTAATTTGTTAATTTCTGATGAATGTTATGTACGCTTAATTAATATACTTATATAATTGAGAAGTTAAATAAATACATAAAAAGCATAGTGTGTGAACACTGAACACGTGGGATCTACTCCCAAAGAGCAGAATGAGGCTCAGCCTTTTGAAATGGGACATGGGTTCGAGACAGTTAGTTAATATTATTACTTAATCAGAAGAGTTACATAAATTTAGCATTTGCATATTTATCGAAGGCGGATTTAGGGGTGATTGAGGCCACAGTGTTAATTAGAATATTAATATAAGTTTAGTCCAACTAATATTAGTTCATCTGCTTTTTTGGCCCGAACCAAGGAATCCCTTAGATATGATACAAATTAGATATTTTTCTATTCTTGATGTGGGATTTCTCTATCAAATATCCAAATTAGTAGGAGTTGAAATAATGAAAATCCCCCTCTCTCGAAAGGGCAATATGAACTTGTAGTTCAATGATTTTTATTTTATGTAAGAGGTTATAAGTTCAAATTCTTTATTTTTTTGGGTTTCCCACGGAGTGTTCCGGCCAATTTTCGCGCACCTCGACTAATTCTTGCTCACAGTGCAATTCAAATTCTTTATCAATATTATTTTTTTCAAACCGCCCTCTCCCTTCTAATTAATATATTTTTTTTAGTATTTGTGATAATAAAATTCTCTATAATTCACATGTTTAATTAAATTTTGAAATATCTCTTTCACACAGCCCACTTATAAAAATTCTGAATTCGCCCTTCATATTTATATTATACAAACTACACGCCCACACATAGCACATCCCAATTTGCATAAGTATGTTGTCATCAACATAATTCGCAAGCACTTATAATGAAACTGTAACGACTAACGACACTTGGGTTGTGGATGGTTAATTTACTAATTAATTGTATCAGGTGTGGCTACCGAACTACTGTCAAAATACACATTATGGGTACGTGTAAATACTAAGTCATCTTAATTTTAAACAAACTTAAATTTAAAAGTACCAATTTCTAATTATAAACAAAAGGATTAAAACAAATTAAACAATTTACTATAAATCATAAAGCTGGCGATAAGTGAAGCTTTTCTGAAGATTAAATCAAATTGTTGGATTCATGTAATTTAATTATTGAAAGTTTCTGATTTGATTGTTATTTCTTACTTATATAAAACATGTAAAAATAAGGTACTCTTTCTGCCATGTCTCGATTCACTCTAGTAAGATATTCTTCGCTTTTGGAAATCCATTAGACTTTGCTTTTTTCAAAAAAAACTCATACATACTAAGAAGGATCGGTGATTATGTATCTAAAACACATCAGTTTAAATTCAAATTCTAAGAAATACAAAAACTGGAACCCAATTAACAAATATTATGTATTTATGTTTGTTAGTTCACGAGGAAATTATTGGTTTAATATTAAGCACAAGAAGAAAAAAGCTTCTCGCTAGCTAGACTTTGAGCTTCATGAACATATTAGGATTGCCACAAACAGAATCTTCCAAACTCATCTTCTTCTTCCTTTTTTCCTTTTTTTTTTCAAAATGGAAATTATATAGTATAGAGCTCTTAGAACCAGGGAGTATATATATGGTGCCGAGTGAGTGCTATAACTCCCACTCAATTTTTAGAAAAATGCACACATTGTTGAAGAACTAAAACGGTCTCAGTTTTTAAACGTGATCAATATTATTAAGGTTTATGTCCATGACTAACCATGTTACAGACCGTGACCATGAAAATTATTGTCATTTGTCAGTACCATAGAAAACAAAATGGCAAAATTGGAATATGTTATACTTGTTCTTTTAACAAAGCCCAATATTACTTTTGTCGTAGTTATGAACTGTGATAATTTATTAAATTGATAAATATAAATAATTCTAGTCTAAAATATATTTTTTTTCCATCTCATGATGTATCTAGGTAAAAAAAGCAAAAAAATAGTACCCATTAAAATAAATTTTTGGGTACACCAGTGCTTGCAATGGCCCCACAATACTGTTTCAAGACTCCAAGTCACGTGAGGATTTTAATATTTTAAAATCTTAGGCATGCAGTTAAAGATGATGTGTGCGCGAGGGCCATTTTTTTTTTTTTTCAAACTCTCGGAGCTACTCTCATTGAGTGTCCAAAAGGCAAAGTTTTCACAAACATGTGGGCAAGACCTTAGAAATAAAGGAGGTCTCTTCATGATCCCTTACCGCATGACCCCCAACTTTTAACCTCCTCTCCCGCTAAAAAATAAGAACTCTCCTTCATCTATAGTAAAACATAGGTTCCAACTCTGGTAAAATGTTAAAATAAATTAGCTTAATTATTCTAATTTTATTCTTTCACCGTTAATTTTATTTAAGTGGATGAAAAAAAAATGAATTTAAGCACCGGATTCAATTTCATACATGCGCGCTATCCAGTTATAAGATCTCGACAATATAATACAAACATGTCTCTTTTCTTCCTATTCGTTACAATTATTTTGGCTATCTTTGAATCGAAATGATTTAAATAGGTAAAGTATATGGGGTCTTAGGGTCATGTAGAAGCATGTTTTAATTTGGACAAGAAAGAGTGAACAAATTAATTGTCTTAGAAATCCAAAATAAGTAGTCCCAAGTGTTCCCCTCTTAGACTACACAAGCTTTATGTAGGACTCAAGGACACAAACTACAAAAAAAAAACACGAATAATTTTTCCATGTCCATAAGGATTAAATGCTCCAATTTCCATGGGACCCAATACCCCTTTACACACACACATATATATATTACCTTGTAATTCTTGCCGAATGTATTACAATTATTTAAAAAGTATTTTTTTAATTTTTAGATTTAAAGTATAAGAGAAAGAAGTGGTATAATAGAGTTGGGGGAAATGATCTATTGGAAATGCACACAAAATTTTATAAGAGACGCATATTTTAAGTTTCAAAAACTTTTACTCATTATATAAAAATGCCTACAAATTCAAGTGCCTTCACCCCACCAAATTCTGTCTTAAAAACCCACATTGTGAGTTGGGACAGTCAAATCTTAGCCATGAACATTATTATAAATCCCCAAATTAAATTAATCTCCAGGGGAATTTAATGTAATCAAATTAATGCACTAGTACTAGATAGCTAGCTAGCAATAGTGTGATGAAGTGGTGGTCCATTGTAACGTAACTGTACGCTAGTGTCTTATTGTCAAAGTAAATAAAAATGGTGTAGGGAGAATCAGTTAATTATACATGGAGTTTGCACTTTAATTTGTTGGTTTAAACAATTTAACAAATAAATAGTAATAATGGCCAGCTGCCCGGTTATATATTAACTACTCCCCATTCCAGAGTTCGCTATTTTAATTTTTTGTTTTTGGATAACACACAATCTAATTTGTTTTTTTAATGATACTTAAGTCTCGCTGTAGTAAACATTAAAAAAAGTAGTCCTTCCGTATGAAACTAATAATTTTGTTTTTAATTTACTATTTTATAAAAAAATATTTATTTTAACTTAATCAATGTTCAATAATATTATTTGTTTTTTTATTATAAAATTTATTATATTAATTATATTTAAAAATTAAAATAAGATCGTTAATTTATGAGATTCGAAAAAATAAAAAGAAATAGAACTACTTGTAACACTAATTGAAGACAAAGTCTCGACACCGCGGGCCGTGGCTACACGTACCCATACGAAACTAAATTTATGTAGTCTGGAAAAGGATTAAATTGTCCATCCGAATAAGAACGAAGCCTAACCTTCTCAATCTTCAGTGTCCTCAACCGCTGTGAACTTCGAGCTCCCACATGGCCACATCATAAAGGTCAAATCAAATCTATTCAATTTTTTGTTTAAAAAAGTAACAATTATATTATTATTATTTTATTTAATAATTTTATATATTTAGTCAAATTTTTTAAGCGAATTACCATATATATTTATCTGTTAAAATTTATGTTTTTAATTACTCTTTTCACCGAATTGAATGTTGATGCAATGACCACTGGAAATTTAGGGGGACACCCCTAGTAGATATTTGGAACCCTTGTTATTATTATTACTATTTTTTTCCTCTTTTTTTTATGGAAAATATTTTTATAGGGGTGAAAAAGAACTTTTCTCTTTTTTTTTTTAGAAAAAAGAATGTGTGACATATGCTTTTAAAAAACGAACATGAGTTGGAGAGTATCTTACCTCTTGTCTCAACTTATTTTTCAATTTTTAACACAAATTATTTTGTTAAAATCATTTTCCACGTTTTTATTAATTAGAGCCTTATTATTTATAAATAATTACGTGTTAAATAGACCCTTCTTCAATAAATTTTACATTTTTGAATGTTGTCTTAACGTAGATGTAGGGTTTTTTCCAAGCAATAGTAGTGTTGTGTATTCATATAAGATTGCAAGATTCGAGTTCTTGAACGTCTCCCTCCTCCCCCTCAAACCTCTCAAATCTATTATTGATCACCATATCAAAAGAAAAAAAGTGTTGTCTCACAATGGACAACCACGTGTCATTTTGTTTTATATGAAATGATGATGAGATCCGGTAATTTTTTGGAAGAGGGGGAGAGTATGAGACTGATTCTTGATGGCCCGTTCGATAACTCACGCTTTTAACTAACCCGAATTTACTATCCAATTTTTTTAAGCTCTCTAAATTGATGAAAAAAAATATTAGTAATATATTTTTAGCCATGAGGGTGAAATCCTATTGCCCTAAAAGGACGCCTATATAAATTACAAAAGTACATACTAAAATAACAAGCATTTTTTTGTTGTCATTTGGTGATAAATCATTTGTATGTATAGATTTAAACGATAAAGATATGATAAAAACTTTTTTAATGCAAACTCCTTTTTGCCGGCTTTACATTGTTATGGACAAAAATGTCCCTTTATTGTTATTTTTAATTTTCAAAATTTTAAATCCAATAATATAACATTCAGCTTCTTTCTAATAAGACAAAAATAAAACTTACTTTAAAAACTACACACTAGTCATTTTTAAAACATTTATAAAGTTGGAAATTTACAATAAAGATAATTAGAAATGTAAATTAAAAAACAATCATTTGCAATATTTTTTATAAATTCATATTTTGCCAGTTAAACTCATAAATTTCACTACAATTCATATTTTTTTCTGTTAAATTTGTAAATTTTCTCATAAAACTTTCTTACAATGAAATTTGTAAATTTCATTTCAAGTATGCAGTGAAACTCTTACATTGCAATATATATTTTTATTGTTAAACTTGCAAATTTCACATAAAATTTTTCACTTCAAGTTTGCATTGAAACTTTCAAAATTTTAATTAAAGTTTTCTAACTAAATTTTTAAAAATAATTTTAATTTTGTAGAATTTTTTTTTATGTTTCCGGTGAATCTAATACATAAAGAATATAATTAGCAAATTAGTTACAATATATATTAATATGAGTACATATGTCAAATATTAATACAATTAATTTTAATTTTGTTGTAATAAATATTATCCTTATTGTATTAAAATATATTATTACGAACTTTTTGTAAAAATATGAGATTTTTTCTCCTATTTTCCCTTATTAATTGTTTGTTTTTTTTAATATATGAAACATATGGAGTTAAAAAGAAAAGAACGTAAAATTAGGGCTAGGAAAATAGAACCTAGAATCGGAGAACCGGTCCGGACCTAACCAATAAAAATCGGTTCGATTTTTTGAAATTAGCTATTTTTTTTAACAATTCGGTTATTGTCTATTTCTTAACAGTTCGGTTAACGGTTCTTAGTATAATTTCTTTCTAATAACCGTTATTGAATTTGTCCTTCTACGCTCTATTCTAATGCTTAGGAACCGAACCATTATAACTATTATTTTTTTATAATAACCGTTATTTCTTTTCAATAATGGTTAATATTTTAATTTTTCTTTTGTTAACGGTTAACCAATAAACTAAAAAAACCAAATAACTATTAATATTTTGATTATTCTTTTGTTAACGGTTAACCGATAAATTAAAAGAATCGAACCGTTAAAATCGATTCGATTTTTAAACAATTCTTCATTTTTTTATATTTAAAGCTAAACTGTTATGATATTAACGGTTCGATTAACAACTATTCTAAAATTGACTAAAAACCGAACCGGTCCCGGCCCTACCTAAAATTACAGACGGAAATTGCAAGTTCTGAATGTTGAATGTGAAGGAGAACGATGAACTGATTTTTCTAGTCCCCTCTTCAACTTCTCTGAAGGTGAAGGTGAAGGAGTGATTTATCTAAGAAGTTGAGTGGAGTCGGTGAACTGAGAGAACAGCCGTTGTTTTCGCAAAGGTACATGCTTATGTATTTCTATATATTTTATATAGCCGATGAATTACGAACTCCTTGTTTGATTACTCTCTACAGATTCGAAAATTCTGTCTGGAATTTGAAGTTTGTTTTTACGTAAGGAACACGATCCACTGGTAGCTTTCGCGGAAGAATGTGAAGAATAATAGTTTACTAGATCATGAACCCTAACCCATTTTTTTTTCAAGAACTCATGTAAATTAGGTCCTCGCCAGAAATTTCATTCACTCAGCAGACACAGTTAGATCTTTCCTATTTTTGGACCCCTTAGTTCGGCAATGCTGAAATTATCCGCAATTAATGAAACTTTTTGATGCAAGTGGTTTGAAGTTTGAGTGTTCGAAGGATACTCATTTGCTCATCCAAACTGTGAGCCGGATGACCATTCAATAATCTGCTTCTTGTGAATAATAGATTTGCAAAAGTATTTGAACCATTTGCTCTATGACTTTAATTATGAGGATGTGGGTAGTGAAAGTTCTAGGTGATATTATGAGATTAGTGTGAAATCGATGGGAATTCTGCTGCACGCATGGTGGAAAATGACCTACCTTTAACTGACGTCTAAGGAAATTGACTCTTTGCTTCATTCACTTCATACAATTTCTGCTCGAAAAATCATGGAGCTTGGAATTCATTGGGTTTGTTTTTACATGATGGGCAGTTGATCAGAGGAGACTGTTAAGTATTTTTGCCTGTACGTGTTGATATAGTTTGATCTATGAATCTTGCTGTGGAGTCTAGACCTTTTGAATTATTACAAATTAGTGAAGGGAATACTGAAGTTGAGCTAATATATGTACTATGTACGCATATATACTTAAATTGCAAATGATATTCTATTACTATGGCTGAAAGGTTTTGGGTCTCGGAACTGTTTATGAGGTAGTGAAGTAGTTTCAGTTCGGTATAAGGTGTATTTTGTCTTGTTTTTTGTTACATTAAGATCTTCCAAAGTTCCCACTTAAGTATGTTTACGTTCAGAAATTTGATTTATTGAAATGAGACCACTTTTGAGCCTGATGAGAAGACTTTTAGCTGAACCCCGGTCCTCCTCTCCACCCCGGCCCTGTTTTCAATGTTTTGATATTGTTTCGTATGCCAATTTTACATTTTGGAAGTTTTATGAATTTTCAAATGTTTTAGGCATGTTAAGGATATGCTTTACTTCAGAATATATGGAACAGATTGATTAGCAATGTTTTAGGGGCTTCAATACACCCTCGCTAGGTAGTCAATCTCGTATGTAGCGCAAGTTGTGCAACTTTCACCCATTCCATTGCTTGTTCTCACAAGTTTGCAATATATGTTTGGTCCGCTGTACAACATTAACTGCTTTACATATGTAAGTGATTTTTTATGGGGAATAGTGCTCCCATGGAGCAAATGTATTTTGTCAACTATGAGAATGTGTTCTTAACTGAATTAGCACTCTATCCTTTTTCCACCTTTTGAGACTTATCATTTTGCCATCTCTAGTTTAAATGTGATTTCGGTTCTTCCGTCCTCTTCCATAGATATTGTTTAAGGAACAGCTAAAGGTGATTGGGATCGTCACACATTGGTATAGCAACATTTCCAAAAATGTTTTTTGAAGGCTCACATATTTCCCTTTTTGTTTCCTTTTTCGTTTTGCCCTTCTGTATAATTTGATGAATGTGAACTTGGGATTTGCAATTTCTTCCTCAGGTACTCATGTTGAAAAGGCCGAGAGATTGTTACTCTGACAGACTGACGTGCTATGATAGTTTTTGGAAATTATTTCAATTAGGCCAATAGTTGCTCATATAAGAGGTTGTTGTACTTTCCCTATTTTATTTTGCTTTTTCCTTGATTTGAGTATTCTTTGAGATTTGAAAGGAATTCTGCGGAAGGTATTTGCGGGTGGATTTTAAGGAATGGCTAAAGCTAGGGATAGAACTGAAGACTTCAAAGATGCTGTTCACCGGGCAGCTTTGTCTTTGGGTTATACTGAGGTTCGTAAACCTTTTGAGTTCCTCCTTTTTTTGGACTTTGTTAAAGAAGCCTTCGATAGAGTTTTCAAGATTAAATGTATTTTCTGAGTTCTTACTTTAAAGCATGCATCTAGGTTAAGATGTGTAATTTTGAAACTTGGATTTTACTATTTCTTCTTGTGTTTCAACTTTCAAGATATATTAATTTTTAGTATGATAGAGACACGTGAGCGAAGATAAGGTCGACATGAATCATTCAAGTTAGTGAGTGGTGAATTCAAAGGATAGGAGGGTTCTCCCCCCCTCCCTCCCTCCCTCTCTCCCTCCCTCCACACCCGCACCCACACCCACACCCACACGCACATGTATTGGGACAAACCACAAACCTACCTATTGGCGTGATGACAAGGATGAGACACGAACTCGATTTGGTTGACGAATGCGGATTGATTGGCTGTTTGTGCTTCTCTCTCTCTGAAACCAAACCAAATGTTGTTTGTGTACTTATAGCGTTTGTTTCATTATAGCTTTTTAGATCGATATCTTAAGATACATGGAAATCTAATCTTAATTTGAACTTGATCTGAGGTATAATTAATGGTGGCAGTCCAAAATGGCAGCCATATTGGCATCTTTCATTATGCAGAAACCTCGACAAAGGTCATCTTTCACCAAAGCTGCACTCAAGACGGTATGCACATATGATTGGTCAATTCCTTTTCACTAAAAATTGTCAATACATATGGGTGCAATCTTTTAATATACTGTTCTTCCTTCATTTGTCAGCTAGAGAGCATTGGAGCACTGGAGCAGTTCTTAATGAAGCATAGGAAGGATTATGTAGATCCACACCGTACCACCGAACAGGAGAGAGATAGCATCGAGCATGAAGTAAGATTTGAACCCATCCAGTACCAATATTGAAATAGACTAAAAGGAAGCATTTTTAAATCTTCACTTGTTTAGGAAAGAGAAAGCTTTGGCTGATATAATTATTCTGGCACTCTGTTATAAACATGAACATGCATGCTTCACAAGATATGGTAAAACATTTTTATTTTATTTTTTGATACCTTGGCGTAAAACAATTTTTTTTTTTTGATACCTCGACTTATTTCAGGTTACAGTTTTTATCAAAGCATGCAAAGAACAGATAGATATTCTCAAAGCAAGTATAAATGATGGCGAAGTAACGGGTAAGGGCTGGCTTCGTATTAGGGGGGATAATGCTAATGCCGATACGATTGCACACAAACATGGAGTGGTATATGTTTACAACCTTTTCTTCATGTCTAAATTCATGTATGCTTCTGCTACTATGCCTTTTTGAGGAAACTGTTTATCATCTTGATGATGTTAAATATTGTTTTATTTCCTTAAAATGACAAGTAAAGTTGACATTTGAGAGGAGTTGGGGTGTGGTGGGCTTTCGTCATATAATAACTAACTGATATAAAACCGCCAAATTGTTCACTAATTTTTGAAAATCAATATCAGGACGGAAATTCAGGATTTTCTTGAGAACGCTCATTGGGAAGAGGAGTACGGCCTGTAGAGCACATGTAACACACAGTCTGGTTGCTCATGCAGCAGATCTCTCTCTCTAGATATCTAGTTTCATTCCGTTGACTCAACATAAATAAATAAATTATATGCATTCAAATGGGATTTTTTTCCTGTGAAAGTGATGTATTGACTTCCTCTTTGTTCTTTAAGTAGTTGCACATAATTATTTCTCCTTCTGCTCCTCTGTCTCAAATTTTAGGTTTTGATTTTAAGCGAAGGGCTTCATGCGGTCACATCACAGTTTGATCAGCTGCGAGCAATACGCTTCCAAGATGCCATAAACCGAGCTATACCAAGAAGAAAAGCTAAGCAGAATGGCAGAAGAAATTCTACTGATATCTCTAAGTCTAATAATTTAGAGCACATAGAGCCTAACACTTCTGAAGTGAGGGAGTATGCTGAAATTCAATGCGAGCCTAATACAGTCCAGCAACAACTTTTGGATGACGAGACACGTGCTCTTCAGGTAATCAGCCTCTTTTGTGCCCAATGTTTTGTAAAATTTTCTTTTACACGTGGTTTTAAATTCTGAAATTGTGCAGCTTATTTATATCTTATTATAGTAAATTGCCTTTTTGTGTTGTTACAGGCGGAGTTGACGAGTCTTCTAGATGCTGTTCAAGAAACGGAAACAAAGATGGTTGAAATGTCTGCATTGAATCATCTCATGTCTACACACGTGTTGCAACAGGCTCAACAGATAGAGCTTCTGTATGAGCAGGTCAGTATATCCGTGTTTTTACATATTGTTGAAAACCTTTTTAATTTAGGAAGTACACTGCTTTAGGTAAATAATCTAAAAGCTACTTATGAATAGAAATGCAAATTTGTTTTCGACCACAATCTATTTTTCTTTGGATTTTTGACATTCACATCACCGGTGGATTTGTTTTTCTCTTCTATGTTATAGTTGTTTGAGTTTTCTGTTTCTTTGGCAGCTCCATATTGATTTCTGGGTTATTATTGTTAAATTGTTTTGTTTAACAGGCAGTCGAAGCTACAACAAACGTAGAGCTCGGCAACAAAGAACTGTCTCAAGCCATCCAACGAAATAGCAGTAGCAGAACTTTCCTTTTGCTTTTCTTATTTGTACTTACTTTTTCAGTCCTTTTTCTTGATTGGTACAGTTAATTCATAAATGGAGAGATGAATTATGAAGAATTTAAGTTTGACCAACCTGTATTCACTATTCTGAAAATTTGTAACTTGCTGTTATTTTGCTAGATTATGGTGTTGGTCAATGCTATCCCGGTTTCCAATCAATATAATGGGAAAGTAAAAATTGAAAAATAATGATTAGATTAACTCATTAGTTAATCAAATTTCTGAAAATAAGCAGTATGTAAATGGGATGAACCTTTTTTTTTGTGTACTAACTTTTGTTACTTTCTATATATGTATATGTATATAAATATATACACCCTCCTTGGGGAGGTTTTTACATTATGCGCAGAAAAATAATTAAGCAACAGCATAAACCTCGAAGCCTTTCTGGTTTAACAGTTGAAATGCAAAATTTCTTCTGCTGCTTCAATCTGTATACTGAAAATCCAATGAATGCAATGCATTTATATCTGCTCAGTTGACGGTGCAAAATACATATCTGAATTTGGGCAGGCTGCCAGTCTATATTTTGCAATGTTTTACGTTGATTTCTTGCTGGTTTCTTGGGAATTCTCACAAATGCAACCTGGGAATGGATTTGCGAAGAAATTCTCTTCGTGTCTAGGGGAATTTCCAGCTAGTCTTGGATGTGGGATGCTGGTCCTGTTCAAGTGTAAATTCTTAACCTGTGACGAAAACTCTTCCCACGGTAACTTACCCGCATCCATTTCATCCATCAGCCTCACAAAATTTCGTCTGCGAAAACACAAACATATGAAAGTACAATATATAAAAGCACATATGTTAAAAACGTTAGAAAGAATGCCATTTTGCTTTTCCCTTTTACTTACTTGTCAGGGTCAATGCTTTTTCGAAACCCTTCAAACATCCTGTGACCGCGCACAGCTTTGGCCATATTTCCATCATATGAGTAAACAAAAACATCACTCTCAAGTGCCACAATATAGTCCAAGGCAGCAAGCTTATTATGCAAGCCCTTAAATGGTTTCAACTCCTCTTCTGTTGCCAAAGTGTTGTGAGAATATATGCGTGGGTACTTTTCGCTAAGCGCGCTAAGGCCATTTTGTCCATAGATATCCCCTGCAACTATGTAGATTTTGGTGGTGGAAGGGTACCCAATTGCCTGAAGAAAAACTGCCGCTTCTCTTGGGGTCATTGGGCATAGACCCTGGAGTCGCCGCTCTTTGCCATTGATCCTTTTCTCCTTCCAATGCCTCACTTTGTACCTCATTCTTCGAAGCTCCTCGGCTTCCTTTGAGGTAAGATTATGAGTGCAGCCTGTAAAAGCTAGCATGTCCTTTTCGTATCTGAAAAATGAAATATTTTTTGCCCAAATGGAAGTGAAATAATTTTCAACTTTAGGTTCAAAAAATGCACTTGTCACCTAAAATTACCTTAAATGGAGAGCAAGATATGGTTCATTGTTTTCCCTTAGTCTGTCTACCAATTTGTTTCCAAGCGCTTCAATATCCTTTGTGTACCTAAGAGCCTCATACATAGCACGGCACCTGAGCTTTTGGATTGCATCGGGAACAGCGTTATTAGCCAGACGCGAATCAGAGTGAGTAAACTCTACCACTTTATGGCGCTTTAGCAATGGAACTATCTTTCCTCTGTAATAACTGGGCTGCATATAAAACACGCTGTTTTTTAGAGATTAAAAGGCCAAACTTGAAAATTTAAAAGGTTTCAAAATATTTACATGCCTTCGACCAAGAAACCGGGGCCTTCACGAGGGGCTTCATGGCTGCAAATTGTGGGGGAAGAGACTCCACTACTTCAACATCATTTTCTAGAGATTTTATAAAGTGTTCCGAATCAAAGATATCTTTAAAATCACTGGGAAAAAAGAAAAGAGTTTCAACGAAGAAAGTTTTGTGGTTTTTAGTAACTTAGGATGATTGAAACTTATATACATACGTACCTAGGGTCAGTCCAAAAAGACTTGTGATCTAATGAAGGAAGAACCAAGGTAGCATTTAAGATTTTTGCTATCGCAACCATGTCGCTTATCTGCAATATTTCTCAAAGAATTTATTAATGGATGAGTGAATAGTGTATGTATATGCATTAAGATTACAAGAAAGAGAAGAAAAGGTTAAAATTACATGAAAGAGAGGCTTACTCCAGTTTTCATTTGATTTAATCCACCGTTGGAATGAACAAGAATGTAGCCATTTGTGGCAGCTGGATCTCCTAAAAGAAAGGAAAAACTTACAGAGAGAGTGGAGAGTAAATAAAAGTGGAATTACAAATATTAAAAAGAAAAAAGTTGGTGAATAATTGAGGCTCCGTGGACATACTTGTTGAGTTGCCTGGTGGATCAATGCATTTATGGTAGGTGTCACTGCTTGGATTCTTCCATATATCCTCAACCTGACCAGTCATCAAATACTATTTATTTACAAAAGCACAAACACTTTAATTTATAAATTTCCCAACCAAATTCAGAAGTTCACTTGCATAGCATTAGCTTTTCCAAAGTGGAAAAGTAAATCTTCTAAGAATAATATATTTGTGATGTAGGCTATGAGAAATAAAAGATAACTATTTATTTTTACACTGCTTTTTACATTTTGACGCTAATCAAGTAATCAATTACACATTAAAAAATAGTGTCGCTGATTTTCATCATTTATTATAACACCTAACCAACCAACCGGTCACAAAACAATTCATTTACATACGTACATTAAAAAAAAGTTTCCAATTAATATATTGAGTTACCAATACATGTATATACATATTCTCCAATCTTCGTGTATTCTTTGTGTTTAAATATTAGAGAGAGAATCTAACCATGGGCTTTACTATAACATCATCTTTTCCTTCTACAAGATTTTGCTCCACCTCAGAATGATTTACGAGGACCGGACGTACCAAAAAATCCTGGCGGTTCATCTTAGCATTGAATTCAAGAAACCTACTCATCAACATTAACTTAAAAAACATTGTGGACACCAATAACGACATGAAAGCTCTAAGAATCCAACTGTTGAGGTTCCTCCCTGGCCTCAAGAATCTCAGCAAAGAATTCATTCTCCTACGTAACATTGTGCAACAACCCACCGGAGATAGGTGGTGCACCTGGTGTCCCCCGCCACCAACACCACCACCGGAGCCCGTGCCATCTTCTTCTGCAAAGTCTATAGAATCTACAGTTCTCCTCCTCGTTGTGGCCACTGTCGACAGTGGAGAACCACCAGTGCCACCACTGCTACCGGGCAACATGGCAAGGAAATGCCCGGGGAAGGAATTGTAGGTAGATGGGTAAAGAAAGAAAGAAAGAAAGAAAGAGAGAGAGAGAGAGAGAGAGAGAGAGAGAGAGAGAGAGAGAGGGGGGGGAGAGAAACGAAGGCTAATGTGAGAGGAGGAGGAGGAGGATAACCGCTTTTTTGCCATGGTGTACATCCTTGAGGTTATTTTCCCACTTTCTTCTTTCTGTGGTCTTTTTGAGTAATGGCTCCTAAATATAAGGTGAAGCGCTCGTCTCTCTCTCTCTGTATGTGTCTGTCTATCATTTTGTTTATAATACGGAAGATTATAACAAGGGGTGCAATAAAGTTGAACAGATGGTTGTATTTTTATGTTGTTTCACGGTATGATCTACATGAATCTAAAATAATGTATCTCTTAAAAAATTGATCATCGTGTATATTTGTGTATCACTTGAATAAAAGGAAAGATAGATTACAAATAAACTGTCTTGGGGGAAGAAATGTTTTTATTTTTGACTTGTATCTATTAGCGTTACGTTAGAAATAACAATACTTAGCTTTGCCATTGAGCTATACATTTGTTCATTCATTAAATATGCTAATTTAGATATTTGTAGACATAGAAATATGGTGTACACACATACGTATACTCAAGTGACTGGTTAATTAGTAGAGAATGCAAAATTTTAGTTTTCGATTCTGACACCGAAAAATAAGTTTCCAAAATATAAATAACCATAACTTTATAAATCAACGTAGTATGGAACATTGGTGTATTAGTAATTTTATGTTTGAGTAGTGAGAAGTCCTTGCTTCCACTGATCGTGAGCTCTTTCCCTCTTAGAAACATTCTTTGACATACAAATATATTTTATTTTTTTCAAAAAAAAAACCTAACTAACTTGAAAGAAAAAAGAAAACAAAGACAACTAGGAACGGTCTAAAGTTGGATTTAGGAAGTTTAATTTCTCTTTTGAATTGGGTAATTAAGTTAACATCACAAGCAGTTAAATGGCATACACAAGTATACAGAGCACATATGAAGTTTAATTTCTCTATATAGCTGCAACCAACGTTAATTACCAAACCAAATTTTAGCTCCTAACATTTGCTATTTTGATAATATAAAAATAAAAATAAAAAGCTAATGTTAACAACATTTATAAAATTAATTTATTTTTACATTTTTATATTCAAACTAACTAATGTTAACAACGTAATTAATATTTAGTAGTATAACTTATTTTCTTTTCATGAAATCAAATATATTCATTATATTCCACTTTATTTTTTTACAAAAAAAAAACTGAGTATATATTATTTTTTTTCATTTATATAAACAATACAATTTCGTATAAGATCCACGGTTCACATTGAGGGGAGAGGAACAGTAGACAAGTTTTTGGCCTAAGCATTCGATAGTTCAACCTTGAATGTTTTTGACCTCAGCGAAGCTGCAATAGTACGTACCCACACCCACTTGACAAATTGGTCATTTAAAGACAAATAATGGTAAATAATCATTTGTGTATTATTATTAAAATGTTTTTATAATATTGAACATATATTGTGTGTTTAATATTTACGATAATGTGCTAAATAGTAATAGTTATACACACTTGTATCGCATTTGTTATTTATCCAGTATAATTATTTTTTTTAGGACAAGTTATCTAGTACAATTAAAATAATGTATTTTTCGAAAATTGGCGCTATGAGTTAATGATATGCTTTAATAAAAATTTCATTTTTTTATTCTTATAACTTGATAGATCACAAGTTGTTCTAAGGTATTTATTATAAAGGTAATTTTGAATTTATCCAAATTAATTGTACATATCACATTTACAAATTTTACTAGCACTATTGATTTTTCTTTTGAACTACGATAATTTATATAAACTACGATAATCTATATTTTTCGATATTTTTTTTGGTTACTCAACTACAGTAATTAATATTTCTCAATTTATTTAACTACGGTAACCAATTAGGTTATTTAACTGTAATATCTAGAAATATGAGTTATCAGTAGAGGCAATTTAATAATTTAAAAATCAAGCTTTAAAAAAAAAAATTACGGATAACAAGCTAAATAATTTCAAAGATATAAGCCGGCCGCTAAAAAGCCCAAAAGATGAAAGTGGATTGTATTATACGATAGTGCCAACAAGATACTTGGTTGCTTAAAACATCAAAACTATTTTCACTCTTAAACAATGGCCCATTCAACACAGGCCCAAGTCCAAGTCTATCAACCACCCTGACCCTACCCTTGATATAAATGGGCATCAACAATCGACCCATTAGGGTTTTTACGTTGCTGCTGCTGCTGCTTCGACGTTGGCGTCTCTGGCAAGGTCGTCCTTTGGAGTAGAGCCAAAATGGTGAAAGGCCGTCAAGGAGAACGAGTCAGGTTTATCTTCTCTTCTAGTTTCATTGCGACCTCTTTACTCAGGTTGAAATTTTATTGATTGATGATCTCTTACGTTTTAATTTCATTATCATTTTGCAGACTCTATGTCAGGGGAACAATTCTAGGTTACAAGAGGTAGAAAAATGTTGATTATAATATTTTAGATAGATTAGAGCGCTTGTTTGAAATGAAATGAAATGGGAATTTGTTGTTTGTGGGATTGGTTAGGTCGAAGTCGAATCAGTACCCAAACACATCTCTGATTCAAATAGAAGGGGTGAACACGAAGGAGGATGTGACGTGGTACCAGGGGAAGAGAATGGCGTACATATACAAGGCTAAGGTGAAGAAGAACGGATCTCATTATCGCTGCATTTGGGGAAAGGTTGCTAGGCCTCACGGTAACAGCGGTGTAGTTCGAGCTAAGTTCAAGTCTAACCTCCCTCCCAAATCCATGGTACGTTTATTTAAATAAATAAATAAATAAATATATTCCTTTTATTTAATGTATGGACACAACCTCCTCCTACTACTACAACTACATAATTATGCTTCGTATTTATATTCTGTCTTGCAGGGAGCTAGGGTTAGGGTTTTTATGTACCCAAGCAACATTTGAGGTATCGACACTATTTTCCTCTTGAAAATTACAATTGCTGATGATGTTAGTTGTTTTATGCTTTTCCTAATATGATTCTGTCTTATTTTTCTCATTTCACTGCATTAATTAGCTTTTGATTAAGAAACAAATTATTGTACCTCTATTCCTCTGAATCATGATAGTTTACTCGTGTCCCATTTCTGCTTTTAGTTCCATGTAGTTTGGGAGAGTTCAATGGCCTTTTTGTTAGCTTAAATGGCTAATTGGCTATGAACTGTGATCATTAGTGAGCATGGTTAGCCTCTTTATGGCTGAAGAGAGCAGTATTAAGCAAACTAGTACTCCAACCATGTTTGTATTGTGTCCTATGTGCTTTATGCAAAAGAATCCCCAACCTAATTAAAGAGTTGTGTCATTCTAGGTTCAAGGCTTGTTGGCTTTTGTGGCGTTTGAAGCATGTTTTGAACTTATAAATGATCGGTTGCCATTGCCTCTAGCTAGGTTTGTGTCGCATATCAGTAGGTTTACACTTGGTGATTAGATGCTGATACTTTGTGTTGTTTGTCGTTTTGATGCCTCATTTGGGGAGGTGTGAATATAAATAGATGGTTTTGTAGAATTTTATGCCATTCACGCTAGAGGGGTTACTGATGGACAATTGGACATTAGTGATATCTCAAGCTCATAATAATGGGTAGTGTAAGCATCCATCTGCTTTTATCAAACGGTATATTTTTACAAATGGTTCTTGAAATGGGACAAGAATATTTGCGCCTTCTTAATGTGTTAATATCGCATCCCAGAATGCCTCTCATTGGTGGCACTAGTAGTGATAACAGCGAGGGAGTTGGGGTACTTATTTTACTTGACAAATGAGTTGTTTTGAATGCTTATAAATCATATGCGTGTTCGAAATGGTTTGCAGTACGAAACAATGTACTGATGAGTGAAAACCACGTATTTATCTGAAATTCATGTTTTTTATGCCAGATATGTTCTGTAAACTACATTTATGGATTAAAGATATTATGGCTCTTTGGAGCTATGTGCCACTGAGCAAATGAGAAATTTTCAACTACCTTTGTTTTGTCACGTTTTTTCCTCCATACTATGTTAGAGATGAACTGTGTTCGTTCTTCTTGCAGTGTGCCTCTCCAGAGAGGAAGGAATGAGCAGGATGTCATTGTTGACTTTGCAAGGGTTTTGAATACCGGATTGAGGTTGTCAATGGGGGGGTTTATGTATTTTCTGGAGCTATACTAGCTAGCCTTTTTTATCTTTTGTTTTAGGAAATGGTAAAGAACATTCAAGTGTGTGCTACTAATTTTGAGTATTTGCATCTTCCCTAAATTTATCTTTTGATTTGTGGGTTGCAATTAAAATTGTGGACCAAATTGCATCTGAATCTCTGATTTTGGATACGGTATGTGCTTTACTTTATTTGGATGTTCAATTTCCATTTTGTCTGTTGCAAATCTCCATTCGACCGTGTCCGTTTAAATTGTTGCTTTGGACATTTAATGCAGTAGAACATTTTCTACCATATTTTCCTAAATAGCTGTAACCAAAATTTGAAATTCAGTGGTTGCATTAGAGTTGAAACTTTTGAGAATTATTTGAAGTTTACCTATTTGAGATTTGTGTACAAGTGAGTTCAAGAAAATATTTGGACATCAACTATTGAAGCCATTTAAATTGAGTTAATAACATATTTGGCTATTCAACTATTGGCATTGTTTTGAATTAGTCAGTCTACTCTGGTTCAATTTGATCCACACAAATGGACAATGACAGAAGATGACCATGTGCTAATCACATAACCAACTTGAGAGGTAATTTTGTTCAACTCTTCCACCATCTTCATCAATTTTGCCCACCACCTCTCCTCGGGCAACTCTCTCTCCAAGGAATGCAATCAAATAAACAATCTCAAGCAAACAATAATGTAGCAAGTAAATAAAGAGATTTAGTTAGAAAGATTGAACCAATTTGAAGTCCGAGGCTTTTTGTTCACACGGTTTTGGTTTACTAAACCATAATCCGCGCTCGGTTAGTTCCCCGAGAATTTCCACTAAAATCAATCTCTTTCCGGGTGAAGATCAAACCACTACAAGTGTTGTTGTCTCACTACACTCTTTACAAATATTACTTGACCACAATATTCACACAAGACTCTCTCTTGCTAACCTTGTGAAATTTACCTTTCACAAAAACTAAACAAGAATTTACCTTCTTGTTTTTCCTATGAGATTTACCTCTCACAATGAATTCTAATTGTTTGGTGATTCACACCAATTTACAATAACTCTCACAAGTGTGTAAAAAATACAATTTGAAGCTCACACTAGAGTTATCCTATTTGATCAAGATGATATAGCTCAAATGATAATGATTGATCAAAAATAATTTCTTAAATCTTTGATTAATGAATATAGATGAAGAATAGAGTATATGAATGATTCAAGGTCTTCAAAATGTGTCTTAGATAATGCATATATAGTCTCAAAAGTGATATAGCCGTTCTAGAGGTTTGGTAGAAGTTTGGTACCAAAAATAGTAAAAAATCAGAAATCCAACGGCTATATTCTGAAGCATCAGTCGACTAAGCAAAACCATCAGTTGACTGATGGGGCCTTAGTCGACTGAGGACAAGCCATCAGTCGACTGATGGACCAGACTGCCCATCAGGCCAAAAGGCCAAAAATCCCAATTTTTGCACTTTTGCATTTAAGCTCCGAAATCAATTCTAATGCTTTGGGGACTTCAAAAATAAGTTTCTAAGACACCTATTTTTGAGAAAACTCAAAATATGATCATTTGAATTTAATATGAATTTATTTGAAAATCGATTTTTGCAAGAATGATGTTTTCAAAGAAATTTTGATTCAAACTGATTTTGATCAATCTAAGAAAGATGCATATTCATGTTTGAGCTATATAATTAATCAATTAAGAAACTTTACATTAATCCTAAGCAAACACTCAATTACCGAATAAGTGAGTCTTCGAATGCTTCGATTTGTTTCTTTAAATTGATTTTTCACTTGAAGCTTTACCCTTGAAGCTTTGGCATATGATCCTTGATCTTTATCTCCATGGATTTGCATTGTGATGAGATTGATCTTCTTGCTAGTCCAATGCTTCGTTGACTTGATCGGATATTGATTGAATGATCCTTGTCAAGCTTTCTTTGAGCAATCAATTTATTGTTATTATCAAAATAAGATTAAAACCTTCTAGGTCAACATAAACATTTATAAAATTTACAAAAATTAAAAAAATTCAATTGCGTAAAGTGAATTGTCATAATATATATATATATATATATATATATATAAGAAAATGCTCAAGTTCCACCAGTGTAAGGTTAAAAAGTTTTACATTTATTTATAACTTTTTCTCAGATTAATAATTTATCGATATAGGAGTGTTTTCAGTTTCGATTGAAGCGGGAATCGAGGTACCCTAAACACAAACTAAATGTAAAAGTTCGGTTTTGGTTCAGTTTCAGTCTATAAATCTTTTAAATCCAAACTCGAACTAAATATTTCAATTTTTACACGTTTTCCTTTTTTAATGAAATTAACGTAATAATGGACCAAAACATTGTAACAAAACTATGCTCAAAACAATGGTACCGAATAAAAAGTGGGGTACCAAAACAATATTCTAGATTAATATCTCTTAAGCTCACAAGAAAGTAATAGCATTAACAAAAAAGTAAGTTCACATGGAAATAAATCGATCAAACATGCATGAGTCCGTGAATTGTTGCAAAACTTCAACTCAATTTCATAAACAAGTTAAACTTCACAGATCATTTACAGAGAACATATTACATTATACAATTTAGAAATGGAAGAAAATAAATTAACCCTCACAGATCTAAAGCTAGCTTTAATCTAAGGATACCATCGTATAATTTCATAACAAAAACTAAAACCAATTAAGGGAAAAGAAAAACAAAAAAAAAAGAAATTAAGAGAGGCATGTGTATGTTATAACTTACACCTTGACCATGCTAAATGATGTGGTTTTGAGTGTATATACAAATTTCAACTCGGTTCGATTTTTCCATTTTCCATTTTCCATTTTCGATTCCGATTTTATTTTTTTTGGTTTAGAATTTTTCAAATCGGTTCAGTTCATTAGGTCCATTTTTGGATTAGCCTTAACACCCCTAGTTACATAAGCTATTTTTATTGTATTTATCAACGATGCAAAGTTTCAAATAAATCTGATATTTGTAACCATATAATCACTATACTTACTTTTACTTAATTTTTGTGAGGTTCATAATTTAATATAAAATATGATTATAATGTGGGAGTCACGCATCTCCAATTAATTTAATTTTTTGCATGCATCTTTAAGATATTATAATTCATTAATTCAACGGCTAATCAATCAATTAAGAAATCGAGAGAAAGTTGTTGACGGGTGTAAAACTCCTTTGTTTTACTACAGGTGTAACTTGAACCTTCTTATATATATACATATATGAATAGGGAGAGAAAATGGATTAAGAGCAAGAAATCTAGAAGTTCCACTTGTTCATTATAACGATGGTAACATTGAAGCCCCAACATTGAACTATTGCAAGAATAGATCGAACGTCCACTGAAACAATCGATTATCCTCCATTTCCTCATTTCTTAAATAAATTTAAATACCATTCCACCACTAGTCAAGATAAACCAGATCCACAAAAAATTCCCCACTTGAATTGTGTTTAGAAAGAAAGAAATGAAAGAGCAACAGTGAATGGGGGAGCCAGAGAGGAAATCCTAACTAAGAAATTATAGTATGTAATGTGGAGGTGGCTCTTCTTCCATGTGAGAGAGACGAAAGAGAAACGAGGGGCCGGAGCCAGAGAACAGTGGCACATGATCGACTTCTATCATCGATTAACGGACAATTTTAACAGAGTGAAAAAAGTAAAACCACTTAAATAGTTGAGTGGGTCAGATAGAACAATATATAGTTGAGTAACAGTTTTATAGGGCGATTTGTATTTAGTTACCTTATGTTTTACTAAAGTAAGATATTTGTACCCATTTTTTTTTACATATTTTGTATATTGGGTACCCCTTATAGGTGCTTTGGTATCGATTTTTCAATTTTCTGTTAATCGACTGTGAAATGCCCTATAAAATGACTAAAATACCTTTTTAATATCTAAAACACATTGTTCTTCTTTGGTGGTTTTAGACTTAGGTCACCATTAATAATACATATTTAGAGTTTAGCCATCATTTTTAATTTCTTTAGACTTTAGCATCATTTGCAAACATCTGTCAAGTTAAAGTTAACTACCATAATTTTTGAACACATTTACCCTTGTGGCTAAACTCTAATATTAATATATATGTATATATATATATATAGTGGCTAAATATTAAATTGAGTGACAATTCAAAAAATTGGTAAATATAACCATCGGAAAGGCTTCTCCCGTACAAATATGCTATTAAAAATTTTGTATTGCATTAAAAAAACAAATCTAAAATCCCTATATACAATCCAAACATCCAAATGCAATTGAAATGGAAGGCGGAAAGGAGAAGTATAAAGATATTTATGAGGTAACAAACAATCCAAACACTTTTAATATAATAGCATGTGTAAATATGTATTGATATATTCTAACTCTTTTTATACAGAATATTAAGTGACAGTTGCGTGACAATGAAGGCCAGAAAGCTTTGAAATGCCCATGGTTGTATTATAAGTGTAAATAGCTTCAATGCAGTGGGATAATGCTACTTAGCAGTGATGAGGAAGAAAAGATATATGGAAAAAAAATAGTCAAGTGTCAATATAGCAATTGTAAACAATTTATCATCCTAGAAGAATCAATGCAATCAAAGAATTCATCATAAAAAATGCCCTCATTAAATGCGTACATTTCACTTAGTCAACTAGGTACTTTGAATGTAGGTTATTTGGTCAATGGGCCCAAAACTGTCCCGAAAGAAAATTAAATGTCCTAGAGGTTGTTCAAGTCATATGAAGTTGTGGACATCAAGTAAAGAGAGTAGCAAAGGCAGGAAGTCCGTAAAATGTTTAAGCTGTGGTAAATTTGAATGGTTAAGCACTCTTGTGGCTAGGCTAGCATGGATGAGTTTTGTAAGGACAAGATTGTAATGACATGTAATGTTGATCCAATGTAATATAATGGATGCAATGCTTAAAGAACTTTATATTTGATTAAACTTCATACTTGCATTACATAAGTTCCAAAAAAGCCATAACTGCCTATATAACCCATAGTAGTAAACTACATAAGATGCCTAATATAGCTTTTAGTTCAATAAAGGAAGGCATCACATTGAGCTTAAAGTTCAACCAAAAAAAAAAGTTCTTAAACTTCCTAAATATATAAGTTCAATAAACGTAACAAATAATGACTAAATGGATAATTTGGTGTGGAGGGTGTTTCTGGCTAGCTTTATATAGGCCTTCCACCAACTCTGCACCTTTCCTAAGCTCTGTCATTTCCTATGTTTGTTAGTCTTAATGATGTCCTTAAACTTGGTAGTAAGCCTGGTTTATATAGTCGCACATTTAGAGGCCCATAATCACCCACAATTGGACCAGGTTTCCCTTTACCACGTCTATTTCTTTGACTAGTTGATGCAACACTTGCTGGGGGCACCTTTACATGTTCTAGTGTTGTGGACAAGTAACCCACATTTTCCACATTTCCTTCTTGCTTTTTTGGTATTAGCATTATCATTTTCATTAAAAGTGTGATATATATTCTTTTTTGGTCTCCAAGGAGGCCTCAATGAAGAAGGGCACTTAACCACAATAACAGGCTGAAAGATACATAACATATTAGTTTAGCAGTCCAGTTTTCCATAAAGAATTACATATATACAACAGTCCAATTTTCCAATTTTTTAGTTTATATATATGCATACAATTTTAGCATAAACTAAAACATACAATTTTAGCATATATATACAATTCAATAGTCCAGTTAAACATCTATAAACTAAATTGTACTTTCATTTTCCCAACTTCCAGAATCAGTCACTGAAGACAAAACACACCAGTATAAGTATCCATATATGCTTTCACCAACAAATGTGAGATGTAATACCAATACACAATTAAGACAAAAGTTACTTAATGGAATGGACAGCAATACATAAATAAGATATAATATTAAACGTACTTCTTCAAATCTTCCCTCATAAGTACGAGTACATAAATTGCATGAACACAAGGTATTACACATATTTTCCATTCACAGTAAGTGTAGGTCATCTGTTAAACATCAACTGTCTAAGTTTAACTAAATTTATCTCTGACAACCAATAGTAAATCAGTGGAATTGCTGACAGTGTAACAATGGTATTTATTTTTCAACTATGAAAGCTTTTTCTCCACCGTGGTACCAATCCATCATGATCCCATATTGCACCCTCTGATCTCATATCATACATTAGTGTCATCACCACCAAATGCAATTGAAATATGAGGTTGGTGATTGGCTTCTCTCTCATTTTTAAAATCCACATATTGAGTGACTTAGCAAAATTATTGGTTAGAGGCTCACAGTTTGATGTGGTATCGAAGTGTGCTATAGCCCAACAGTTTCTTGGTTCATCAGTATACCATGCCCTTGCAACTTTATCATCCTTTTATAATTATACCATCCATTTATCGTGCTTTTCAACTGTGAATGCTTTAACTACTCCCCAACTGAGTGTTTCCAAGTATGGCCCACCGTGCTTCTTTTTAAAGTTTTTATACATGTGTTTAAAGTAGTACCGACTGTTACTTTATGGGGAGAAATTAGCAACCGAATCCACTAGTCATTTGCACATATCAAAGATGAATGTAAGGGGTTCAAGGTGTTTCTTCAAGTGAGGTGTTATAGTGCTCAAAAACCATTTCCAAGTTCCATCTTTCTCTTATCTACAAATACAATAACTAGAAATAAGCCATTTTTTGCATCCAAAGAAATTGTAGTTAAGCAAACACCGCCATATTTTCCTTTCAAGAATGTCTCATCAAGCCCTATAACAAGTTTACATCCATTAATAAACCAATCTAAATAGGCCTTGGATGCCACACATTAACCCACAAAGCTATAATATAAAGAGGATATTTCATAAATGGCAATACTTCATGGATTCTTCTCTTGTATAACCCTATACAACCTAGGAATAAACCTATACACTTCTTTATAACTCCCATGTGTCTTCTCATACTCCTTAATCCTTGTAGCCATACAGTCCAATAGGATAGTTTAACTCCATATATTTCCCATATTTCAGTTTTGATGTCCCTTGGCTTCTACAATTTATAGTGTCTTGCTCAATTTCTACCGCCGCCTACTTTGCATTAGTTATTATATTCTTCCCATCAGCATCAATTTTGCAAGTATGGGGGGTTCAAATTTTCTAAGTTTAATTGTTGGTTAAGTCTGTAACTTTCTACAATAACCAAACCAACCATAATTGAGTTGTTTGCGTACAAGCTTCATTCTCATTTTTTTCATTAAACTATTGCTTAAATGATTAATTTTTTTCAAAACAACATAGCTCTTTATATAAAGCTTAAAATGCTCCATGGTTGGCCACAACATTTTCTGATACAATTCCTCAATGTCATTAATTTTGTGCACATTTACATTTTTTGTATTTTCTTCATCTCCAAACACATTTGTTGTTTCCTCCAAGCTTCCTGAAATCTTGATGGCTGAACTAATGTTTTTTGTCTTTTTCTGCAATTTCACTTTGCTCTTCATTATCTTCACAAATGGAAATCCCTCCACCTCTTATGCTTTTGGTATTCACTAATTGAATTTTTTTTGATAATAATAAATCAAGAAGGAAAAGAAAACCAAACGTACTGTACATTTCAATGACATGATCCTCCTAACATGATTGTAGTATCTTAAAGCTTGCCAAACTAGCATGAATAAGACTCCAAAGTTGTATCGACCCAAACTTTCCAATATCCAAGCGTCTTAGAGCATCTCCAACAGTAGTGTATATTTAGGTTTTGTGTAAAATATACAAAACTTGTAAAAATTTTGAGCTCCAACAGTCTTTTAAATTTAGCATTTGTGTAAAATGAATGTGTAAAATACACCACAAGTTTACACTGCCACATCAGCTTTTTCTTTTCTCAATTATTTTATAATACTTTAAAATGTAATATCTTTTAATATAAATTATATAATTTAATAAAAAATATATATCTAAAATCTACTCATTAAGACCAACAAATCAAGATCCATTGTTGTTATAATATTATGTATATCAAAATTCAAGAAAAAATAATAAAAAATTCCATAAAATAATATATAATATGCATAATTATCTTATTGGTTCATTCAAAATTTACACAAAAGTTTTAAAATGTATCATTGGAGCATATTTTTTTACACTTCAAATTTTGTGTAAAAGTATCCTGACACATAGGATTTACACAAAAATATTTACACAACAGTTGGAGATGCTCTTAACTTGCCAAAAATACATTTAAACACATATATAGATACAAAAAGGAAACAGGGTTCAAGGCTTATATATGTTCAATTAAAATATGCTAATTCATAAAATAACATACTTCTATTTATCAAAATTTTCAATTTTTTTCATTAATCGGATGAAAATCTATTGTATTTTTTATTTATTTATTTATCATACTTGTTATTGTTTTTATTTGTTATATTCGTTATTGCGCGCTCATGTTTTAATTATTTTGATCCTTTTTTTTTTCTTTTTATACGCACAAAACTTATAGCAAGAGAAGAAACAACTATAACATGTGAACTTAATAAAGAAATGGAAATAGTGAGATTTGAAACAAATCGTTAAATTCCCAAGGATCAGGTAACACAATAAAATATTAACTAACACCAAATATATAGGGTTCAAATTGTATAACTGTTATTAAAAACAGAAAGAAAATAGTTAGGAAAAGAAAGGGTAATAATATTAGTATTTTATAAAAATATTTTAACAATTAAAAATTATATTTAGTGACACAAAAAATTGTATCTTTCATTTATTAAAAAAAATTAAATTTAAATTTATGTAATTATTGCAACTAAACGATCAATCAAAATCAAAACAATAAAACCCACGTATTTAGTTTTCCACAAAATCAATACCTCGGTGGAAGAAACACTATACCACCAGTATTTGTGAGATTTATTTGCCTGTTTTGTATACCAACATATTTTAACAAACTTTGGCATATATGGATATTAAAGGGAAAAAAGAGAGATAATGAAACTCTTAATTTAAGACGAGAGATTCTTAACTTTGAGATGGATGAGAGAGTTTACATAAATATATTTGACATTTTATTTCTTTTAGAGATCACTCGGTAACGCCTATTAGTCTATTACATATATTACTATAACTTAAATAAGAGGACTTTTTGTATGCCCTTGACATTATAAAATTACACTTCATACTTTAGAAACTAACATATTGCTTGAAATGATATTTACACTTGTAACCTTAAATATAAATTACACATGTTATCAACACTTGAGCAAATGCCATTACATGTAATTAATATGTTTAAAAAATTTACATAATGTGAGAATTATTACACGCGCATCGATTGGTTCCCACTCAAAAAAAAATTGTGTAAAGTGCATCTTCAAGTTGTTGTGCCATAATTCTAAGGGTCAGAACCGATATTAGCTTGACCAATGGCCTTCTAAGCTAGTAATTAGTATTAGCCAGCGGCATATATATACGAGAGGCGTGAAAGGTATCATGGGTTTGAATCTTATCAATGTAATTCAAAGAGAGAAATCAGACCTTCCTTTTCTTTTAGAAAAAATAAAAAATCCAGTCTTACTATAACCCAAGTGATAAAAAGAAAAGTAGACTACATTTGAGTCCATTATTAAATTTCTTGTCATTTCATCTCCATCACAAGATAAAAAGTTTATAATGAAATGGAGATGAATCTCATTGTGCCCCCATAAAGTAATGGATCAATCCATCTATATATGTTTGTGAGGAAGAAATATGTCTGATTGCAGTCTGTCACCACAAAAGCTCAACTCCACCGGTTACATCATCAGCCTTCTCGGACGGTCTTGCACAACGTACCATGGATGGATGGATAGGCTTAAGAAGAACCAACACTACACAAATAGAATTTACGAATTTATACGTTTTTTCTTTTAAATTTTTGAAGAAAGAAAAAAATAAGTTCTACATGATTTTAGTTAGGTAAGAAAGAAAAATAATATATGACGGTTTTTAATTAGAAATAAAAATAGGGATGAAAAGAAAAAAAATTTGCTAGATATTAGGTTTATTAAATTTGAGCTTGACTTTTATAGGGTTAAAAGAATAATATTATAAGTTTAGAGAAAATTAATTATAAGTATTTCTCTTATAATTATATTCAAGTTAAGGATATCTTATTATTTCAAACTAAATAAAGGATTTTTTTCATAATTTGTTTTAACTATAAGGATAATTTTTGAATATTTGTTCATTAAAAGTATACATCTCTTTTTTTGAATAGTCAATTATATGCCCTTATTACAATATTTTATTTCTTTATTGCCATTAGTGGTTGTAAGCCTTACTAACTATCTCTGCCACCGGAGCTCCGGCGGCCATTGTTGTACTTCCAACAAAGACACAAGAGCTCCAGCGAGAATTTCTATATAGTGTAAAAACAAATTTGTATTCAAATTTACGTCTTTAATTGCTTGAACACTACACCAGAATGGCCATTTTGTAATGGATTTAATCCGTTGGAGAAAATGTTTCTAACGCATAAAATCTGTTACTAATTAGGCGTGGGAAACACTTTAGTAACGGATATATCCGTTACTAAAATTAGTCAAAATTCGTTACAAAAAATAAATTTGTAACGGACTAAATCCATTGCTAATCCGTTACTTATACTAGTTTTAGTAACGGATTTAATCCGTTAAAAATATTGAACAACCGTTATAATGATATGTAAAAGTAATTAAATATTTAATGATTTGTAATGGAATAAAACTGTTACTAATGAAAACATTGTTACATATTTGTAACGGTTTATAGGCGTTACAGTGTATATTAATTATTAAAAAAATATTTTGTTTTCATTTGCTCCCAATTAATTTTAGCATTGAAATTCAAACCTATATATAATCCATTATTTGTCAAATATAAAAACCAATAAAGTACCATCATGCCAACAATCTAAATACATACCAATATATATTAATCCAAATACAAACCAAAATGTCAAGTATAAGGTATATTATGTTCGTCAATCCAACCACAAAAACAAAGACAATATACTAAAATGTTAACCCATAATAAATAAGTGCATGTGCTAACCCAGTTGTTGCTCCCTCGGTATTTGTCATGCCATATCCCTAAAGGCAAATAAAAGTGAAGCAAATTTGCATGCAAAAACTGGCTTCAATGTATAAACTAAATAGTACATTTTAGTAGGTGATATATAAATTAGTTTTTTGCACATCTTATTTTGTAAATAAATTATACTTTTCCCCCTTATAAAGAGCATAGCAAGATGTAAAGTAAATGATTTACCTCTCTACTTTGACCGATCGATGATGATTGTTTTGTTTTACAAGAGCTAACAAGTTACACTACACGCGAGTGAAAAAAGAGATTAACTTAATTATGAGATAAAGAAATAAAGCAGCACCAAAAGAGATTAAATTTGTTTGATAGCTGAATGAATTAGAAAATAAAAGCAAGATTGAGTGTGTGCATTTCGGGAATAAAGTTACAAATTTAATACCCACAAATTTTTCGATATAAACCATTTTGACTTCTTGATAAAGCACTAGGAAACAATAATGGTCATCATCCATGCACCCCTAGATATTTTAAGGACCATGTGGCAAGTTAATCCAAATCGATACAAACAATAGTTCCCTAATTTTTTAACTTCACAAGTAATTATCGACTTTTACAGAAATCCAATCAACACAAAACCATAATCAATCCAATTGACTTACTCACCTACCTAATCTCCAACCTGTGCAGAGCAATTCTAGTATCTATTGAAACAACAAATCATAGTCGATAGAACTTAACTATGGCATGACTCATGAGCAGGTCCAGAAACAGCATAAGCTACTAAATAAACTTTAATTCCGAGAGGCAAAAAACAGATGACTTATACATCAATTTCATTCCCTACAGATTAACCATCCCAAAGATTTGCCTTATATGCATGTTTAGTGCTTTGGTTTGAAATTAACTTCCCACATTTATCCCTGAAATCAAGAGAAACAAAATATACGTAAAATGAAAGGTTTTTTTTAACTATTATTATTATTATTATAAAAATAGGAACAAGAGAAGTGTCACACTGATGGTAAGCAAAAGTAGTTTTCCACTTTTCTTTCGGGAATTTCGTCGAGCAGGTAGAGTGCAACAATGCAGCAGTAGACACAATGTGTGCATATATACGTGTGTGTGTGTGTAGAGAGAGATATATCTACCTTTGAGCATATTTTCCTTTCTTTAATGGATTGAAATTCATGCACTAGAGAAGAGAACGAGAAATATCAGAAGAATGGTGAAATACCTGGAATTCATCAATCTACACATATAAAGCTATTACACACACACACATACACTATGAATTTAGTATAAGAATAAAAAGAAAAAGAAGCGCGCAAGATGTTATGCCTTGAAATGAATCGAAGTTAGGGAAAGGATTTGCTTCTTAGGATCTATGCTTATTAATTTGAACCTTGGACTATGGACCGGAGATGGTGGAGATGTACCAGCAACGGTGGAGAGAGAAGCTTGGAGAATGACGGTAAAGAGAGAAGCGAGCGGTGGGGAATAGTGCGTGTGAGAGAAATGGCGAGTGTTAGAAGAATGGGTGTGAGAGCAACAGTGAGTGAGAGAAATAAATGGTGAGACAAACTGTGCGAGGAAGGGGCGAGAGGAGCTGCGGCAGTAAGGATGGGGGTGAGAGGAATGGTGAGCTGCAAATTTAGGGCTTTTTTGTTCCTCAATTTCATCGTAGTGTAAGAGAGAATTTTTTTTTCCCTATTCAATTAAAATGTAAGCGGGTAAAACCAAAATTTGAGCGCTTTTTTATTCTTGGTTAATAACGGATTTTCCAACGGATTAATTGTTACATATTTTATTCTTTTTAACAAATAATTATTAAACAATAGAAAGTTACTATTTGTTCATTTAGTAACGAATATTTTATATCAGTAACGGATTAAAAATGTTGCTGTCAAATAATGGATTTAATCCGTTACTAATCGCAAAAACCGTCCGTTACAAATTGCTTGAAATGGTGTAGTGGAAGATTTAGGGAAAAATTGAATTTGCACCAAAATTTTTATCTTAATTTGTCTATAGATTTGTTATGAAAACATATTTGCACTAAAATTCATAACATTAGTTATTTGCAAATTTAGTGCAAAAATATATTTGCATTAAAATATGAGTCACTTGTTTCTTGTAGATTTAATACAAAAACGGATTTGCACTAAAATATGTCATTAGTTGATTACAGATTTAGTACAAAAACAAATTCGCATAAAAAATATATCATGAGTTGCTTGATAATTTAGTACAAAAATAAATTTACATTAAAATATGTATCATTTATTATTTGCGGATTTAGTGTAAAAAAAATTACACTAAAAATATATATCATTAGTTGTTTGTGAATTTATTGTAAAAATTGATTTTAAGTACCTACACTGGAGCTCCAGTGAAGTCATGACATTCTATTAATAATTGCTGGAGCTCTGGAGGAAGATAGTGGTGGTAGTAGTCCTGGCAGCTGGTGGTAACTAATTTATTTGAAGAAAAAATATATAGAGAAATGATATTTAAAATACAAATATAAAATATCCTTTCCTTTTCTTGAGAAAGCTAGCATGTCCAATAGTCTTTTGTATTTATATTTTGTGTAAAATGTAAAAATTATATTTTGGATTTTGTGTAACTTGGATGTGTATAATACACTTTTACTTTATACTGATACGTCAGCTTTCTCGTTTTTCATTTTTGACTAAAACTTTAAAATGTAATAAATTTTAATTCAAAATTTATCTTTTAATAAAAATTATATATTTAAAATCTGCACATCAAGAGTTATAAATCAAGATTCATTGTGACTATAAAATTATGTTTAAAAAAAATTGTATAAAATAATATTTAACATGTATGATATTTTAATAAATTTTTTAAGATTTACACAATAAATTATAAAAATACCACTAAAAATATTTTTAAAAATTTTAATATTTTATATAAAAGTTAATTAACACGTAACATTTACAAATGAGATTTACAGATTAATTTTTACGGGAAATATGCTCTAACTCATTGAACACCCTTCAATAAATAACAAACCTGTGCGCCTCTCCCATTCGGTCCGCTTACTTTCTCTCTCTAATTTACACAAGGCAATAATCCTCGTCGATCGTCCTCACAATTCGACACCCCTTTCAATTTCACACACAATTCGACACCCCTTTCAATTTCGCACAAAAACACGCACATTTACGTAATCTCCATCTGTAATTTATCGCGTTTGAAGTTGTAATCAGATCCATTGAGGTACATTCATTTCAACAATGATCCTCAGGTCTCTTCCTCTTTTCGTTTTCTCTTACTAAACCTAACAGATCCATTCCTACTTCTATTCCCTAATATTACTGCACCTATCTAATCTATTCCCATATCAGTTCCGTAGGATTTTTTATTTATTTTTTTCAAATTCGATCGAATTAGATGTCGGTAATGAAGAGCTGGAGTCGTTTTTTTACGATCGGGCTCGTAACGTGCTGGTACTCATCCAACATTGGAGTTCTGTTGCTCAACAAGTACTTGCTTAGCAATTATGGATTCAGGTACCCGATCTTCCTCACTATGTGCCATATGACTGCGTGTGCGTTGTTCAGCTACATCGCAATTGCTTGGTTGAAGATAGTTCCAATGCAAACTATTCGATCTCGTCTCCAATTCATGAAGATCTCTGCTCTTAGTCTCGTCTTTTGTGCTTCCGTTGTTAGTGGTAATATATCGCTTCGGTATTTGCCGGTGTCTTTTAATCAAGCGATTGGGGCCACTACGCCCTTCTTTACTGCAGTGTTTGCTTATTTAATGACGATGAAGAGGGAGGCTTGGCTCGTTTATGTCACTTTAATTCCTGTTGTTACCGGAGTTGTTATTGCTAGCGGGGTATGAATATTTTTCTTATGCAGAATTTAGTTATATTTGATTCACAATTTTTTGCACTTCTTTTAGTTTTCAATTCGGTGCCAGTACTGTGTTAGGGGTTAATAATTGCCATTGAAATGGCATCTAATGATTCATAGTTCTCTGACATTCGCCATTAAATTATTAAAAGGTTCTTTCGGATTAGGATGTGGGGAATACGCACTTGAGTACTTGGACTCTGTTTGCTAACAAGATGGAAAATGGTTGGAAAAATAATTGATTTGTGTTAAAAGTTGAAAAGGAATTGACCGATATAGTGAGATGCTCTCTTCCTTTTGGGCCTCTTTCATGGAAAAAATAATTTTTTTAGCGGGGAGAAAGAAAATTTTCATAAGGCTTTTGTGTATTCAGTTGAAATGGGAGTAAGTGGTTGTAAATTGTAAATTGTAATGGTGCATTATTGTGCTTAGAAAAAAAAATGTACACAGAGGGGAGGAACACAAGGAGGAGGGGAAATAAAGAAAAAAAAATCCTAGCTTATTAAATTTTGAATTATTAACCCATAAAGCTTTTGTAATATTTTAAAATGAGGCTTCTCTAATTGTCATCTACTTTTTGATTAGCTCCTCCAAAAACTTGTCCGAGGTCTGCCTCGTAACATATTTTGATGTTACTGTCAAAAAGATAATGCTCAAGAATTTGTTTTTGCTTCTGACTCGTAACATATTTCCTTTTCTGCTGGGATTAGGGTGAGCCAAGTTTCCATCTATTTGGATTCATAATGTGTGTTGGTGCTACAGCTGCAAGAGCGCTCAAATCGGTGCTTCAGGGGATTTTGCTTTCTTCTGAAGGGTAATGAATGTCTGATTGTTTTGTATGTCCTAATGTATTATAGATTTGTTATTCTTCTTGTTTGGCATTTGTGTTAGGTCATACAATGGAAAACTGAAATGTTTGCTATTTTATTCTTGAAGGGAAAAATTAAATTCAATGAATCTCCTTCTGTACATGGCCCCTATAGCTGTTATACTCCTACTTCCTGCAACACTCTTTATGGAGGCAAATGTGGTTGGTATCACATTAGCACTTGCTAGAGATGATATAAGGATCGTCTGGTATCTGCTATTCAATTCTTCTCTTGCATATTTTGTCAACCTGACCAACTTTTTGGTCACGAAACACACAAGCGCTCTTACTCTTCAGGTAAACCTCCATTTATGTTCCAAGGTTTCTTTACCTTGCAATTCTAAAGATTTTGTTTGCATTTATTGTATCATCTTTCTAACTATCCGGGCCTGAAGAAATATAAACTAAAAGAAAAGCAGTAGCCTTAGAATATCAGCCACATTGATAATTGAAGGATAACATGTAGTTTTATAATTCGAAGAGAAAAGGTAAACAGAAAAGTGATCGAGTTGAAGAATATCTCAAGATCTTTGCAATTCTGATATCTTTAAGTGGCGCAAGCTGTTGCTTGCTCTTGTTGTAGTATGGTCCTTTCTTTGTATCTTTGCCTAAGTATGTTGTTTTCCAGGTTTCTTTTAATATTGATTGGAAAGGAAATATACTGCAGAGTTAAAGGAACTTAGAACATTATAAACCAAGTCTATATACTAAAGATTAAATCTGTTTTAAGAGAAAAGGAAGGAACAAAGATAAACGTGGGAGAGTAGAAGATGTGATTTTCAAGGGTTTTTATTTTTTATATGGTCGTCTTCACATTTGGTTGGTGCTAATATTTTGGGTGCCTGGGTTGATTATAATTGCCTAGAATGTGATCTCTAGGATTCAAATTTTTATTAGGAATTCACTATGTCCGCTTGTTTAGTTAACTAGATTATACCTATGGCAATTTGTGTAATTTAAAGTTTCTCGTGTTACATGTTAACGGCACTCTTGTTATTATGTAACAACCTATTAAGAATGACAACTGAGAACATGATATCGTGATAAAGAGAGATGCAGGCCATAGCATTATATACATACACTAGATTACTAGTTGTAACCCGTGTGCCAAAGGCACTATTTTAACCCCTAAAAAAAGTACATCTTGAGTTTAAGTTCATGAAAAAGCATCATGCATTTCAACCCTCCAATATTTTATCTCATATATTTTTAGGATTCAAAAACCTTTCTCATTTGTTATATGGATATGCTTTGTGCTTTGTGACATAAAGATCTTGGCATATGCAGGTTCTGGGAAATGCTAAAGGGGCTGTAGCTGTGGTTGTCTCAATATTAATATTCAGAAATCCAGTGTCAGTTACCGGCATGCTTGGCTACTCACTCACTGTCTTTGGAGTCATCCTCTACAGCGAAGCCAAGAAGCGTAGCAAATGATTCTCTTATCTTTACATGAGGGCAGAATGAATGATTCTCTTTTCTTTACATGAGGGCAGAAAGGGAAACCTTCTGAGGCAGGCGATCATGGCTTAGCAGTTGGTGCTTTTCGAATTTGCCCCTTTATTTTTTTTCCCGAGGAAACATAGGGAGTAATAGGTCTCTTGTATTAACCACATTAATAGCTTTTAGAATAGGTCTTAGAAATAAGCAATTCATCTCTCTATTTCTCCCGGCTTTAGTGCTTAGTAGTATGTTATTAGAATCCCATATTCATATATTAATGGAAGGCACTCATAAGTCATAATTTCATCATTCTGTGTTTTTTAATTTAACTTGGGAGAAAGACTATTGCAACAGCAGTTTTGGAACTACCCTTTGCTTTAGCAGTAGTCGTCTTTACTTTTGCAATATAAGTACCCTTTAGATCATGCAATAGTTGCTACATTTAATGTAATGCAACGCTAAAAGAATGGATTCCCCCACTTGAAGCTCCTAAGGCATTTGGACTGTTACCTCAATTGACTGTGTATAAAAATAACTACCCCACACCAGAACAAAAAATGCTATGTCTACATAATTCACCAAGCAACAATTTAAAGTCCATTTAGTGGTGATAATTTTGGCCTAAATTAAAAGTAAACTCTGCCGGAAATATGTTCACTTATTTCACAGTAAGCTTTTGTTCCCTATTTTTTTTAAACTTGCATAACAGGGTCGAGAATCAACCCAAAATAAACATCATTGAATGATGAATGACTGAAGACAGATTTCTGATATAAAACCTCTTGAGCCAATCCAAAATAGAGTAGACATCATTCAATGAAAGAGTTAATAATGGAGGCAGATTTACCAAAAAAGAGAAACCAATATAGACACTCTAGGACCTCTCAAAATTTCCCCAATGCTTCCAAAAATTAGCCACCAACCTCAAGTAGTAAAAGTTCTCTCTATTCAATGTGACTACCCAGCTTGTTCATCCAGAACCCCTAAACCCCGAAAAAAAAAATTAACCATAGACCAAGTTATATCTTGTACAAAATGACGAGGTTAGGTAAAGGAGGAATTATTCAACATCCATAACTTCAACTTCACCATTGGTTTCTTCTGTATCAGGCTTGATTTCAACCTTAGGTTTGTTCTCAACCGGAGCCTCGCATTCCTCATCAGGTTGACTCTTTATGGTAACCTCTACTACTTCCATTTCAGATTCGGTCTCCAGTTTAGGCTTAATCTCCGCTTCTGAATTGGTTTCAGCTTTAGCCTCCACTTCTAAATTTATTTCGGCTAGAGGATTAGGAGGCTTATTAGCCTCCACTTTGGACTTGGTGGGCTCCACTGGCTCAGCTGGGCGAGCCCCCATATCTTCCTCTTCTTCAATCTTGGGAGCCAAATAGAACCTAACATAGCCCATCTCTGCAATTCTGTACTCGACCACCACTGGTAGATCAGCAGACAAGCTTATGGTCACTTGGTTTGCCAGTGGGGTTGCCTTTGTGAAGGAGTTCATATATCTCAGTGCAAAGGTCAATGAAACTGGCTCCTTCATTTCTATTATAGTAGCTTCTTCTGGCTGAAAAATCCCCGTATGCCATCATTAGTTATCAGCTGTAATTTCATCACTTTCCGGTCGTCATATTACAGCACTTGATGGAACAAATATAAAAGGAGAGCATTCAAGACTAAACCAAAACAAACCTTGTCAACTGAAGTATTTTGCCTGCAAACTATATTTGCTGTTCCAATATCACCTCTAGTGGAGAACTTGACACCTTCCTTTGTTACAGATATCACAACTGCAAAAACCCATTAAATTGCCACAATTAGTTCTCCAGATCTTGAGGTTCCCTAAATTATCATAAATTTTTAAAAAAAATAACCGTAAAGGAAGTCGTAGAGCAGAACTAGAAGTATGGTAAGATGAGCATAAGGAAGACACGAAGTACCAGTGTCACCGATGGTGCTGAGATCTTTGCAGATCCTAGCAAACTCAGCTGATGGCATCCTAACAATGGCCTCGTATTCTGATTCCGGAATCCCGAGATGCTCACTATCAATGTCCATGAGCTTCATCTCAAAATCCGCAATCTTGTCTTGAGCTTCATTTCATCCCAATAACAAACTCAGTTCCATAGTAGTAGAGAAAATAGAAAGAGTAAATTTACAGATTCAAGTACACTAACAAAGCTAGCAATACCCTATAAATCATAGAAAGTATTCAACTGAAAAAATATAGAAAAAGTGCTTTTAGAACTCACCAAATGGATAAAATATTCAATACTTCTATAATAGTTCGTGGTTGTAATTTAGTCAAATGGTGATGCTCACACTACCATAGGCAATGGTTTTTTCTTAAAATAATGAATGCATGCTAATTGAGTGCTCACCGATTAGGTTTAAAATACAACCACTTGGTACTCCGAGAGTAATGAATAATTTATATCCAGAAGGAAATCCTCACTAATTTTCTCATGAGTTGGTACCACCGCACACCAGGCATTCATATACAATATATTAAATCCCCAAATTCAATATCTGAGCAGATTACAAAGTCAGAAAACAAAAAAAGAGTATTAAAGTAGGGTAAGAAGGGGCTAGGGTAAAAGAGAGAGAGAGAGAGAGAGAGTTACTAGGGCTTTCAAACATGAAGGTGACAGTATCGCTGCCATCATCGGCCTTAATAGTGACAATGTCGTCGTTACCAGCGCACTTTAGCATCTTGGCCATGTTGGTGAGGTTCATCCCCATGGAGAGGTTGCGATCGCAGCGGTAGTGGTCAAAGCCCTCAGATCTGAGGAGGAGAGCCACCAGGGCAACATGGCTCGAATCCATGGCTTGGAGAGAGAAACCAGAGGCTGAGCAGTCGAAGTTAGCGTCGGTCACCAGATCTTTGATCGACTCCATTACTTTCTTCAACAGACTCCCCTGCACCAACCTTAGCTCCAACATTTTCTCCCTCTTCTTCTTCCTTTCAACTTCAAACTAGCAAGGAATCCTTTGTTTTACCTTTAAAGAGAGAAGATGCCTATTGGAATGCTAAACGTGGCTTTATGGTCTATATAATATATATAGAGAGATTAACAGATAAAAGGGAAGATGGAGATGGCAGTCCGTTCTTTTGGCGGGAAAGATGGACATTCCCGCCATAAAGCTAACATAGAAGAGGGAAGAACAGAGATCCAATACATGTGGCAGGAATTTACTAAAAAAGTTCTAGACTTCTTTTTTTTTTTTTCTCAAAAATGGAAGTTTAAGTCGACAAAAATCTCCCTCCCCTTATGCCGAGACTCAAATCCAAGACTTCTTTAAATTGGGCGGTGAGTTGGCACTCAAAAACACTTGTAACATTTTTATTTTAATTCGGTCATTCACAATTGAGTAAAATATTTATTATTCGGTTGTTGATGACCGAATATAAATTTATATATTCGGTTCTTGACAACCGAGTAAAGCATTATCAAATTTTTTCAAATTTTTGAAAGTTTATATTTGGTCCTTCACAACTAAATAACGTATACGTTATTCGGTTGTTAAGGACCGACTAAAAAGTAGGAGTGTTCTCAAGAGATTTTGGGAGTACCAATATCACCATCCTTTAAATTTTGGTGAGCGTATTTTTAACTGGACTATTCACTCGCTTAAAGGTTTAATACTCTTATTATTTGAGTCCATTTTTGGAGTATCAAAGCTAAATTTTTATCATTATAATATAGACATCTTTGGAGAAAATAAGGATTGGAGTGTAAATTAATATTTCTTTTATTTTAAATTAAAAGTATATTTGTTTCTTTCAACATATTTATTGTACTAAAACTTGAAAAGGTTATAATTTAAATCATGGATCCTGGTAAAATTAACATTTTTTAAAATACAATGTGAAAGTTGTTTATACTCTCAATTAGATATAAAAAAGTGGTATAATTTTATTTTTTTAAGAAGATAAATAAACAAATAGCTAACTAACAGGTCAAACAGAATAAAAATGGTTTAAACAACATCAAAGACCTTAAAATCCTTCGCCAATAGAACAGATAACTTAGGAGGAGTATGGACTTTTCATGAGCTAGGCAAGGTAGTATTCTTTATACTAGTTACAAAACGCATGTGATGTACCTCTAATTTTCAATCACAAATAAACGGGTGATTTTGTTTTTATCCGCAAAATCTATCACTATATCCACCTTTAATTTATGGTGTATTTTGACACATTTTTAAAAAGTTACTTTTTTGAAAATTGAGAAGTATATCTACCCAATTTTTTTATTTAATTTTATTCTTTTTCCTTTTACATTTTTATTAAGTTTCCTATTTGAAATACAACTCCAAATATTGTAGCTATGCCTACCTTAATCATATTTTTTATGCTTCAAATCAAAATTCAATGCTGTTTTAACTTCTACTATGCTTCAATTAAAATTCAAGTATCACATTTTTAGTTTTCAAGTTTCAATTAAAATTGCACACACATAAATTAACTTGATGTTCAAGACATTATTCTTATAAAATTTGATCAAAACATATTTCATCCTACAAAGAATCTACACACCCAATCGGTTATGCTCCGATCTAATAGTTTATTGATTTTGCGTTAATGAAATTTTGTTTTGCCTTAAAATGATAAAAGGATATAGGAGTTGATTATACGAAAATGACAAATTAATTGGTTTTGTAGATTATTAGATGTACCAATCACTTTTAGATCTAAAATTTCACATAATTTAAATACTATATTAGTTGGTGAAGTTAAAACTGAAAGTGAGGTATATATCATGCATTTCGATTTTCAATTTAAGAAAAAATGGGCATAAGAAAGTCTATCACAGCACAATGGTTATGTATGAACTAAGCTTGAGATAAATTGTTATGGTGTTTGTTTCTATATTATATCAAACAAAACCAAGCCACAAAGTTCATAGTCTATTAGCGTCTAAAAAGCTGCCATGAATGAAGAGGCTAAATAATGAGATTTTTAATTTAGTGTATCCATTTATTTAATAAATAAATAAATGAGAAGGAGGAAAAGACACGAAAATTATAGCATCCGAAGAAAAGTCACATTCTAGTGAATTAGAGAAAAGTGATCGGATTAATTCGCGCGAGAGAGAAGGTTTACGATGGGGACCTTTTTCATAAACCATGATGTGGGAGAAGTGAGTTATTTTAAATTTCGTAAAGTTTACTTTTAACTCTTTTCAATTTTCACGATAAAATCACATGTTCCTAGTAAAGTGGATGTATTAATTAGTTTGGTGGATATTGAAAAAATTAATTATTAAAGAGTTAAAAATTAGCAAACTAATTCTTTTTGTAAGTTTCTCTTAGTATATGGTTAAACTTAATGAGTATTGTAGATTAATTTAACAATGCGGATAAACTGGAACAAGCCATTGATAGAAACAAAAACACCAAAATAAATCTAAGTTGTAATAAAAAGAATTAACAAAAAGACAGGTAACTCAATAATTAATATAATTTCTCCAACAATGAAGTCGTAAGTTCAAATCTGGTTTATCTATACACTAGTTATAACCTGTGCCAAATCTATTATCAACCACGCGATTCTTTATCGCTTTACATAACTATATCTTATTGATGAAGACTAACCAAACACAATGAATAATTACTTGCTTCTTATGTGATAATCCTTGTTGGGTTAAGGACTGCCTAAAGAAGTATGCACTAATGCCACGTTTGTTTAGCAGCAATAAAAACAAGGAATCATAATTTATTTCCTATTCATACTTATCCTTGATATTTACCTCAATTTTAGGTCCCGTAAAAGAAACATGTATTGGAGATTGATTGAAAACAATTCCACTTAATTCGGTGAATCTTATTACAACCAATAGTATGGTAATTGTATTCTTTTCCATGCACGGAATAAAAAAAACAAGTTGACTTTCCTTTTTATTTCAATTAAATTAAATAGTAAGTTATTCTTTATACACACTTACGGATATATATTACATCTTTTTTTGTGTGTTAGATCTACGAAACAACATATTCCTTTTCTTTTTACTTATAAAAAGGTTTTATTATCTTTCTGAGTTGTTGAATCTATGATTTTTTTTTCTAAGATAAAATATTGATGAACAATGTTTACTTATGTACGGCATAAAATTATATCCATTTTGTTTGTTTGATTTGAATATATAAAATAGCTTATTTTTTCTTTTTTGGTCTAAAAGAAAATTTTGGATATTGAAAAATGAGATTTCTTTGAAAAGAAAATTTTGCAAAAGAACCATGGATAATATTTTTGTAAATGGGTGATTTACCTTTTAACCCCCATTTATTTAGCCTTATTCTACTTTGACACTTAAAGTTTGCATTAATTCTCCTTTGACATCCATTTGAATGGATTTCGTTTGGTCAAAATGTCAAACCATTAAGCGCATTTTTTAATACCAAAAATACCCATGTAGCTAGATTTAAATAAAAACAAAGCAATTTTCACAAGGTCACGTCTCACTCAATTCACATCCAAATGATACAATCCACGTATGGTTGAAAAACTCTTGCAATATAAATTATAAATATGCTAATAATATTCAATAATAAATACTTTATATACCTCTAAATCGCTGTCAAAGTTGGTAAAAAATCAGATTTTTTTAAAAAAAGTTTTACGAAGCCATTTTCACAAGGTCATATCTCACTTGATTCACATCCAAATAATGCGATCCACATATGATCGGAAAGCTCTTACAATATATATTATAAATACGTTAATAATATTAAATAATAGGCACTTTATAGGCCTCTAAATCGCTACCAAAATTAGTAAAAATCACTTTTTTTAAAAAAAAATTACGAAGCCATATCTCACTTGATTCGTATCTAAATGATGCGATCCATTTATGGTCAAAAATCATTTGCAACATGGGTTATAAATACACTAATAATATTCAATAATAAGCATTTTATATTGTGAGAACCCGCATTTTGGATGCCGACTCTCTTGGCGGCGATTATTCCGGTTTTTCAGTTTATTTGAAAAACGGTTCATTTTATTATAGAGAAAAGAAGCGATAGTTTGTAAAGAAAATTAGAGTCGCTAATTTGTTTACTAAATAAACAAAAATCTGTGTGAAAGATGAACATTTTTAGATTAAACAACATTTTAAACACAATTAATGCGAAACTAGTAGATTTAAAGGTTCGGGGATTAAATTATGAATTGGGAAGGTGTTAGGCACCCAATTCGCTCTAAGTAGAATATGCGTGTGCTTATAATCGAAGATTTGCATGTTTATTGATATTTTCGCATATCATCTCATAATTTTAGGAAAACAAGATTTGAGGTGGGGATGGAAAGCATGTACTTCGTATTTCGCCCTTTGATTTTAGAAATCAGTTTGTGTGTGGTTTAAAAAATGATTTTGATAATAATATATAGCAAAACAAGTGTTTTTGATAAAATTCAGGGTTTTTCGAAAGCTAATTCGATTTGGAATCGGATATTCGACAATTCTTGAGATTCGTTTGTATATAGTGTACCACAATTTAATTACCTAAACCGGCATTGATGAATTAAGTACTCTCATATTGAATATTTATATAAGTATTACAATTCATAGATTAAACCAAATACAAACATTTAATGATTCCTTCGTGGATAGAGACTGATAAAACGGGAATTTTATAATTTTAACTAATAAAAATACGTTTTAAAATGGTTACATCTCGTCCAACGCCTTTGGTTTTGGAACGGGGTTTAAATATAAAATTTGGACTGATTTTAAGATAAACAACAATTTTTACATGCGATTGATTAATTATAACTAACAAAATAAAGATAAATAAAAAATTAAAATCGGACTGGGATAAAAAATACCTAAGAGCCTTGAAAATAATAGAATACTGTTTAGAGCACTGTTCCCGAAGTTCCATAGCTGACTGATGCTTCAAATAGGGTATGTGCAGGTGTATTTATATCTAAAAAATATTTATGGGCTAGGCCAGGAGCATTGTCCACACGACAGACACTTTTTGTGTCATGTGGACAAATGCCCTATGGCATTTGTTTGGCAAACATATGGGGCATTTGTCTGGCAGACAAAGGTATTCCTCTTAAACGGTTTTTATGATTCCGGACAAACGAGAAATTGGATCGATATGATTTTTAGCATGTTGTTATCCATGCTAGGACCTGTTTACTGACCAAATTTGAGATCATTTTGGTTTCGAGAAGGCCCTCGTCTAATTTTTCGAGATGAAATCTTGATTTTTTTGAATTCTCAGAGATTTGACCGTCGAATCGAGCTGATTTTTAAATATGTTCTTCCTTATGGTACAGTACAATAGCCCTCCAAATTTCAAAATGATTAAAGGTCGGGAAGTCTCAGTACAGAAGAATCGGCAAATCTCAGTTTTAGACATTTGTCTTGTGGACAAATGGGGGGGGGGGGGGGTTGTCGTGTGGACAAATGCCCCTAGGTTTGTCTACATGACACAAAAAGTCTGTGTCGTGTGGACAAATCCTTATTTCTCAAAATGGTTTTTGCTATTCCGGCCCAACGAAGCATCAGATTAATATAATTTTTTATTATGTTTCTCCCCATAATACACCCTGCCTTCTAACCAAATTTGAGATCATTTGGACTTTGGGATGGTCTCTATTTGATTACCCGAGGTGAATTCCATGTTTTTAGAATTATTGGAGATCCGGTCGTAGGATTGAGCTGATTTTTGAGTATGCTGCTCCTTATGGCACTATCTAAGAATCCTCAAAGTTTAAGGATGATCATAAATCAAGAATTCTCATTGAACAAATACTCGCAGGATTTGACGGTTTTTAGTTCTGGCAGTTTCTGGTAATTCTTTGCTCGGGAGTCCTTTTTTACTTCCTTATTTGACTTGTGTTACATGTATATAGAATGTATGCATGTATAAATGCCCATGCATATATGCGTGTTCATTTTCTTAGAGATCAGAATTCTTGTAAGGGTTGTAAAATGATCTGTTCACATATATGCCTCTAAATCACTGCCAAAGTTGATAAAAATCACATTTTTTAAAAAAAAGTTTCACGAAACTATTTTCACAAGACCATGTCTCACTCGATTTACAACTAAATATTACGATCCACGTTTGGCTGTAAAGCTCTAATAACATAGATTATAAATATGTTAATAATATTCAATAATAAGCACTTTATATACCTCTAAATCACTACAAAAAATGATTAAAAATCACATTTTGAAAACAAGTTTCATGAAGCCATTTTTATAAGGCCATATTTCACTTGATTCAAATCCAAATGATGCGATCCACATATGGTTGGAAAGCTCATACAACATAAATTATAAATACATTAATAATATTCAATAATAAGCACATTATATGCCATTAAATCACTGCCAAAATTGGAAAAAAAAAATCACATTTTTAAAATGATTTAGATCCGTGAAACTTGTTGTTTTAAAATGATTTATAGCCCTCGTGTTTTGTACAAAGTTAAGTGTGCACAAAACACAATTTTTGTTGACCTTCATTTTAAAACACAATTGATATGCAAGGCTTTATTTTGAAAAAATATTAAAAAGCAAGATCTTATTTTAGAAATATATTATTTCTTGAATATTTTGTAAAAATTATTGTCACACAAAACATTTTGCCCCATTTTCACAAGAAATTTTGGGTGAAGGGAAGATAAACTAGTTTAGGATTAGGTTATGTCACAAGGCTTAACGAGTGCTTATGACAGTCCTTACAAATCACCTACCAAGATGAATTTTGACCACATTGCAAAGTTTTAACGTTGTAATTACTATGTACAAATTTGTTTTCCCCCTCTCATATCATAATTAACGAGTCATTAAAAGACAAACTTGTATTATTAAAAAAATATTAATGATTTATTATTTACATTCCATTAGTAACCAAACACTAGAATAAGAATAAAAAGCTCTTCCTGATTTTTATTCCAATGTTATTCCAAAGGCTAAATTATAATTATATAAGCCCTTATATTCTAAAGTGGAATGAGAAATGAATTGAATCCGTATTTTCATTTTTACATTCCGACCAACCCTTAATGCGTTGACCGTCAAGTATGAGGAGCACCATGAGAAATGCCAACATATAATACTAATAAATAAAGAGCGATATTATTTACATCCTCAAATCTATCCCAAACACCCTTCTAAAATTTAACTAAAAACACATTTTAGTACATCTCTTATTTATCACAAACACCACATCCATTACCTGATATTAAGCGAGTGCTTTGCAACACACGCTTCCCATTTGAGCCAAGTTTATGTGAGTGCACCCACATCTCATTAGGCGGGCTTTATTTGAAAAATATTCATTGCTTGATGTTAGGCAAGTTCTTACTAACAAATCTCCATAAGTGAGCCGAGTGTATATGACTACACTCAGGTCTCATTTGAGGAGCCTTAGGGAGGTGTTAGTGATAATAAATTTATCTTTAGAGAGTGTTTATGACGAATATAAAATGTGTAAATAACACCGTCCTAAATAAAACATTTGGAAATGCTAAATATTATAAATGTTTCATATGACAAAAAGGTATATAAGTCATTTTAATCTTCACAAAACTCTAAAAATAATGTTTGTTTTTTTATTTTAAATAAAACTCTGAATATTAAGTATTTGTATAAAATACTAATTTAAATTCATCATTTAAGAAAGTTAATGACTTTTATTATTGAATACTTAATTATTAATAAAAAATAACTATTAATCTCCTAATAATTTTAAAAAATATGCAACTTATTAGAATTATTAAGAACTCTTCGATCAAACATTCAGAAAACACAAACACCACTATGGGTGTGTTTGATTGCAAATATGGAATTTGCATGGCAAAAAAACAAGTTCTAGGTAATTGAATTGCCTATAATTGAGTTGCATAAAAAATATCAATTAAATGTGTTTGATTGCCTTAATTTTATATCCAAAAAATATTAGTTGTATTATGGCATTTTTAATGTAGAAAAAATTATTGTTATTTTTTTGTTACATAATTCTATAGTCATAATGGATCTTGTTTAATTGATCTTAATTAGTAGATTTTAAATATTAAATATTAATTTTTTTATTTTAAATTATATCATTTTTAATATAAAAAATAGGTAAAACTTTGTCTTAAATTTTATACAAGTAGCACAGAAAATAAAAACATGGCTCCCTAAAAAATATTTTTTAAATTTTAATAAAAAAAACTTATGATTGTCAAAAAGATAAAATTTGACCAACTAAAAAATTTTAACAATTAAACACAAAAAATATTAACTTAAACGAATCCGACGCAGCCTAAATATAAAATCTCTAGTCTTTTCTCATTTCTACAGCCTCCTCCCTTCTCTCGTCTCTCTCAAACTCCCTCCTCCTCCTTCCTCCCTCTTTGTTCTTTTTTTGGGTTTATTAAAAAAAAGAGGGGGGGGTTTCAAACGAAGTCGTCCTCTCAACGTAAGTCGCCAAAGTCGGCTACTGAACGATTAATAGCGGATTTTCACCGACTTTCCTCCGATTTCTTAGCCAGGCGACTTTACACCGCCGACCATGCAAAATTGAGTCGGGTTACCACCGACTGGCGATTAATCGGGGATTTTTAGAACACCGCTTTCAACACTCCAAGTTTCAGCTCTCTGTCGCTAGCTCACAACGTCCATAATATTTGCCCTATTTTCTTACTACTGAATTGGTTGCACGAACTAATTTACATTACGGTTAGACGATTCTTTTATTTTATTTTTTTGTTAGTATCATGATTAAGTGTGTTTATACTATCACACCACTTCAAAGTTTCTTGTGTAGTGGATATCCTAAGAATAATAAAAAAAGATATGCGAAGGTTTTTATTTAATTCATTTTATTAATCATACACGCTCAGAAACATAACAATTTTATTCTGCTTCTTTCAAATGATCATTTATTTATTTGTTAGTCCCTTTAACTTAAGCTAGTTGTGGTTTGAATTACTTAGTTGGCTATCTAATGTATGTTTTTTTATTATTCGTTCAGGTTTTAAATGTTCTTGAGCTATTTTTTAATTTGCAACTGAGTAGTGGAGGATACTGTTTCTGTAGTGACCGCTGCTGGTGGTGTTTTTGTTCTTTAAGACCAAAATTATCTAGTGGACGAACCCAATTTGGACTAGTAAAGTGTTTGACTCTGACGTGATCTTTATGGGTTGTATATGAGATGATTATTAATTGCTTGTTTTGTCACAAATTAGTCATATCACATGTGGTTTCTATATTTGTTTGACAGAGAAATACATACCGTTCTATTCTTAGTACAATGGGTGGTGTAAATTTTGTAATGGTGTAATGACTCCTCTTCTTCTTCACAGGAGGAAAGAAAGGGCCTTATTACTCTCCCACACTGCCAAAGACGAGTCTCTGATGTCGATTTCTTTTTCAGGGCTTCATAATGATATCATTTTGTAAGATCTCTCTCTATATATATTTATGCTGTCTCGTTCTATCCCCCCTCTCCATATATATATATAGGTGTGCATGAAATTATCTAACTGCAATATTGTAGGTTATCTAAACCAATTCGGGAATCTCTATCAAAGGCACAGTACAGTTTGCCTGAAGGATCAAATGTCTCCGTCAAATCCATGCTTGAGTCACTTCTACCTCACAACAACTCGCCATTGAGCTCTGACATCTCAGCAGCCAAAATAAATTGCAACGCCAAGGATTTCATATTATGTTGTGCTGCATTGGCTTCCTCTGCAGGAGCAACATACGATCAACTCTCGTGGATTCCATCTTCACTTTCTCTTGTGGCAAATTCGGCCTTTCAAGAGCTCACCAGAGCCTTTTCTGACAGTTTGGCTTCAAAACAGTCAGCAAAGATTTTTGAAGAATTGGGGTTGGAGACCTCTGTGCCTGATGAGAAGAAATTGGTGATTGCATTAATGCCTGAAGTAATGCCTTTGCTTAAAGAGAGAATTAAGGAGAGTTCTGTTGATAGCTTGGATGTCAGTGATGAGATATCGGCTGCCACTGCAAGGGCTCCGGTTGCTTATGCCATTGTAGCTGCTTATCAGTTTAGATGGTTTATTATGCAGGTTAATTTGAAGTTTTTACTTATTTCTTTTCAAGTGAGATGTGGATGTGATGTTGTTCGATAAATTTAAGTGATTATTTCCTAATCATGTATTTGTGATAGGTTAGTTACCCACATTTGGGAAAGCTATGTTCTTCGGTGATACCTTGTGCACTGACAACCCTCGATCACTGGTCCCCCGAAGTGAAAGTACGTCTGTGAATAAATGTTTTATTTATTAATTTGTCTTCTTTCTTGTCAAAATATAATATCTCTGTTGAGCTTCTGTTTGGATTTTTGGACGAGGATGTGAGGAATATTGTTTACACTTGTAGCTGTAGGGGCAAGGTATTGTTGGATTATATCATTATTCAGTTGATTAGTATCCCGGGTGCTGATGGAATCCATTTCCCTTTCTCATTTCAGGGGCAGGGAATGATTAGCATCATACTTCTTGCGAAAAATGTAAATTCTGCTGAGCTCGGTTGGTATGGAGATGTTATCCTTGATGCTTGCTTGCAAAATATTGCTTCCAGTGATGAGATATGGGAGTACGTGGTTGAGATGTCAGTGCTTCTTGCAACGTCTACCCAGCAGAGCAATCCACGCAGTTCATGGTAATACTTTGTCTATACAAGCGTATACGCACACATATACATATATATGTATGTTTTTCCTTTTTTTGCTATAGAATGTGTCATCAGGCTGTTAATATTCTTTTTGTAGTGTAGTGGTTATCAGATGCTTTTTTTGAATGTTTCATTTTTCATCCAGGTATGAAAAGCTGCTAAATGAGATGTTAAGTCACTTAGAACGGCAACCGAAAAATAAGGAGCGTCGTATTGCGTGGCTTAAGCACATTGATCCACTTTTCAGTGGTTTGGGTCTTGTATTGCTTGCTCATTTTAGGCGTATTTTTCCACTTTTCTTTAAGTGGATGCATGCTGATGATGATGAAACTGTTGTACTGGTAGGTAGTGATTCTGCACCAGAATTTATTTATACATTTTACCCTACTTGAAGGTTTTTTGAGAGTACTTAGAAATTTGAGAATACATTTTCCAGCATGTATCTTTTTCAGGTTTTTGTTATCTACATTACTATACTTGGCTGCTCTGGTGAAATATTGAATCATAATTTCTATATGTTGTGCTATCTTAGGTTGTTCGTTGGTAGTTGTGATAGATAACTTATTGCATTAACTAATATGCAGGTTCTCGACCGGGTCAAAACAGTTATAAAGTTAACATGGATAAGGAATTCTCCATACACTGAAAGGTGAATTGAATGCTTTTCCTTTATGTTCACACAGTATATACACAAGGATGTTCTATGTAGTATTATACTTGAAGGAGAAGAAAAATGTGTCATGGAAGTGAAATCATTTATATTGTGTCTGATATCACATCTGAATTAGAAATTAGTAGCACACAACATAACAGTTGCAATACTGGTACATGGACTTTTTCAATAAAGAATTTGGTCTAGAGGCAAGGCTGGAAATATAGTCCGACTCTGCCCCTCCTTCCCTCCCGACATTATGTCTCCGGTGTCATTGACTTCTTCGTTCATATATGAAAGTAATCTTACATAACTTGCAAGATAGGAATTTTTTTGGGGATACATGATATTGTGAATTCAGTAACTGATACCAGACTTTCAGTTATTTCTGTTATTTTCTTTTCTTTGCTATTCTGTTTGTGTTCTCTTTTGGCATGCTTTTAGATTGTGTTTTTCCTGTTCCCAGGTTGGTAGATGAATTAGTCATTCTATACAAGGACGCAGCACTGAAAATTGCTCGTGAAGATATTAGAGCACATGTTCTTCAAATTCTAAACTTGCTCCAGCAGTAACTATTACGCTACCTTTTTTGTATTCTGTACTATTATCTTTTACTTTGATCTGAACTACTCTGTTTCCCCCCCATACTTTCTAAACTCCCTAGATGCAAAGGCCTTCAGTTTGAAGCAGCTTGGAACAAACACAAGGATGATCCTAATTTGACAGCTATTCTTACATCTTTTAGCGGAAGACATGTTGCAACGGTAAGAAACTCATAATTCACGGTGAATGAGCTTGCAAAATTAATCTGAATAGCAATGATCTTATTAGTTGGATATCTCCTGTTATGCTAAAACTTGTTTCTCACCTAAAACTTGGTGCTTTTTGCGTGTGTTATACTTGGTGCTAGTTGGTTAAGAGTTTTTATGTTTTCCTAAAATTGTAAATTGCTAAATTCACCTGTTAAAGTTTCATAATTTTTCTCAAGAGTTTAAATCATATGATGCTATTTTTTTTATGAATCTGAAAACTATATGGGTGAAGTCACCAATTTATGCCTTTTGGAAAGCACAAAAACTCAAACCAAAAGAGCACTAATGTCTCTTTTGCTTGCTACATGAGTTCCATCGAGAGAAGTTTGTTTCTTGAACACGCGTCTAAGCTGAAGCAATGTGTGGAATGCAGGTTGTTCGATGAATGGTGCAGAAGTATGTTGTGGCCTTTAATTCCGTGACTACGGAAGCTTAAGATCATAAACAAGTGGCGTTGATGTAAATAGTCAATTGTGGTGACAGGATGGGATCTTCGTGTAGTGTGTTATCGTTAGTTGTGGAGCAAGATCACATTACAAACATGTAGGCAATTATAAACTGTCTTGTCATTTATGGCTCCGGAAGAAGGAAAAAGGATTTGATTCAAGTAGATTTTTCCTCCGTTTCATAGGTGTAATATTGAGAATGACCGGTCACAATCTGTTTGGAAGTGCTAGTAAGCTGTCGTATTTCGGATACATAAAATTTACTTATTTCAAATCTACAATTCCTGGGAGATATGTTATAAAGGGTATTATGACAATAAGCATTACAAATTATTGTATGGATACATTTTTTCATCGCCTAATGCAGCACTTTTGATATATATATATATAATTTTTTTTGGAATATTGGGCTAGCCAAAGTAAATTCTAGTAGTGGGAGTGAACCAAATGTCACAAATATTTAGAACCATAGTTAATTTTAGAGCAAAACTCGTTTATTTCGGGGACTGTAACGTTAAGGAAGGGAACAGAATTTGAAAACAAGTTAATATATGAAAATAAGATTGCAATACTGAGAATATTCTAGAATAGGAGAATATAATTAAACACAACTTTAATAATTGAACTTGATTTATTTACTGTTTCAACATTGAGAATAATTCAGAATGGGTGAACAAATAACAAATTTGTGGGATTCTAGTTAGATTGTATCTACAAATGTCAATATGAGAAACAAGTGACGGATAAGATAGAGATTTTTAGATACAACGAATAATTTTTTTAAAAATATAATTTAAACTCGTACTGTGCATTTTATAAAAAATAAATAAAAATTATATGCTTAATTTGGGTGTAGTTAAGTTAGGAAAATAGGTTAGCCTCTTGCTAGTTGCCATCCCATTACGGTTTGATATAAGAATCCTACATTTTATTAAGGGTGCGTTTGATTGCGAGTATGGAATTTGCATGGAAAGAAAATAAGTTCCAGGCAATTGAATTGCTTAGAATTGAGTTGCATGGAAAATGTCAATTAAATATATTTGATTGCCTTAATTTTCTACCCGGAAAATAGTGTACTTTTCTAGATAGACATTATTTTCTATGGTAATTGTAACTTTTTCCAACTTTTGTTGTTTGATAGCTATTATTTTCCATGGAACTTGAACCTTTTCCATGGAACTTGTATATTTTTTACATGGAACTTACCTAAAAAATCAGATTTTTTAAAAACAGTTTCTTTTTTTTTTTTTTTTTCAATTTTACTTAATCAAAAAATAGTATTTTGATTTTTGAACAATTTTACTTCATCAAAAATCAGTTTTCTTTAAAACAGTTTTTTTTTTTTTTTTTTTTTTTTTTTTAACAATTTTACTTCATCAAAAAACAGTTTTTTTTTTTTTTTAGACCACACTTCATTGAAAAACAGTTTTTTTAAAAAACAGTTGTTTTTAACAATTTTACTTCATCAAAAAACAGTTTTTTTTTTTTTTTTTTTTTTTTTTTTTCTAACAATCTTACTTCATCAAAAAACAGTTTTTTTTTTATTTCTGAACAATTTTACTTCAGTGAAAAACAGATTTTTTGAAAACAATTTTTGGTTTTTGAACAATTTTGCTTCATCAAAAAACTGTTTTTTTTAAAACAGTTTTTTTTTAGACTACACTTGTGCTAATTGCCTCGGTCTTTGTGCGAATTGCCTAGAAAATAAAAACCACCCCAAAGAAAATATTTTCCACCTTTACAAGAAAAAGTACATGAATAGTAAAAAAAAGTGGGAGTTTGACTCCATGGAAAATAAATGCAATCAAACACTACAAAAGTGGGAATTTGGGTGGAAAAGCCATATTTTCCATGGAAAATATGGCCTATCAAACACACCCTTAAGGTGTTTGATTGGCTTTTTTTTCTAGGCAATTGAATTCCCACTTTTGGCTCACACACTTACATTTTCCTTGTAAACAAGGAAAATATTTTCTTTGGGGGGGGCCTAGTTTTTATTTTCCAGGCAATTGCACGGTTTTCGAGACAACATTTTACCCATTTTTTACACTAAAAATGCTATAACTTAAACTACAAAATTCAAAATTTAATAAAAAATTTATATTTAAAATTTACTCATCAAGATCAATTAAACAAGATCCATCATGACTATAAAATTATGTAAAAAAAAATACCCATAATTTTTTCTACATTAAAAATGCCACAATACAACCAATATTTTCCGGGTAGAAAATTAAGGCAATCAAACACACTACACTTCATTTTCCATGCAACTCAATTCTAGGCAATTCAATTACCGGTAACTTATTTTCTTTCCATGCAAATTCCACGCTTGCAATCAAACGGTAATCAAGTGGAAAATGAATATTTTCCATGGAAAATACTCCTAATCAAACACACCCTTACATCAACTTTAATTAAGAGAATTTCAAATTTGCTTGGGGATCATTTTTTTGATATTATTTGTGTGTTTTTAACAATTTATAGGCGAAAAGGTGCCGACCTATTTGGTGCTGACAAGGAGCTTCTTTGTATGAGACGCAGCAGCACGTATCCTGAACCGCAAAGTACAGTATCATATATCCTCTTCTCTAGTTTACCGCCAAAACTTAAAAACAATAACCAACTGATACAAACCCCCGGTCACGCTAAAATACGCATATAATATAAATAATAATGCACAACAATACTTAACGTCTCCCTCTTCCTCTAAAAAACACACGCAAACCCCATTTGCAAACCTCTTCTAAACCTCCTCCCACACTGAAAACCCTAACTAACTAACAACAATCAATCCACACAACCAACAATGTCTCTCTCTCACTACATTCCCAATCCCCTCACTCTCTCTCTCTTCCTCTTCCTCCTCATCACCGGAACTACCTCGCTTCCGGCCACCTCCACCACCACAATCGGCGTCAGCTACAACCCCAGCCCTAACCTCCCACCGCCCGATCACGTCGCCTCACATCTCCAATCCCTCAAAATCACCGCCGTCCGCCTCCCCCAACCCTCGCCGGCGCTTATCCGAGCCTTCTCCTACTCCAACATCTCCCTCCTCCTCTCCGTCCCTAACTCCGCCGTCCCTTCCTTCGCCTCTAACCGCTCTGCCGCCCAACTATGGCTCTACAACCACGTCGTCCCTTTCTACCCTAGGGCACAAATCTCGGCTATCTCCGTCGGCACCGACATCCTCGACACATCATCCGACCTCTCCGACTCTCTCCTCTCCGCCATTCGCAACGTCCACCTCTCTCTCCGTGACCTAGGGATTCATAAAATCTCCGTCTCCACTACCTTCTCCTTCATCAATATCATGACCACGGCGTTTCCACCTTCAAACGCCGAATTCCAAGAGCCTGTCAATGAATTAATCATTAAACCATTGCTTCAGTTTTTGGCCGAAACTAATTCTTCCTTCTTGATAAATATCTATCCGTACAATATATACAGGCTCAATTCTGAGATCCCGATCGGTTACGCTCTGTTTCAAGAGCACGCGTTCAATTTCCGCGATGATCTAATCACCGGCGTTCGGTACCGGAACCTGTTCGATATGATGGTTGATGCGGTGATTGCGGCAATGGCAGTTTCAGGTCACGAGAGTATTCCGTTGATTGTGACGGAGACGGGGTGGCCTAGCTCCGGTGATGTTGTGGATTCATCGGCGAGTGAGATCTACGCGCAGATGTATCTGAAGGGGCTGTTATCTCACCTGAAATCGGGGCTGGGGACTCCTTTGAGGAAAGAGGGGGTGGTTGAGGCTTATGTCTATGAGTTGTTTGATAATGATACGAAGCAGGGGGAGCAACACTGGGGGATTTTGTATCCCAACATGACTATGAAATATAAGGTTGATTTCTCCGGTTGTGAAGTGATTTCCGGCGGTAGGATTCTTGACCGGTTGTTTTTGGCGGTTGGTGTTTTGATTGTTCAAGTACACCTGGTATCCATGGTTAATTTTCATTGATTTGTTAATCTAGGGTTTCGGTATGATGTGAAGTGGTGGTATAGGTTGAGTACTTCTGTTGTGTCTCTCTTGTATCGAGTATAGGGTGAGATTCATTTTGACTATTGTTGTTGTAATAAGGGAGGGGGATTTTTTCTCTCAGATTTGTGGGTAACATGAATATGATAGTGGCTGCTAAATTTTTCCGTACCGTAGGTGGTGATGTGCATTTTTTATGAATTTTGTACACGGAGATGTTTCTTGTTTTCAGAGGGGATACATGTTCTTTAGTAGAAAATGCTACTTTTTCAAATTTACATAGGGTCTGATTATTTATTAATCGCAAGAAAATGAAAATAGAAAAACAAATTGAACGAGTTGAGCACCAGATTAAACGGTACATATTTGCCCGGCCCATAAAGCGATTTAAGCCCATATTTTAAGCCCGGAGTCATTTTTTTAAAGCTTGTTTGCATTTAGTCAAAGGCCCAACGAGCTTGTACTTCAATGCACGGCATCTATTTTCTTCTCCAACCCCCGCGTGATCTTCCCTTCTGCTTATTATTATTGCGGTAAGTAATTTGAATCTTGTTTTTCGACTGATCTACTTACTTGATGGTTCATTATACAAGACCTGTTAATTGATTCTATTCTGTTTGATTTCTATGGATTTAGTTAATAAATTACATGTTCCTAAAGAATTCACTCCTATTAACTGGTTAAATTAGGATTTTCAGTTTATTTCTTTCTTTTCTACATTGTGTCTTTTTGCTGGATTTATTATAATCTTGATTTTTTCACATTTTGGAATTAAAGCTCCATTTGATTGCTGAATGCCAAGTGTTGGTAGGACAAACGGTTTCTTTCTTTTCATGCTTATAATGAATTTTACACTTTTGGAATCAAAAGCAACATAGGATGTGGTGATGTTCACAATTTCCTCTTCTAGTCCTAAGGTCCTCAGTTTCCCTTAGTGATCAACAAGGATTATATTTTAATTGAAGAATGACTAGCAGGTTAAAAACACTGGCCGGAATCAATTCGATACACAATATACATTAATACGTAGGTTTTTTAGTCTTGTTGACATTTGATTGCCCTGACTCATAATGAAGTCTTGGTTATATTTGCTGAGAGTTCGAGATGTGTAGTAGTAACTGTTTTATCGAACTTATCAGATGATATCTGGCTATGGGATAAGGATAATATCTCAATACTCATGTTGCTAATGCTCAGAACCCACAGATCGAAGTCAATCATATTATTCTCTAATTCTTTTCTTTGTGATCTCTGTGTACACTATTCTAGGGATTTTTTGTCCTTTACTTCAGAGCATATCTTGTATATTGTACATATATCTCGTAGGTTTATTCATACATGTATGTATGTATATGGACATATATACACACAGTAGCGGAGCCAGGATTCTGGTTCAAGTGGGGCTAAACTAAAACACAACAATTTTTTTTTGCATATACTATAATAAGGCCAAAATCAAAACATTATATTAAAATACTTAACGTCTTATACATCAAAAATCAAAATGGCATGTATTTAGTTACAACATTCCCCTTCGAGACTTCATATTTTGAAAGCGCTGAATGATATATATTCATTGTCGATAGCTTTAAAAACATCTTTCTCAATATATGTGACCAAGCAATCATTCATCAAATCATCTCCCAACTGATTTCGTAATTGAGTCTTGATTAGTTTCATTGCAGAAAAAACTCTTTCAACCATTACAGTTGCAACATGTAAAAGTAGAGCCAACTTGATGAGCATATATACTAATGAAAATGTGCGATGCTTCTTCAATTGAACCATTTTCTTAGCAAGCCTACTAACTTCCGTCACTTCTAAAAATTGGTCATTCTAACGCACATCCAAAATATAGTTATCAAGTTGATATTGAAGTGCATTTAAATCTATTATTGAGAAGTCGGATGGATAAAACTCGGCAAATCGTAGCAACTTTACCTTGTCAAAAGTGGAGAATGAATCTCTTGGATCAAGACAAGCCATGCACAACAACTCCATATTTACCTCATTGAAATGGGTATTCAACTTTGAAGTAACATATCTATCACTTTGAAGCTCTAAATTGGAAAAAGTAGTGGAATCGACATTCGGAACGAAGGAATCTATATTTGACGGAGTCGAATCGACATTTGGAGTAGAACTCGAACCAACATTTCAAGAAGTAGAACCAACTCCTACTTTACTAAAATATTTCTCTATTCTATTTCTGAAAAATAAAAAATGATATACTAAAATTAATTATATATTTTAAAATATTTCTATCAACTCAATATTCAACCTACTATAACCAACAAACACATATATTAATCTAAATATTAATTTATCAACTCAATATTCAACCTATTATAACCAACAAACACATATATTAATCTAAATATTAATTTATCAACTCAATATTCAACCTATTATAACCAACAAACACATATATTAATCTAAATATTAATTTATTAAATAACAATCTAATAAGCAAATTAACCTCAATAATCAAATTTAATATCAATATTTAACAATTTAATAAGCAAATCAACATCAATAATCAAATTTAATATCAATAGTTAACAATCTAAAAAGCAAATCAATATTAATAAATAATAACCAACAAACAAATATATTAACAATTTAAGAAGCAAATCAACATTAAAACACCTAATTCTTAATATTCAAAATTTTAAAACAAAATGTATAAGATTATAAAAAATAAATATAACCTAAAATACCAGAATAAATGAAGAATGAAGATAGAGAGAAGAGCTACTGCTTGCTGTTTAAAAAAAATTGAATAGAAGAACACAGTGGAGACTTAATAAAAAATGAGAGAAAGGGGAGAAACAAAAAGGAAAGAAGACGGCTGCTAAACAGCTAATGTAAATCCTATAACCTAATGTATATTACAAACTTAAACCTCCAACTTATAACGCTTATTACACAAAAAACCCCCCCGCCCAGACCTTTGCCTAGATTTTACGCTCTTACCCCATATTACAACACTTGCCCCTGCTCTTATAAGCTTAATTCCACACAGCACCCTCATCCATAATTACACATTGCCCCCCATTTTTTCTTTGTCGCACAAAACCTCCATACTCTAAAATTTTTCCAAAAGCCCACGGTCCCACCTAGCCCCCACGTGGCTCCGCCCCTATATATACACTCCTATATAAAATAAAGAAATGTTCTTCTATTAAGATTTTTTTAGAACATCATAGCTTTTTTGGGTGATCTTTTTTTCTTTGCAATCCTCTTGTGCTCAGTTCCAGTACTGCCTATCCAGGTGCATATGGATAGGAGGATCTAGGTCTGCCCTATGTGATTATCATGTGCTATAAGAGGCCAAGGTGATGTGAGTTAACAAATAATGTATTTATATCATGGTAAACATATATACCTTTTAAATTACAATCATGAAACTTTTTATAAAAGTTGTGTTTTGCACTTAGGGCGTGTTTGATTGACAACATTTTTTATGAAAAATGAGCATTTTTCACTTGATTTGACAACTTAAGGTATTTGATTGCTTTTTTTTTCTAGGCAATTCAATTCCCACTTTTTGCTCACACATGTGCATTTTGAAGGCAATTGAGGAAAATGCTTTCTCGGGGGGGAGGTGATTTTTTGTTTTCCATGCTTGGGCATGGTTTACGAGACAAAGTTTTTACCATTTTCTACATTAAAAATGCCATAACTTAAAATATAAAATTCAAAATAATATAAAAGTTTAATATTTAAAATATACTAATCAAGATCAAGTAAACAAGATCCATTATGACTATATAATTATGTAAAAAAAAAAATACCAATAATTTTTTCTACATTAAAAATGCCATAATACAACAAATATTTTCCGGGTAGAAAATTAAGGCAATTAAACACATTACATTACATTTTTCATGCAACTCAATTCTAGGCAATTCAATTGCCGGTAACTTATTTTCTTTTCATGCAAATTTTACACTTGCAATCAAATGCACCCTTAGTAGAATTGCTTATGAAAAGTCTTACTGCATGATACCTTAGTTTTTTTTTCCATCACATAGATAATAGTTTTAGTGGCACTTATTTGTTAGATCTATTTGTATGATGGTTACAACTCTCGAGAGACAACAGAGAAACACCACACCCCTGTTATTTGGGTGGGCCCCCTCACTACAATTTACTACTATCAGTTGACCAGGGAAACCAGAATAAAATGTCCAATAACCTATAGTATCTTTTGGTATGACCAGTCACTTGTCCTTATAATGTGTATCTCATATACATTGAATGCACCAAAATACCTCATAAATCCTACCTTTCACAAAGGGTGGAGATATTGGCATTTCCAGATATCTCTTAAAAATACTCCCACCTTTTTATTCGGTCCTAGACAATCGAGTAAGGTATACGTTACTCGGTTGTTAAGGATCAAAAATCGAGCATAAATTTGATAATGTCTTACTCTGTTGTCAAAGATCAAGTATATAGGCTTATACTCGGCTCTCAATAACCAAGTAACAACACCTTACTTGATTGCGAAAGACCAAATGAAAATGGGAGTATTACCAAGTATTTTGCGGGTGCCAATTTTTCCGCCCTTCACAAAAATTCCTTGCCGCACTACTCTCTTACACTATTTGCACAGATCTTTTTATTTTTTTATAAGTTCCTGCATTTGTGTGAAACAGCCGACAGATGGCAACTTTGAAGGCAAGGGCTATTTGGACGCCCGAGTTCCACAAAATATATGTAGACTTGTGTCTTGAAGAAACTTTGAACGGGAACAGACCTGGAACATATTTAACCAAAGCGGGTTGGATGACTATTGAAGAATCGTTTCACAAAAAGACAAGAGTGAGGTACGACAGGAAACAACTAAAGAATCATTGGGATAACGCCAAGGAACAATGGAAGATCTGGTGTAAGCTTATTGGCGCAAGTAGCATGAAATGGGATCCCGCCGCCCAAAAATTTGGTGCAAGTGAAGAAGATTGGGCCAACTAAATAGAGGTAACTCGAATCACAGCAAATCTAACAAGTTGGGAAAAACAGAAACAATGATGTAGAGAGTAGTAGTAATAACACCCCTAGTCCCTCCGTCTCAAATTAAGCAGCCCCTGTGAATTTGGTAGTTTTATGGAAAACACTAGTTTCAACTTAATCAATGGTCAAGAGTATAACTTCTATTGTGATATTTGGTGCATTGATTGTTATGTCCTGAATTCCTGATATCAGTTTCATATCCTCTGACACCATTTTGTTACGGTAGGACCTTTTGACCGCAGGTGTTGGTCTGTTGTGAGCCCTTTTTTTTTCTAGGTTTGCTTCATTCTTGTCGATTTTATACTGTGGTCAAAAGGGTTCTGGGTGTAACAAACTGGTAGATTATGTCACATAAAGGAGATGGGACACTTAGTTTGAGACATCCAAGATAGCTTAGTTTCTCAACAATGGTTGTATTGCAGGCAAATCCAGAAGCTGCACCATATTGGTTTAAGGAACTTGTATTTGGTGACACATTAGATATAATATATGAAGGGACCACTGGCTCTGGAGAAACTGAACCTCCTACTCAACGTAGGAAGCGCCATGATGGTTCAGCCAATCCTATTTTGCGTATGCAAGAGCTCTTGGGTTTGAGGCCAGAGAGCAGGTGTGAGCCTCGTTCTGATGCGGTCGAATCAAGGAGCACCATGACAGTTCAGTCTTCTTCAATAGGAAAACTAAATTATAGCGTTGCAGAATGCATTGAATGGCTAGATGGGATGGGTGAAGTAGAGCAAGGAAGCGAGCTCTACTTGTTTGCATTAGATTTATTCTTGAAGAAGGAATTCAGGGAAATTTTTCTTTATTTGAAAAAGCGTAGCGTAAGAATTGCGTGGTTGCAACGGCTTCAATCAGTCAGTCCACCTTTGCCTTTGCATTGAGAGTTTATGGATTATGTTTATAGCAAATTCTGGCTGGTTAGTATGCAGCCATTTAGTCTCATTTTCAAGTGTTCTAGTGGTGGTGTTGATAAAATGTCTCATTTGCTAGTGTTTTAGTTGAGTTTGATAATTGAAGTAGAAGAAATGGAAAACCTTCCTCTAGGCTCTGAACACTTTGAAGCTAAAAGTGTTTTCATGTTATAAGATCTTATTTTATCAGACTTGTTGTATGTACGTTCAACTTATTTGAAATCCAAAGTGATAGAATGTTACGCAAGGACGTTTGGTTTTTAGCGTAATTTAGTATCAATTCCATATTGAAAAGTTTGGACTGGAGCATTTTAACGGTGGTACTGCTAATCAACTCAACTCAACTAATCACCCGTTAATACAAACCTTTATAACCATAAGGATTCAGTTGAGAAGTTTGATCCTAGTAATACGGAAAATTTTCACAGTAACGGGTTATGTTACTTTCTTCGAGAAAACAAATATATAATTAACAGAACGGGTTATGTTACTTCTTCCATTTTACATATCCATTTCCTTTCCCTTCTCGAGAACTTATCAAGAAAATTAATAATAATACAGAAAAAGGTTCAGGGTGTTGATGGCGAAGAGAAATGCGACGTAAAACAAATTCCTTTTCCTTTTCATGATTATCGAGAACTTGTCAAGAAAAATAAAAAGAAGAGGTTCACAGCGTTATTGGAGAAGAAAAGGATGAAGGGAAACAATGTCCTCATTCATTTTCCTTTTTCCACCTACAAATCAGAAAACAAAGCAAATTTGTATTATCAAAACTACAAATAAAACTTGAACCGTTAAAGCCGGTTAAATAAAACTAAAAGGTATCAACAATTGTAATCCCAATACCGCCATCTACTGCAATATACAAGGGACGCACGGGAAACAAATAGTCTGTACAATTTCCTACATTTTTTTACTTGATTTTGGTAGGAAAACTGGAGGATCTACACTCAGAGGGACATTGAGATTCTCTACTATAAAGTTTAAACCCTTGTCATCATAGTACATATTCCCAAAATATCTATCGCAGCATATTTGAACTGTCAATAGAAATGCTGTGTGTTGTAATAGATAGGGTTCGGAAGCTTGAAAATGCGCTTTCCTAAATATGGGCCTGTTAGAGCGTCCATCTGGCAGCTAATAACAGCTGTTATGCGGAATCCCTCTTCTTGAATTGTTGTCCTTCGTTTGGAAAAATATTCGCTACAGTTCATTTGCATTTCATCATCCAATCTGCAACAGTGCTAGTAGATATATACCAACCCAACAATGGTAAACATACTCTATTTCTGTAAATAACTTTTTATACAAACTGACGTGACACCAATCAGTAGATTGAAAGAAAGAGAAAAGATTCAATGCATGACTCTATTTACATGTATATGGTACTATGTCCGTCCCAAGTTAAGGTACTATGTCTGTCCCAAGTTAAGAATCCACCTTTTTTGTTATATTTAAAGGAAAATGGGACTTTAAGGCAGGATGGAGGAAGTGCGTATTTACATAACATATCAAAGACACCCTAATTTTGGCTTGCACTTTCCATTATAACTGGTGAAGGTTTAAATTTTCAAAATACTGTAAGCTGACTTTATACCCTAACATTCTAAAATCACTGAAACTATTGAAGTGATCAAAGACAGAAACAAAGTTTCTAGCTTAGCAACTCCAAGAAATTCAAAGAATTAATTAAGCTTAAGGAAGCGCACACCTAAGTGAATCTTATCAGCAATCCAAACATACCTAATCAAATTTGATATAACATTCAAGTTATAACTGTAAAGTTGTTAAAATTGAACCAACAAAGAATAAGGGACAGCACCTCATTATTAATGAAGACCAACCACCATATCCGGTTGAAATAAGGTGCTCTATAGTGGCATTCCGTAGTTTCTCAGGCTTCCTTGATAACAATATCAATGACCACCCACCAGCTTTAATTTTCATACACAGTTGTTGAAAAAAGACGCGTTTCACTTGTTTTGCCTCTTCAATAAAATCATCAACATGTTGACTGAAGCTGTGCCATAAAAGGCAAGCATATCTTCAATTATATAAATAAATGATATCTAAAAATGAGAGTATATTTCTAAAAATGAGTTAATATATATACCACATAATGCATAAGAAGACCCTAACCAGGATCAGTCCTGAGAGTGCAGAATGGCGACCACATAGGGCCCTTGTTACAATGAAAGATTTTATAACTTATGCAAGGGACCCTAGATTAGGCCCAAAAAGTATGTTCTATATGAGAAAAGGGATGTCAATTTCAATTTTTGCACAAGGCCCTGTATATATCGGGAGTAACCATAAGAAAATGCAGTTGGCACTAACCAAAAGCTTAAAGTATAGATGGGATAGGAAGAAATTACCGGGCTCGAAAAAGATTGCTATAATCTGAAGGAAGAAAATCATCTACATCCACCAAAACCACATCCAAGTCATCACCTAGTGGTCTCCAACTGCTTAAGTAATTCTCAACTATTGAGACTGTAATGTTTAATTCTCTTGTGTAGTGACCTTCTTTGATGTACTTAATGGCTACATTCTCACAAAATGAAGGGAGAGAATCTACATTTAACCCGTTAAGCTCCAAATTCAAAGCAAAATTCTTGCAATAATTATAATCATCACTTGATCTATACATCTCAATGACTCCAGCGTTCTTGGTTTGACAGGACTGTAACATCACTGTTAAAGTAATCAACAAAGTGAGCAGTAGAACACCAGCTGTTACAAGTGCAGCAACGAAAACCGCTGCTGCAAAAGATGTCATGTAGATCCCTGACTCTACAGTATAACGGCTTCCCAAGTCTGCACCAACTCGAGAAGAAAAATATTATTATATCATAAAATAAACCCACAATTTGAAAGTTCAAACAACAAAAATTGCACGCTAGATGTTTTTTACACATAGCAACATGGCATTTGGATTGTAAATTGTAGGTGAAAATGCCAATACAAAAAACTGGCAAGCAAAAAACACACAAGGCAACACTTGCCACATAATCTAATGGTTTAAGACGTTCCAATTATTTCAAATGGAGATATACATAAAAAGTATCTTCTTGTGTTTTTGCCTTCTGCCAACTTGTGTGAAGTTGGTCCAATTTCGTAAATTATGGTTGAATAGAATTGGGGGATTTGAACTGGCAAGATTGGAAGTGGACTGGGATATTTCAAGAACATCCGGAGATGCTCTAAGGCTTAAATTAAAACCATCAAACATGATATATCCACCAACATTGAATGTTTAAGATTCATTTGATTCAGTATGAAGTTAAAAAAATTGGATTCAAATATTGGTCAGATCCATGCTGAATTCAAAGCATTGACAGCCCGCATGTAATGGCATATAGATTGACAACATTGATGCAAAAAACACATTCTAACTTGCAACTTGCAAGCATATTCTAGCTTACACCTGCTAATGGTAAGATCCTACTTAACACCCATTTACCAGGTTTAAATTACTCAAACACATAAATTAGCAATCGGCATTATCAAAATCCTTGTCTAAGTATCAGATTATCATCCAATTCATCCCCAAGTAATAGAACAAGGCTGTATTTTGTTGATTACCGGGCTATCTTTGATCATTATAACCAAAAGAACACGAAAACGAAAAAGTTAATGCATACCTGAACCTCCTCTGCTTGAAAGACTTTGGACAGAGTCTTCGTGCTCCATTTGACGACCACCGTACGCATACATTATACGATGACTAATGGATCAGCAGACAAAAGATCAACTACAACACTACACAGAAAAACATACAAACTCCCAGATGATAGAAGGGTCCCCTGAAATAATCCACAGTATAATATGTCAATTTTTTTATTTAGTTTTGTATGCATGCAAAATGTATAGTCGCTCCAAGAATGCTCCTTTTGTAATGATTTAAATTTAAGAACTACTCTTATCAGCATATCTATATATACACTCTTGAGTAGTTATCTCATTCCTGAGCCAACTTATGAATGGACCTAAATTCAGCCGCCAATTAACTAATACACAACATCTGATCAACCCTTTTCACTACTACTTGTGTGTAAGAAACTAAAATCCGGGTCTACAAAAATTTGTAGCTAATCATACACATACCATTCGTAACTGATCAAACACATACAAATATTGAATCACGATAAATTTAATTTTGTAGGGTTTATGGCCAAAAGGGGGTTGATGAATAGCCACATAAATTTCAAAACCACCAGGGAAAATTATGCAGTTAGGTTATAATTAAAAGGAGGCGAGCAAATTACTACAACTTAGGGATGAAAGGAGAGAGAATTACCTAAGAAGGACATTGAAGAGAAATTGATTATTGGAAATGGCTAGTAATTGAGTTTATCTGTTCTGTGGGGTTAGAGGATCTTCGTCATGGTGTCATTGTTCTAAAGGGACTCTCTCCCTCTCTCTGGTGGGCATAGAGTCCATAAGTCATTTTATCCAAAAATATAAATAAATAATAAATAATTGTTATTTGTACATTATTAAATATAATTTAATTTTACATCATGTTTCATTCATTTAATAATAAGTTAATAAGTGAATGTTATTTATTCAAAAACAAGTAAATCAAATATTAAAATTTTTATTCGCTTGTTCGAGTAACGTATATTTACTCGTTTGTTATCTAACGTGCATTTTTTATTAGGCAAATAAAAAATAAAATATTATTAAATATTTTATAAAATATAAATAACATCCACCATAAATAAAGGACTAATTAATTTTTCCCTCAGACCAAAATAAGTGAATCACGTAACCTTTGGGCCCCCCTCTCTAAGTGAAGCCACTATCCACGTTAGGGATATTCATTTGGCGGATCCGCCCATAACTCTATAGGAAGCTAGTGATTTCAGCCATTGGTTCAAAAAATATACCACTCAAATTTATTAAGTTAGTAAAAATATATATATATAGTTTTTGTTTTCGGCTAAAATTTATTTAAATAAAAAATAATGTTAAAATTTAAATCATTATTTGTCAAACCAACGATGAGATATTCTCAAGCATCACTCTAGAGAAGTTCGAAAATTCAAACCCCCATAGATTTTATTTTGTTATAATATTTAAAAAAAGAATAATACATGATTTAGATTAGTTTTGAAATTTGTTTCTCGACTCAATTTGAATTGTTTATTTATTTATTTACTAACTGTTTGAAAGCATAGCAACATTACACATTTAAAAATTGTATGTTATTTTAAGAATATAGTTCTTATGGGAATAACTGAGTTATGTATTTTATTAGATAATTTTTTTTAAATATGGCATGAATATAATAGTATATAGGATTTATAAGGAAGCCCAATATAGTTCATAATACATAATTTATACAGTAAAATTTCTAATACAAATTATCTAAACGATATCACATTACGTGTAATTTTCTTCAACGCTTCCCCTTGTGCTGAGTCAGGAATATAATGATACATGTCTTGTTGCCTCGTTAAAACCTTGTCGAGTAACAAAAACCTTGTGGAAAAAATAACCTTGATCGAAAGGAAAAGAGTACAACATTATGACAACTATACGGTCTTAAACAAGCGCCTCAAGCTTGGTTTGAGAAATTATCTACGGTGATTGTTTCCCTTGGTTTTCACTCTAGTGATCGTGATTTTCCTTTGTTTGTTTCGTTCTACATCTAATGGTCGTATTCTTCTTCTTTTGTACGTTGATGATATGATTATGACTAGTGATGACATAAATGGGATTGATCAATTAAAGCTCTAACTTCAAAACGAGTTTGAGATGAAGGACTTAGGACCTTTTCATTACTTTCTCAGCATCGAGGTAGCCAACTCTCCTACGGGTTATCTTCTATCTTAATCTAAGTATACTGTTAATATCATTCAAAGAGCCCACCTTACATACTCTAAACCTGTAGACACTCCACTTGAGTTGAATGTTCGATACTCTCCATCCGATGGTACTTTTTTAGAAAATCCTACATTGTATAGCACTATTATTGGAAAGTTTAGTTTATCACACCTATTACTTGTCCTGATATTGTCTATGCTGTGCATATTGTTAGTTAATTTATTTCTTCTCCTCCTTTTGTTCATTGGGCTGTAGTTTTACGCATTTTACGTTATTTACGTGACACTTTATGTAAGAGTTTATTACTTCCTTCCACTTCTTCCTTCAAGCTTCGTGCTTTCTTTAATGCTGATTGGGCTGGGGACTGTACATATAGTAAGTCTACCATAGGATTTTGCATATTATTAGATGATTCTCTTATATCTTAGAAAAACAAGAAGCAAAATGTTATTGCTCGGTCTTCTATTGACAGCTGAGTATCATGCCATGGCTGCTATTGTTAGAGTGATATACTAAAATCTATGGTTTTATTATTATTGGTTTTGATATGTTATAGACTCAGTTTTGCTATTTTAATGAGAATCTTTATGGGCAATTGTTGCATTATGTTATTTGTTTAAATAATGTGCAAGTGTGTCTTTTATTCCATATAGTAGATGATTTGGTGTGTAGAAGTTTAGTTTACACATAGAGGATCATATTATCGGTTCTTGTGGAATATAAGTTTAGCGGTTCACAGTCTTAGATGAAATTAGACACCCATCGGTATGATTGTAACACATGTTTTAGTAGTTTATCTTGACTACAAAAAATAGTGTAGTTTCAACTCGTTGTGCTAGTACACTTTGTGTGTATTGAACATGACCAATTTGGGTTAATTATTTTTATAATAACTGTATAAAATAATTTAAATCCCATAATTATTATGATTGCTTATGCTTTTAATCTTGAAATAACTAATAGACATATATATATGTTGTGTTTGTTATTTTGACTCATTAAGAGTGAGATTCATTTAGGGATCAATAAGCTATGTGAATTGGATAACGACACTATATGTATGATAAATATTAATTATTGACGGAATTCACATCCCAATATAGGAATTGAAGATAATCCCTTGAAAAGCTTATAAGTTTTGATTATGTCAAACCCCTCAGGTAAATTATGTTAATCCAACATGTCAAATAAGTTAAGTGGTAAGCTCAAGGATTAAGAAGTCATTTAAATATAATTGTCAGTAATTTAATTTCAATGACGATTATCTGTAATCTTAGCGTTGGAAGAATAATAAGCATTTAATAACAAGTATATCGAAATATAATTTTGAGATAAGGACATGGAGTGCAATTATAATTCTTTAGTGGTGTGAATTATAATTTATGGAAGAAATTAATTCATAATCGAATTAGGATTCCAATTTTTCATAATAAACCTAAATATTTATTTATCCTTAGGGTCCCTATCGTAGCCATATATATACGCCAACCTTGCCTCTTCTCGAGGTACAAAAATTATAACGAATTTAGGGTTTGTGCCGTAGAGAGAAGATAATGAAATCTTAGTGATATTGCAGCTCACACTTGGTACAAGAAAGCACGGCGAAAGGAATACTATAGAAGATCGTGAGGTTCCATTGAGCCCGTGTTCTCGATTTGTCTACACCAACTCCTGTTCGTGCTAAGATAAGATCAAACCAGAGAGATCTCAAAGGTAAAATTTGATTTCGCACTAGGGTTTTATGTAAAAAAAATCGGTCTATATGCAATATTAAACGATCCTGGTATTAAGTTTCTATCAGCTACTACCGCTGAGATTGTTTGGTTACATTGGTTGCTTGTTGATATGGGTGTCATCTTATCTTCTCTTACCCCTATGTACTGTGACAACAAGAGTGCTATTCAGATTGCTCATTACTCTGTTTTCATGAGCGCACCAATCACATTAAGATTGACTGTCATTTTGCGTGTCATCAACTTTAGCTCGGGATCATCTCTTTACCATTTATACCTTCCATTCTGTAGTTAACTGATTTATTTACCAAGTCTCATACTATCATATGCTTTCATTTTTCTTTTTAGCAAACTCTTGATGTTACTTGGGGTTACATTGTGAGTTTGGGAGGGGGTGTTAAGTAATTATTCTTATATATAAAGGTAGTATAGTCTTTTTCATGTATTAGGGTTATTTATTTTATTTTTTATATATGTACATCTTCCATTTTTTTTTCTCAATAGCAATAGAATATGTGCATTCTCTTTTCCCCTTTCCACTTTCTTTCAAGAGTCATTCAAGAAATTGAAGGTGAGGATAATTCTTCATTCTGTGGGATTGGTTATGAAAGTCCATCTTGTTGTGAGAAAGATTAAAAGGCTGTTGATTTCTTTTTATATGAGAGTTTTGAGTGCAATAATTCTTGTGAGAAAAATTGTAATTTTTTTCAAAGAATTAGTGAAATCTTTGTTTGTAGAATATTATGTATTCTATTATCTGTTTTCTTGCCTTTTTTCATCATTTTACCTTAGTTATTAATATACACTATTTGATTTAAGATACATTGCATGATTAATTGTTTGTAATCACAACAAGTGGAATAAAATGAGATTTGTCATATCAAGGCTCTAAATGAAGAGTATGAGATAGTTGTCTCTAATCCTGTTGAAGTAGTGAGTGATGAGAAGTTTGCTCAAAAGGCAAAGGAGATTGGGATTTATTATTTGCCTCAAGATGATTCCAACACTCCATGGTATAAGAACTAGCATCCTGTTGAGCTCACAGATCAGAAGGTGATGCACTATACTCTTAAACCCTACCTCCGTTGTTTGATTGGTAACGAGTATCTACGTTTCCCTTCCACTTCCGCCAAAAAGAAGAACAAGAATAATAAGAGAAATTAAGAATGTTATCACTCTATATTTTAGTTTGGTTTTATTGTTTTCAAGTTCAATTAGAATTGTGTTGTTTGGATCGGATTGGTGAAATCTATCTTAATTGCTAGAGTTAATTTTGTTTGATTGAATTATATATTTGAAACTAAATCTTGATTAGTTTAAATTTACAATAGTTGAATGATAACCCCTATCTTGCATGACAAGTCACTTTATATGTGCATGTTTTTTTCCTGCAAGGTGGTCTCAACCAGTGTTAAAATTCAGATCAAGTTAACATTGATTATTGTGTGCTGGTAGCTAGTTCTATAAAATGTATCAATATATGTTTGTTTGTTTATTTGGAGATAAAGTAAAGACTAGAATTACATATAGCTAGTCACGTATTTAATTGTACCTTAATTTATACGCTTTATGTGTAAATTACTTGAGAAAGCTACTATTGTAAATGTACCGGTTATAGACTCATGGCGGCATCGTGTGCTTAATTGGAATTACTTGTCTCAAAATCTATACCGGTGTTACATTATATATATATATACGTTCCAGACTGCATAGTAATAACTAGGATGACAAATGGGTTAAATCTTATTACCTTTATTTTTTATTGATCCATCAGAGGACCCGGTTAAATCTTACTACCACATTTTCGTGAACGACTTCCTGATCTGTAGTAGTAATCAATCCAAATTGACTGCACGGTGATATTGTGCAAAATCTCAGCCCTTGCTTACAGATAACATGGTCAACAGCTCACACAAAAAACCTCAACTGTGTCGTCTAGTACAACACGAATTTGACGGTATTTTCACTAAACTTAATTTCTCTCATTTGCTCCCTCCATTCTCTTTTGCAAATCTTTTGCAAGTTTTACAAATACAAAAAGTTACTCAAAATAAAAATGTCGATGACCAGATCCCATCTTCTCAACTTGTGCATAGCACTATTGATCATTGTCACTAGCAATCATCGCCCCTAATTTCTTTATCTTTCTAGTGCAAGCTACATCAAATCATATAAAGAAAAACCCACCAAAAATAGAACATGAAGTTCAGAGTAGTTTAAAGCCTATCGCTCCTTCATGTATATATATATAATAAGAAATTCAAGAACTTAAAGTGAAACTAATGGATTAATTTCAACAAGTTGACATGTTTGTATTAGGGAGATATTTGTGCAAAATTTTTAAGAGGTACGTTATGCAACAGAGAGAAACTGTCATTTATAAATGGTTTGATTTGATCAATGATTGTTTATAAATGGGTTGCCGATGTGTCAATATTTAAGCTACATATTTATAAGCAACTTCTGAGATTATACAAATATCACTATATAGTTCAATTCTGGGTGACTGCAGAGGAGCCATTCCCCATTTTTTATGAGTTTAAACATTTTTAGAAAAATGACATAGAAGATTATGCAATGAATGATTAGCATATTTGATCCCCTAAGTAGAGTGAGATTTTCATTCCTCATGTAGAATATTCTATTTTATGATGTTATATGGTCAATTGCAACAAACCAAAAAAATATTTGGTACTCTTTAGCCTTTTTTGGGCGAAACAAAATATGTGTTCGAAGCGTATAAATTTAGTATTACTTCTTTATGTCATATTTGAAGTAGTAGTATTTTCTTTATTGAATGACAAATATAGCTTAATACATGTCTTTTGAAACACATTTCAAATTAAAAGTGATTAGCCCAGCAATATTTGATGACTTGGCACTATGATCACATGGTCAAGATTTCCTTCAAAGCGAACGAACTTGATTCAAAATTCCATTATGTTTTCCTTGTTTCACCAAAAAAGATGTTCCAATTTTAAAAGAAAAAAAAAGGGAATACAGTGCTCTGCATGTAGCATTCTTAGCACAGATGAAACATGAATTCAATCAGGCCATATAAGACATTAGTTTTGTCAGTTAAGAGTAAGAAACATTTAAATTCCCAGGATAAATTTCAAACTATTATTTCACAATCTGTCAGTAAAATACCTGACCATCATCATCACTCAGCTAACCTAATCATGCAAAATCGCCACTAAACATATCAACTTTCATAATATAAAACCATTCCGTTGACAAAATCTACACTCATAAACCTAGCCAGTTCAGCAGCTGTTCCAATATAGGGATGGGGTGTTAAGCTCAAGAGGAGTTTTTGCGTATTTTGTTATTTTCAAGCCTTGGATAAACTCTGTTGTACTCTTTTTTGTCACTGCTCTTTCTCTTGTTAGCTCATTTAGTTTCTCATATGGCTCTAGAACTCCATGTCTCCTCATCACCTTACATATGTACCAAGGAAAAAAAAGAAGAGAAACTACTATCGTAGCAGATTTTTTCCTGAAAGCATTGAAGATAAAGCTTCAAATCACACTAGCTTTAATACTATTACAAAACTATTCAAGAAATAGGAATTACAATATGGAGTCCTAGGAAGTATAGATAAAGTAATAAGATTTAATTGAACCCATAAAACTAGAAGAAAAACACATAAAGTTTGTATTGATTCAGCAAGCACTTCCCATGTTTGGTCCAAGTCTTAAGCCAAGGTAGCTTCATTGACCTACATCAAACATATTCCTGTATGGCCGAAGAGAAGCAACTAATGCTTTCTGCTAAACTTAAAACAAAAAAATGGGTTTCATGGTTAATGCTGATTTACGTGCTAATGCAATTAAACAGCAAATGTTTCATATAAAAACTATTAGCTTCCAAAGCGAAAGTAGAACCACCTAAGCACCACATCCTGAGAATCATGAGGGGTGTGTTTGATTGCACTTCTTTTCCAATGCTGAGACTTTTTATTTTTTATCTTCACCGGCTGTTTGGTCTTATAATTTTAATTTTCCATGGTATAAGTTGATTTAAGTTTATCCTTTTCCATGTAATCTGAAAAAACCATATTTACCTGAAGCTTCATAATCCCAGTATCACACTTTTTTTAAATAAAAAAAGGGAGGTCTAAGTTTCTTCCTTTAATTGCACAAACAATGAAAAATCCCTCCCAAAACCCCGCTTGGTGAGACTCGAACCTGGGATCTATCCTAGGTCCAAATGGTTGCAAGAAGATAATGCCGAAATCCTAATATTGTCGATACAAAGTGCAAACAAACACGTTGAGCAAAGTAAATCACATTTACCTGAAGCTTAACTATTCCTTACATTGTGCTTTTGTAAGTAAGAAGAGAACATTCGAATCCTACGCCAATGTTTCTTAGAACTGTTGAATCAGTTAGGTCATGCTACAAACAACAAATACATAGAAAACTATTATTACCATAAGGCAAGTCTTACTCTTAGTGACAATTCAACAAACATGAAATCTAGGCAATAAGGGTGTGTTGCACACGAATTTTCAATGAAAATGCTCAAGATCTCATATTTGCCTATGCTTAGTGGTGTTTGGTTGTATAATTTTCCATGGAACAAATTTCCACAATTACAACTTAGCTTAGCCTAATTTTCTCCTTTTGCAGGTGGTTATTCAAAAAACCTCATTTCTTCGAGTTTCTGTTTTCCATGCAAAACAATTTCAAAGAACTAAATTCTCTTTCTTTCATCCGAATCATCAAACACACCTTACATGAATCACTATGTGACAGGTTGTTAAAACTGTCCTTTGTAGGACTATATTACTTAATCTGTGTTGCAAATAGTTAGCGAACAAGTAATGTCATACAACTTTAGCAACTTATGTTGTATAGCCAAGCAATACTACTTGTGAGCTAAATATACAGTAATATGCATGCATGTACTGCCAACGTGAGATGGGCAACTTCTTGCTTAAATGGGATAGACATGCAATTGCCTTCACTATTTTCGAAATCAATGGGGTTCATTTTGTGAGGCATTGTAGATGACCCAATTTCACCAGCCTCAATTATCTGCTCAACAATTTAAGCTATTTTCTGCTACAAGAATACATTATTAAACATGTACAAAACTATATCATAATGCTAACCGGCTTGAAGTAACCCAAATAGATATAGCCCCATATGTCAGTATCAAAATCAATTAAGATGTTATTGAACCGGATAACTGAATGAAAAAGTTTGGCCATATAGTCATGAAATTCAATATGAATTACAAGGTATAAAAGTCAATAATGTGTAATTTTAAATTTGTCATAGATACAAAATCTGAAAAATCAAGTCCAAAGAAGTTTAGTCATTAGAGCAAGCAAAATACCTGAGTTACGTAGGGATTGAAACTTATTCCAAGAGATGTTACAAACTTTTTAACAATTTTCTGTTAGTTAATATCAGGGTATGCAACTAGATGTGCATTGTAATTTCTCATCGCACCGGCAAACTTGCCCAATATCTCAACTTGAGACATATCTCGACTTTCTCTGCTTAACATGATAGCGAAAATTACCATTTCCTTTTCCAAGGTTGTAAATGAAGCAAGCTATAGGATAATAATCATATTAGCCCATCCACAATTAATAATCAGGTGACTTAACCAAAAAAACTAATCATATTTCATTTAGGCTCACATCTCTTAATCATGACAATTTATAATTCTTTATGCTGCAAGTCTGTAATGCATAATAAACAAACAAACAATCAAGAATATACAGTTTAAAGTTGCATTTGCTTCAAACCCCTCTCGTGGGGAGGGGGTTGTTTAAAACCTTCAAGATATCAATTCCCCTTTCTCTGGGGGCAACATATTGTGACCTGCTACCACGCATGAAATTTCGAGCAAGTGGGCTAGCCTAGTTAGGGAGGCACCCACTCCGACTTGGAATAGATCTTAGGTTCGAGTCTTGCCAAAGGGTTTGGGTGGGTTTTCGTTGTTTGTAGTTAGAAGGAGAGACTTAGAATTTCTTTTAAAAAAAATAAAAAAAATTACCATGCAGTCATGCACAAATAACTAGTTTACCTGCATGTGTGTGCGACAAAGCATAGGAATCTGAGCATTTGCTTCAGCCATGTCATAATATTTTCTTAATCACATCATCCATGACGGGAAGTATGACTCTGTTCATTGCTCCTCTCAGCATCAGTGCATGAGCAAGATTGTTGATGTCCTCAAGTATGACTTTGGTCATTGCTTCTCTCAGCATTAATGCATGAGCAAGATTGTTGCTGTCCTCAGATGTGCAGGAAAAATGGAAAAATTCACACACCTGTAAGTCTGTAACATACACGAGAGAGAAAGAGAGAGATGGAGTGAGAGGGGGGGTCAAGTGCTCCAACAAAGTTCAAATAATAGAACTCCTGTCATAAAGTACAATACAAGTGAGGATCCCACTGGAGCAACACAATTATCTCAAATGTCTAAAGCATATAATATAAAGCATGTTAAGAAATTGAGGTACATAATGCTTGCGTTGGCTATCTCTGAATGTGATTGGCATTGCTGTTTTAGAAAATACTCCCCTGCTTTCACATCGTGGTTGGTAACTTTCTCAATTTTCTTAGCTTCCAATGCATCACTCAAGCTAAATCCATCAATCAATCGTTGTAACAAAGACTGGGCTTTGTTACTGAAGCTTGGAACCTCAGTGACTTCAAGGATTTATGAAAGCTTCAACAACCATTTGATTTGACAGTTTTTTCAATGTTAGAAACGAACATCTCACAGTAAAACCCCTTTTTTATTCATAAAAAGAAGGCACCCTTCCTCTTTACCACCAAAAGAGGATAAAACAAATGTTAGTTATATGTATATGGAAGTGGATATAGATCTCCATGAGATTTATAAGAGCCAACATTTTCTTTAGAAATAAAAATGAAATTTATTTGAAAGAGCAGAAATACAAACAAGGGGAGAAAAATGAGTCCTCTATCTTTCATTGAAGATACGTACTAATACTTGTTTCAGGTTTCCACCATCTCTCGTTGAAACCATGGTTTTTAAACCTAATAGCACGACCATAGGAAGTTCACACATCAACATCAAGTATAACTACTTCTGTCATAAGCTATATTGTACCAGGATGACTGCATATATTTTTTTTTTATTAAAAAATTGTTTTGGTTGCAAGTAATCACATCCATATGACCCTATCCAAACTTAACAAGATTAATGATAAAACTGAAGAAAGAAAGAAAAAAAGGATTCAGAGGGAACCCCAAGGGTATTTTATAGTAAAAAAATCATTAAAATTATTAGAATCAAATACAAGGCACATGGAGAGGAAAGTTAAAACTTGTACAATGATGATTTATTTTTCCTTTTCTCCACCTTTATTAAATGTATAAACCACAAATCATATTGTATTAGTTACACATATGAATCATGTAGTCTACTTCCATTTTCAATTACTAGTGATTATTTACAGTTCACACCATAAAAAAGATGATAAAAGAATAAAACAATTATAACTACTCTAAGTGGCACTTCATAACAGGACAACAACATGACACCATAAAGAAAAGTTTATAGCAGAGATGTACCTCAACTAGAATGCAAAAATGAATTAGTCCATATTCACTCATATAGTCATATAAGGAACCAGTTCATTGACTTTATTCCAATAATGGCCATCTAGAGGACATAAAGCTGTTAAACTTAAAGCTCCAAATCATGGGAATATTCTGCAGAAGTTCGTTTTACCTGAAAATGCATAAGGAATGTAAAATTGTGCGACTAAGATTGCAAGTATGCCTTTCCAAAAGTGAATACTAAATAGTGCCTCTGGCATGGGTCATAAACTAGTGTAATATATGGATTTGTTCAAACGTGCCGCTCAATTTAAAAGAGAGCCCATACTTTCTAGGCAGGGGTTAGTAATAAAAGGTGAATTTCACCTGCTTCTTCTAAATCGAAAGACAATCAATTTATACTAGTTAAACACAACAAATCCTTCTTGTTCTAATCTACAGCATTCTTAATATACCTTCCATGCTTCTATTGGGAATGAGAGAAATTCCAATAGGTCACATTGGTTAAGACAAACTATGCATGATTTAGCAGGCTTGCTGAACAATAAAAGACTACATAATTAATTACACATACATTCAAGCACAATAAAATAATTATTAAAAAAGTAAAACCTCCATTGAAGTACAAATTCCACATTTTACATGACAAGAATGAGCCATGAACTTCCTCACACAATTTGAAGCCCTTTTATAAACTTATATGAGAACTAAGACATACAAAAACAGTTTTAAATCAAGTCAAAATTTGCAATATTGTGCAATTCGTAACAATCCTCCCTCCTAATGAATCTGTATATAAAAAAGTTGATTTTAGGATTAAGTAATCGTTCAAATATCTTATTTACTTGCCATTCATCAAAGAGAAGTAAAGAACGAATTCCATTAGCGATGTCCCAATACAAGATGCACGAGTTGAGCTCCCTCTCTCAATTGAGTAACGTTTGCTGTCGTCTTCCCTTTTCTGTCACCAACATTTGTTTTATCACAAATACCCCCACATGTAAATTTTTAATTACTAACACTCCATAAGATTCGCCTAATGAGCGTAGATGCATACACTTGCTTCACTTGGGGAGAGTTTGTTTGTAATAATTCTTCTAACATTAGGCAATAAATTATTGAAGTGCTTTTCAAATAAGATCAACATAATGAGAGTTAAGTGCACTTACATATACTCAGCTTACATGAGAAGAATGTGTTGCTAAGCACTTACCTAACATCAGGCAATGGAAGAAGGTGTTTGTGACAAATAAAAGTGGTGTTAAAATATGTTTTTAGTTAAATTTTAGAGGGGGTGTTTGTGACAGATTTGGGAGTGTAAATAACACCACCTCGAGAAAACTACCTTAATACCCTTTAACTTATTAATCTAGTGTTATTTTATTTTTTTAATTAAAAACTATTTTACTTTAACTCTCAAACTATTAGCGAGTGTTATTTTAGTCCTTTGTTAAATTTTTTTTGTCAAGTTTGACAGAAATGGATGCATTTTTGTCATTTCAATTATTTTTTTTTAAAATAAATTTAATTAGTTTTTAAGTTTAAAGGGTTAAAGTGACACTTGCTAATAGTTTAAGGGTCAAAGTGAAGCATTTTTTAATTTAAGTATCAAAACAATAGTTTAAGGGCCATTAGGGTACTTTACTCTATATTGGTGCCTAAACTTCGTACTCAACCTTAGACTACATTTCTTTTAAAGTTCAAGTGTTATCCCATGAACGTTCGGATCAGTTTTTAGGCACTTTAACTAATCTTCGCTCGTAGAGCACGGATTGCCGTTGGTCAAGACTCTATTGTTTTCATAAGAACCTTATACAATTACTTTTTTATTAACAAGGTCTCGGACTATATTAGGTAACATTTAAATGTAACCGTGTATAATGTGATTTGTAAAGAAGAATAAATTAATTTATTTTATTAATATTATAAATGAAAAAGTTTCTTTTTTATACCGTTGCATACAAAAAGGTTGAGCGGTGGATTTTTTTGCCTCCAAACAATTTATTACACTATTACAACTTTTCAACATAAAAAGCCGTAAATTTTTACCAAATTGGAACCTTGAACTTTTATTCGGACAAATGTCATTAAGAACGCGTCTTCACACAAGACATGTCATATTCATGATCTCGTTCAAGAAGCATTGATTCGGGGATTCCATGATATATGGTAAATGTGTTGCTTGTGTTATGTACATGATGTGATGCAATATATGCATCTCACATTTAATTATAGTTTAAATAAAGACTTCTCGTTAAATAGATGCGTCAAAGTGATATAGTGTCCAAAACGAAATATTTCGGTTCCAAGATTTAAATTTAAGTCGAGTTGATTTGAACCCCAACTCTCGTGAACTTTGAACAAACACTAATCTCAAAAGAAATTTAAAGTAAATTTTTTGGGAAATTATGATTCCCCTCAGTTATATAAAGAAATCAATCTAGCTCCCTCAGTGAATTACACAAACAAAATCAAGTTGCGCAGAAGAAAGAAAGTTGGTATATCATAAGCAGTTAAAGAAAATGTCATATAGAAACAATTTCAGGGGCCCACTACATAACCATATCTCTTCACAAATATTTGAGCCACATAAATTGCGAGAGGAAGAGATACATGATATGATAATTAATAAAATAACCTCACCCCCACACTCCTTTATCAACATATATCTATTCAGCCAACAGATTTACGTGGCGGTACACCATTGACTGCTCATCTGCTATCCTACTTCACTCTCCTGTCCGTTCTCCAAAATCAGTTAAGAGTCTCTCAAAAACAAGAGATTTTGAAGAAGAACTAAAACCTCTTCTTCTTCTTCTTGAAAACAAATTTCAGCTCAAAAAATGCAAGTTACAAGAATGGAGACAGGGATCACATGCTATGGACGTGGGGCTCTTCTCCCAAGTGTTGCTTCTCAACATTCAAGCACTGCACTAGCTTCTCCCCGAACTATTTCTCCATCTTTTAACGCCAGGGTATGATAGAATGGTCTTTGCATGTCACTTATTATTGGCTAAACATTAGTGCGTTCTTTTTCTTTGTTCTTTTTCCTTTTTTGTGGATGTGATGTTGTCTCTTTACAAGTATACCATTAAAAGAAAAAATGGCACATAAAAGTTCGAGGAAGTACTCGGGACATTTAATTATGTTTTCTGTATTAAGAGTTGCTATTAAGCCGTCAAATTTTGTAAGAAATTAAGTCTATTGATTATGTAATCGAATAATCGATTATCAATATCATAAACTTATTTGACTCATATTTGGAACATTACTATTCCACTCTTTGTATGAGAGGTCAGAGGTCCCATACAAGAGTTGCACTTTTCTTTTTAGGATATCCCATATTAAGTTTCACAATTCTAAGATTGATGGACCAAATATCACGATAAAGATAACTAATTAACTTATGCTCTTGACCTTAATGTGAAAATTTGTGCATCCTTAAAAAGTGCAAAAGTGAAGTAATAAGTATCCGCGTAGTATCTTGATCATTGATTATGTCGTTTTCTTAGAATGTGTTGAGGTGTAATAGTGACTCCTTAATTTAGGACAAAGAGATTATATGTATTCAGTGATTGTGAGATTGAACGAAGTCTAAAGTTGGATTTGTGATAATTGTGTTGCAGAGTCTCAAATCAAGTTCTTTATTTGGGGAGTCTTTGAGGATAATGCCCAGATCATCACTCAAGGTTTCAAAGACAAAGAACTCGAATTCCCTTGTCACCAAATGCGAGATTGGTGATAGCCTGGTATGTTACTCTAAGAACAACTTTTATTTTCAACATTAATCAATTTAATTATTTATAATTATTACAGAGGAGAAAAAAAGTAGTAGTAGAAGATTAACATTAGTTTGTATAAGTGTAGGAAGAGTTCCTTACAAAAGCAACTCCAGACAAGGGATTGATAAGATTGATGATGTGCATGGGAGAAGCAATTAGGACCATTGCTTTTAAAGTTAGAACTGCTGCTTGTGGAGGAACTGCTTGTGTCAATACTTTTGGTGATGAGCAACTTGCTGTTGATATGCTTGCTGATAAACTACTATTTGAGGTTAGACATTGAATTTTGAATTTGTTCTTCAGGTTCTCTTTCTTTTGGACTTCAGTGAACATAATTGACTCCAATAGTTGATGAAACTGATAAAAAAAGTCCAAAGGTTCACATAAGAAAACGCACCCTTTGTAAATTCTGATAGAATTATGTGGTGCTTATACATAGTATTGTTACTAAATTAATATTTATGGATTTCGATTCTTAGGCCTTGACTTACTCACACTTCTGCAAATATGCTTGCTCTGAAGAAGTCCCTGAGCTCCAAGATATGGGAGGCCCAGTGGAAGGTTTGTAAAAATTATGATTTGGAACTAATATGTTTAAATGGAAAGAGAAAAATAAAGTTCAATTCTCATGAATCTATTTGTTTATTAAATTATGAACAGGAGGATTTAGTGTTGCATTTGATCCACTCGATGGTTCCAGTATTGTCGACACAAATTTCACAGTGGGCACCATCTTTGGGGTGTGGCCAGGGGACAAGCTAACTGGGGTAACCGGTGCAGACCAAGTTGCTGCAGCCATGGGGATTTATGGACCTCGAACCACATATGTCCTTGCTCTTAAAGATAGTCCTGGGTGCCACGAATTTCTCCTTCTTGACGAAGGTTTGCCTACACAAGAAAATTTTCAAATTTGAACAACATAGGCGTATTTTTGTTTAGAAAATACCTATTTGTTGAACTTTAAACGCAAAAAGTGGCTAGTTTCATAGTTCATGTTCTGTTTTCATAGTACCTACTTGATAGGCAAATGTCTTCACTTTCGTTGTTAGGAAAATGGCAACATGTCAAAGACACTACAGAAATCGGAGAAGGAAAGATGTTTTCCCCTGGAAATCTGAGAGCCACCTTTGACAACCCCAACTATGAAAAGGTTTCACTTTGTTCATTTCTGTCTTTTCCTGTTTTCATTTAGATTCAAGTTTACGCTCTTGGGTACGTGTGCTGTTATTGTTCTGTTGTATCTGTTTTTATCAAGCTAAGAATATAAATTTTCTAATTTGGAAAACAGCTCATCAACTACTACGTAAAAGAGAAGTACACGCTGCGATACACCGGAGGAATGGTTCCTGATGTTAACCAGGTTTTTTTACATCTCTATCATTATCTTCTTAACCTTCTAGTACTTACACCAAAGCATCTCTAATAAAAGATAATATATTTGATTTTGGCTTGGAAACTATTGTTGTAACAACCCTAGTGTTGTGAGCAGGTTGTTGTATGTGCCCCAACACGACTGTAGTAGGTGTTGGAAGGCTGCACACTATGTGGGTTCACCCCACATCTCTTGTGTGAGGTGAACTGACATGTTATATATCCGTGGTCACAAAAAGCGAAATCGTGCGGGATCGAGCCCAAAACACACAGTATCTTACTGAGTTGGACAAGAACGTAACAGTTGCAAGTTGATAACTCTTTTGTTTTTGGCCTAAAATTTGCAGATCATTGTGAAAGAGAAGGGTGTGTTCACAAATGTCATATCACCAACTACCAAAGCCAAGCTGAGACTATTGTTCGAGGTGGCTCCTTTAGGATTCATGATTGAGAAAGCCGGAGGGTACAGTAGCGATGGCAAACAGTCGGTGCTAGACAAGGTTATCGTTAATCTTGACGATAGAACTCAAGTAGCTTATGGATCCAAGAATGAGATTATTCGATTCGAAGAAACTCTCTACGGATCCTCCAGGCTCAAGGCTGCTGAGCCTGTTGGTGCTGCTGCCTAAGCTGAGCTGATCTGTTATCATGCGCTATTTTCTTTCTTTGTAGAACAGCACTAAAGGTGCTTTGTACTCGTGCTTGTACCAATTTATGCGGAATACAGAGACTGGCAGCTTATGTTTACACGATCACAATTGTCTTAATATGAAGGGATCAAGAAGTTACAATTGGTTTTCTCTGCTTTCAGTTTACTGTTATGAAAATGCGTCATTTGGGAACACTGAAGATTCCTTAATATGATTGGATTTTGAGCTACATGGTCATAATTGTAAGTTGGGTTTAATGCACTTCATGGCCTAAAAAGATTACACTCTTGAAGAATATTTCTTAAGCTTTGGAAACACCATCTCCAGCTAGCATTATTTTCAATGACAATGTCTACCCGGCACTTCCTAATGAAACAAAATCCCAAGGAATATTTTTAAAACGATGTAAATACCTAGGAAGGTATCCCCTTGAGACCTCCAATCATTTTTGTCTTGCTATGAAACATGCCAAACAAATTATATTTCTTCTTAGGTTACACCTTCGCTAGCTAATACTACCTAAATATAAGCAACACTCATTTGCTAGTAATTTATTGTTGAAGAGGGAAACCCCAGAAGTTAAATGGCACGAAGCTGAAAAGGCTTCAAAATTTTAAGTCGGAACAGAGCTGCAATCACCAAACAAGAGACGGCAATGAACACGGTACAAGTTCTTCATTTTGCATTCATTTAGAGACAGTGCTACTCTGCTACCAAAGCAGAAACGGCTTCTGTCAAAGCACTTCATTATTCTTACAGCATAAACGTACCACAACTCAATGCATCATTTGCTTTGACAAAAGTCATTTCTGTTCTGGTAGTAGCATTTCCCTTCATTTGTCTTCATTATGACGCCTTTTCAACTACAACTCCATTATTTTGGTAGTATTTCAAATTTATCAACTTATTAAACGCAGATCGATAATTCTGTAAACTACCTATTAATCCAGGCAGGGCAAGAAAAGAAGGGACATGAGAAATGGAGAGGATCGGTAGGAGGGATTGTGGATGCACCGGTGGAAAAAGTGTGGGCCATGGTGTCTAAAACAAGTAGATTACCAGAATGGATGCCAATGGTTGAAAGGTGCACTGACTTGTACGGAGAGGAAGGCCATCAAGGCTATGTTAGGCTAGTTTCTGGTTTCATGTTCCCTCAAGATGATGGAGATAGGTCTTGGATTAAAGAAAAATTGGTTTTCATGGAACCATCATCACAGAGTTTTGCATATAAGATGGAGGCAAGCAATGTCGGCCTGGATGGTTATTTAAATTCGTTAAAGCTTGTCGATTATGGTGAAAATTCGACGCTAATTAACTGGTCATTTGAAATAGACCCTCTAGAAGGCGCGTGCGAGGATAGCTTAATGGACTACCTAGGATTTCTATATAAGTCTTGTATTAATAGGATTGAGGGTGCTTTAGAGGCTTCTAATTCCAAAAAAGCTTGAGCTGTATGTATGTTTTAATTTTCATTAGTGATCCATTTGAATTTCTGTTGCCCTGTAATGAAGAATGCCATATATACTTTGTATATGTATTTTGTCTTCTTCCGATGATGAAAGTCAATGCTATTTGATTCTGCTGCATTAAAGGTGCGGTTATTCCTGCAAAAACAAATACTCTACCGCGCAGGCCTAAAATTCCCGATAAATTCATGCCCATAAAGACTCTAACACAATCCTAAAAAATTTGTCATTAAGCATAGTTTGAACCATTCTTGAGACATATTTATCTATCATAAAACAGTGACACTCGATTCTGGCAATTGCTCATTTGTTAGAATGTACTATAACAAGAATAAATTTCATATCGGACCCGATATTCTAACTAATACACGATTGCCACACTAAATATCTATCTTTTATGACATAAATATGTTTGAAACTCAAATATTTTCTTAAATATTCATAATTCAACAATACTGGATGGATAGATCGTCTGTAGAAAAGATAAATTTACTGTCTATTAAGAAATTACGCAACATATAACATATTTTAACTAAGAGTTGGCCGGTATCTATTTATCTAGAGAGCATATGCGTGTGTGATTTTGGTAGTGGATTATAGAAATTGATGGGGGGGGAGATGAGCTGTTACTACTAAGCTAATTCTACATCAAATCTTAATATTATATATATATATATATATATATATTGTATTTAATTAAGCTAAGGCAAGAAACTAGCTAGCAAGCTAGCAACCACTTATTTTCGACCTGTCCTACATCCATTGATAACTATTTCTCAACTAAAGCCAACTTTTTGTTGTTTCGGTCATTCCAAAACTAAAGACTCTTTACTTTCAGCACATCCATCGCCATCCCCCGGTCCTAAGTACAATATACTCTTCTGGAAGCAAGTATACATTAATTAGTTGCTACATTCTCTTGCCTTAATTATAGCAACATGGATAAGTGGTTCCTCTCCATTACTCCAATTTCTTTCATTGGTATCTATTTAGAGGGCTAAACTGATAAAATTTTTCATGAAACTTGATGGAAATAATCTCTATAATAAGTAGATCATTTCAACAAAATTTTATCGTAAGATTCAATTTTAAAGTAGGTGAGATAAATATCTAAAATTTTAATGGATAGAAATGAACGTGTATAAAAAAAATTTATTACACCAACTTCTGATTTGAATTTCTCTTTGAAATTTTGTGAAAGTAATACTGAGAGATCTTATGCACCACATTTCATTAAAAAATTTATCCGTTTAACCCTCTCAATAAACACCATTAAAAAAAATGAATAATAAAGAGAAGGCAAATCCATATAAGTATATAAAGTGTGTATTGTATATGCAGCAGCCTTCCCTATTATATTAATCCTCCTTTTATCATGTTTTCCGGAACCTATCATCCCTTTTAAAGATGATCCATTCAATTGGAGAACATAATTACACCCACCAGTTTTATAAGAGTTTAGTTTAACTTTAACACATAAAAATTACATTAATTTCAATCCGATCGGAAAATATAACTTATTCAGCATGAATTTATAGTAATTAGGGCTTGATACAAACCACTTTCTAGGAGATTTTTCTTGAAAGGAGGCCAAAACTTCGTGGTTTTTTTTGTGTGTGTGTGTTTGGGTTCTATTAGGTCTGGTTTGGTTCGCGGATTTGAGAACTTAGGATTTTTTTATTTGGAAAACACAAATTCCGAAAATATTTTCTTGATAGAGGAAAAAGTAGGGGGAAAATCATTCCACTAAAACCTCATAAGATTGATTTTCCCTTCTAATTTCCTAACATTTATTACAAAAGTTTTGAACAACAATACCCCTACTTAAATATATTATTACCAAATTTACCCACTGAATCTATTCCAAGTATTTATGATGTTTTATTTTAAAATACAAGAGTATTATTGAAATATTGATATATTTTTATTTTCCTTTCCTGTAAAAACTAAACACCGGAAGGGAAATCAAATGGTATTTCCTGAATATTTTTCATACTTAACCAAACACAAGAAAGAACTTTACAGGAACTTTAGTTTCTCACTCTCATGGAAAAGATGAGGGAATTGATTTCCCTTCTGTGAACTAAATGAGATCTTTAGGCCTCGTTTGATTCGCGGATTTGAGGACTTAGGAAATAAAGTCTTTCCTTACCTTTGTTTGATAAGTACAAATTTCGGAAACACTTTCTTAACAGAGGAAAAAGTAATGGATAAAATCATTCCTCTGAAAACTCATGGAATTGATTTTCTTTTGTGATTTTTCAGCATTTATTATAAAAAATTTGGACAACAATACCTCTACCTAAATACTTTACATGCTTTACCAAATACAAGAAAAAAAACTTGACAAAAACATTATTTTTTTACCCCCATAAAAAAGATAAAAAAATTGATTTTCCTTCCATGACTGGAAAATGGGATAAAAATCCCACTATTGCTAACACCGGTTCAAACTTTGGCAAAATATTAGGGTGCGTTTGATTGCAAGCATGGAACTTGCATGGAAAGAAAATAAGTTACGGGCAATTGAATTGCCTAAGAATTGAGTTGCATGAAAAATGTAGTACAGTGTGTTTGATTGCCTTAATTTTCTACCCGGAAAATATTTGCTGTATTATGGCATTTTTAATGTAGAAAAAATTATTGGTATTTTTTTTTACATAATTATATAGTCATGACGGATCTTGTTTAACTGATCTTGATTAGTATATTTTAAATATTAAAATTTTATATTATTTTGAATTTTATATTTTAAGTTATGGCATTTTTAATGTAAAAAATGGTAAAAACCTTGTCTCGTGAACCGTGCCCAAGCATAGAAAACAAAAACCACCTCCCCCCAAAGAAAACATTTTCCTCAATTGCCTTGAAAATGCACATGTGTGAGGCAAAAGTGGGAATTGAATTGCCTAGAAAAAAAATGCAATCAAACACCTTAAGTTGTCAAATCAAGTGAAAAATGCACATTTTCCATGGAAAATGTTACCAATCAAACACACCCTTAAAGTAAGTTAGTGTCATACCAATTGAATTATCTCTTTGCATCCGAAAGACCATAACTCTTCCTTTTATAACCTACTAATAATTTAAAGAAGGGAGGGGACTAAACTCATGACGTGCTATTTACCCTTTTTTTCTTCTAGAATGCAGTTGACTGAGTCATTTTTAATTTTAAATGGTTTGGACAATTTTTTTATTTTTGTTGGGGATACATAGGAATTTAGTTAAGGGGCCAAAATTTAAAACACACACAAAAATATATTTAAAGATATAAAATTTGAATGTAAACATAATGGCATTAATAATAGTACTTCGCACAACTTAAATAGTGAATGTGAACAATTATAAGAAATTACAATAATACAACACAAATATAATAACATTAATAATATTATGCAATTAGTCAAGAAACATAATTAATATTATGTAAGTAATCAAGAAATAAAATTATATTTAATATTAAAAGGTAGTTGCAAGAAAGGGTTTACCTTGGTTGTGTTGGAAACATGGTTAAAAATACTATTTTCGAGCCATTGTGAGAGTAATTTTCAGTAGGACCTGACTCATTTGTAAAATGTTATTATAGATTTGTGTTCTCCTCCATGAGAATATCGGAATTATATATTTGTTTACTCAAAATGATTATGGGGTGAATAAGAAATTGTCACTCAAAGTGAGCTACTTGAGATAGAAAAATAAAATAAAAATAGGTAAATCTCACAAGGGAACTTTGTGAAAAAATTAAGCGATCACCTCTTATGAACTTGTTAGGCATTTAAACAAAGTAAGACTCTCTCTCAGACTCGCAAGAGATGCAAATCATGATTCCACAACGAACTGTGCTACACAGCAGGGCCATGTTTTTCACCCGGATTTATTTTTCTGAAATTAAATTTTAAAAGTTACACGCATAAATGCCTACATATATAGTTTTTCCCCTTACATTTAGCTACTGTCAAATATAGATTTTTGCACATAAGTCCTTATATATATATATTCATCAAAAAATATCCCATTTATAGTAAAAAAATTCCAAAACCAAGTGGGAGCGCTTGCCCCCGCCCCTAGCTCCACCCTTGGATACATGCTTTTTATCATTTACTTTTAAACAATGTGATGGTGCATAAAAGACTTGGATTTTGCATAATGTGAAAAGGCACAATTAAGTGCTTAAATGTGATACCCTTTCCACCAAATTTAATATATATATATATATATATATATATATATATGTATTATTTCAGTGGTTATTTCCTCTATTTACATATGGATGGTTACTGTAATATTAACCATTTGATGAAAAATTAAATGTTGAGATTAAATGAGTAGTAGGCTAACATAATTAATACGTATTAAAGAAATACAAAGCATTAAATCCAAGGTTAAGCGGGTAACTTATTGTTATCTAATGATATGTCATTTTTTTTCATTTAATTTTAAAGAATCTTAAATAAGAGATTAATTCCATGATTTTATAATTTCAATCCAAGATAGCCCTATTCCTTATCCTTATAAAATATGATTGTCTCAAAATTTATTTACCAATCACAAGACGTTGATTATTGAACCAAACAATTAATTATTTAATACTACACAAGATATATTTGAAAGTGTTATTTAGGAAGTTGTACACATACTTCCCTATTTAATCAAATTATTAAAAGTTGTACGCATACTTCATTTTACAACTTTCTTAAAATTTCCTAACATGATTCAAGTACTACTAATAAAAAGCACTTTCATTCTACTTTTATTTTTATTTTTTTCCCTTATAATACAATGTAAACACACATACTCACATAAAGTTAATTCAATAATTCGTAAGGCGATAATTAAACTTTTTTCTAGCACAATGGAAAGCAAAACTTTGATTTTTTTATTTTATTTTTTAACTTTTATTTTAACCAAACCTCAAACGAATTAAATAAAAAAAATAAGTAAGCAATATATATTATTTTGATTTAACATTTTATTGTACAAGAAATGGGGCAAAAGATCTCGTGCGATAATATTTTTCAAAAAAATGCAGTAAATAATAATATATTTTTTAAAATAATGGCTTATTTTTTTATAATAATTTTCTAAAATAAGGGTTTGTTTATTATTTGTGATTTAAAATGAGGGCTTTAACCAAAATTGTGTTTCATACAAACTAAACTTTGCAATCCAAAAAAATTAATGCAAATTTGTTTTGCATAATGTGTTTATATTTTTTTACATGTATATTTTTATGTGTCACTCAGGCAACTCTAAAGTAATGTCAAATAAACATCAATACATAGTAATGTATTAAAAAATGTATTATAAAACAAGGAGTGTTAACTTAATTTTGCATAATCCAAAAAAAATGCCGTGTGTGTTTTATTAATAAATGGGTTTAAATTTATAACTTGTTAAAATAACTTTGAAGTATTGTCAATTCAACACTTAAACATAGTAATTTGTTAAAAAATATGCAGTGCAAATTTAATTTTACACAATACCATAATATATTATAATTCAAAAATTTATTGCAATGTTAACATTGCCATCCTTTTAGAGTTCAATCAAATATAGGTCCTTAATTTACAAAAATATTATTACCTAGTTCTTTTGTAGAAAACTCTTTCAAATAAGTTCTATTTTCCAATATCCCGTTTATTGCATGAACTTGATGCAACAATTTATGTTAAAATGAGGAATTTTTGAATTTTGTTAAAAAAACATCTCTTAATTAATAAGCATTTATGATTGAATTTTGTTTTGACTTTTTTTTTAGTATCATTATATATAGTTGTAAAAAAAATTGTAATAAAGTTGAAATTCTTGTATTTATAGTTTATGACCTATGGAATCTTATTTTTTTGAATTCAGAGTGAAATTTTTTCTTACACATGTCATAATGAAAGTCATGAATAGAGTGGCTAATTTTAATTTGTTGTTTTAGTTTACATTTTACTTTTAAGCCCAAAACATCATGAATATTTATTGGTTTCAATTTCAAAATTTCAAGTTTATATAGATAGCTCCATATGAAGCCTTTTACTGCCACTATAGAATGTATAGGAGAGGGTAATGATGATAACATAGATGACAAAGTTTAAAAATGAAAAATAGGAAATGAAATAGTTTTACTTAATGAATATGTGGATATACCAAAAAGAAATGATCAAAATTAAAATAATTATTATATTGATAAATATTTTTTTGTAAGTTTATCTCACCATGTGGATAAACTTAATGTCTAACGTGAATAGTGTTAATTAATCTTTAAGGCTGGGATAAACTAATAAAAAGTTCCAGATAGAAATAAAATTACCCTTAATTCGGAATTGGATTGTCCTGAGTCTCTGTTTGACAAATGGAATCTTTAAGGAATCTTAAAGTTTAATTAAAAAAAATAAAAATACAATATGTCACCTTAACATACTATAACAAGTTAAAGAATTTGCCACATCACCAATATGTATTAATTATTGTCAGTATCTATCGATAAATATAGAAAAAAAATTAACCATTAAAAACTCGTTCATATCTATTAATAAATCAGGTCAGTCCTGATATAGCAGGACTCTTTATGTTCCCAACTGGTGGCCAAGATTTAGTATCGATGTTTATGTTTTGATTTAACGACTCAGGGTTATCATGGCATATTTGTAATATAAATGATAAAGATGGGTTTTGTTTAATTCGCCAACAACATATAATAGTGTTTAAAACCTATCAAAATTCTTAGTTTAACTTTATCCATTAAATTAAATATTTATTTCTAAAATTAGATTGTTTATATATTTTCAACTTTTATTAAAATGTATTTTACACTAATTCAATTATATTCATCAAAAAAATGTAAATTATTTTTACAAAAATCTTATCAGATGAAAAATATTTATCTATAATTGATTTTGTACAATAAATTAGTTATTATTTGTTAACATTTTATTATATGATTATATTTTAAGATTATCAATCCGATTCAGTGAAATTAGTGTTTTCCTTAATAGTAATAATAATAATAATAATAATAATAATAATAATAATAATAATAATAATAATAATAATAATAATAAAGTCAATATTATTGCACGAATAGGCAAAAAAAAGCTGTTACACTTGCAATTGGTAAAACATGAACTTGGAATGTACATATTTTCTTTTGAATTTTTCTTTGACATGGTAATGGTAATTATTAAAATTATATGAACACGAGCCTCTAAGTTTTGTTGAGTATTTTTTGAAAGATTTTTCATATGGTATGGTAATCTTATTTTACCATGTAACATATTGTATTAGTTGTCAATTTATTAAGTCATAATATTTTTCAATAATTTTTGGTAAATTTATTTTATTTTTTTGAAAAAACTAAAATATTCACTACAAATTGTTCGTTTATTTAGAAATTATATCACATTTTTACAGCTCCATATAAATTAATTTTATAGAAAACTAAAACATAATTTTGAATTACCTTAAATTTTGTTAATTATTAGTCATAAAATGCTTGAAAAAAATGCAACAAAGAGATATAAAAATCCGTGTCAAATTAAAATATTTTAGGTTGGAGAAGTTCAAAACGAGGCATAAAATGAAGGGTGTAAAAAAAATTTTTATACAAGGAATGATTAAATAATGCATTTTTTTTATATATACAATTTTACAATCACTAAAATAAATGGTATGAACATGTGCAATGCAACTACCACGTAAAGTGGACACAACATTTTTTTTCATTTTTTTTCTTATTTTGAATTATGGAAACAGTAAATTATTAACCTTTGAAATTCATTTAGTTATGGATATATAGTTATTTATTTTTTATTTTTTTGTTATTTATGTTTTTAATACTTGCAATGCCCTATTTTTGTTTAAGTAAGTTATTTGGTCTAATTGATACATGTCATAAGATTTCTTTTAGATTTATTTTTCAAAACATAAGCGAGCTTAATTTTTCTTTTAAATAAATAAGATATATGTATTATTTTCTTTTAGTTTATTAGAAAAACTCATGAGCCTAATTTATTTATTTAAAAAATTATATTATTTGAATGATTTGTGTTACAATGAAAGAAAATTCATGAATTGAAATAATATATAAACAAAAATGTAAACAAATTTTATGAATGATAGATTTTAAAATAAATTAATACTATTGCAAAATCAAAAAAAAAAACTTGCAATAAACTGTTCATAATGGATAATGAGGGTCTTTTTGAATTATTATGTCAATAATGCCCATAATTTGGGATATTCCCGTTTTACGAATCCTTTGAGTTATCCGACAAACGAACCCCAAAGGGTGGGGTGGTGGCGGTTAACTCAAAAGATTAGTAAAGCGGGAGTAACTTAAATTATGAATATTATTGAAAGGGCAAACTCAAAAAGACACAAATAAAAAGTATGAACCATGTGGTTTGACAAACGTAAAAACTATTTTGAAATAGCAATTAAAATAACGAAGAGTCCAGTTTAACGATTTTTCAACCAAAACCTAATGGGTGTATGTTTTAAAATTATGGTAGATATAAGTAATATAAATATGACTTAGATTTGGTCGAGTTGGGTTCATGTAAATTTAACCTGTTGAACCCAAACTAAGTATATATAATTATTTTTCTTTAAATACTTTTATAATACTATATAATTACAATGTATCAGTGCATGTCAAAGTCGGGTGAGTTTAGTCATATAATAAATACGAAAGTTTTGGATTTTCAGAGTTAGTCATCTTTCATCCCAAAGTCGTAGTCAGATTTATCACAATTTTAAATTGGTCGAGTTTTAGTTTAACCAAACATGCTTCAAGTATGTCTACTTCCCATCGTTACATAATTATCTCTAAACTAAAATTAAATAATATTTTTCGTATTGTAGTCACAGACATTACTATCTATTAATAAATCAAGTCAGACTTGATATTATGGGACTCTCTAAACTTATGTTCTTAAGTGGTGGCTCAGATTTAATTTGAGATTTTATGTTTTAATCAAACAACTTAGATATTCTCTTAAGTCTTAACTTATGTTCCTAACTAGTATATGAGATTTAGTTTGAATTTTTGTGTTTTAATCCGATGACTCACATATTTATGTGATAACTAAATATATATTTATCTCATAATTAATTTTAATTCATGTGATAAACTAAATAAATATTTATATCCTAATTAATTTTGATTTATGTAATATATTTGTGTGATAACTAAACAAATATGATTTAATTAACTAATAACTATTAAAGTGTTTAAAACCTTAAAAAGTTAAAAATAAAATAAAATTGAATACCTTAAACTAAAATTAGAATTTAGGTTTTTTAGAATATTAGGCATGTATGAGTAGTTTTATTACTAAAATGTCTTATGTAGTTATATTTTTTCATACCTTTATTCGATTATTAGGCATGTATGAATATATTTTACTATCAATATAAATTTTTTATTAATATTTTAATATTTAGTTATATAAAATTCAATTTAAGTTTCAATCAGTCAAAATTATTTATACTTTCTCAAAAGTATTCACATATTTTTTTACCATAAATAGTAAAAATTAATTTTTTGAATGTTAGAATTTTAATTTTCAACACCCTTTATTTCTAAAAAATAAATACAAACGGTATCATGTTATATATACATTAACAACTACATTGTTAATCATCAAAAAAATTTAGAACTTACTTATTTACAACAACAATTTATTTGAAGAATAAAATTTAGTTAATTATGAGAAAGGATAAAAAATAAAAAAAATAAGTTAATGGTAGGTGATAATGGTATATCCAAAACTTAGAGCATATCTGATATTATATTTATTATTTTTTCAAAATGGATTAATAATAGTTTACTTTCTATGGAAACTAATTATAATTTTTAAATATTATGTTGATCTAAATATAAATATATTAATTTAAACTTACTTGGTTATTCTCTTGGCATACACTATTACGCTTATCCTATAATTGATCAATAATTTTAAATTTTTTATAATCCAAAAAGTACTTATGAAAATATATAAATGGATGTTAAGATTAACATTATTTATAAGGAATTAATAGTCGAGTTTAGGATTTTGCCAAATTTGAACTCGATATATCTAAAATATGATTACTTGAAACTAAACTTGACTAAAAGCATATTTATTTAAAAAAAAAATTAAAATCTATCATGTTTACTATACTATACGTAAAAACCTCAACACACTCTTCCCCTCCTCGCATGTTGTAATTATAGTTGTCATAAGAATATTTAAAGAAAAAAAATTATATTCCAATGGAGTCGAGTCAAATGGACAAAATTTACATGAATTCGAACTTAAACCATTTAGAACTCATACTTTTCTTGATTATAAAAGAAAAAAGAAAGAGTCCACCCCATATTAGGTTTGTTTAGTCGAAAACTCATCGAATCAGTCTATTTATCATCCCTAATTGTAACGGAAATGTAATTAGATGGATTTAATTTACTCTACCACTATTTGAATAATAGGCATACAATTATATTTTTAAAATTTGATTAAGATTAAAAATTAAAATTAGTGCCATATGAAAAAAATTAATTTTTCTTGCTCTCAAATTGAGAGTATACTACTACTTTTTCAAGTTAATGTTAAAATTAATTTATTTGAGAAATAGCAAATTTGGAATAAGAACTTAGATATAAATTTTTTTTACTAAAATTACAATAGTTATAGATATAAAAAAAATAGCAATAAATATGATTTTCGATAGTGTCACCAATTACATATAAGCATAATTAATCGTGCTATAGGCACATGCATTAACTAGTATATATATATACTAAAAAGTACTACATAGGATGGACTAATTAAATAACCCTTAATAACATGACATACATAAATATATATAAAACAGGATATAAAAAACGGATGGTACTAATGAAATATTATATTTTTGGGACTTACTCAACCAACTTCCCCAATAAATAAAAAAAGGAAAAGAAGAAACAACAGATACACGTGTACGAAGAAAAAGAGAACAGATGGGAGGTATGTTTCAAACAGGGAGGGTTTAAGCATCAGTAGCATTCAACTGAAAATAGCAGATAGAGAGACTCTCGTTTCAGAGTATATGCATACATGATATATAAATATATAAAAAATAGATTACTTCAAATTAAACTTAAGTACAGGTTGCGCGCGGATGACAGATAACTACTTTATGTAATATGCAAGAAAACTAATAAGACTACTACTATTACTCGATCTCTCTCGATCAAGAGATGAAGAATCAAACTGCATGGCTGTCCATATGTATTATCTACTCACCTAACCCAGCTTAAAACGACATTACATCACCATTTCTATTTTATTTATATATATATATATATATATGCGTGTGTGTTCCAACATTCAGAGAAATATAATTACAATCTCACAAACAAAAAACACACACACACACACACACAGATAGAGAGGATGGCACCTTGGATCAGGCCTTTGGCAATTTTGGTGGCAGCTTTCCTCTTTCCAGCTCTCGTCGAATCCAGAATTCGCCATTACAAATTTAGTGTAAGTATATTACATATATAGATAGCCTTCAAAACTTGCGCTGTTACACTCGTGCCATAAACAACTGCAACGGTATTATATATGTAGAATAATGTTATATATAAGCTTATACAAAAAGTGGTACTACAACTGCAATTGATTGATCAATAAGTACTATGCCTATTTGCAAAATTGCAAGCATGGTTGGTACCAATGGTGCACAAAATATATAGATGACTGTACAGTATTCTAATTATAATTAACTTTTTTTTTTTAAAACTTATAAAAAAGATTTGATATTTTATACAATGCTTAGAGAATAAGAGCTGTCTACGTAATGAGAAAATAACTCTAGACTTTAAATTTTGTACAGATTCCTCTGTATTCATATTTCTCTTCTAATTAAGTAACTTATAAAAAGCGCACAGCACACTAGAGTTTTTAAAATTTTCCGTCCCTTAAGTTTGAGCAAATTATCATTTTATTAGTCCCTAAAATTCATTTTTTGACTTTTCACACCCCAAAGTGAAAAGTCCCTTAAAAAGTGTATTTTTAACTTTGTGCATCATTCATTACCAATGGATAGTGAGGTTGTATTGTACATTTTTATATATATATATATATATATATATTATTTTTTTGATATATTTTATTAGGATCTTAATTAATTTTAAAGAAATTAAGGAAGGTGTACTACTGTTGGTGCAGGTTGTGATGAAGAATACAACAAGGCTATGTTCAACAAAGCCAATTGTGACAGTGAATGGAAAATTCCCAGGCCCTACTCTTTATGCAAGGGAAGATGACACTGTCATTGTCAGGCTCGTCAACCACGTCCAATACAACCTCACTATCCATTGGTAATTAAGCAGCCCACATATATATATATATATAACCCATAACTAATTACGTACAAAGCCTAGCTCCTAAATTTAATTTAATTTAATTTAATTATTCATGAATTTAGTAACAAAAAACCATTAGTGAAAGCGTATAAAACATCTGGATATATAGGAGACTGGCCTGGTACATATATCACTCAATGAACAAAATTAATCTGTAATTCTCATGTTTCGCAAATGATAAAAAAAAAAAAATATTCGTTCAGGCACGGAGTAAGGCAGCTTCGAACAGGATGGTCCGATGGACCAGCATACATCACCCAATGCCCAGTACCAACCGGCCAAAGCTATATTTACAACTTCACTCTCACCGGACAAAGAGGCACACTTCTTTGGCATGCACATATCAATTGGCTGAGGGCTACTGTTCATGGTGCCATCGTCATCTTGCCCAAACGTGGTGTTCCCTACCCGTTTCCCAAACCCGACAAGGAAGAAATCGTAATATTAGGTGACCTTCATTTAATTTATTAGTCTTTTGATTCATTTGTTGTTACATTTAAGATTTTAAATTGATTTGTTTTATTTTCTAAATACTCTATGTAGGGGAATGGTGGAAGTCGGATGTTGAAAATGTGATAAACACGGCTATGCAAGCAGGGTTGGCACCAAATGTATCTGACGCACACACCATTAATAGCCTTCCTGGACCTGTTCCTAACTGCTCTTTTAAAGGTACTGTCATCACATGGTATACATTTATCTTTTTCTTTTTTTTCCTAATCCTGATACGGATTAATAGGTTGATCGGCGACCAAAATTATTGGGAAGTTATGATTTGGTGAACGTACTACATGGAAAATATTTAGAAAAATATAAATGATGGAAGTTGAAATGGAGCATTAAAAAGAAGTGCCAAAAAATCTTACCGGGGATACTTAATTTGTTGCCTACTTTTTATCTAAATTTACAAAGCAAACTGGACAGTTAATTAAGGATGGACTTAGTTCAGAGCACTTCTTGTGCACTAACTTTGGTTGGAAATATCAGAAGAACAAAGACACAAAAGAAGAAGGGGGAGTCATAAAACTTAGGCACAATTTGATGATTAGATGATCTTTTACCACTATCCCTTGGTAATAAATTAAATTTGAAGCATCCAACCCCATTTGAGCTACTTTTGTACTGTTAATTTATCTTTTGATTGTTTCTCCTTCTGTTTTTCAAATTTATTACATTTTCAATTTTTTAAGCACAACAACTAACACTTTCTTGAAATGTATTATTCTTCCTTCCTCCATTACAACAATCTGCAGGCTACACTTTACAAGTCGAAAGCGGCAAGACCTACCTCCTTCGCATCATCAACGCTGCTCTAAACGAAGAACTCTTCTTCAAGATAGCCAATCACACACTAACAGTAGTCGAAGTGGATGCCTCTTACACCAAGACCTTCAAGACTGACACCATATTCATCGCACCAGGCCAGACCACAAACGCCCTCTTAACAGCCGACCAAAACACTGGCAAATACTTAATAGCTGCCTCCCCATTTATGGACACGGTCGTAGCCGTTGATAATCAAACTGCAATTGCCACTCTGAACTACAAAAGCACCAACTCACTTTTACCCACCACACTCACCACTATGCCTTCCACAAATGCCAGCAATGCGACTTATAGCTTTGTTGACTCTCTTAAAAGCCTTAATTCAAAACAATACCCCGCTAATGTCCCTTTAACAGTTGACCATTCGCTGCTTTTTGCTATTGGGGTCGGGGTGAACCCGTGTGCCACTTGTGTTAATGGGACCCGAGTTGTGGCCGATATTAATAACGTTAGCTTTGTGATGCCAACTACGGCTCTACTTCAAGCACATTATTATAACATAAGTGGGGTTTTCACCGATGATTTTCCTGGGAATCCACCTATACCTTTTAATTATACGGGTAATGTTACACTTAGTATGCAGACTAATAATGGGACAAAGGTCTACAAATTGGGTTATAATTCAACGGTTCAGGTTGTGTTCCAAGGTACTTCTATTATAGCGCCAGAGAGCCATCCAATACATCTCCATGGGTTTAATTTCTTTATTGTTGGGAAGGGATTGGGTAATTTTGATCCGGTTAATGATCCGAAGAAATTTAATCTTGTTGATCCTGTTGAGAGGAATACTATAAGTGTACCAACGGCTGGATGGACTGCAATCAGATTCAGGGCTGATAACCCAGGTAAACCTAGCTACATTTTTGTTATATATATATATTGTTGTTTATAATATGTTTTTTTGAGGTGGATTTTGAAATAAATTCATAAATTTGAGAATGATTATTTGTTTGAAGGGAGAATTGGTGCTAATAAATGCTTTGGGGAAAAAATCTTTTGCACCAAACAAGTGATGGCTGATGAATTATGTAGCCTTGACATGCCATTTGGATTGAGGGAATGGGAGGATTAGGAAAGGAAAGAGAAGGATTAATTAGGAAGGTTTTGAATTCATATTATGAATCAGAAGGAAATAAAGGAAAGGAGGGATTAAATATTCCCTGCATTTTGTTTCCTTCCCGAAACGAGTGGAATGGGAAGGAAATAAAACCAACTTTAATGTAACTTCTATTATTCAAATCATTTCCTTTCGTTTCTCTCCTGACCATTGACTAGTTTGTGATTGAACATTGGTTCTTGCAGGTGTGTGGTTCTTGCATTGTCATCTTGAAGTACACACAACATGGGGACTTAAGATGGCATTTTTGGTGGAAAATGGTAAAGGCCCAAACGAGTCGATTATACCGCCTCCAACCAACCTTCCCCAGTGTTAGGTAACAAAATCAAACACTGCTTTAGCATCATCACTCTAAGAGGGATTTATGACAAATGGTAGAGGAATATAGAAGCAAAATACAGAAAGTTGAGGTTGTTGAAGATGAAGAGAACAACAATAGCCGAAAGGATTTGGGAAAAGAAAGAAATAAAAGACTGGGTTTAGAATTCGAATGAAGCTGGTCAAGCAAAGTTAGAGAAATAAACTTTTGTAACTTAGTTGGTTGTGTCTTCAAACATTGTATTGATTTGGGATTTTTGTGTTTTTTAATGTGTATAAAGTTCTATGTATGTGTGAACATGTAAGAGTAATGAAAGATTGACTGTCTGATGATCTATTCGCTCAATTACATTGAAAATGGAAAATAAAATGCGCGCCAGGAAGGGGTCGAACCTTCGACCTTCTGCTTAGGAAACAGACGCTCTATCCACTGAGCTACAGGCGCTGTTAAGTTAACTCATACTAATTAAACATTAAGGTTCAGTTTGATAGCAACATGGAAAATGAAAAGAAAAATAACTAATTTAAGTGAGAAGATGGAAAATAAGTTGAAGGATGTGGTGAGATTAACTCTTGCTTTTTGCTTTTTTCCATGTCAAAATTTTCTTTGAGTGATGAGGGAGAAAAATTTTCCACAAAATATTAAAGGATGATGGAGGACATATACTCACAAAAATGAGTATGAGATGAATAGTATCTCACCATATGCCTCAACTTATTTTCCATCTTCTCACTCAAATTAGTTGTTTTTATTTTCGTTTTTCATGTTGCTATCAAACGGAGCCTAAGACTCTGTTTGATAGGGACATGGAAAATGAAAAAAAAATAACTAATTTAGTTGAGAAGATGGAAAATAAGTTGAGAAATGTAGTGAAATTAACTCCTACCTTTTGCTTTTTTCCATGACAAAATTTTCTCTGGGTGATGGTAGAGAAAATTTTTCCACAAAATATTAAAAGATGATGGAGGATATATACTCACAAAAATGAGAATAAGATAAAAATGATCTCACTATATGCCTCAATTTATTTTCTATTTTCTCACCCAAATTAGTTGTTTTTATTTTTATTTTTCATGTTGCTATCAAACGGAGTTTAAGTTAATAGAGAACCAGCTTAAACAAGAATGCATATTTCTAGCGCTCCCCATTGGGGACAACTTAGAGGATTTCTTTAAAAAAAAATAGAAGAACAATCCAACCTCAAATTTGACTCGATTAGAAAATGATTATATTAAGAGTATATAGAAATGAAGGGATAAAAAATGGAGTAATCCGAGCTCGTGGAGAATATTGACCCAAGAGGTATTTTAAGCCAAATGAGTTTCATATTTATAGTACTTGTTACTCTTATATCTATCACATATCAATAGGATCCAAGCCTTTCAATATAAACCGTTAGAAATTACTTGTAATCTGACTCTATTTGTAATTCTCATTCTCTGTCAATAAAACAACCAATCAAAAATACTAATAGAATGGACGTGCACTAAACGATCTGAGGGAACACTCTTACAAAAAATCTTCTATTTCTTGTGAGTGTGTTTGTTTTTCTTTAAATTATTTGTAGGTGTCTCTTGTTGAATTTACAAAGAATAAAAAGATCAAAGTGAAAACTTTTTTTTAAGCAACTATACTTTAAGGGATTTGAATACACAGGGATTTAGTGAACTACTAGATCAATCTCACATGGCCATCAAAGTGAAAACTTGGCTTATAAAAAAGAGAATAAAAAAATATAGGAGTAAATGATACCAAAAGCCCTTAAACTATACACTAAGTTTCAATTGAGCCATTAAACTCCATTTTTAGTCAATTAAGCCATTAAACTATCTAATGTAAACACCATAAGCCCTTCCGTCAAAATTAGCTGTTAACTATTAACATAATGCACTTCAATTAGGGGTACTTTTGTCTATTCAATAATATATTTCATTTTCCTTCCTCCTTAAACCAATTATTAGTAAAAATCCTAACTTTTAAATAAGCATGTTGATTGCAAGCCAGTATTTGATAATAACAATATTAACTCACTTGGTTTGCAGATAGGTACCTTCCGCATGTTAGGTCAAACCCATAGTGGCCTTTAGAAGCTTTGGATAAGTTTATAAATTGAAGTTTGAATGTTTAGTAATGGTGTGTAAATTTGAGTCTAATTGTTGTCCATTAAGGACTTGTTTGATTCGAGTTTTGAGAATGGAATGGGCATAGTTGATTCTTGGAAAGCTTTTTTTTTGGCATCTAGGATGCCATGCCAATGTTTGGCTCAGACATAAATGTTATATTCCTGAAATGTTACGTTACTTTTATTATGTTTTGTTAAAAATTTTATGCAATTTTAAACTGATATAAACTGATATGATTTAACACCGAGTCCTGTGATAACCACAGTCTCCTTAAAACAGTTACGTCACCTCTCGGGTTGTGCTTAGAGACTGCCAAATGGCGTCTGTTTCTCAGGATAAAACGATGGTTCAGTGGTGCTTTAGCACGTAAGCACACTGATCGAACTGGAAATTCTTGAACTTACCACCGGAGATTAGAACCTACTGCCTAGAGAGGAGATGAAAAACAGGTGTAGAGAGGATTTCGAGATTTGGTTTATGTGTGTGCAGTGTGGAAAGAGCCAAGGTCTCCTTTTAATTCAAACTAGAGAATAATGACCATTAACATGGTCATTAATTCAAATCAGTTTCTCAAAATTGACAATTTAAGTGGTAATTTAATTGAGATAAATGCATTAGTTCAAAATTCAAATTTGGAAAAAAAATAACTTTTCGGGTGCAAAACTTAGCCCGCGCAAGGCTCATTTTTTAGTCCGGCATTAGTGTCCACAGGTGCGGGCACACACGAGCCGCAATGGTTTCAGGCTTATTTCGGTCCGTGATTTGTAACCCCCATGCGCGCCTGTGTGCGAGAGATAGATCATCTTATCTTGAATAATTCAATAAGGCATTCCCATGAGCTTAGTTATAAACCCATAGAATTTTTTCCATCTTTCTTATGTGGGACTTCCCACTTTCATTGCATTTTTTCATTTCAACTTGCTCACTTTGGGTGACAATTTCTTATTCACCATTTAACCATTTTGAGCATATAAATACACGATTTCGATGTACTCACGTAGGAGAACACGAATATATTAAGAACTTTCACATCCAAGTGCAAATTTTTATTACAATATTGCCCTCAAAATGGTAGAAAATGTGTTTTTTAATACTCATTTTCTAACAATTCCCCACATGAATGATAATTGGAGACCACCTGCTCGAAAGAGATGGTGGAAGACTCGACGGTCGAAACCTACATAGGATAGGTAGGTTTTACCCTTTGAACCATCCCTTATGATACTATGTTTACTTTACTAACTAAACAGTGGATGCGGTGTCCTTGAACTGTTCTGTTCATTTATGTAAATGATGACATAAATCACACAAGAATCTTCCTTAAACATTTCAGTTCTCACTATTATGTTTGTTAATGGCCATGAACATACGCCTGGTTCTGTAAGAGTTTACAAGAATTGTGCCCTAAACAATTCCCTTGAAAGCGGCCATTCTTCCCTCTTACATAGGTGATCTCTTAATTAAGGGTAACCCGCCTTACCCCGCTAATCATTAAAAGCTTAGCTTAACTTTCATCCATACTGGCATCACTATTAATCATAGTAATAGTTTTGGGAGAAATCCCCACAGTGATCCAACATCGCCTTTATAATTTAGTTGTCCCTTTTGAACCTAAATCTTGGGATCTCCAGTCACGTAGATTCGGTATCCACTATAAAGACTTATTAATTCATGGGCTTTAACCTCATTCCCCTTAATGATTTCCCAACTAGCTCTCGATTTAACCCTTTGGTTAACGGATTCGCAATATTATCTTTAGACTTTATATAGTCTATAGAGATGACGCCATTTGAAAGTAATTGTTTAATGGTATTATGTCGTCGACGAATATGTCTTGACTTACCATTGTACATATTGCTTTGGGCTCTACCAATTGCAGATTGACTATCTGAATGAATGCAAATTAGAGGCACGTGATTTATCCACATTGGAATATCCTCTAGGAAGTTACGTAGCCATTCAGCCTCTTCTCCACATTTGTCTAGTGCGATAAACTTAGATTCTATAGTGGATCTGGCTATCACCGTTTGTTTTGAGGATTTCCATGAAACGGCTCCTCCTTCTCCTAACGTAAATACATATCCGCTATTAGATTTGGAGTCTTTCTCACTAAATATCCAGTTTGCATCATTGTATCTTTCAACCACAGCAGGATATCTAGAGTACTGCATTCCATAATCACGAGTAAATCGCAAGTATTTTAACATTCTCACAACTGCTTGCCAATGGTCAGCTGAGCGATTACTCGTATATCTGGTTAGTTTGCTCACTGCATAAGTTATATCTGGTCTTGTACAACTCATTAAGTACATTAGACTGCCAATCACCCTAAAGTATTTTACTTGAGAAATACTCTATCTTTTATTCTTAAATAAATGTAGAGATAAATCTATTGGTGCTTTTGTAACTCCAGAATTATTTTTATCAAATTTTTGAAGAATATTATCTATATAATAAGTCTGACTAAAAATAAGCTCATTAGGAGTTCTTGTAATTTCAATCCCTAAGATCACATCATCTAAATTCATGTCTTTCATTTCGAATTTCGAATTCAACATGGTTTTCGTAGATTGAATCATGTTATCATTCCTCCCAATAATAAGCATATCATCTACGTACAAGCACACCATAACATATCCACTTTTAGTATCTTTAACATAAACGCATTTGTCACATTCGTTTATTTGAAAACCACTCGCAATCATATTGTGATCAAACTTCTCATGCCATTGTTTTGGTGCTTACTTCAACTCATATAGAGATTTTACTAATTTACACACTTTCTTTCCTTGCCCAGGGGCAGAAAACCCTTAAAGTTGATCCATGTAAATTTCTTCATCTAAATCTCCATTTAGGAAAGTAGCTGTTACATCCATTTGATGTACTTGGAGATTATATAAAGCAGCAATCACAAGTACCATTCTAATGGAGTTTATTCTCGTCACAAGAGAATAAATATCAAAATAGTCAATGCCTTTCTTTTGCCTATAACCTTTTATTACAAGCCTATCCTTGTATTTATCTATTGATCCATCCGCTTTCCTTTTTTCTATTAAAAATTCACTTAGATCCCAGTGGTTTACAACTTGGTGGAAGATCCACTAGTTCCCAAGTATGATTTTGTAGAATGGAATTGATCTCACTATCAATGGCTTCTTTCAAAAAAGGGCCCATGGTTTTTTTATAAGTTTGAGGTTCACCTTCCAATATAAAGGTCAAAAAATCTGGACCAAACATTTTTTCCGTCCTAGCTCTTTTGCTACGTCTAGGTTCTTCCTCAATTTTCTCATCTTCTTGTTCAAGTTTGAGGAGCTTGCATCTTCTTTTGGCTTACATGGGAATATATGTTCAAAGAACGATGCATTTCTTGATTCCATAATCATGTTCTTGTGTATATCAGGTACATTAGATTCATGCACAAGAAACCTATAAGCACTGCTGTTTTCTGCATGTCCAATAAAAATGCAATCAACAGTTTTTGGTCATATTTTGACCTTTTTAGGTGGAGGCATTGCCACCTTAGCCAAACATTCCCATACTCGCAAGTAATTATATGATGGCTTCCTTTCTTTCCATAATTCATATGGGGTTTTCTCTTCTTTCTTTTTAGGTACCTTATTTAAAAGATAGTTAGCTGAAAGAATGGCTTCTCCCCACATGTTTGTTGGTAAACCTGAACTTATTAACATAGCATTCATCATTTCTTTTAAAGTTCGGTTTTTTTGTTCGGTAATACCATTAGATTAAGGTGAATAAGGTGCCGTCATTTCATGTATAATCCCATTTTTTAAACAAAATTCAATAAATGGTGACTCATATTCACCTCCACGGTCACTCCTTATTGCTTTGATTTTCTTATTAAGTTGGATTTTATAGAGGATAAATTTTTCTATTGCCTCATCTTTACTTTTGAGTAGATACACATAACAATATTTTATGCTATCATCAACAAAAGTAATAAAGTACTTATTCCCACCTCTCGTTTGTGTCATTTTCAAATCACATATATCACTATGAATTAAATTAAGAGGTTGAGTGTCTCTTTCAACACTTTGGAAATATGATCTTGTTAGTTTTGCCTCAATACAAGTTTCACACTTATGTTTAGAATCGATTTAGAATGTCGGTATATGATTCATGTTAATTAATTTGCGCAAAGTATCGTAATTAACATGTCCTAGTCTACCATGCCACAAATTGAAAGACTCAAGCATATAAGTAGAATTGCTAGCTTTATTCTTATTATTTTTAACCATGGTCATTACATTCAATTTGAACATTCCATCACTCATATACCCCTTACCAACAAACATTCCACTCTTAGACAAAACAAATTTGTCACTCTAAAAAACAAGACGAAAACCGTGCTTGCTAAACAATGAACCAGACACTAAGGTCTTACGAATTTTGGGCACATAAAACACATTGTTGAGAGTTAATCTTTGCCCGACGTCATCTTAAGATCACCTTCCCTTACCATTTGAGTTCCGAGGTAGCATAATTTTCCATGTACATCTTCTTTTCATTTTTCACCGGCTCAAATGAAGAGAACATCTTCTTATCAAAGCTCACATGACGGGTTGCACCCGTATCGATCCAACATTCCTTAGGATTCGATCCTACCAAATTCACTTCAGAAATAACCGCCGACAAATTAATATCGCCCACATCACGAGCTATCTTCTCTACCACATTAGCTTGATGATTCTTCTTCGGGAACCTGCAATCCGAAGACTTATGACCTGTTTTACCACAATTAAAACATTTGCCTTGAAATTTAGGCTTAAAGATTTCTCCCTTAGGACCCATATGGATCCATTTTTCATTTTCCTTTTTCTTTGAGCTTTGGCCATGTTCAACAACATTAGCCTTAGCCCCCAAACCATTACCATTATTGCTATTGCCATTGCCATTACCATTGCCTTTTCTTCCACCATTTTCAGCCTTTTTATATTTTAATTTATTTTACTCTTCAATTCAAAGTTTAAGAATTATATCTTCAACTGACATTTCTTTTCTTTTGTGTTTTAAATAATTTTTAACTCATTCCATGATGGTGGCAATTTTTCGATAATAGAAGCTGTTTGAAAGCTTTCACTTAGATACATTCTTCAACTTGACTCACAACAGTTTTAGAATTGACCATCTTAAAGTCATGAAACCGGCCAACAATGAATTTCTTGGCACCAGCATCCTCAACTTTATACTTATGGTCCAATGCTTCCCACAGTTCTTTGGCTATTTTTCTTGTCACGATACACATCATACAGTGAATCAGACAAGCCGTTCATGATTGTGTTTTTGGCCAAATAATCAGAATGGTTCCAAGCATCAGTTGCACGGACTGCTTGAATATCTTGGGAACCTTCCTCAACAACAAGTTTTTTCTCGGTCAAGAACCAAGCCAGATTCAGCGTGGTCAGGTAGAACATCATCTTCTACTACCAACGCTTGAAATTCTGCCCAATGAATTTTTCAGGTTTTTCGCCCTTTATTGGAGCAGTCGGTGGTTTAGCTGCCACAGCGGGCACATCAACAACATTGATTGGATCAGTCATCTTCTCTACAAAGAGCAGTATATAATCAGTTTAAACAAGAATACTAAACTGCAAAAATTAATTTAGCACTAACTATTTTAAAATTGTTAAAAATTTTATGCAATTTTAAACTGATATAAACTGATATGATCCGACACCAAGTCCTGTGATAACCACAGTCTCCTTAAAACAGTTGCGCCGCCTCTCGAGTTGTGCTTAGAGACTACTAAACGGCGTCTGTTTCCCAGGATAAAATAATGGTTCAGTGGTGCTTTAGCACGTAAGCACACTAATCGAACTGGAAATGCTTGAACTTACCACCGGAGATTAGAACCTACTATATAGAGAGGAGATGAAAAACAGGTGTAGAGAGGATTTCGAGATTTGGTTTATGTGTGTGTAGTGATGAAAAACAGTTTCTCAAAACTGACAATTTAAATGGTAATTTAATTGAGATAAATGCATGAGTTCAAAATTCAAATTTGAAAAAAATTAACTTTTCGGGTGCAAAACTTAGCCCGCGCAAGGCTCGCTTTTTGGTCCGACATTCGTGTTCGCAGGTGCGGGCACAGACGAGCCGCAATGGTTTCAGGCTTATTTCGATCCGTGATTTGCACCCCCCTGCACCCCTGTGTGCGCGAGACAGAGCCTCTTATCTTGAATCATTCAATAAGGCATTCCCATGAGCTTAGTTATAAACCCATTGAATTTTTTCCATCTTTCCTATGTGGGACTTCTCACTTTCATTGCATTTTTTCATTTCAACTTGCTTACTTTGGGTGACAATTTCTCATTCACCATTTAACCATTTTGAGCATATAAATACACGATTTCGATGTACTCACATAGGAGAACACGAATATATTAAGAAATTTCACATCTGAGTGCAAATTCTTATTACAATATTGCCCTCAAAATGGTAGAAAATGTGTTTTATAATACCCATTTTCTAACATGGTTCAACCGAGAAGAAGAATGGAATAAAGTGTCAATTACAAAAATACCCTTCCTTTTATAAGATGAGAAGACAACTCCTACTAATTTTTCAAAAGGGACAATTACTATAATAAATTACAAAAATTACACATACCTAATAACTATCATACAAAAATTACAATTTTTGTAATTAAAAAAAATTACAACAGAAAACAAAAAAAAAAGTTCCAAACAATTTCATTTTTTTTGTGCAGCAACGTAACTAAAAAAAAATAGTTTCAAACAATATTTTCATACACATATGAAAAAAGAATTGTTTATTCATAAGGAAGAGAGTTATTTTAGTCCTAACAACAAAAATTAAAAAAGATGTCCACTGGTAATGGCTTATTCCGTATGGTTTAAATGGGAGAACTTGGGAGTAAATGTTGGTTTATGGAATCATTTATTCTGAACCAAACACGGGAATTGTTTCGAAATGGAATTTAGCATTCTCTGAATGGTTTAAATCTTGAACCAAATGAGCCATAAGTGCAGAACATGGTGCTTAAATTTTAGTCCAATTGATGTCCATGAAGTGCAATATATGGTTTGATATCCATTAAGTGTAGATTTTAACAAATTTTTGGTGTACAAATTTACGGTGTAAAATTAGAATTAAACAACACAAATTATTGATGAACCATAATTACAATATAATTAAATAATACAATTTCACTGATCAAAATCCAGAGTACATAATAATACTGAGTGCTCTTTGTTATTTATAGTAAAAAATAAGAGACTTAAACCTTTTTTTTTTATTTTTGGTGCTTTGGTTGGACACAAATTGGAGGGAAAGTAGATTCTTTTTATATATGTATATATTTGGCATCACAATTGGACGAGAATTGGAGGGAAAGATGATTCTTTTAGTCAATGGACAAAAATAACCCTAAGTAAAGTAGAGGATGATCAATTCTGTTAGTGTTTGATGACCAATTTTGACGGAAGGGCTTATGGTGTTCAAATTAGATAGTTTAATGGCATAATTGACTCAAAATTAAGTTTAAGGGATCAATTGAAACTTAATGTATAGTTTAAAGGCACCTGGTGTCATTTACTCAAAAAATAGCGGTCCTTCAAAAAGAGAATAAGAAAAATTAGAACAGTTAACCGTAGGATTGTAAAAATAACTTGCTCAAATAAAAATCGAAACGCACGAGGGGTCAAACCTATTAATATTGTATCATTTACTTAGCGCTGCCTCTAAGTATGAACATACCTTCTAAGTCTTTTATTTATTTATGTTTTGGACAACAAACAACACAACATCAAAATTCAACCATCAAAAGTATCAAAAGACAACAATTCGGGAGGAAACACCCAACTTAATCACCAAAAAAATTATTAAAACGTGCCTGACTAGCTAACCAATGAACTGCTCTATTACAAACTCCTTTTGGTAAAAAGAAAAGAGATATTCCAATCCTTAGCAAGGGAACGAATGTCAAACAATATAGAAGAAATTTCCCAAGGCAGATCAGTCTCAAAACTGCTCAACCTAATCAGGACTGATTATAGCCCAATATGCAAACACCCCCCTCTCTTTCCTTTATATTCAGGGTTACTCTCTCTTAAGATTTCATGTCATATATTTCGGTCTATTAATTTTGTTATGTTTGGTTAAACTTGCGTCATTATTATTAACTTTAATTAGCATGTTTGTTAGGCACTAGGGTAATAAGACAAACTTCGAAAATAATTTTTCAGTATTAGATTACTGGTATCTTTTATTATAATTATATTAAACGAACGGGAAACTTGATATTTACATAGAATTACTATATTATACTTCTTTTATTTAGAAAAATAATACTATCATATGAAAGTAATTCTAATGATCTACATAATTTAAAAAATTAATTTCTATAATATTGCACGCATATCAAATGTGAAATTCTTTATATATAACAATAAGAATATACCATGGACCATCCATCTCTCTCTATTATAGTAGCAAATGAAAGTACATGATCAAAAAAAAAACTATAATTTTATATATGGAGTCAAAAATGAATCTTATTCGAGCAAATGACACGACTAAGCCATTAAAATCGATTACGCAAATGAAGAAATATGAGTACACGCAATATGAATTCATTATATGTAATATGCAAAAGCTTTAAGCATAACATGAAACCGATGAAATGGATAAAGCAAAAAATATCATTTTTCAATTTAATGTACGAATTTAACATTTCTCTGTGTTGAGAAGCTCAATAAATAGAGCCCCTATTATTGAATCTCTTCAACCGAAGATTGACGAACCATTCGTAGTAAATGATTAATATGTTAATATAACCAACAAAAAAAAAACATTGTTTATTAATTATTTTAAGAACCAGTTAAACACGCCAACAGAAATTTCAATATTTTTATAAAAAAATAACGTGAATTTAAGAATGAGAAGAAAGAAAGAGAAAATTGGAAACACATGCCACATATATTACATGGCAGTCTGGCAGATGCCGTATTGTGGCACCAGAAATTATCGAACAAAAGAACAATACATTTTCTTACTTTTTTTTTTTTTCCCTTTTCTCAATTATATACAATTTTCAACTTTAATACATGAACCAGTAGGAATGATAAATAACTTCAATTGCACTTTAGGAGGATTTATTATTATTTATTTATTAAAAGTACTTAAAGAGGAGTTTCAATTAATATGGACTCCATGATAATAATGCAAAAAGTCTACCTCTCCAATCATAGGAAGATAATAATAATATCAAAGCTTTTTGAAGGTGAGGTCTTCTTTTGGCTTTTTTTCAAATTTGCAGTGGCAATTCTAATGCCCTTTGGGTTCACTAACGCTGCACCAAAAATACAAAATCATACTTATACTGCCCCAATGCCACTTCCTAAAAGTATTCTTTCTTTCTTTCTACATCTCCCACCACCTACCTTTCATTTGCTGCCTTATACTCGAAGGAACACCCCAAAATAAAAAAACAAACAAATTCCCTTTCACTTGTTTTAGACTAATGTCTCAACTTAATCAGTCAGTAACCCCTTTTTACATTTAAAATTACATCTGGGTACGTTTTGCCTATATTTAGCTAGCTCTCTCTCTCTCTCTCTCTTTGGGTCAAGGGTGGGTCTTGGTTTAGTTTAGTTGTGAGCAGTGAGGGCCTTTTTGCAATATTTTCTCAAGATTCTATTGATTCAGAAAAAGTTGGAGTCTTTACTAGATTCTTCAATCTATGCTTGAGAGAAAAAGAAAGAAAAAGGAAAGGTAATCTGATTCCCAGTAAATTAATTATTCGGAATTATCTGTTATATAATATAATGCCTTTTTGGTCCTTGTAAAATATCCTTTTCTTTTCTTTTCTTTTCTTTTCTTTTTATATTTGCCTTTTACCCCTGAATACCCCCCACACCGATTTTATATCTCTCCACTTCACACCTGTTTGAATGCTCAAAGTCTATATAATATAGCCCATATAAACAACTCTCAAACTAACAAAAAAAATTTAATAATAATAATTAAAAAAAAAAAAACCTTGAGGGTTTTAGTATTAGTGATAGAGAGAGTGAGTTAGGGCTACTGAATATGGAGACTCTGTATCCAACATCTTATATATCCAACATAAATTGGTTTATGGAAGAGAGTACAAGCAAGAATTGGACTAGAGAAGAGAACAAGAGGTTTGAGAGTGCTTTAGCAATCTTCGATAAAGAAACCCCGGATCGATGGACAAAGGTAGCAGAAATGATACCCGGGAAATCGGTGCTCGATGTGATTGAACAGTATAAGGAGTTGGTAGCAGATATTAGTGATATTGAAGCTGGGTTGGTTCCAATTCCGGGGTATCTTACCTCTTCTTTTACTTTCGAGTTGGTTGATAATACAAGGTTTAATGATTTTAGAAAGAGGGGTTCGTTCGGTCGATCGTCTTCTGATCAGGAGAGGAAGAAAGGTGTGCCTTGGACTGAAGATGAGCACAGGTTAGTGAATTTCACTTCTGTTCCTAACTATAATATATAATAATATATATATATGTGCACTCTACCTGTTTGATCAAGAGCTTGAAAAATACACTTTCTCTTTTTTTGTTATTGAACAAGTTAAAGGTCTGGATATAAACCCAATTATTGAAGCAGTAATTTCTGCAATTCAAAACTATGAAGCTCCGGGTTTTTTTGTTGGCTATTATAATTTTTGGAGCAATAGGCTTCTGAAAATTCATGATAACTTATTATTACTATTGGTAGGGACTTGTTGCTGTGCTAATATATCTACACATTTTGCGACTTGCTACTGATTTTTCCTAAACATTTAGTGACTTGCTATTGATTTTTCCTAATTTGGTAAGCTCTTACTGCTTTTGACTTGGGTTGTTACACAACCTTGTTTATTTAAGATGTTTGGTTCGTTAATTTGATCGATATGAACTTGTCGGTATTCTAGTACATAATCCTTAATACACACATCTATAGTGGGTTGTTGATTTTAAAATTTTCGGACATTAGTAATGATAGTGATGACATGGATTGTGTGGCAATTTTAACACAGGCGGTTTCTAATGGGTCTTGAGAAGCATGGTCGAGGGGACTGGAGGAACATATCCCGTAATTTTGTTATAACAAAGACACCCACTCAAGTGGCAAGCCATGCGCAAAAGTACTACGCGAGGCTGCAATCAGAAGGGAAAGAAAAGAGGAGACCTAGCATCCACGACATCAGAACCGTACATCTCACAGACACTACTACTCCTTCATTTGATAAGTCTTCTTCCATTGCAAATCCACAAGACTCCTCCACTACTTCACCAAAAGTATTACTAGACTGGAAGCACTCAAATGGCGGAGTAATGGTTTTTGACTCGACCCAAGGTAACCCGTTTGTGGCATATCCGTACGAAATTGGACCTCTTAATTCTGGGTTTCAAATCCAATCAACTAGGTATCAAATTCGAGGCTGAGGATTTGAGATCTGATTAGATTATTTTGGGTCAGTGATTATGTATCGTTTCGTGTTTAAGACTAGATTAATTGAAAGATGGAATTATGTGGTGCTTCAACTGTCAAATGTAAGAGCCTTACCCTTTTGTTTTGAAAGATCTAGTACTAGTTCATTTCTGCAGTTCTTTATGCTAGTGTTTTTATCCCATGGAGCAAAAATTATCCATTTACTAATCTTTCGTCTTCTGCTTCCCTTCCCAAGAACTAAATAATTAATAAACCCCAAATTTTTCATAATCAATCAATCAATCCCGCGGACACCCAAACTAGGCCTAAAGAGGGGTGAGACTATTTACAACCTTCATTTCTCTCACTAACACCTCTCATCTTACAAACGCTTCCCAAATGTGATTTTTTGATCACTAACACCTCCTTATTTACCTCTCTTATTTACCTTAAATAATTTATATAAAGTATGTAATTAAAAATATAATTAACCTTAATTAAAATTAATCACACACTTTAAAAATATAATTAACCTTAACTAAAAAAATTAATCTATCAATTTATTCATGGGTAATAAATTAATCTTAAACTCTCTTGATGTGGGAAGAACATATGATATTTACTCTCCTGATGTGGGGAGAGTAAATGGAATAAATTCGGCTGAAGTGGGGAGACTGACTTTTAAACTCACTGGAAAATTTTAAAGTTAAACTCTACTTATGTGGGGAGAACATATACTATTTAGTCTCCTGATGTGGAGAGAGTAAATAGAATAAATTCGGCCAAAGTGGGGAGATAGTGAGATATAAGGGGGGGTGTTTTAAAGTGTGTAATTAATTTATTACCCATAGATAAATTGATAGATTACTTCTTTTACCTTAGAGTAAATATGTTAATTGAGGGGGATGTTTGTGAGATATAAAGGAGGTGTTTAAAAGTAAATCTATTTAAAATTAAATAAGAGATGTTAGTAAAATAAATAGAGGTCGTAAATACTCTCACCCCTAACCAGCGAATTTAAGTTAAGTCACTCGATCATTTAGTTTTATTTTTTTATTTTTGTGGTGGGTGGCGTGGGGTGGGGGTTGATGACGTGTCATTAGTTGACTCACTCAGCACTCAGACTGTAATGGTAGATAGTATCCGAATGCTTGCTTTTTTAATTTATATTTTGGCCGTGGCTTCCTTTCCGAAATTTATTTATTTATAAATTTTATTAATAAGAGTACATGTATGGAATGAAATTAGTAGTGGATTGCAGACTCATCCTCTACAAAGTGATGGTGATCAAGCATCTTTTGCATTTTTAATCCGTCCTTAAAAACGCATAAAAGATCCACATAATAAATTATTATTATTATTATTATTACTATTATTATACCTCGCAGACTCCCATGATTGATATTATTATTATTATTATTATTTTCCTTTCTTTTATCATTATTTGGTCCCCTTTCATTGGTCAATGGTGACGGGGACTTTTTGCACCATCATTATTGTGGACTTTAACAGGTCATATTGGAGGAGGTATCATATATATGTATATATATACATATACTAAGATAAACCGTACCATTCGATATAATAAAATAAAATAAAAATTTGATAATATGATGAAAAATTTAACATATAACGAATTTAAATCGATAAAATCAATTAGTTTATTTTGAGTCAATTGTCTAGTCTAATCTAACGTTGTGAATAACTGAAACTTAAGTTCAATATATTTTCATGTTGAAAAAATTAAAAGTATATCAGATTGAACCGACTTATTTTAAATTTTTTAAAGAGTTTTTTAATCATAATTCAACCAGACAAAATCAATCAGTCTATTGAGCCCGTTGTCTAGTCTAGTCTAACGTTGTGGACAACTGAAATGTAAGTTCAATACATCTGCATGCTGAAAAAACTAAAAGTATACTGAATTGGACCGAGTTGTTTTTAAATTTTTTAAAGAGTCTTTTAATCATAATCTAACCACATAACATACGACTTAAAAATGACAGATTGAGATGACTAATAATTTATGAATGCATAACGTACATCATTAAATGTTACACAATAATTTTACTTGATTTTGTTTTTGCATAATTATATAGTCATGATAGATCTTGTTTTTTTGATTTTAATTAGTAGATTTTAAATATTAAATTTTTATTAAATTTTGAATTTTTTATTTTAAGTTATGACATTTTTAATGTAGATAAAATTATTAGTATGTGAGAGTTTATTGTATGTATATTATTGGTGTGAGTGTTTTAACTTTAATGTGACATCTTGATGTATGTATAAAACTCATCAAATGGTATGGAACTAATGCATACCATAACATGTATATTTTTAACCATTAAATTCTTATATTTTTTGGAAAAAAAAATTAATCAAAAATGGTGTTTTATAATATAGATATATATGATATTTGTGATTCTCAAGCTTCCTTTTTCCCGTCTATTTAATTTACTTAAAAGAAAAGTTAGCTTAAAGCACTCTTAAAACCATATTATAAATTTTGTGTTAAACATAGTAATATATAATGGCGGAGCTAGTAATTAAAATCAGGAGGGGCCAAATTAATACACTTTTAAAAAAAATTGCATGTTCTTTTAATAAAGTTAAAATCAAAATACTATATTAAAATATTTAACATCTTATACGTCAAAATTCACATATTTAGTTACAATATTCCTCTTTGAAATTTCATATTTTGAAAATGCTTAATAATATCTTCATTATCAATAATTTCATATATTAATCTCCAAGCCAATTTTTTCTAACCCAATATTAAACCAACCTCAAAAGATGAAAGAACAGAAAAAATAAAACCGATGAGCTACGGCACCAAAATGGAAAAATTAAAAAGCCCTAGAAAAAATAATTACAGTGTTAATAATTAGCCTATTCTTCTATTACGAAAATCCACCCCGAATATTTACCTACATATAATACATCTACCTTGTACTTAATTACAAAAAAACTGCCCCTGTAGTTATACAACAAATCACACGTAAGCCCCTCATTCACTTAACTTTCCAAATTGCACAAACACCCCCTGCTTTTACACTGCTGCACAAAACCTCCTGCAGTCAGTGAAAATTTGTGAAAAGTCCAAATGGGGCCATGTCCCCACCTGGTCCCCATGTAGCTCCAGCCTTGGTAATATAATCATGTGACTAGAAGAAGAGCTCCTCCTAGCCTTTGAACTAGTCACAATAAGACTTGATTTCTCATCGACATGGAAAGGTTTGTAATGGTTACTATCATTAACCAACTTCAATAAGTACTTCTCAAATGTGAATATTACCATTATGACAATTTGGAAGTTCATGAAAATAAATTTCATAACCACCACATTAATTAATGGTGGGGGCTTATAACATAATGGTATACTTATTATACTATAGTGTCGCGGTGAAGAGTTAGTCTTGTGTGTTTTTAATGGACCAGATCTGAACTACCATTGTACAACATTGATGTCCTTAATAAAATTTAGGCTAAAAGGTATAAAAATGGTAACGAATTTTTACACTTTTAGCACTTTCAACATTTAACTATTTTTGCTATCAATCATGAAAATGAACTTTTTAATTGTTATCGATTAGATCCACCCATTACCTTTCGTTAAAAACCTAACGAAAGACTAAATTTATTTACAAAAACCATCCCAACTTTTAATGTTTTTACACAAACCACTTATAACTTTTTAATGTTATATTCTATGTATTTGCAGAGACCACCTTCTTACCAGAATCTTTCAATTTATTCTCCTTCAAATTAAATTTTCATGTTTCAAACAAAAAACATAAAAATCAAGCACTCTTGAACCAAAAAAAAAAGGAACAAACACACAGCTCAGCTGTTTGCTATTTTTCTTTCTAGTACATCAAAGTTGAAGGAAGTTTGCACATTTCTATCACTAAAAATTTCATTTTGAGGGCTTCTTTTTTATGACAAAAGGTTGTCATTAGAAAATAACTTTTTTTATGTAAATTAGCAAGGTTTTTTTTTTTCAAAAAAAATAAAAAATACTTTCTCATAATTTTGTGTGAAAAAATGGCAGCTACAATGGATGTTAACATTTTAATTAATTTAATTATTTGAAATTTTTGTTTTCTATTTTTTGCTCTTTTGAAATTTAATCCAAAAACAAAAACCCAAAAATCATAGAAATCTTTTGAATTAAAGAAAAGAGACTCGAGCGTTGAAAAATTTAATCTAAATAGGAATAAATTGAAGAGTTTTTGTAAAACGATGATCTCTATAAATACATAGAATATGAAATTAAGAAAAATCTTAAGAGTTTTTGCCATTTAGCATAAAATTTAAGAAAAATCTTAGTCATGAGCTTAGTGATCTAATAATTTTTTTAGACAGAAGAATAAACTCTTGCACTGTACACGTACTTGTAGTGACTTGACGCATGAGGGCAACAAGTTGGCGCATGAGGGCAACAAGTTGGTGGCTACTAATCAACTTGTTCACATTGCTTTTATGGGCTAGAAGTGGCAAGGTAGATTAATTACTATGTCAGTGGTTAATTGGGATTTCCACAAATGAACTTAAACAAATCATGTTTCCCTAATATTATTATTTGCTGTTACCCTGGTTGTTGGCTTATATTGGTTGCTGCTGCCACCGTTTTTGCTGCTGCTGCTGCTATAACAATCATCAAAAAAGCTAGCGCTAGTGCCCCCACTTACTTTGAACATATCACTTTTAAACCACACATCAAAGCAAAAAGCAAAATCAAAGTTCCAAAGGCTATAACTTTATAGCATTATTTTTTTCTTTGTAGGGGGGCCAAGCTTTTTGCAAGTTGCATAAAAGAAAGCATTCTCTGTACACACTTTATTCTAGTGTTGATCAAAACCTTTTCGGAATGTATTTTAGACCACATGCGTGCACATAAATTCTTCAAATTCATTCCACTTTTGTTGATATTTTTTCCTTTTCATTTCCCTGACCGACTATGGGGAAAAAAAATCTCTACTTTTAAGCTCACTTGACTGTAGTTTTTCTGTTCTTCCCCTCTTGTATGCTTTATATTTGTTTGCCAAAGGGAAACATGGTTTTACAAAAATCACTAACTTAAGATATTTAAATCAGAATAGAAAGAGTACAACACAAAGACGAGATAAAACCATAAATACATGAACGACAACCAACTAATAACATATTAACAAACTCCAGTAGGGGAGACCATCGATAAATCTAACACCTAGATACAATTCAAAACATGATCAAAGTATGCATGTGATTGTGCTTCAAGATAGCTACACTCTTTTGAGATGTTTCGAGAGTACTTTATTTGTCAAGATAGCTTTCAAGCACCAATTTTCCAATCACCGAAACCCCCCTCCCCTCCTCCAAAAAACCCCCCCGAAACCCCAAGCACATAAAAAGATGAATGAGGGGAAGATGTTTAATTAATGCAATCACTATAGAAGGTGCTTCTTATATTAATAAAAGTTACAAATGCGACAAGAATCAGAGACCTAGGGTGCATTGGGAATCCCAAAGTCCCTTCTTTCTACCCCTTATTTTCAACGTCGACCACATCCATCAACAGAAAAAAGAAACTGAAACAGGTATCAGTGCAAGATCAAATCAAATGCACGTGCCACAGAGGACATAATACTGAGTTAAACAGAAAGTCCTTTTTTTCTTTTTTTTTCTTTTTGCAAGGCAAGGAACGAGATTCTCTGATCCAACTTAGTAGATAAAAGCATCATAAACTTGTTCTCATTTGTGGATAAAAGCATCATAAACTTGTTCTCATTTTTAAGTGGAAAAAGACTTGCATTTCATTGGCGTTACCAACCAACGAAATCTTGGCTGCAAAAAGACTTCCTTGGTAACAGGCTACAAGAGTTAGTATTTATTCCAGAGTCAAAGCAGAGGACATGGTTTATGTTTTTTAGAAGTCTAGTATTCTTCTTTCGTATTTTAACATTTTAGCCAATAAGATGTGAGGGTCAAGTTCATGCTCACTGCATGAAGATCAACACTCGTAAAGGCAGTTTTATAGTGTAAACAATGCATCAGAAAATTGCTGAGTAAGAAAACGTTCTAGGAAAGCGGCACGTAAGCTTAGATTGATCATTATTGTACAATAGCTCATACAGAGTATCTAAACTTCCTTGAAAGAAAAGGAAACATCTCATTGGACCGTTTGAAGAATCATCTAGCTAATCCAAGGTATATGAGAGCAATTGTTCAGTTTTCACACTGAAACACTTCTGAGAAAGAAAGGTTAGGCATGCAACAAATTGACTATATATAGAATAATTCATGAACCAAACTTACGAATTGAAAGCAAAGTAAATAAAGTGTCCGACTAAAACCTTATGCTAAACAATGTTGGTCAGACTATGGATCAAAATGTTGGAAAACGCAACAAAACAATTTTTTGTTATCTATAATAAAATCCTCAAGGAGAGTACACATCTTAGGTTAATGCTTTTACATGTTTTAATATGCTTATCCATTCCAAGCATAAACTCTTGCTGCGTTGACATATACGTTCAATCATTTACATAAAGATTTCCAGCTATAGGCTTACTGGAATTTTGTGTCACAAAGCTGCAAAACTTTGATGCTCTCAGATGTGGATTCAAAGCCAGTTGTTTTGACTAGTAACCATAATGCGATTCATGTTCTTGGAACCATGTATGGATTGATGGGCAAGGAGATTGACAAGTGTAAACTTGACTTTCTATTGAAATGCAAACTTATTTACGTTTATTGCTATATTTGGGGAAGAAACAAAGTTTCTCTGCCTGTGGTAATTCTTCCTGTTTTATTATGTGGCTGTATCAGGTTATGTAATTGGCTCGCCTCAAAATAGTGGATTTTGATGATGGTGATTGGGGAGGGGGGATGGGCGGGTGGGAACTCCCCCTTGCATAATTCAGAAATTAAAAGCCAAAGTTTCACACATTCTTTTTTAGAGTCAATGAAATATTAGCACAGCGTTTCAAGCAAAGTTTTCAGCCAAATCCTTGGGACTGCAGTTCAACCAAACGAGTTCATGAAATCACAAGTTCTGAAGGTTCCTCTAAACTTTCTTTGCCCACTGCAGCAAATTGGGGCTTCAGTGGAAAGAGTCAAAAAAGTACTTGGTAGCCAGTACGTTAATATTACAAAATAAGACAAAACATATTACATGTCAAAACTCGAAACTCCAAAAAGATCAAAATTAAAGCTCAAATTACAAACACGAGAAACTAAATAGAAACACTCTTACCAAACAGGCAACGCGATACAGTAAAGTAGAAGGGCATGTAACAAGTAATAATTAAACACTCTTGGGAGAAAAATGATACATACAGGTGGTCTAGGAGGCAATGGAGGAGTTGGGGTCCAAAGGGATGACAGTATCTGGAAAATCTGTCCTTTGTCCAGCAAGCGAGTAATACGCAAGTATATCTGCTGGATGCTCAATCGCTACATATTCGCCATGTTGATCCGCAATCAGCTCAATATTCCAGAATGGTCGAACCATGGCTAAAAGATCTCGACCAGTGGCAGATGATGCTCTGTATCCTTGTACCCACAAGTACCTCAGAGAAGTTAGCTGCAATACAGCAATAGCCAGCGCGTGTTCACTGAATATGCAGGCCCTCATTTCTAGCTTTTGCAGTCTAGGGCACCCTCTAGAGAACTCTAGGAGCCCAGCATCAGTCTCCCCAACCGAACCAAGAAGCATCCACCTCACATTTTGGCTGTACTGACCGATATAACCAAGGCCCTCATCAGTCAATGCACCGGGCCGAAGATAAAGTGCAAACCTTCTCAGCATATGGCAACCTCTTAATAGAGCTCGAACTCCATTGTCAAGCGGTAAATCTGTTATATTTTCTTCTCGATCGAGCAAGGCCAATCTAAAATCGCAGAGTTTTTTCAAGTTTGTGCCCAACATTTCAAGAGACGAATTTGTGATGTCAGACACATAGACAGCCAAGTATTCTAATTCAAGACAGCCTTGTGCCAAAGCAATTAATCCTCTTTGTGAAACTACACCTTCTTCATCTTCCATTTCTTGTTCATCGGCACCCCGCTCAATCCTAAGCCTCTTCAATTTCTTGCAACAGCGAGCAATTACCTCCAATCCTCTGTCCTCAATAACATTCCTCGTCTAATCATAAGAAGACAAAAGAATTAAATTGAACTTAATCTCAATTCCACGATCCCTTTATTTTTACTTTCTGTCTCAAAAATGGCGCACATTGGCATTCTACACGATCCAACATGATCTAATATTTTACATACACATACCCAAATTTAAGCCTATAAACAAATTTCTATTGACCTCCACTGCAAGTAGAATAAAAAGTCAAAAGCTTCCGAAGTGCAATGCAACTAAACCCTCTTCTTCTTCTTCTTCTTTCTTTTTTTTGGGAGAGAGGGGGGGGGGGTTGGATGGGGCGGTGTTGACAAGAAAAACTAAACTAAACTCTTGGCAAGTATAACTTAGTTACAGAAAGGAGTCAATTAGAAAAGAGGATGCACAAAACGCTACCAAACAAAGAAATGGGTAACTGACGGATACAGGGGGTAAACATATAATCCTCATGCACCTACAGGAGGTAAAATATTAAAAGACATGATAACGTTGAAGGAAAATTAGCAGTTTGATATTTTTACCTCTAGAATTTCCAAGTTGGGGCACTTCTGAATTAAGAGACAGTGGTCCTCCGTGCCAAGAAGAGCATAGAGAAGATCCAATTTTTTAAGAAGTAATGCAAAAGGAAAAACGATGAACATTTCATTCTTCCCCATGTAAGATAGAGCCAAATGACATAATCTTGAGGGAAATGTTACAACAGAATACTTTTCTGGTTCTTCATTGAAGAAACCTCCACCAAACTCTTCTAGTGCTTTAGCAGCCCGAAAGAAATAAACAAGGTCCAGAATCTCACAATCGCTAATTTTCACCGAGACTAAAGATCGACAATTTTTGGCTATGACTTCAAGGTCTTGAAATCTGAATTCAGAAAGATCTGTCATATAGAAGTTCAATATCTCGAGTGATGTGTTGTGCAAAGCGAGCTCATGCAACCATTCACCATCAATCTCAGTGATTGAGCTCTCTTCCAAAAATAAGGTTCTTAGATTCCTGGCAAAGCATAACTAGAAGTTATAAATACATATATATGTATATATATCTGGAAATGAAAATGTATTCAAGCCCACCCAGTTATATGTATATACAATGAAAACTTTCATGGTGATCTAAGCAGAAAAGAAAGGAGGTAAGGAATGGGTTTACCAGTACATCGTATATTATTCACAGCTAACACATGACCCTTGCTCTAATTGCTCCAAACACTAAAAAAATTATCCATAAAGGAATCAATGTTGCAATTGCAAATAACGATGCCATGTCTTTCCCGTTCTACCACAAATTAATAGGAGAAAGCTTTGTCAAATTCCAGCTTCTCATACAGAAGTACAGATTGATGAGTTTTATAAGAAATGCATGTATTTCCACCTTTGAAAACTTAGGGCATGTTTGATTGAATCAACTTCCATGGTACAACTTGTTTTCACTTTTCAGTTTTTCATCTAATTTTTAATAAACCTTCTGCAACCTAAATTTCTGTTGTCCATAAAAAAGTTTTCCACGTAAAACACTAAAACATATCCATGGAATATAATACTTTAACTGGGGCTCCTTAGGGAACCTCCATTCTCAGTCTTAGTTTACTTGAGCCTGACTAGATGCCTGACCGCCTGTGTAGATGCCTGACCGCCTGTGCTTAGGTTAAAATACCTTATATTCAGTTTGTAGAAAGTTATCTCATATTTTTGAAACAGGGTGATTTGGGGACTTCTCTATCTTGTAGGACTTTTTTTTTTATTAGTAGATGGTCCTTGTTTTTGTAGGTAGGATCATTTTTTCTAATGAAGGTCAGATTTTTCAAGATAGAGTTATCGTCCTGAAGGTTTAGGAAAACTGCCAGTCTATGGAGGCAATTCAATCCTTAATGACTGAATGGAAAATATGTTCTAGACTACAGTTTACAATTATTTGATGCTCTTCTCTGTGTATGCATCTCTAACTCTAGGTGCGACGCTACTAGAACCTATGTGCAATACCTGGAACTTCTTTTCCGATCTTTCTTGGCTTTAGTTCTAACTTTGAACCTATTTGCTTTCATCTGATCCTATAATATGGCATAGAGAGTACCAAATCATATTGTACTTCAAACCTTTGGAAGTAATTCTATTTCACCAAATTAATAGTTTCATTCCTATGAAGACTGAAAATGTTTAAAATTTCTTGATTACATAAAAGAACAGAAACATACATGAGCTGCAGGTACGGTACAAATATCAAATATAAACTTGTATATTCACTAAACCGAGAAAATCGTTCGTTCACGTGCTTCATAATATGCATAATAAGAATAGCATCAATAAAAACACCACAACAATAGACAATCATCAATAGTTGAGCACTGATAGGGTTACATAACTGCATATAAAGATTTCAATTCAATATAATGTTCACAATTGAAGAGTTAAGTAAAGCTATTCTAACATTAAACCAAAATTTCAGATTAAGATTATACCTGCACATACGACAAATATGTAGAAGCCCATCCGTAGAAAACCCTGAACACTTATCAAGCTTAAGTACTTGAAGAGCTCGACCACGCGATTGAGCAATTAGTTCAAGATCCGAATTCCTAACAATCATTCTACGAAAATGGATGGCCTTCAAACAAGAGAAAGAAGTAGCAATCTCCTCCACCCATGGAGTCACATACCCTCCCCAATCCTCAGGTATCAGATTAAACATCGCCGCACGAGGCTTCCCCTTCAACTTTAGGGATTCGAGGTGCCGAAACCTCTTCAGGAGCTGCTTCGGCGTGGAGGAATAACACAACGCGATCGTCACATGCTTACGCGTCATCGAGTCCAGCTTGTACCACCTCCGGCACACCAGCGACACCGCGTCCCGGTCACGCGGATCGTCTATGTACGAAATCACACACTCGAACACTGTATCGGACATCGATGTTCTCATCGGATTTACGTTCCGGTCCTCCATAATTTATCGATTGGAATCAAGTAAAAAAGTTTAATCGAAACCCCAAAGTTCACGGCATGAGCTACAAGTGATATAAATCAAACCTACCTAAAGCCTTTCGAATAATGATAACAAAAATCGAACAGAAAGATTTTTCTTTGAAGTTAGAAAAATAGGTGAAAACTAAAACAGAAGAATGAAATGAAAATTCTCGGCATGAACTTACTATAAATGATATAAATCAAACCTACAAGACTTTTAGATGATTTTATATAAATAGGTGAAGCCTATTTCCAATTAGATCTGTGAAGAAGAATAAATTACCGCCCGGAGACAACGATGAAGGAGGGTGGTGGAAAGTACGAGAGATAAGAAGAGGCGAGTAGAATAGGGGTTGGTGTTGGAGTTACTCCATGAATGGAGGATGAAGAGAGAATGGACGGGCGGAGATTGGGCCAGGAAGAAGATAGAGATCTGACGGATGGATGGATGTAGAAATGGAGAGGAAAATAGAGCGGGAGAGAGAAAAAGATGAAAAAAGAAACGACAAAAAAAAAAAAAAAAAAGAGTTTATTATATATATAGGACAGGGAAAGCTACGACGAGCGTCATCGGAATTTACCCAAGATTCCTCTCACAACCGTCTGTCGACTTATTGGACATTAAACATATATTTTCCTGGTCGTTACACTACTCTCCAAGTGGACTTGTTCTTTTCGTGAATGGAGCAGATTTTCTTAAGAAATATCTCGGCACAAAATGATTTTTTTAAAACAACTTATACTTGTACTCTTCTTCTTTTTTTTTTTCTTTTTTTTTTCTCACAAAATGTTTGGGTCAACTTTTGCGCAATTTGATTAATCCTCACTCGTGATTCGTAATTACTGCTGGCTAAGATTGTCTCAATAACAATCTTATACCATTAGATCAAGAAGTTTGGTTACTTATACTTGTACTTAAAGCGAATCGATTCTTCAAAAAAAAATTAGTAAATCAATACGCCATTTCGTAAAATTGGCATAAAGCGTTTAGCAAGAGTGATTTTGTTTCTGTATGGATTATCGTGCAGTTAATCTATCTTGAATCATTCAAATTTTAAACAAATTTTATAATATTTTTTTTTTAAAATTGATAATTATATTCACCGGTTAAGATTAATTTATATTCTATTTTAATTAAGATTCCTAATCTAAATATAATTCTTTTTTAATTTATTTCATATTTACCTTTAAAGAATCTTCAAACGTTTTTAGGATTAGGATTTAGTGATCAATTTTGCATGGATTGATTTCAAGCTTAATGAATATCGGTTAACTTATCAATATATATTTTGTTCGATGAAAAATACAAACTCTAATATCATTATGTAATTTAAGCATACAATAATGAAAAAAAATTGCCAACGAGAAAATTGAATAATATTTTACAACACGAAGAAGACTCTACAGTATAATAGATTAACGAGCCATTGGCAGTTGATAAATAACTAAGTATTAGTGTTAAGGACGATTTATTTCCATCACAATCAACAGAGACTGCACGTTTAATGATGTAATCTGTATTGTTTTGCTTATAAATTTATACTTGAGATTATATTCTTATTTGAAATCTAGTAGAAGAACTTAATTCTGGATACGATATTACAGACTTTTTCAAAACCTGAGTTAATATCTAATGCCGAATCCAAAACTAATTTGTTTTTCCAAAATAATAATTTTATTAGTTTTTTTCTTTTAAACTTATGAAAATTAGTTATGATTTTATTTATTTTTTTGATCCCGAGGTTATCCACCCCGAAGGAATTGATTATTCTGAAAACTTTATCATTGTTTCAATCGGTTTAAAAGTGTTGTCAATGATGTGTCGATGCAAGAAAATGTTACAATCGGTTAAAACTTTATCAATTTTTTAGATATATACACATATTTATCAATTATAAATATAAAATCATAGATGAAGAATATGAAAATAAAGTTTTAGGGTTTGCGATGAAGAAGACGAAGACAGCGAGTGTTATCCTTCTAGATATAGCGCCTAACTTATAAGGAATAACGACACAGTAGGGAAAGAAGGAAGAAGAACGAGTTCATGAAAGAAAAAGAGACAATGGCTATCAGTAAGTGAGAAAGAGGGAAGAACGCCGTAAAAATTTGAACTGAAAGTAAGGGTTTAATTTTTATTTTTATTATTTTACTTCAAAGTTATTTAGGATTTACCCATTGATTAATAATATTATAATATAACTTTTTAAAGTGGGTGTACTTATATTAATCTTGTGGATATTTTAATATTAAATTATTAATTAAAATAATATTTATAAAATTAAATTAATAATATTTGATAAAGTAATTAATAAATTGATTTACACAGACAGTCACAAAAATACACGTGGCCGCCTACGTCAACAACTAAGTCCATTGTAGCAAGGTGTGAACACCTCATTTTACGACTCTCACAAGAATCCTGGTCTCTAAAAAAATGAACACACATGCATGTATGAGCATCTATAAATGCATATGTACTATAAACGTGTTATACAGGTTTAAAGAAAGAAGCCAAAAGGACACCTGGATAAGAAGTTATGAGAATTACCAGAAACTGCCAGAACCAAAAACCGTCAAGACTCCTGGAAACTTGTGAAATGAGAGTTTCCCATTTCTTATTATCCTCAAACTTTAAGGTTGTTATATATTGTCATAAGGAACAACATATTCGAAAATTAGCTCAATATGACGGTCGGATCGCAGGAAATTCAAAAAATCGAGAGTTAACCTCAGGAAATCAAACGGAGGCCTTCCCGAAGTCCAAAAATTCTGAAATTTGGTTATTAGGTAGGTTTTATCATTGGTAACAACATGCTAAATAATCAAATCAATCCGATATTTTTTTTGGACGAAATTACAAAAACTGTCACACGTTAAACAAGAGTTTATCCTTGACATACATAGGATGTTTGTCCACAGACGAACATTCCTAGATCTATGTCAATAGATAAACATCCTAAGATCTTTGTCGGCCGACAAACAATTCCGGGCCTAGCCCATTAATTATTCTACAGATACACTTACACAGACCCCATTTAAAGCATCAGTCAGCTCTGGGATTTCAGAAACAGTGTTCTAAAATAGTATTCTACTATTTTCAAGACTCTCAAGTATTTTTTTATAGTAGTATGGCTTTAATTTTGTTTATTTATCTTTATTTTATCATTTATAATTGATCAATTGCATGTAAAAATTATTGTTTATCTCAAAATCAGTCTATATTTCATATTTAAATCTCGTTTTCAAAACCAAAGGCGTGGAATGAGCTTGAACCATTTTTAAACATATTTTAACTGTCAATTTTATAAAATTCCAGTTTTATCAGTCTCGATCCACAAAGGAATTAATACACATTTGTACTAGATTTAATCTATAAACCGTGGTGCTTACCTAATATCCAATATGAGAGTATTGGATTCGTCAATACCAGTTTAAATTATTAAACTGTGGTACACTATTAATGAACAAATCTCGAGAATTGCCAGATATCATATTCCTAAATCAAATTAGCTTCCGAAAAGCCCTAAAGCTTTTCAAAAAACACCCGTTTCACTATCTATCACTATCAAAATCATCTTCCAAATCACACACACACACTGATTTTTAAAATCGAAGGGCAAAATATGAAGCACGTGTTTTCCATCCCCACCCTAAAATTAAATTATGGACTGGTATACGATAACATCAATAAGCATGCGAATGTTCGATTATAATTTCACGCATATCTTACTCAGGGACCAAAAGGGTGAATTGGGTGCCTAACACCTTCCCGATTTGCAACTTAATTCCCGAACCTTTGAATCAACTGGTTTCTCAATAATTGTGTTTAAGATATCATTTAATTCATAAATATTCCTCTTTTACACAGACTTTTGTTTGTTTAGTAAAACAAACTGACGACTTTGATTTTTTTTACAAACCGTCACCTTTTCTCTGTAATAAAATGAATCGTTTTCCAAATAAACCGAAAAATCGAAGGAATCGGCGCTGAGGGGGCGGCGGCGAAAGTGCGGGTTCTCACACAAGGAGGCTTAAGAGCTTTGGTCGTTTACCACTTAAGGACCGGAGCTCCAGAGATAATGGATATTCAACTTAAATGTTGTTTTGAAGCTCGAATGCCAGAGCTCTTCCAACAAGCTCTAGAGCTCCCTGGTCAACCACTGTGTCAGAAAAGCACAGAACCTCAAATGGATATTCAACAAGGTTTGCTACTAACTCTGGGAAAGGCACGTAATCTCTCTTAACTTTATTAAATACACACCAATTGCATTTAATGCATCAGAATAGAGGGAGAAGCAAGGTCAAAGTTGGTGATGCTGGGGGATGGCCTTGGACCTGCTCTGTGGGCTCTCCCAAACGTTTCCCTCTCTATCATATATATATATGGGGGGCATTTACTTCCCTCAATGACTAAGTAATAAAATAATCCAGCTTTTATTACAAGAATCTCATGATAGAGATACAGTACTCAAGAGAGACATACAGAGAGGGATAGAGTTCTGAAGCATATAGCTAAGCTCCTAGCTTAAGGAAATCAGGTTTTTAGTGACTTAAAACTCCAATTGTAATATCATAAGGATATAATAGCTAGATAGACATTATTTACTTGTAATATGAGTTTATTCATTATAATGCAAAGCACTCCGAACTATTAGCTCCATTCACGAGAGATGACTAACCCATATTATCATATAAGATGAACCTCATCTATACATCATTGTCTCGTTCTATCCAGATCATTATTATTTTAATTATTTGTTCAATCATTTGACTGTGTGGTCGAAAATAGACCAGCTCTAGATTTTTGCACTAACAATATTTTTTTGTCATTCTATCCACGCTCGCGGATTAATTTAATAGAAATGTGGATTAACTTAACAATGCGGATTAACTGTGAGATATCGCAAATAGAAACAAAATCACCATTTAACAATACTTAAAAAATTAATTTTGAGTAAATGACCTATTTGCACCACAAACTTTGTACCAAATTTCAAGTTGCACCCCAAACTTCAAAAAGTAGTTTTAAATGCCCACTCCGTCAAAAATCCATCCATTTTATAATAGAACCCGTATTTTGGCCGACATAGTAAGGGTAAAAAGGTAAAAGAACATTTCCCTTCAATTGTACCTTATATTTCTCCCATTTTTCCGTTCATTTATTCCCATTTTACACTAATATATGCATTAACTTTTCATTTCAACAAAACATAATAAAAAAAAACACCATTGGTTAATAAAGATAGAAGAGTTCGAAGAGTGAAGAATTCAAAGAAAAAGAAGAAGAAGAAGAAGAAGAAGGAAAAGGAGGAGGATGAAGAGAATGAGAATGAGAAAAAAAGTCTAACATATCGTTAAAGTCTAATGGCCACTTCGCCGTGAATGTCAAATCATACCATTAAAATTTAATAGTAGTTAGGTCATGTGACTATCACATGACTCAATCAAGGGTATGTTAGTCAAATTCTAATTTATTATCAAAGTATCAAAAGTAAATTACACCAAAGAGCACTAAACTTTTAAGTTATTTTAATTGACCCACTAAACTATTTATTATTCCAATTCACCCACTAAACTATTCAATTGTTTCAATTAGCCATTAAACTATAGCTTGTTTCGATTTATTCATTAAATTATTGAGTTATTTCAATTCACCCACTAAACTATTCATTTATTTCGATTTACCCACTATACATCAGTCACCCAACTTTATGCAATTATTTATACACACACACACACACACATATATATATATATATATCTTACCTATATGTATAAAGTGTGAGAAAAAATTAAAACAAATGAATAATTTAGTGGCTAAATATAAACCATTTATAGTTTAAGGGCTAAATTGAAACAATTGAATAGTTCAGTGGGTGAATTGAAACAATTAATAATTTAGTGGGTCAACTGAAACAACTCAATAGTTCAATGCCTATGGTGTAATTTACTCAAGTATCAAACCCTAAAATTTTCTTTCACAAAAACCCTAACCCCTAAAACACCTCAATTCCTTCAATTCAAAGCCAAATTCTATAACAAAATCCACTAAATCAAGACATGAATTAATCAAACCAAATGGAAATTTCTCAAACAAATACAAAAATTCAAGAAGGAAATCGGAGAGGAGTCGGAGAATGAAAGGAAATCGGAAAAAGAAGAAGAAGAATTATTTTAGAAAAAAAAGAAGAATAATTTTGGAAGAAGAAGAAAAAATGAAAGGGAAAAGATGAGTAAAAAAACTTAAATTCCCCTAGCATATCATATAATTGTCACATGACATGGTTCCCGCAAAAAACTAAAGGAGATATTTGACGAGTGGCCACTGGCAGTTTTTAAAAAGTTTAATGGGTCGATTGTAACATATTGAAGTATAGTGACCGTTGTTAAAATTTGACAATAGTTCAGTGGCCATTAATAGTATTTATTCTATAATCATCACATACACAAAGGACGATGTACTAGCTACCGGAGGAACCTACCTCAAAACAAATTTGGTATTCTCTCCACTTTACTGTTCTTAATTGTTTATCATCTTCATCCAATTTCTAGTTGCTAAGTTCACTTGGCTGATTCTCTTCAAAATGGGCCTGGTTAGTTTTTAGTGACCGACAATACAAAAGCATTATGTGTGTTTAGGTATCTAATTTGTTAACAAGAAAGAAAGGGTAAATTAATATTGTATTGATAGCACATGTAGAGAAATACAACATATTACTACTATGTATGTTTTTTAACACGCATCCTTAAAAGATATAAAAATTAAACATAATTTTTAATTGCTTAAAAAATGTTATATTTAGGCTCCGTTTAATAATAATGTAGAAAATGATAAGAAAAACACTTCTTTGTATAACAAGTTTAATAATAAGTTTAGGCACGTGATGATATACTTTTCATCTCATGCTCGTTTTTTCGAGTAGATGTCCAGCTTCCTTCATTATTTTTTGTGAAAATATTATCTTCCTCAACTACCAAAGAAAATATTTCCATGCAAAAAGTTACAAAGTAAGAAGATATCTAGCTTGCTCCATGTCTCAATTTATTTTTTAGCTTATCACAAAAATCAATTATTTTTATTTTCTTTTTTATGTTGTTATCATACGGACTTTTAATTTGCACTATTTTCGGTTCAAAAACATTCTAAATAAGAGTATGTATCCGGATATTAAAAAAAAAAAGTTCATTTGTGAAAAGTAATAAATGTACGAATATTTTTAAAATAAGTTTCATTACATCTTTTTCATAAATTCAAAATTAATATATCAAAGCTCTTGATAATAGATAAATTAAATTTTAACTCGTGGTTTTGCAAAAAGAATATAAAACTGCAAAGACGAAAAATAGAGGCTCAATTCGAAAATGGGTGAAGAGAGATGATGAACTAGCTTTAACCACAGTGTCAATCAAGGCTTTCCACTCATAAATTTATTTTGGGCCTAATGTGAGGGAGAGACCAATTTTAACTCTTTGTAAAGTTAGTTTGAGTTGATTTTTGGAGAAAGAAAATGAAAATAAAACGTGGCACCCATTTTTAATTATGATTGGATTCAGTTTGGTAACGAAATCGAATTGAAAATTTCAATAGTCTAATTACACAAATCGATTTTAAACCGAGAATAATATAGAAACCGAATATTTGGTTAGATTACAAATTATAGTTCGGTAAACCAAAATAGTCTAGTTATATAACAAACCATTTATATGTAAAATTGAAAAACCACTTATACATAAAATTAAAAGAACCTAAGTAATAGAGACTCTATATATATATATATATATATAAAATTAAAGGAACAACTATAGATTTTTGGGTTATCATTCCATTTATCTATATAATAAGGAAAGGTTTTTTTTTTTACCAAGAACAATTTAACAAATCAACTTAATTAAGGGTCTAGATGAAGTTTCAAAAAGTTATCTTTCATTTTAGCTACACGATGTGGTTTATCTTAAGAATCAATTTATACCATTAGATTCTTTTGATTCTACACAATCTCCACCATTCAATACAACGTACACATAAAATGATATACATTATCACACACAATCATACACACTCAACCACATCAACTTTCTCTCTCCTCACATTTTTAGAAAACTTTGAAAATATAATAACTTTTAAACCAAATTTTAGACATACTCATTGAGATCTATATAACAAGATCCATTGTAACTATAAAATTATGTAAAAAAATATATTTTTTAATAAGAATTACATATAATGAATTCATTAGAATTACTATTTCAATCACATTCTTAATCTTTAGTAATTACAAGCCATATATCGATACATCCGTTGACATTAACTTTAGAAGAACGGGAAACATAATTAGAGTTCTCGAGGCTCAAGCACTGGTTGGCTGGTTGAGAAGTCGATTCTCTTGCCAACTTAGTTACAGCCAATTGAATATATCTTTAGTAATTTTTGGTAGCAAAATATTAAATTGAATCATGTACTTTTTTAAAAATCACATCCATTAAAAAAAATTACACCGAAAAAATTCTTTAAATTTCATTCTTTTATGTGTAAGTTTTTTCAATGTATCTTAAATTGGATGATACATCCTAAACATTTTTTATTAAAAAAATATTGGTGCGCCGTGCCGGATGGCACGAGCATAACTTAGTATATATATAATTGAAGAAGCCCATTTTAAATTCTATTAGAGACCAAGAGAAGTTGAGTGAGAGATGATAGAGAAACAGAGAGGATGGGAAGTAGGACCAAGGGGGAGCTTTAAAAAAGCCCATGATTCACTAGAGCTAGAAAGTTGCAACTCCATGATTCACTACACAAAAAGAGCCCTAATTTTCATAAACAACCATAACATTCTCATAACTTTAAAGTCTATTATCAGCCTGAGAAATATAGCACAATTTTGTGTGATAATTGACAGTGAAAGTGGAGTCTTCGGCAGTGAAGGTGTGAGAATCGGCACTGGTGTGTGTGGGAATGTGAGATTTTATGGCTTAGATGGTATTTCTAGTGAGAGAGAGAAATGAGAAAGAAAGTGAAAGTGATGAGAGCTAATGATGTGATTTTAGATGAGAATAGGTAAAAGTTTAACATATACTATTAAAAAAAATAGCTTCCATTTTACCGAACCTTGTGGATTTAAAAACCATAACCGTACCACAAATCCATCCGTAACTGATTTTCGGTTTCTTTTCCATTCCGTTCATTTTTATAAATTTTTTGGGTCTTTTGGGTTTTGGGTACCGTTAATTTGTTGAAATTGGGCTTTAGGTACCAAAGTTTATGAATATTGTGTTTTGGGTACCAATTTACACCTTTCTGTTAGTCAACCCAAGTTGACTGTTAACCCCGTCCAATAATGACATAAGTTACCAAGAATGCCCCTCATTCACACCCTCTAACATATAATCAATTAAAACAATTGATCAAAACACATTTGTATGAAAATAAGATAGAGAAAAGAAACAACGCTGAATTCGAGAAATATAACACACAAAAAAATTAGCACTCGGAATAATCAAATCGAGATTTGTAAACAATGAATGAAGTGAAACTAAATTACAAGGTTGACATTGTGATCGGATAAGAGAAGAATAGCAATGCCTTTGTGGCAAAAGATTGCACGAGAATCCCTGCAGTTGGAGAAGATTAGTTTCTTCGGCGTTGCAAAAACAGCCTCGTTTCTTAGACGTTTTTGGCCGTTCTCTGGCGGATTCACTGCCATATATGTGGGCACAATGTTGAACTGATGTCCATCCTCCGCCTCCTTCGCTGACGTGAGGCACTAATTCACCGCCATTTCAAGTTTACAACCAAAAGGTGGGGCGGGCAAACAAGCATTAATTCTCCAACTCCAAAGCTTAATTCGTAAAAATAAGAGATCTTTGGTGAAAGGTGTGGAGCAAGGCATTAAATCATAGTGATCAATTTTTTTATTAGGGCTCAATCGATTTGGGGAAGAATCGTCTATCTCTCTATTTTTTTTCTCAATCCTCAATATATTGATCCATATCCCCATCAAAGACTATAACAGAACAAATTCATTTGCAATCTACTACAAGATTGCAGTGAAGGAAAAATACGCATAATCAAAATACGCAATCAAAGAACATAAAAACTAAATTACGAGCAAACCTCTGAAGACGAAGCATAAACAGCTCTCATTTAAGATCAATGATTTCTTTATTGATTTGTTCGGTGGTTTTGAGTCTGGTTTGTTCAATTCTTCTTCTATCTTTTGCCATCATCAACACCAAATAAGCTGAATTCTTGGGGCTTGCTAGAATTGAAGGAATGGGTTTGGGGCAAACTTGGGGAATTCGAATGCCATGAAATTGAGGTTTGGGTTTTGAAGAATAGAAGAGGTTGTTTACGGAAGAGACTGTGAGGTTGGAAGAGGAAGCTATGGAGATGCTCAAGCTCTTCATTTTGTGCTCCTTCAATGGCGGTTTTTTGCTCTAAAGCCTTTTTTAATGACTCTGCGGATAAATACCTCTTATACATCCACTTCCCAATTCGTCTCTATCTCTTTCTCTTGTTTTGATACAAATGATTTTTGATCGATTATGTGTGTGAATGAGGGGCATTTTTGTTAACTTATGTTATTATTGGATGGAGTTAACAGTCAACTTGGATTGACTCACAGAAGGGTGTAAAATAGTACCCAAAACACAATATTCATAAACTTTGATACCTAAAGTCCAATTTCAACAAATTAACGGTACCCAAACCCCAAAAGACCCAAATTTTTTTGATATAATATGCTAGCCTTGATTTTAATAAAAATTATTTCTAAATGACAAAGATAATATTGTCCTTCGTGCAAAGGACACTATTTTTTTTATAATAATTTACAAGACAATCTTATGTTTAAAGAACAAGGTATTTGTATCTAGCACATTTGCTTATTTTATTTTTTTTAGACTTTTTTTTGTTACCTATTTTGTCCTTCTATTGTTTGGCAGAGTTATTGTCGTGGCAAAGAATTTAAGTATGTTAAAACTCTTTATTTTAAGAGGTTGTTTTGTTATCCTTGTTTCAGTTTTATGTTTCCATTTTGTATAACGAAATTATATGGATTGGATCCCCCTTTAATCATGGGAAACAAACTTTTGTTTGAGAAAATACATGGAAGCATGTGGTAATATGATTGCTCTAATTCTACTTATTCCAAATTTTCATTTATGTGATATAATTTCAGTAAGGGGACTCCTCTTACTCTTATTTTGTGTTCTCTTCTCTCTTTTGCAATAATATTCTTTTTCTTAAAAAAAAGTAAATTAAAATGATATTATTGGTTTTTTTGCTTTACAATGCTTTGCACAACGTTCTTAACGGCATCAACGGATATTCTAGCTAATCCATTTTTTTCCTTTTTGATATTGAACTTAAAAGTTGAAAAAATTAATTGCGCAAGCAGTCATGCATTTTCTTTTTCTAGGTTTTATGTTAGAAATGAATGTTGTAAATTTCTTCTTTCACATATAATGCGATTGATATAAATATTGTAAATTTACAAAGGTGCATTGTGTGTGATTCACTATTGAAGTGCACGAGTCCAACAAGACTCTATGATCTCTATGCTTTTGCTTCTGGTCCTTTGAGATTCAATAGTATCGAAGAAGGGTCATTCACATGGTCTAATAAGTGTTGGAGAATTAGTGATCTCAACTCCAACTATACACTGTGCTCGACTTATCAATTTGCTTTGCTCCTTCCAAAATCCATTAGGTGAAGTCCTTTATATTTATGCTTCCTATTTTTACTTCCTAAAGAATCCGTTTGGATCATACAAAAAGGAATGAAAATTCTAACATAATACGTCTGTCAGAAAAATGCCTATTTTTCATCGTAAGCATTTTTCTAACATATTATTTTGTAGGCATGTTAATTTGTAGGCATTTTTATATCCTTAATAATTTTGCAAGCATATTAACTAACAAGTACAATATTTTATTTTGTAGACATTTTTCTAACATATTATTTTGTAGGCATTTTTATATCCTTAATAATTTTGCAGGTATATTAACTAACAAGTACAAAATTTTATTTTGTATGCATTTTTCTATCCTTGGTAATTTTGCAGGCATGTTAACTAACAACTACAACATTTTATTTTGTAAACATTTTTTAAGGACTCATATATATTGAAGTACTGAGTATTGTTCTATCACTGGTCCGAATGTAACCATCCAAGTTGGTAAGGTTTTAATTTGTTTATTTATTTAGTTGACTTTATCGCTTCAAATAAAAAACTCAACTTTTTTGAAATTTGAAATTTGAAGTTTCTAATTTTTTTATTTTTTGAATTTATTTTTCATTTGACTTTTTTGAATTATTCTTGTGTTTATCAACTTTGTTTTAAATTTTTTATTGTATGTTTTTGAATTTGTTTAAATTTATTATCATTGACTTAATTACATAATTAATTTTATATTTAGTTTTGGGTATTTATTCTATAAAAAAGGTAGTTTTGGAATTCAATATAATTAATTAAAATAATTAAATAATTTGTGTTTGACCTTCATTAAAAAGTTGTCCTTCAAATTAATCTCTTAACAAGATTGTCTTTTATTAAAAAGAAAGTGTATCATTTGTCCTTTATAATAAAACCCCCTAATTTTAATCACTCTTTTTTTTTAAATCAAAAGCAAGTAATTATATTAAATCAACAGAGACTTCGTATAAAAGCCAATTAGGAAGAGGAAATTTCCAACAACAAGACTCAGGAATATCTAACACCTAACGAGCTAAGACATGAGCCACATTATTTGCCGATCTAGGGAACAAAATAATAGAAGAGAGGTCATATTTTTGTAGCTCTTCTTTAATTTCGACAAAAAGGTTACATTATTCCACAAATGGCCAAGAGAATATATTAACCTGATTAACAACCGAAATAGCATCTGAGCAAACTTCAACTAGCTTTACACCTTTGGCCCTCAGAAGCTTTAAACCTTCAATCAACTCCATGGCTTCTGTCGCACGAACCAAAAGCAGCCCAACCTTATGAGTAAAGGCAGCTGCCACCGCCAAACCAGCGTCATCCCGAATAACTGCCCCGAGACCAACAAGTTAATTCGGTACATCTATAGCTGCATCTACATTCGATTTAAATTCAACAGGCTTTGGACATACCCAGTGAGACACAGGCAATGAATGAATCGGAGCAAGGGCAGCACGAAATTTTTTAAAAGACTCGAGGTGATCACATGTACCAACAAAAATCCATCGCGCATTCCTACCTGTCTCATCGTGAACAATTATATTCATATCTGCCCAAATAACCCAAGAAAGCATTAAGAATAACTCAAATTGCTCATTTTTACCTCCATGAAGATTCAACCGAGCTATATTAATAAAATCCAGGCTATTATTTTTTGCTAGAAGCTTAACCAACCCACTATTCCTCCAAACTCCCCACGCATGGGAACACCAAAGGAGCACATGAGTAGTAGATTCATCATCACAATTACAAAGATATCAACCCCCGTCGACACAAATCATTCTCTTTAGTAAACTACTTTTTGTCGGCAACGCGTTGTAAGAAGCTCTCCACGCAATTTTTTTTACTTTGCTAGGGATTAAAGCTTTCCATACCGCCTTTCACTAATCACTAAGATTCGATCCTGAGGATGACTCTCGTTGCGAGATACAATCAACAATACACCGATACCCACTGCGACAAGAATACTCACCGCGACAAGAATACTCACCCAACTTGTCATAGTGCCACACCTGGACATCATTACAATGAATATTATAACGAGGGGTTTTTAGAATTTTATTAACGTCCATTTGCAAAAAATAATTTCTCAAGATGCCTATATCCCACTCACTATTAGGAAGAATAAGATCAACAACTACAGCATCTTCGTGTCGTTTTCGAGGTAGCATAACTTCAAACGTAGACGGTCTTGGAACCCTTTTATCATCGTACACTCTCACGGACGAGCCGTTACCAATCTGCCATCTAATACCTTCTTTTAACAATTCTCGGCCCCAAAGTATGCTTCGCCAAACATATGATGGCCGATACCCACACAACGCATCCATAAAATCAGAGTTTGGGTAGTATTTGCCTTTCAAAACTTTGGATAGAAGGGAGTTCTCATTATTAAGAAGGCGGCAACCAATTTTGGCCAAAAGAGATTTGTTGAAAGTCGAATATCTCGAAATCTGAGACCGCATTCTTTTTTTGGCCTATAAAGTGTCTTTCAAGCAATCTAGTGAATTTTCTTTCCATTAGTAGATAAATCCCACCAAAAATTAGAGAAAGTGGAATCTAATTCTTGACAAAATCCCTCAGGTAGTTTAAAGCAACTTATCACATAGATAGGAATTGCTTGTAACACTGACTTAATAAGAATCTCCTTACCTCCTTTAGAAAAGAGCTTCCCTTACTACCCTTGGATTCGCTTCCAAACTTTCTCAAAAATATTTTTGAAAGAATCTCTTATGTTTAAGCCCACAACTGTAGGAAGACCCAAATATTCCGAATGATCATTAACTTGAACCATCTCCAAAGTACCTGCCAATTGCACTTTCACTGCTGAACTCAAATTCGAACTACAAATGATACTCGACTTCCTTAAATTAACACTTTGCCCCAATGCTTTCTCGTACGCATTAAGCACCTGATTAATCTCCAAACAAGCGTCATTGGTCGCATTCATAAAAAGCAAGCTATCTTCAGTAAAGAATAAATGAGAGATTTTCGGGATTCGACGAGCTACTTGGACTCCCTTTAATGTACCTATCTTGACATCGTGCTTAATTAAACTTGAGAAACCTTCCATACAAAGAATAAAGAGTAGTGGGGAAAAGGGATCCCCTTGCCGGAGACCCCTCAAAGGTGACACAAACTGACTTGGCGTCATTTTAACTAATTAAGGATAGGAATTTCACCATTAAACCATTTTTAATTTTCAATTAAGCCTTTAAATAATGGATAGGTTTCAATTTAACCCTTTTGTCAATCCTCCATTTAAACAAGCTAAAATGAACAATAGTTAGGTGATACTCAAAACCAATAAAAACATGCCACTTGGCAATGCCCAAAGTCACTAAAACATGTTAATTAGATATGTGGTTACTAATTTAACTTTGAATTAATTAACCATTAGTATCCCGTCCCACCACCATCACCATCCCTTCACCTTTTCCTACGGAACTTTAAGAGGCTAGGCGTAATCCAAATCCCCATAAACCCTTGTCTACATCTTCTCACTAATCACCTCAAATCCAAGGGCTTTTATATGAGAAATTTTGGATTTGAGAAATTGAACACTCTTACTACTTAAATTTGCATTTGTTGTATGCTAGGGTTAGGAGATTAAAAACAAGAGGGTGTTGATGATTAATTAATTCAAGTTAAATGAGTAACCTGCATGTGGCATGCTTTTATTGGCTTTGAGCTTAACCCAACTATTGTTTCAATTTGGTCCTCCTCCTGTTAGGGTATTTGGATGGAGATTGACAGAAGGGTTGAATTGAAACCAAACGATTGTTTAAGTTTAAGGGCTTAAATTGAAAATAAAAAATAATTTAAGGTCTGAATTAAAATGAGGCAATTAGGTATAAGGGCTCATTCTAATAATAATATAATTATAAAGGACACTTAAAAATTAGCCATGTAAATTAAGGACACTTTATAAAAAAGACACTAATACCCCTTCCTTATTCTCACGTCTCATTATGACACTAACAGCAACCAGAAGGTGCTAAATGCATTTAGCACCTTCTGAGCACCAACCTAGAAGGTGCTAAATGCATTTAGCACCTTTTGAACAATAACCAGAAGGTGCTAAATGCATTGCACAACCAGAAGGTGCTAAATACATTTAGCACCACCTGGACTGCAACCAGAAGGTGCTAAATCCATTTAGCACCTTCTGAACAATAACCAGAAGGTGCTAAATGCACAACCAGAAGATGCTAAATGCATTTAGCACCACTTGGACAGCAACCAGAAGTGCTAAATGCATTTAGCACCTTTTGAGCACCAACCAGAAGGTGCTAAATGCATTTAGCACCTTCTGAACAATAACCAGAAGGTGCTAAAACACCAACCAGAATGTGCTAAATGTACAACCGGAAGGTGTTAAATGCATTTAGCAGCTTCTGAACACTAACTAGAATGTGCTCAATGCATTTAGCACCTTCTAAACACTAACCAGAAGGTGCTAGCACCTTCTGAACAATAACAGAGCACCAACCAGAAGGTGCTAAATGCATTTAGCACCTTCTGAATAATTACCAGAATGTGCTAAATGCATTTAACACTACAATTAGATTTAGCACTATTGAATTTCATGCAATCTTTTGATAAGTTTTAGGTAAAACCTTTTGAATTAATAGATTTAGATTAAAAAACTTCCCATTATTTTTGTCTCGAACTAATTTAGGAATTTGGCAATGCTTATAAGAATCAAAAATTGCCAAGTTGTGAAAACTACCCATTGCCAAGTTACCCAGCATTCTAACAATCATTATAACAAATACCTGAAGTGCTTTTTCATCATACATATATAAATCCCACATTACAGCTTATTTATGCACATGACTATTAACTCAGAAAAGTAATAAAACTATAAAATAATACATAGCATTACATATATTTATGTTCTTAAAATTAAATGATGCGCATGAGAAAAAAAAGGTAAAAAAAATGCAGTCGTATAATCAACTCAATCTAGTGTGGAGTGTGTTTATGTTTAAATTTGAAGTAATAGGAGGGCGTGCGATTACCAGTGGGAGTGAGGGGTGCTTGAGAAAAAGAGATTTCACGGCATGATTTAATGGGATATACAAATATTGATTTCACTTTTGCTTCTGTTGTTTCTATTGTTGATGATGATGATCTTCCCTTTTCCATTCTCTTTCTCTCTCTAGCTCTCTGTTTTTCTCTATCTAACAGAGTCACTCAGTTATAAATTGTACGTGGCATTTTTTCATCTATAAAAATACCTTCTTTTCCCATGTACGCACCAGCACTTTTCACTCAACTTTTTAATTAGGGGTATTTTTGTCTATCAACATTTATCATTTTCCTTAAAATAAATTAATATTATGAAAAGTGTCCTTATTGTAAAACCAAATTATGAAATTAGTACTACTTCCTTTTATTAAACATGAATCTGTCCTTAGAGTTATAAAACATTACGAAACGAGACCTTATAACCCATTATCTCAATTAAAATCCCCAAATGATCTTGAATGAACTTGGTAATGCTAGACTTTTAACTATTTAAAGAAGACGACACTAATTACAGTATTTTTTTTGATAATATTTTATTGTGGCCAACAGCTTGATTATTCACTTGCCAGTAATGACATGAATTACGGTTACAAACATTGAAAAGTTTACAGAAGAAGAAGAAGAAGAAGAAGAAGAAGAAAACACTGCGATAAAGCATAGAACAGAAGATGCAACTGAAAACTTTGGTTAATATTTAGTTGGTATTAATAATAATAAATATTAATTTAATTAATTTTTAGTGTTTAATTGGTTTATAACAAAAAAAAAAAAAACGTAAAAGTAAATTATAATCTTTCATTATGATAAAATGTTTTACATTTTGTTTTATAAATCAACTCTTCCAAAATATTTACAAGTTATCTACGAGTATCACCAGTAGTATTGTAAATTATTATTTTGTATAAACGATACAAAACTTGTAAAAAAAATTGTCTTCAAGTCTTCAACAGTCTTTTCACATACATGAACACATAAGATTTGTGTAAAAGTGTAATGTAAAACAGGCAGTCTAGTAATAAAAATTATATATTTAAAATCCACTCATCAAGACGAATAAAACAAGATCTATTCTGATTATAAAATTATTTATAAAAAAAAATCAACAAAAAATTATATCAAATGACATTTAATCTATCTCTCTATCTTATTTGTCTTTTCAAAATTTTACACAAAATTTAGAAATGTATCATTGGAGCATAGTTTTTTTTAGATTTCACCTTGTGTAAAAATAGATCGACATATAGGATTTACGTGTTATTTTATTCACTGTCATTGCAGATGCTCTAACACAACTAACGCATATTATGCAATAGTGACAATTCTTCTTAATTGCCCCCGCAATGCAGTGATTAAAAGTTCCTTCTTCTTTTTTTCCTTCCTTTTTTTAATAAGAAAAAAGGGGCCTTCAGTTTAGGGCCAATCTATTATTCCCCGTGAAATACTGAGTTCTTGCATCCAAGCCATACTGACTTCTACTTATTTGTTGTTTACAAAGTGTGGAGACTTAGAAGTTTGAAACATTTTTCAGCCGTACAGGACAAAGTCAATCTTCGTTTTAACTCAATTGCTTAAATTTGAAGGATATCAATACATTTTAAAAGGTAATATGAAAAAGCAAGGGAAAACATGAATCAATATTGGATGTGAACGTGTAAAGCAACCTTTTCTAAGACAAAATCACACTACTTTGAAAGACCTGATAAAAGCTATTGAAACTCAAGCAAGTTGGAAAATGTTCCAAACTTGCCTTCAAATCATAACAATCAAATTTTGCATGTACAATTTATTCGTCTAGAAACACCAATGTACACATACAAATTAGGTGTTGATCTTGCAAGATTTTTTTCGGTTTCCCATTGCATCATCCACCAAGATTAATCTCCACTCGCAAATTTAAATTTGTTAGTTGTCTGATGCATATATACATTATTAGGTGTTGATCTTGGAAGACTTTTAATTTTTTTTTTACACGTAATGTCTCTGCACTACATTGAATGTAGAATAAATCCCCACCCGCAAATTTGTGGTTGTTGCTGGCTAGTGGCCACAATGGTAACAATTCGTCCCATCAAGAGCCTACTAACAAATAAGCCATTGAATCACCCCTTTTCATTTTCATTTGATCTAATAAGATTCGACTATAATGAATATATAATTATGACAATAAGAACAGTGAAAAATTACTTGAGGGAGGATGGTTGTAATGGGGCACATCAGCGGTACTGAAGCCGAGTGAGGAGGATGAAAGGACAAGGTAAAGTTACGAAATTAGACTTTATTTTTCCTTTTAGACGTCGAAAGGATATATCATTTGTACACTTTTTTTAGCAACAAAATCAGGCATTCATTTTCTCAGCATGCGGGAACGCTCCAACACGTTCATTCTCTTACAGACTATTATCATGCAAAATTAAAACCTACAATCAAAATGTAAACAAGTGCCGGATGACAAAAAAAATATTATGACAAGCAGCCAGTATAATAGTAACCAAAAAACCCATTCTAATTATAAACAGTAATAGCAGTCCAAGAAATCAAAGGACGTGAATGTCAACAGAATTAATTACAATTCATAACACCAGAATGAAAAAAACTAAAGCCACATATCTACATCTTCAATGGGAAACGCTAAATTCTTAAATCTATGTTTGTACTATGTCCGATCATCAGTCAATCACTTCTCCATCCCCTGAATTCGAAACAAGGGGACCACCCTCCTCCGAACAAGTTCCACCAGTGCCACCAACTGATTTTTCCAGTTGATCAACAAAATCAGCTTGGCTAATGCGTCTCCTGGTAACACCATCACTACAACTACTACTACCCAAAGATATCTCAGAAAGCGATACCATACCCATGGCTGATATGCTGTTTGCAATGGAGCCAACGTCCCTCACCCCACTGTAGAGACCCCTGCTTCCAGCAGCAAGCGCACACTGCGTCTCTTCACAATTGGTCAACATTGACATCAACTGTGGATTGGTTTGACTAGAATTACCAAGGAGCAGCCGGAGAGTCTCTCTTGCATTCTTCTCCACCACAGAATCAGTCTCGGGGATTAATGGAAGAGTTGGGTGCAAGGGCGTAATGCCAGTTGACATAGAAGGGCCCGCGCTCACTAGGTAACCTTGCCCAGAGGAGCAAATGTCAATAACTGGGATATGAACAATGGAATCACACATTAGAGGGGTAAAGGTTGGGATCTGCTGTGAAGTTGTCATTGACAACTGCAACCTGACCAATGGCTCGGGGAGGAAAGGTGGGAAATCCACAGAAGGAATATCGGAGAGATTAACGGGAGGCTTTGACGCCAAAAGAGCAGACGACAGTGGAGGTAAAGAAAACGATTCGGTTGATGAATTGGGCAATTGTGGGGGAGTTACTGTGTATTGCAGAGTTGATGCAACGGGAGGGCACCAGCAATAATAGGGAGAGAGAAGAGGCGAATTCAGGGAAGGAACTTGAGATGATGTGCTCAAAAAGGGTGGAAGAGTAGATGCCCCAAGTGATTCCAGAAAACTTGATGGAGGGAAAAGACTACTTCCAGTAGACTCTGGAAGCTTTGAAGTATCTGATTGATTTGAACTACATGCATGGTTTGTACTTGGTGAAGCAGCAGAAATATTATCAGTACATGAAACATGGTTTTCCCCGCGCCGTCTCAACTTCTCTTTGGTAATACTTCTCAAGGAAGACAAGTTTTTGGGCAGGCCTTCCTTAAAAGAGCTCGACCTAGGACTGAGGCTACCCTGATAAACTGGATTAGGCTTTACTCCTTGGCTGTTGTAACTGCGAGGACGTGAAGTCTTTGAGGATGACGATGCCAATTGAGCATTATGAACAAGTTGGGGATAGTTTACTGAGGAATCTGAAGTAGGGACTGAGACAACAGTACTTGTTTGAGTGTTTGTCACAGCTGAACCAACAAGATATCCACGTATATATGTTGCAAAACATTCAAGGCGGGGCTCACTGATTCCACTTAATTCAGCAAGAGAGGGCTTCCTCTTCAGTAAATCCTTCATCTACACCCAAAAGGAAGAAAGACGTGAGCAAAAGCATCATCACACATGCACATGAATATATACATGTAGACACAACAGATATAGATAGAGCGGCTCTACCTTTTCAAGCAGCTCATTCCCGAGAAGCCTAGACTTTTCTGAGCACCAAAAATAATGACTTTCACCATCTGGGAGCTTTATCAGGAAAGAACGACCAGAACTGTCTGTTGGGATTCCATCGATTGCTACAGAGGAGAAATGCAAACTCCTACTTACAGTAGACAGTCTCTCTGCACAACCATCGTCCCCAATGAATGCAATTCGCAAATCAGAAGTTGGCAAGAGGGTGAGTGTTAAATTCCCCCTATTACAGGAAAAAGAAACAAAAGTTCAGAAAGCAATAAATAATGATAATGAAGCAAGTCACGTCAACACACTAGAAACCAATTACGGCATAAAGCTAAAGCAATGAACATTTTTGCTGCAGTGGTCATACTCGTCTCGGAGAATAACTAGTACAAAGACAGGACGGCGGTGACCATGCTACCAATCACCAACAACAAAAACAAAGATTCATACATATACATATCATAATCTAGGGAAGAATATAAAATGTACTCCACTAAATCTTCCAACATTCAGTTTGAAATTTGATGTTTGATCCACGTGCAGCATTCAGCTGGATGAAATTTAAATTGCAATTTATAGCTATAAAGTTGGGGCATAACCATGATTACAATTGAAGTTAGGGATTTATCATAGATAATGTTGCACCAGTACCCAACCAATAAACACCTTTTACACAAATGATGTCTCATTCCACAAGAATGCTTCAATATGTAATACAGATAACCAAGGCACAATTGACTAGAGTAACTTTGATATGTTATAATTAATTCTTCTATGTATTCATGTAAGTTATGAATCCTATTTTTTTGCCCTTTCTTCCTCTTTCTTAATTATGGACATATCTCAAACACTGCCCTGGTGTTCATAAATAAAATTACATGCCACAAGAACAACTGTCTAAAGACCATTCATTTATCACTAACATCTTCTATAAAATTTATCTATCGTATTACCCATTTCATGTCACAGAAACCATTTCATTATTACAAAACAGGAGTCAAAGATCGATCGCCAGCCCTTAATAATAATGGAAGTGCCAGTCACACTTCTCTTTTTGAACCCCACAAACGCAAAGGAAGATACCAATGAGGTGTAGATAAAGTGTTCAGGCAGTCATTTCACCATAAATATCCTTGGAAATATATATATTGGGCAACCATTAGACAGAGAATAGTTGAGAACTTATCCAACAGGAATGTGAACAATGAGTAACAAATATCTGGCAGAGCATATATTAAATAAACTTAACAGATAATGAAGGCAAGGCAGACACTAGACAGTCCTTTACACAAATTAGTTCCTAATCAAATGACAAGTAAACCTACATAACAACAGAAATAATTTATTCAAACATTAACTATAACACGAGAGCATGAAACTACCTTTACTTCTTCTTAATTCAGAGATCAAAATAGAATACGCCCACTTTACCTACAAGTCAAAAGATATATTTATTCGGAAGGATGAACATGGTTACTGTCAATAAGCTAAAATACAGAATCCTGCAATTTCTACTTATCATTAAAAAAAAAATATTACTTGATATAATTACCAGCCATATTAAATTTCAGAGTTGAATATCATATTGCAGGATAACTATATATTAATCAATACAATAAAACCTAAATCACCTTCTAAAAAAACATTAAAAGGGGGACAAAGAAAGAAAGCATGTAGAATTATGAAAACAAATATCCAGTTAGTATTCATGATATACTTAGCATGTTAAAACATGAAAGAAATTAACTGAAAACAACTACATTGCAGCCGATTTCTTTTGCCTGGCTAGAAATCTCATGGTTCTCAGTGAAATTCTAAGAATTTACCATTTCATTCGTAACCAACATGATAAAACCATTAAACCAACCTTCATGGTGGTGTCTTCATGTCAAAATGCACCTTCTAGCTAGGAAAGGTGAAATATCAAGACGCAGTGATATAAGAATCCAGCAGGCAGTGCCGGTCATGAGATGGTTAAGACGAACAAATATGTCTGCAATTCATGTACAAGACACTCAAAATGTGCACCCTAACTACGGTTTAGGGATCAGAAGAACAATTATTCATGGTGTCACAAAACGTCATGCGGGTCAAGAATATAAACCAAAAAGAAATGCATAAAAACCAAGGTTTCAATATCTGTACCACCAATACAGGGAGTAAGTTTTAAAGATAGAGATAAACAGAAACAGATATAACGAGAGGAATGAAGACCAGTGTATATTAACCAGGAGATCTGCTCACTTGCAGGGTATATTTTAGTTAAATGTTTTGAAAAATGCTTAGCACAAGCACAGAGGACAGACACTATACAATCTGCAAGACAATCAACTAAAGGTAACATGGAGTTTTAATCAATAAGATAACATCAACAATCACACAACTTAAGACCACACACAAGTAAAAAAGATATACAGTCAGAATTAAGTGCTAAAGACTAAAGAATCTGTATTCTTCAATAAATGAGTATGTACGAGGAATCTTACAGCACAATTACCTAAAGATAACACAAAAGCACCATTACATGGCTGATGGATATTCAGTGACTACCAGAGATATTATGTTTCTTTACATGAGTGTCTAGCCTCCCCAAAAGTTGAATTGAAATTATCCCCGGCCTCTAGAAAGCAAGTGCCACAGTGCAATTGCAAATTAAAACAAAATTTCAATGACAACGTCATCCAAAACTATGATATCAGAAAATAAAATTTTGCCTTTAAAGACAGAAACCTCAAAACATGTAATGATAATGGTCCATAATGCAGACCCCTTGATACAGATTTCTGTTTAAGTTGAAGCTCATTCCAGAAAAAGGTTTATTTTATATAAAATTTAAAGGAATAATAACTCATATAATTCATATTATCGTATACGTGGATGGATCTAGCATATAGATTTTCTACAGATTCATTGATTCATCTTATTTTTGCTCAAGCTATCATCATATCCTGTTCCTTCGGGGCCGGGCAGACAGGGGGGATGGATCTATGAAAATTCACCAGTTATCACTCTTATCATAGTGTCTATTCAAAGTATCTATTCAGTCATAAATCCAGTAAACCTATATTAATACAAGTATGCACTGCTCACTCATTTTGGATAAGCATACCAATTTAATGTTGCTGTTTAGAACTAAAAGAATTACTGAAATTCTCATAGACAGAGTTAATTACAAATAAATAAAAAATGGCTATATAATATAACAATCATGAATGGATATATCCAAGACATAACAAACTTGTAGAGATAGAGATTCAAATTATATTGCACGTAAGCTACCACAGGTATAACAGGGTAGTGACCAAGTATTTGCAACTACCTTGTACCAGTTGGACACAGGAGAGTCCCTTGTTTGTTGATCTTTCCAACGCGAATAGAAACAAGCGGAATACACAAGCACCTGGCTAGAATACCAACTTCCGATGGCTCAAAATGCTGTTTAATGAACACAAGAAATTAAAGCATAAGTTGAATAAAAAAGGATAATAAGAAGTAAGACAATACACCAGCACCTTCCAAATAATAACAACCCCCAAGCTCCATCCATGTTTTAATTAGCAGCTAATTTGCCGAAAAATTTGCCTTACGTGTCATTATAATGCACAAACTCAATATATGCCCACATATAAATACAATTTCTGATTAATAAGCAACCTTACCTGACTGAGATGAGCCAACAGACGATCTTCGGCCGAACCACCGGAGACATTCAGCTTTAGCAAAGGCGTCAACCTCTCATCAGCGCGACAAGCCCCCATAACATGCATATCCAAGGCCTGAAGCCACCTCATAACCCTATCTTCTCGATCGCTCCGTTGAAGCAACAGATCTCCATCACCTTCATCCACGAGAATATTAGTCAGACGCTGTGTGAGACCGATTTCATTATTAGATCCATTATTATTGTGCTGCGATTCTCCCGAATTCGCAGAACTCCTGATTGCATAGGTTTCACCAACGCTTGAGGATGCACCAACAGATGATGAATCGGTGGATTGATCTACCCGATCGTTAGCATCGATGTTGTGTTCATTAATAGGCTGTCGATTTTCAGGGTTCGTCATTATAAATCTAGAATAAATTTTGAATTCGCAACAATATCAGAAAACCAAACTTGTTCTCCCTCCAAATTTGGGAATTAATCCGTGGAATAGTTTAAAACGTCCAAAACCCAATCGCTATTTCTTAAAGGATAAACAATCAAACACGAGATTTGACGAAGATCAATCAAATCTGCTTATCAAACACGTGAGCGAGCCTCGGCAAGAAAGAGATTTAAAAAAGAAATATCTCCGAACAACACAACTGCAAAAATTAGCGATAAGGAACGTGTGGGGGGTAAGATTATATAGGGAACCTCCCTACCCTATGGACTCCAAAAGAAGGTTATGAAATAGGGTTTGGAGTAATTTTGGGGTCCGAGAGCAGTTGTATCGTCGACGCGTGACGGACGTCAGCCTAGGCTCCAGGTGGCTCCCACAGATCATCTCTTGAACCAATGGCGGTATTGTTTTGGTTCCACGTCATCCATTGACCGACTATCTCGCATTTTATCTGCTGTTGCTAGGATTGAACCGAAATAAGTGTTAAGATCAAATTAGATCAGATTAATTTGATTTCGGTCGGTCCATTTAGTTTAGGGCTTTAAGCGTTTTTCTTAATTTATTTTTTTGAAATTTTTTTATAATATGTCATGTATTTCTAAAGCAAATCTCTAATATTATCAAAACAAGTATAAACATGTAAAATTTTCATACAGATATCACATACAACATTAAAGTATTTCCAAACTAAAATCATTGTAAATTTATTAATACACTATTCAAATATTTTTAACAAATAAAGGATCTTACAATCTTTGCTAAGTAAATTTGGCAAACAAATCCTAACTAAAACTACCACAATCTATCAAAAAATTCAGAACTTGAAAATATATATTTACATTTTCCATCATACATATATGCAGTAAAAACCCTACGTTTAGCAAAACTAAACATAAATTATAAAATAATTATAAAGGACATTTATGAGTTTATACTTAATATAAATGACCATCTTCTTAGAGGCTTAGTTTAAAGGACAACTTTTGTAATAAAAGATAATCTTTTTTAATCAAGGATAAAATATTACTTATTTTATTATTCTAATTAATTAAGTTGAATTCCAATTCTACCTTTCTTAAAGATAAATACAAGAAAATAAATATACTATTAAATTCAAAATTAAATCAATAAAAATAAATTCAAACAAATTCAAAAACATATCATAAGAAATTCAAAAAAGAAGATAACATAAGGCATATTAATAAATTCAAACCAATTCAGACATAGACATTTTACTAAACGGTTAGACACAGACATTGTACCATTATTATTTCAATCATATTGTATTAGTTGTTTTCAATAAGGCATATTAAACATTACCATTTTAAATATATTGTATTTTTTATCAGTTCAGACATATTAAGTTGCATTTTTTCAATTTTTTATCAGACATATCAAGTTACATCATTTCCCTATGGGTCTCACATGGTGGAGTTGAGAGAATCTTAAAAAAGTGGTGAAGAGAGAGTTTGAGGTTGGAAAAGAGAAAAAAATACATGTGAAAGACTTGGTAAAAAGGAGAAACTTAATAGATAAAGAAATAATTTGCAGAAATAGAGCTTGTTGATATATTATGAATTCCGTTAAATATGTTACGACCCTTTAGACATTTTAATTTATATCTTTTCAAATTCTTCTAAAGTTGTTGTTTTTTTTTTCTAGTAGAAATATTAAATTATATGTTTTCAACAACACAAGACTTTATGACTATTATAGGACACATGTTTATGTACAAGTTTTTTTTAAAATAAAAAACAAATAAAACTTTGTCTTAATACCAATTATTCTTAACTTACATCTAAATCAAAGTTGAATATTATTAATAATTTAATCTTGTAGAACATAAGCATAATAGTCACCATTATAACATGAATACATGGTATTATGTAAAACTAGGAGAGCATGTCCCTACCATTTGTAAACAAGTTGACTAATCAAGTAAAAAATCACCCTGCAAGCTCATACGCACTAATGAGAAAACTCCATATGCAATTGTAAGAGGTCAATACAAGAGAATTGGGCATAAATAACTAGTATATGAGCCCAATTGGCCAAGCTTAAAATTGACAAAAACCAATTAACTGAACCGATCCTGACCCTTTTGGCTCGATTGACGCTGTATTAAAACTAACATGTTGGTTTGGTTGACGTTAAAATCATACGGTTCGGTTAACTAGACCATGCACACCCTTAGATTATGTAACTGAAAATAATTTTAGAGACGAGCTCTATCGCTTACTTTTGTTTTACATCCAGAACCTTGGCTTAAGGTTTATCTCCGAAGAATCATTTCAAAATTGCGTGATGTATGTTCCACAATAAACGTGTCATGTACTACCACTTAAAATTGATTATTTATACGCCATAGGTAAATCCTTTTAACTTCTAAATGTTATTTATAAAGGTGCTTACACCAAGGTTCATACGCATCTAATGGATTTTGGTTTTTTACATGCATGTAATTGACAAATGGGGATGATTTTATTCAATGATCGAACGGATCTAAATCTGAGAATGTGGCTTTGCATCAACACTAATCGCAGATTAACGCATCTAGGTATGCTTTCGGAAAATGATCTGTTCGTATTGACATAAATCATTCTCAAGAGTCATGATCATTACGTGTCATAATTATTTACGGTACGTGCTCTACTATATTTTGGATATAATATTCATTATTAACTCTTCAATGTTGTTGTTTTGAATATATGGTTTCTAATTGTATGTCTCAATGGTATATGTTATTTTGTTAATAAACCAACAATCTATAATGCTTGAATGTAATCATTTGTTTCGATAACATTTATCATAGGAATTCAAATTGACTTAAGTTTGAACTACGCCTTTAAGTTTTCGAAATTTTCAAATGGCTGAGCCCATCTTAGCTAGTATATTTCAAAAAAAATCTTATCTTGTTAGTTGACCTTTTGATAATATTTCGGTTACTTGTTTCGTTTGAAATTTGAAATTAAGTTTTCTTCTTTTGATCGGTTTGAATTTTGTTTTTATTTTGTTTCCAACTAATTTTATTATTTTAATTTATTTAGTTATTATTTATCTTTAATAAGGGTAGTTTAGGAAAACACTCTAAATTTTATTATTAATAAATAAAATTATGTTTTGTCCTTATAATTAAAGTTGTCCTTTAAACTAATCCAAAAAAAATGTGTCCTTTATTGGAAAGAGAGTGTGACATTTGTCTTTTAAAATAAAAGCCCCAACAGAAATTCAAACCATGCACACCCCTAATGATAGGGGAGGGGGATATTGAGAGTGAAATTTGAACCCTTGCTACTCAAAGGGCGAGATAACAACCCGATGAACCCTTGTACGCGTGTAAGAGAGAGAGAGAGAAAGATTTACCAGCAACACCGATAGTGACTTCGAGCATGGGATTGACGAGATTAACAGGATCGGCAAGAGCGGGATCGATTGGTGTAGAAGGTGAAGCCTTGGACTACGGACGGGGACGATCGACGACGGGGGAGAGAGAGGGGGTTTCAATGAGGGAGAGGGAGAGGAGAGCGGCGTGGGTGAGAGATAGATTGAACGACTTATTTTAATTTAGGGTTTAATTTTAATTTTATATTATTAATATATATTTAAAGGAGAAGGATTTTAAGAGGACCAATTTTTTGGTCCTTAAACACGGACCAATCAATTTAAGAGGGTAAATGGATGAATTTTTTAATGAAACTTGGTGAAAATGATCTCAATGATTAAACTCCACCAAATTTCATTGAAAAATTCAATCGAGAAGAAGGTTAACTAAAAAATTGATATATATGCACTTTTTTTGTCGTTAAAATTTAAAATGTTTAGCTAACCCACTTCCCGGTTGAATTTTTTGATATAATTTGGTAGAGATAATCTATTAATCATGGAGATCATTTTCACCAAGTTTCATAGAATAATTCATCCGTTTACCCCCTTAAAATGATTGGTCCGCATTTAAGGACCAAATAAATGGTTCTCTTTAGATCCTTCCCCTATATTTAATATATATATACGTATATAATATAATACCGGTCCAACCGAAGCTTTAAAATTTAAGACTGAAGACCGAACCGAACTGTTCCGGTCCTTTAAAATTTGGACCAAATCAGACCGAATTCAAATGGTCCGATCCAAATCGGTCCATTTTTCGGTACTGTTCATTCAGTTTGGCAATCCGGTTCAGTTTCTGAACACCCCTAAGTATAACCAAAACAAGATATCGCATTAGTTGTGGCGATACATAATTGATACTTACATCCCCGTTACAATATTATTAATTTTTTGTTTTTTTATACAAGCCCCATTACACTATTTTATTTTTATATAATTAAAAGTGGTGGCATTTATATTCACAAAATACTTAATAATACTCTTACTTTCATTTAAATTTTTTTTTAAATAAGACATGGAAAAACCCCAACAAATTTTATTAAATAATCAAAGGTTTTTACAACGCAAATTAAAAGGCCCACACCAATCAATCTTAAATAAACCCTGAAGATGTTTAGGAAGATTTTCCCACTTGTTGTATAAAATCTCATTTTTTGCTCTAAGCCCCATGTTATGACAATGATCAGCTATCGTATTACTTTATCTAAAAGTATGCTTTAGCTCATAACTAATGGTCCATAGTCACTTTCTTGCAAATTGTCTGAACCATTCTCTATATCAACTATAATATAGCCGTTGGAAATTCATTCGGTCTTTGATAACTGAGTAAGATGTTACTCGATTATTGAAAACTGGGTATAAGCATATATGCTCGATATTTAAGGGCCGATTATTGAAAGCTTTTGGAACTTGGAACTTGCAAATTGCACTTGCTTTAAGATATGTCATGCAAGACGGTTCTTTAAAGGAGCGTTTCTTTGATATTGCGAGTGTTGAAAATTCATCGGCGATTACACTTAAAAATGAGATATGTGCTATTCTTGCTCGGTGCAATCTTCCTATTCAAAATATACGAAGCCAATGTTATGACGGTGCAAGCAATATGCATGGTGAATGGAATGGCCTTCAAACATTATTTCTGAAATATTGTCCATTTGCTTATTATGTATATTGTTTCGCTCATCAACTTCAACTAACATTAGTCCCAGCGGCAAAAGATAAAGCCTAATGTTTGGCAATTCTTTTCTCATCTGAATTATGTTGTCAATCTAATTACGTATTCCCCAAAATGTGTTAGTGAGTTAAAGTCAGCACAAAAAACTGAGGTTGAGAATATGTTAGCTATTAATGAGCGCCAATCTGGTGATACCGAGTTTCATAAGTTTTCTACCCTTACTGAATTATTCCGAGTACTAGTTTTAAGAAGAAAGTTAGAGCATTATACTATGCTTCACATATTGATTCGTCTTGTATTGACCCTTCTTGTTTCTACAACAAGTACAAAAAGAGCATTTTCCTATATGAATGACATCAAAACAAATTTACACAACTTAATGGGGGATGTAGTTCTTGCCGATTGCATCCTACTGAACATCGAGCGAGACCTTAGTTTGAAAACTAATTTAGAGTCTGTAATAGATGAATTTGAATAATTAAAAACTAATCGAGCTCAACTTTGTTAAATATTTTTCGTTATGTATAAACTTAAATATTAAAATTATGTTATTAAATTTTCTTTTCACTATATGGCTATACTTTCGAAAAAAATTATGATTTTTTTTGTCTGTCACTATTAGCCTACCCCTCGGAAGAATGTTGGGTCCGCATCTGCCCATAAATTTAACCAACAATATATGTTCAAAAAAATTTGAACTAACAATACATCTATTCATTAAACTCTCTCTTATTTGTCTTGAATTTAGGTTTTTTGTGAATATTTATATTTTTAATTATTCAGCTGATTAGTATGCTTTTTTCTTTTTTAATAATGAAGTCTCTGGGACTGCTTTCATGCAATTTGATTAATTCTCGCTCTTGAAATGATGGTGATCCACTAGCCACCATAATGTTTTTGTAGTTTTCAAGACTCGACTTGAAGAGCTCCCAATCAAACATAGTATGATTACTGGGCCACTCTTGGTGCTTTGACTAGTACACTATTTGTTAAGACCACTCTTTTCTGAATCTGGCCATCCGAGCCTAAGCTCTCAATTTATTTATTTATAAAAATAGATTATTATTCAATCAACAAGTTAACCAATTCCATTAAAGTTTAGAGACTCTTCCAACCACAATGGGGGTCTTTAAGCCAAACAATATCATATAAGATATTTCTAACATATCTTGCTAATGAATGAGCTACTGAGTTACCTTCCCGTTTAGTAAAAGAAAAGGAACAAGACTGACAAGATTGAACCAAAGAAATGATATCGAAAACTATTACACCACCATTAACCAATTTAGTCTCCTCATTTTCTAGAGCTGTACAAATTGCTAAATTGTCCCCTTCCAATTCAATATCTCAAAAACCCACCTTGAGTGCAAAACGAAGAACCTCGAATCTCGTATATAATTCCACTATCTCCACGCTGTTAATATAATCACAGCGTTTACTAAGCCCTTCTAAGAACTCTCCACTTGAATTTATCAATACAACACCAACAGCAGATCCTTATTCGCTCACCAACGCATCGAAGTTCACTTTGAACAATCCTTCACAAGATCTATATTGCGGAACCAAGTTAAGCGGGAGATCCTGAGTCAAACAGAACTCACAGAGCAGGTCTTCAACTTTATTTATAATTTCTCCTGCATCCCGCAATTTACCTCTATACACAAACAAGTTCCTACGAAACTATATCATCCAAGCAATATAGAAAATAAGACTAGCAGCTTCCCCTCATTCTTTATGAACATATTCAATCTAATCTACACCATTTGAGCATCCTCATAAATCTCATCATCGCAAAACCACTGATGTATACCATATCGGATATACAACCGCACAATCTCAAATTGAATGGACAATTGATTCCGATTTTGCGTTACATAATGAATACTTTGATGAAGTCGCTAATTTTCGTTTAAACAAATTCCCAAAAGTTGGTAAAGAATTTGACCAAACTCTTCACAAAAAATTCTTAATTTTGCCAGGGATAATGGCATTCCAAAAACTTTAAAGGACTTTTCAGCACTGTCGATGAGATGCCCTCCCCACTTCGTGACCGCGAGGCTTGCAAACATATAGTTCTTGCAAATTAGTATCCACTATTTACTGAATAAATCCCAATTCTATCACAATGCCACACAACTTTGCATCTATCACATAAATCAGAGAAAACCTTCTTTTTTGACCAACCACTCAAATTTTAAAGATTGCTAAAGTTTCATGCCCTCGTATATAATTAATTTTTAAAAAAAAACAATATTTAAAAAGCAAGTAATGTAATAATTTAGTGCTATAATTCAAATTTCGTTGTTTACGTTATACGTTAAACTTCTTTTTAAATTGAAAAACAAAAATCTAACATAGTTTTTGATGAGGTAAAAACTAGGGGTGGATTTTTATACCAATATTAACATATTAACCCGTACCATACCATACAATTATCAAAGTGTACCGAATTTTAGTAATGGTGTCGTACTGATCGGTATTTGTACCGTACCGAAATAGTATAGTGTGGCATTGATATTGAAAATCAATACCGATGATATACTGTACCATACCAAAATTTTGATATGTACCTTGGTATATTGTACTGCACCATACCAATTGTATCACTTAATACCAAATACCATGACATTTAGATTTTAGATAATTAGAGAAGGGACGGTCTAGATTTGGTGTTTGTTTAGCTTTACTTTCCTCTTTTTTCTTTTTTCTTTATCTATTTTTAAAGATTAAAAGGTCGTTATAGTTTTGTTCTAGTTTGTCAACTCAATGAATGGTAAATTTGTTTCTTTAATTGAATTAGTTTGCTAAGCCACTAACTTTGTTTTTGTTTATGTATTAGTCGATTGGTTTCAATTTTATTTTCCTAACCTATATATATGGAAATGGTTGACAAGTAATTGGTGCCACGGATTTTCATATGCCAAGTAAATCTGAATGATTTGGAGGCATTTTGTGCAATCCTAGAAAATTTTGTTCTTGTTTTCTTTCTTCTTATATTAAAGGACTTTTTATAACTACTTTTAGGTTGGCTTGGTGTGTGTTCAGAAAAAATAAAAGGAAAGAAAAAACTAGACTGGATTGGAAGGAAAGTTGATGGATAGGTTTTCCTTTGTAACATTATTTGACCTATTTAGATTTAAAATATTTGTGTTCAAAAATTAGGTTCAAGAGGTTGATGAGTTTAAGTGCTTGATTTTGAAGAAAAAAAATGTATTGTAGATTAATGGTGGATTTATTATATTTAGATTTATGGAGAATATATTAATCTATACCAAATAGTCCGAACCCTTGCATTAAGCATCTATAGTTTGGTAAACCTTTCAAGTGTTACAAATTATTATAAAATTTATATTACAAAGTATTGAAGACACTAAAATTTTTCGTCAAGAGTAAGTGTCCAATACACTTACAGAAAGTGTTAGGCACGAGAATTAATAAAGGTTATGAACACTCATAAAAGTATGTGAGTGATTAAATTATAAGTGTTTTTAACACTTAGAGATAACATTTGCAAGTTTTGAAAACATTTACATATAAGGTTTTTTTGGTGTTGTGCTCACTGTTTCTTGTGTGTGCCCACAGTTGGAATTGGTTTACAAAAGCCCGTTGTTTTTTTTTTCCTTTTTTGTATTTTGTTGGCTTGATTTTTTTTTGTAATCTACCATACGATACTGTAACATACCAAATTTTTTGGTATACCGAAAATTTTAATACAACAGTGGTAATAGATTTCAACGTACCAAATTTTTGGTACGATATATGGTACGCTCGATATGGTACGGTATTATACCAAATTCACCCTCAAGTAAAACAATTACTTTACCTCAAGACCAATCACAGGAGGACACGTGGTTACCTCTGCTAGCGTATGAAAGCATAGCCAAGAGAACTAAATCCCAAAGTCACGTATCCAATCTAGCTTGTGGAGATATTATAGTAATATTTAATCTACGCCTAAGGTCACAGGCCTCAGGCCTTGACCTCTAAAGCTTTTTCACCGAGATGAAACCAACAGTGCCTAACTACTCAGTTAGAGTGGTTAAAGAAGGCATGAATGACTGATATCAACCCTGTAGAAGGCACATATGCTCTCTTAACTACATTAAATTCATATCAACTGCATTTAATGCTCCAGATTAAGAGTAGAAGCAAGATGGTCCATTGAGCATATAGCAATGATGGAAGAGTGGCTGAAAGTGTTGCTACATACTTACTGGACATCTTCTCTTATACATATATAAGGAAGCATTTACTTCCCTCAACCATCAAGCTTTGACAGAACCACAAGGCAAGAAAATAAAGTTAGAGAAGAAAGAAACGAAAGATAAAAGTCTAAAGCACCCATATAGAGCTCCTGGTCCTAGTGCATTTAGACCTAGAACGGTATATAATTCTTCCAGTTATGGTATTATGAGGGTAGAATAGTCAATGAGACAAAAACATGTTTATAATCGGAATCGTTCGTTATAGTACAAAATAGCTCCGAGCTACTGGCTCTATTCACAATAGGAGAATTAACCCATATACTTATAAAGGGTAAACATCATCTATACATTATTATCTTATCCTCTTTTATCCAGTTATCACCAGCGTATCACGCGTCACGTTATTTCAATAATTATCCAATTATTTGATTGTGCGGTTAGAAATAAACGTTTTTCTAAATTTTCACACCAATAGTTTCAATAATCTAAAATGGCTTCCATTATATAATGCTAAATAATCTATTACAATATAAAATTAGTTTTAATTAAATAACTCCTATTAATAATATAAATGCATGCACAACGTGAGCATACGAGAATGAATGTTCCAATCTTAATATAACATTAATAAAAAGGTCAAATGTCAAGAAAAGAGTTTTAATATAATCTAAAATGCCGATTGTTTTTCTAAAACATAATAAAATAGAGAAACAACCACATAAAAAATCAACCCCCACACCTAAAAGAAGAAAAATGTAAAGATGATATATTATGATGGAGGACGTGCTTGGTTTGCCGAGGTAAGCCTACTATATAGCAAATGCTCCCCATATCATAAATATAGTCTCACTCACTTCGAATTAAGTACTTTTTAAATATATATATATATATATATATATATATTAACATATTCAATGAATATGAAATGAATTATTTTCTTATTATTCTGAATTTCACGGTACAATGATTATTTTTCAAAGGGTAAATTTCATTTTGCGCACTTAAACTATTATCCAAATAGTACTTTTGTAGCGTCTCGTATTTTGTTTCTGAGCCAACTCTCCTCTTCAACCCGGTTAAGGCTTTATTGTTGTTAGATCGTGAACATTGGATTCGAGCCTCTTGTATTTAACCCAACACCTCTAACATGTCATATTAGGTATATTAAGTTTGTGAGATCAATCATTTCATTAGTCGGGGGATCCGAATCGAAAACGGGAAGTAATCGCGTATTTTGAACTTTTCAAAAAAAATAATTTTTACCCAACTTTGAGGGGCCATAACTTTTTCATCCGAGGTTCAAATGACTCCCAATTTGTGGCCACGTTTTCATCTCAATCCTCTCTACAACTTTTGTGTTTCTACCAAAATCCAAATCACACTCCTTAGTGGTCAAATTAGCTTGCAAAGTAAGCAAATTGTTGAAATCTGGTTGTTCGAAACACTTCGGCAGAGCGCTGTCTTTAGTGAATTTATGGGAATTATCCATCTAGAATTTGAGAAACCTTCCTCTTAGAAAGTTGTAGATCTTTGAATTATCTTTCTGTGTATATAAAGATCATCTCAATCGGAGTTCCGAGCAAGAAGTTATAACCAAAATGCTAACAGCGCTCCAAATTCAACCATTAGTCGACTGATGGGGTCCTGAACACAATTATAAAGCCAAAACAAAGCACATTCTGTCCCTAACTTATACACCAACCTTGAGAGCTTTGATAGGGTGATTGGGGGGTTATTTTGGGAGCATTTGAGAGGGTTTGATCACCTTTACGTATGATTCACCATTTGAATCATCACCATCACCATCATCATCTTCCTCTTCAATTCATTTCCTCCATTAATGAGGGTTTCAAGCTCTACTGTGGGGATTTCACAATTTCTCGGACGACAGCTCGATCCACCGCTTTTAACCTCAAGGATTTTCTTGATTGAGGTGGGAACAATAGTATTAAAGTTTATTTTCAAAGATTATACCTTTAATCAACATTTTCATACAAGTTGGGAATTTTTTTATACGAATCGGACTAATACGCATTCCTGGGTTTTGGGTATGAAATTTATGATTATAATTGTTGGTTATCACTCATTATTGTTAGTATTTCATGATTTCATAAGAATGTCTCACATGTAGTTGATTTATCACAAACCCTTGTTGCTGGTCGCTAGCGCGCAGGTGCGTATAAGTTATTGGGTAAAATATAATGTTGATACGCACTAGATATGGGGTGATATCAATAAGATGAACCATGTTATGTCTTAAAATAGTATATACAACCCTTATACACATTGTTAGATACATGCATATATGGATATCTAATTATGGGTTTAATGTGTGATATTATTGTTGTGTTTAAGCCATCTATTAGCATATGCGAGGTTTATATGACACCCACCAATCTGAATCTGTATTGAGCCAACTTCCAAATAGGTTTTTGAATAAGTTATATCTTGAAATCATATAGAAAGTCTTTAATGTAAACCAATAGCTAGTGATTGTGAATCTTACTTGGCTTGGAGCCGATCAAGTGTTTTGTTATAAAACTTATGGATGATATTCTTAACTAAGCCAATAGTTAACAGACTTAGCAAATCGAGTTTAAGTACGAAGACAATATCACTATGTAATCTACGATATATATACACACAAGTTATATATATATGCATATAAGACATGTACATATATTTTGAAATATATATTCTTATGGTTTATACACGTTTGACAATTTTATTATATTTACATGTGAATGAGATTTCTTATGTGATATTTGAAAAAGTAAGTTTGATATATGTATATATATATCTTCACTACCAAAAGTCTTGAAGGGCACATGTATGTTATATACGAATCAAGAGGTGTATATCTATATGTGTGTGCTTGTGTACTATGAATAAGTATATTCTTTGGGAGAATACTTTATATTGATTTCTTGGTTTTGTAAGGCACTAATGGTCCACGGAGTTGATCTAGCCTTGGTGACTACATACACTGGTCCGCGTAGAGGGACCCCGCTATTTTAGCAGCATACTTTATGATCCATGTAGAGGGATCCCGCTTTGAGAGCGGCATACTCTATAGTCCAGCTATGGGGACTGCGCGAGGCGCTATACCCTGTATATCTAGGTGATCCACGGGGGGACCCAGCCTTGGGGGCTGCATACCTTAGCCTTGGGGGCTTAGATCCGGATCACAGTACACTGTAGAAAAAATCCTAAATGTTGGAGATGAGATAGACAGATATGAGTTAGATTGACTTCAGATTATGATTAAAATATTAGTGCCTATGTTTATTCTATGACTATATTTTCTTATGATAGTTTATTTATATCGTGAGAGTATTTATTTTATTACTACAATTTTTCTTATCTCGAGAATACTTTGTTACAGTAATACTTTTGTACCTTGATAATATATTCTTATCATGTAATCGGGGTCTGGATAGCATTTGACATGCATATCATATAAAATGGTTTCATTGCATGGATATCTATCATATGTTATAGAAATGGTATATATATGTATGCATGATATCAATGAAACTATTTTCATCTTAATGCATCGTATGCATGATTTTTAAAAAGTATTTTTATACAAAAACCCTTATAGTTTTCACTGAGCCCATGTTTGGCTCACTCCCATTTTCTAACAGTTTTGCAGGCACTCCCTTAGGATTGGTCAACCACGCGATAGAAAACCTTTGATGACCGTATGAGTTTGTGGTCGTCCGTGGACGACTTGTATCTCATGAGCTATATATATTAATATAGGTTGTACAATTTGTATTATTGTTGTATTCAATTTTATATATAAGTGATGTCCAAGGCCTTTTATAAATTATTGGGACCTCGTTGGAGAAATTGTTGTATATTGAACTGCTTGATGATTTATGACTTCAAAAGTGTGGAGTTTTGTTTCTAGTTAAACTTTCTTTATAACTTACAGGTTGGTTTTATTGAAAATACAAACTCCATATACCGAAATTTTCTAAAAATGCGGCCTTATTTGTAATTTTCTATTATATCAATTCTAAGTTATACATTTTAAACCGCCGTCGCGCACGGCACTGTGATTAACTGGGTCTCGGAGGTCTAAATCTCATAACGAGATTCGAGGCGTCACAACTTTGCCTACTAAACTATTAATTTTAGTAATTTTTACTATAAATTATTGATTTTGTTGCATTTTACCTCAAATTGCTAACATGGTTAAAAAATAGACAAAATTTAAGGGCAAAATTGGAAATTTATAAAAGGTAAATAGAACTTTGCCCCCTGATCTATTGTCTAAGTAATACTTTGCTTATCAAGTAGCAATTTTTACCACTATTGTTAATTTTGATAAACTTTACCCCAAGTTGTTGACTGGGTTAAGAAAACAGTGGGAAGTGCAACTATGGAAATTTACATCTAATAAACTTTCACCTCTCTTCGACGATTCCTCTCTCTAAGCACTACCTCTTTCACGATTCTCTCTAGGAATCACCATATCCACCTGTCTCACCGGAAACTCTCCCATCCATTAATGGCAACCACAGTGGTGAATTAAATTTGAACTTATTTTCTCAAATTTTCTTTAATTTCTTGCAATAAATCTAAGCCATTTTTTCTTAAAAAATATTTAAACATATTAGTAAAAACTCTATAAATTAATAAGGACGGGACAGTCCAAGTTTATTAATTAAACATGGTTTTAATTCATTAATTTATCGATAAATTAATAATATATTAATTTACCTCAATATTTGTGTTTTCAATATTATTCTCTTAATCTTCTTTACATTTTATTTTTTGTAAACTTAATTAAGTAAATTATATGTTTTTAACCCCGTTAACATTTAAGATAAACTGTAACAAATTTAGTTGTTTGTAATAAAAATTATTAAAATCAATAGTTTGGTAAGCAAAATATTACTTGGACATTAATTTAGGGGGTAAAAATGCAATTTCACCTTTGTAAATTTACAAATTTGCCCTCAAATTCCATTTATTTTTTAACTCCGTTAACAGTTTGAAGTAAACTACAAAAAAATCAATAGTTTATAGTAAAAATTACAAAAATTAATAGTTTAGTATGCAAAGTGTTACTTAAAAAATAGTTTAGATATGTAAAATAAAATTTACCCTTTTTCAAATATAAAATGAGACTATTAGTTTCATATAATTTTATATATCTAAATTCAAAACTACTATCGTCAACATAATGAATTGTTTTGTTGATAAAACATGGCACGTTCTGATCAGACTGATCCCAAGTGCAATTGAAAAACTCTGGAATCACCGTTTTGACTCAATAATTTCTCCAACTTGAAGATATTCCAAAACAAAAGTTGCGAATACCAAGTTAGGAGTTAGGACGGATTAATAATAATTTGAGGCCAAGTCGAAATCAACCAGAATATAATTGATGGTACTGAAGCAACTGCACTGGCAGCGACAGTTAATCAGCTAAACCTAAAGGTGTGACACTGTGACTTCTTCTCAATGTGTTGTAATATTGATTCCATAGTTGTACGTTCATAATCGATTAAAACAAGAAACCACAATTTCTTAATAAACACCAGCTATGGTTTGGTAAAAATATTACTTAAGCTCTTTCTGTCCCCACTAGGATCCTATCAGCAACAGACTCTCGCTCGCTCTCTCACATGCCTGATTGTGTTCACTTGCTCTTTTTAGCTTCTTTTGCATAATCATTTACTAGTCCTTCAACGTCTTTCCAGAACAGACCCTCCACCAGAACTCCCTCCTTTGTGAACCTACAACCATGTCCAATCACAATTGAATGAATGCAACATTTCAAAACCCCAACAACATAAAGACAATACGCATACACACACACATATATATATATCTATTGTCTATGCATATTTATCATCTTACCCCTTAAACATGGTTTCCCCTAACATTGAAATATCAAATCAAATAATCAATACTAATTCCCCCCCCCCCCCCCCCCCCACACACACAAAGCACACACCCAATCTTTGCTCTTCCACAAACTCTCTCTCATCAACCTTTTAAAGTGTTGTAACTTTTACGGCAAATTTTAAAAAACTAAGACAGGAGTACAGCGAAGGACACATTTATAAATATATATAATCATATATATAATAACGGGGAGGGTTCAACTTACATCTAGTGTAAAATAAAGAAATTTTACACCCATCCGCAACTCTCTCAATTTCATAATCCATACCCTTCAATTAGTTAATTATTATAGCTAAAAAATGCACAAGTACCTCATCATAATCATATTATTAGTTGAATTATGAACCTTACAAAAATTGAGTAAAAGTAAGTATAGTGATTATATGGTTACAAATATCATATTGATTTGAAACTTTGCATGCATACAAAAATAGCTTATCTAACAGCGGAATTAATAAATTATGAATATGAGAAAAAGTTACAGATGAGTGTAAAACTTCTTAATCGTAAGACTAGTATAACTTGAACCATCCCCATATAATCGTATGCATTATGCAAAATCGTATATCCAAAAAAAACTACTATCAAGAAACCCAACCTATTTCTTTCAAAAGGAAAAACATGGACTGATTTAAGTCAGGAAAGATGAGACGGTCAATGACGATGAGAGGACTGCATTTAAGCAAAGTCATATATCAAAATACCACTACTACCAAGAAACCCAACCTATTTTTTTCAAAAGCAAACACATGGGTTGATTTGTTGTCGCTTCAGCTCACAAATATATATAGCAGAAGGGAGGATAACATACTTGTAACAGTGAGAAGACCGAAGAAGAGAGAGAGTCAGGAAAGATGAGATGGTCAATGACAATGAGAGGTCTGCGTTTATGCGGCATTGAGAACATTAGCGCTAGGTTTTTTTTATTTTTAATTGATTATTTAAGTTGGGATGTGAATATATCTTGTGTAAATATCTTTTAATTTAATAAAAGAACCCAAGTATTCTTAAATATTACAAATTGACCCCTTTTAAAAAAAAATTGTTACCTAGCCGTGTCCAAGGAGTACCTACACAGCTGTACCCATGTCCTAGCCGTGTCCAATGTCTTTCAAATACCTATTATATCCGACGCCATTTTCGTACCCGTACCCATGTCCACGGCATGTCCAAACAGCCAAACAGGTACTTTGTCCAAACTGAAGTACCGATGCTTCCAAGAATAAAATTTATAGTTTTGAAATCTACTAATTGACACGTATAAAAGAAGATCTACTAATCAATCTTCAGATGTTTTGTCGTGTAATTTTTTCATAAGCTCTTGTATAATAAACTTGTGTAAATATATATTTTGTGTAATTATTTAGGCATTGGGAATCTATTTTGCATTTAATGCTAGTTTTATGGTGCATAAGGTTTATCTGATTTAATTAAAGTTTAATTTGTCTTTATTATTTGCCGTGTCATTTTATATGGTACGCTTTTTTTTTTTTCTGTTTCAACACGGGCAATACCTAGTATATAATTATACTAGTTATGGGCACACACGCAATGCATGTGTATGTCTTATTCTCGTTCTCATTCACGTGTAAAATTTGGCATAAAGTTATTGATGGCTTGGTGTAAACAAGGAAGTTCTACACCTGCCAATCTTTTTTTCTAAACTTCATAATTCATCAATCTAACTGTTGAATTAGATAATATAGATAGACTTGCATAGAGAATACCATTGGGTAAAAATATATATGGTGAAGGTTCAACTTACACCTGGTGTAAAACAAGGAAGTTTTACACCCGCCAATAATTCTTTCTTAACTTCATAATCTATCAATCTAACCATTGAATTAGATAATATAGAGAGGGTCACAGAGAGAGACGTACCATTGGGTAACACTTTTGGTGAGTTCCACCGGTGGCTTTGCAGATATTGATTGTGGGTCAGAACTTGCTATGGTAAGCGTATACATATCAGAGAATCTTGGCAACTTGGAAGAAACCACCAAGCCAGTGCTGTTAAAGGATCCCTGTTTAAAGAAAATAACTGCTGGTAAATGGGAAAGGAAACCAGTGTTCGGGTAATTTCAATATCTTTAAAAGATTTAACAGATATTGCATGTGCAGGTCAACTGGTAATCTGGTATTTAACAGAATGACACAAAATAAGGAAATATTAGACTGCAGGTATGAAGGTTACAACTGCCCCTTGGTGTCATCTATAATATTTTTCTTTTAGCCGACAAAATTATGTTATCTTTGTAATGTACCATCATTTACTGACAGATATTGCATGTGCAGGTCAACTGGTATTTAACAGAATGACACAAAATTAGGAAATATTAGACTGCAGGTATGAAGGTTACAACTGCCCCTTGGTGTCATCTATAATATTTTTCTTTTCGCACCATCATTTACTGAACGTCTAGTCAGAGGCGAAAAACCTCAAGAGTCTCACCCAAAAAAGATGGCAAGTGATCTTACTGATGTTTTCAAGAGACTTTGTTCACAAGGGTAAACAAAGCTCTGGCCTTCATATATTCCATCAGGTTCTGTTACCATAACAAAGTTCGGTTGCCCCTTTGGAGATGCACTACAGGAAGTAACAAACTTGTGTCTTCCCATGTGGGGAGAAACACATATACCCCATATACCCACCCAAACCACCCCCCCCCCCCCCCCAAAAAAAAAAAAAAAGAAAACGGATAAAACAACAGAAAAAAAATTAGATTACAACCATTCAAAGCCGTCCGTGTACCTATAAAGCATCGACAAACCTAACTTTTCCAACTCTTGAAGGCTTAAAAAGAGGAAGAAAAACAACAAAATATAACAACTCAATCGAGTCATTATCAAAATTAGATTTAGATGCTCCGAAATCCATAAAATATGGTATTGCATTATTAGACAGCAATCCAAAAGGACAAATACGTTTTGTTACAAAGGGAAGGTGCATAAGTGGCATTCGGCCCTCCAAATTAAGAACTAAAGTTTGCTGATTAAAGAAGACCCTTGCTAAATTTCATCCAAAATCAGAATTATTGTTTTTACATCATCATGTCTACCAAAAGTCAGATGGACCGTCGCTTTACACTCAACATAGACAATCTACTTACACCTGGTCAGTCAAAAGGGGGAAAATAATGGTAATAGTTATAGTTGATATGATAGCAAGCATCCTTCAATTCAATTGACAATTTTGCTTTGATTGGTGGTGTTCAAGTGGATACAGTCAAGTCTAATGCCCCTGATGTGGTTGATAATTCTATGCCTGAAAAACCATCAAATCCTCAAGGCTATTCGTCAGCTACTATATTTCTCAGAGGAAAACCTTCCCCAATCAAACGAATTTCAGCGCAATCTTCTTCGCACATTGTGAGCCATGGTATTGACCCATCTTTTACATCAGGTCAATCTAAGTTTCCTACTTTTGACTCCGATGATGCTTTTGGTTCAGAGGAGGAAATTTTTGATATCAGGAAGTCTGAAATTGTAAGTGCAGAAGCTTGTCAATCCTTTGTCTCTGATAGTGAGTGCTTTAAAAGGAATTTGGGAGATGATCATGAAAATATTACTAATAGCTTTCACAATTTTCAAAGTCTTATTTATTCTAAGTTGGATCTTAGTGATGGTGATATAACCAAAGAACAAGATGAAAGGCTACAAGTTAGTCCCATTTTGAAGAAGAACAAAAAGAAGCTCAAGACGCCACTAGCATCAATAGCGGAGGAAGGGCCTAAAAGGGAAAGTCGTAAACCCTTCCGCTTTTTATAAACTTTTGTCTTAGAAGTTCTATCTTTTTGATGTTTTTCAAGCCTCGGAGGTAAGGTTTATGCCACCTCTATTTTTGTTTTTCTCTTATATTAATAAAATTTTGATCATATAAACAAAAAAGAGAGAGATAAGCAAGTCATACATCTGGAATTTTTGGACAAATTAAATGCTCAAATAAAATAACTTCAAAGAGACTAGTATACTTGAAATTTGCTATACTGCCCTGATTTATGAGTTAATACATAGATGCTCAACAACTTTTCGAGTAACTTTCCATAATTGGTCTAATCCAAGATTCTCCATATTTAGGAGGATTCCTGATTTATCAAAGGGTCACTCTCCACAAGTGAGAGCTGGAACCAAATGCTATCTGCAGAGAATGTACATGATAGTGAAAGGTTTACATGTGAAGGTTGTGACTTTTGAAGAGGATGATGTTAGACTTTTATGGATGCCCTTTGAAACAGCAGGTAACAAGAAGAAAGTACTGATGCAAAACGAAGGAGAAAGAAAAGAAGAGAAGCATAAAAGGAGAGGGGTTGATGCACACAGGCCCAAGCACAGAGCTTCAATTCATAATTAAACTCAAATATAAAATAACAAGGACTGTATATATAGGTAATTAGACCTTAATGCAACTAGTAATAACCTATATACCAAATATACTACCAACCTAATTTGACTAATTTCCCAATAAACCTAGATAGTTATGCATAAAATTACAAATCAATGCCTTGTAAATGCCTCAAGGACTTTGGGTCCAAAATGAAAAGGATGCTGGAAGACTCAAAACAAGAAGTTTATTACGATCCAATTGTGACATTAAGTAGGTACGGGTATCCATAGTATGAAATTTAGGTTACCAAATCAAACACAAGGGCACAAATGCAGAAATATTAAAAAGCACAAAAAAAATACTAAAATGAAATTCCCATTCGGAGGGAGAACAAACTTACCGCGGGAGGGTATGTAAACAAAATTGCATTCTTTTCTTTGGTGTATATGATCAGCTGCAATATTCCATTGCATAGAACATACGTGCCAGAGTCAAAGATCAAACAAACTCAAATTTGTAAAAATAGTGAAAGACTATGAAATTAAATTGTCAAATACCATCTGAAATCAGAGAATTCATTCACTTCAGCAAAGAATCAAATTCCCTGATTTGAGCCGTAACACATCCCGCTGCGAAGAATTAAAATTTTCGCTGGTTTTTTGCCTATGGGCTTTAAAACAACAAAAATAATTTGAAATTCCGTCTCTTTCCATCTCCTCCTTTTAGAAAATTTCAAATTTTAATCTTTTCTACAGTTATCTCAGCAAGCAACAAATTAGAGCAAAAGAAAAACAGAGTGAATATCAAGTGGAAAATAGGTCAGAGGAAAAAGGATATAATATTATGCAGCCGATCAGAAACATCTTGTTATCGGGGAACTTCTTGTTGTAAAATTGAGCAAAGAGAGCAATGACGATGATGATGGTTCCAATCAGCAATCTAATGTTACTCATCCTCACATTTTCAATGTAACCACGGCTCCTCACGATCTATGAATCACGGATCAATCAAAAAAAGAAAAGAAAAAAAAACCAAATCAATGCCCGATCCACTCAATAGATAGAATAAATAGCATATAAAAAAGTTACCTCAGATACAGATTCATCGAGTAAGTGCTTGATGGAGTGATGATCCAAGAGATTAGCCTTCTTAGGGTTTTTGTTGTTGTTTGTGGCCATGTCCCCCTTTTTTTCAGTCATTTCGACGAGGATTAGGGTTTTGTCTGAATATGGATTTTGGGGGATGTGAGTAAATGTGCACTGTGTAGTATAAATTCGTCCGATGAAGTTGCGACTTGTGTCCGTTAATTAAGATAATATTAGGCCAGTGCTGCTACCATAATTGAGCTGACGACTTCTCCAGAGACCCTTAGGGTTTGGGTTTTATGGACCGGGGCCCCGTCAGTGAACCGGAACCGCCCGGATCTCTCCTCACCTCTCTTTATTTTTCTTTTTTTAAGTACTAGCGATATGGGTTCGAATCGCGGGGGACTAGAAATAAGGTTTTTTCGCTTGAATGAATGGTCCAAGTCCAACCAATGGATAGCCTATTAGATTAATTTAGTAACTAACGGTAAGGTGGGTAAAATTTTTACACTGCACTTTCTTTTAATTTTCTTTAGTACTTCAAGAAATTAATAAAAAAAAAAAATAGCTTGTAAAGTGTCAAATTTTTTGTATGAAATTTAACTTTTGATGTGCTAAAACATTAAAATAGAGTTCAATTAACCTCTCTTAACTACAAAGTTTAGTTAACTCAAAACAAGGAGAGCAAAGTGTAATTTTTTATATAAAATAAGGTAGATAAAAGTTAATTTTATCCTTAATAAAAAAAAAAATTCCACGCATGAGATGCTAGCATAATGGAAAAACTCACCTTACGCCCAGGTTCTAAACACTGGAACCCCATTTTCCTTCCCCTCCTCCCCGTAGCCAACCACCATGTGTATCTATATAATGCTTGTATTAAAAAAAATTATTTATTTCCAAAAAACTAATAACAATTAGCACATTTCAAAAAATAAATGCTCGCCTTAAGCACTACCATGCCCCGCCGCTAAACGTATTTTGTGTACTATTTTTTTTTTTTGGGTACCTTTTCAAATGTACAACCTTTAATGTTTTTGCTTTTAATTTTAAAAAATTGTTAGTGTTGTTTCTTAAATTGAAAAACGCCATTTTTTGGTGTTCATTGTGAACTACTTTTTTCACATCAATGACGAATCTAGCAATAGAGGATGGTAATAGTACTGAAATAATTAAATTTATTATTGAAATAATGTACAACTTTAAACACATACAATAAAACTTCTCAAAAGAGTATTTTATTCTGACAAATATATAATTGATTTGATAATATAAATAACAAGCAATAAATGGTTGATAACCTAATTAATGAAGATTGAAAACTTTTTTTATTAAAAAGATAAAGAAAATACTATAAAATTACAAGATCGTTGGAATGGAATTTAAAGTTTACAAAAACATTTAATACTTTGATGAAAAGGAGCCAAATTAAATACTCCGTATTTTTTGCATACATGTTATTAGTAACAGTATGCAATTGACAATAAATTACAGAAATTTTTACCATTGAAAATGTCAATATAATGTTTAAATGCAATGCTTAATAAGTATTATATTTTAGTGAATAAGTTGCTAATTTAATTGGGGAGGAACCACTCGCACTAGGAGAGTAACAATTTTTGCGATGTAGCTCCAAGGCATGAATGATGAACTCCGTAATTATGATTGGATATATTTAATTTAATATTGTAATAGGCTATAATTCAATTCAAATATGAATTAGCATATCCATGACTCCCGTTAAATCGAATCTTTGAGAGGAGTATCTAAGCTATTCTTTAATAATCCTCCAATATTATTTTTTTTTCTCGCTATAGTGAAGGTGTAAGCCCACAATGATCCACATAAAATGGTTGCCTTTTATTGCCCCGGCAAACATGATTATTATAGAAGTTGGATTTATCATACAAGTCTAGCGAATTGTGTAAGCACATGCACAAAATTATAGAACAAGGAGTTTTTACGTAGGACTCGTGAGACGAGCACATGTACATGTACTATGTCAGCCATCCCATTCGAAAATATACTGGGAAAGGTTTTAAAAAGAAGGATAAAAATTGCGAGACAACTAACCGTTCGCCCCAGGACATGTGCCAATAGCCATCTCAAAATGCGACGCACGCTAGTAAAACATCTTAGGCCAATGGTATGTTCACCATTTTGCTACCATACATCTTGTAAATCAGCATATGCCATATAAGCAGATACTCCGACTCCATCATTCAATAATCAACTCATTTATTCATCGACCATTCAGAGGAGAATCAAATATATTTAACAACTTAAATATCTGAATATTGGAAGGAGAATGCAAATTTCCTAATTCCTGCTAATGACCTGACATTCAACAGCTATAACTGCACTGTTCCTACATTATGAAATATCTATTCCCAATAATATATAAAGGGGGTGTGGGGTAGACATCAATCTATTCTCCAACTTCCAATTGCATAAAATCTATTACAAGATACATATCCGCCACCACCCCAAGCATAATCAAGGAGGCTTTGATCTCACTGTATTAATAGCATCCTTGGTTAACAACCACCGAGCCCCATTGACAAGTTCTTCTTTAACCATGAATAAAACAGCAGCAGCTAGAACACTTTGTGCAATTTTTGTGCTCATTCCCTTGTAACAGCCATATAACCCTTCATAGCGTATCATCTTCATGATGGCATCCAGGGTGCCTGTATTTCAGAATAAATCAAACCTTAGAATACAGATTGCATTTAGGAAAGAATGGGGGAAAAAAATAGGAAAAAGCACAGACAAAGGCACACATAACCGAAAAATTCTGCACCACTGATAAAGTAATTGAACCAAGTCAACGCTCAAGTTGTATTCTCTTCAATTTTATCAAATAGAATATTATTTTGTGCCAAATATAACTTTTAGGAACCATCAGAGATGGTTGTGCCAAACCTTTATATTGATGTTTTTTGTCTCCCCCAATAACTTGCTTCGCTTGAAGCCTCGACTGCAAAGACAATAGAGCTTTTATTTTATTTCTTTTTCTTGATAAGTTACTGAAGAGAGAATATAATGGCTGTGGAACCAAAACAATGAAAACAGAGAAACATGAAGGGCAAATCAATTGCAAAGCAGAAATGGCTTCGACCAGAGGCCAAAATTGCTTCAGCAATAAAATTTCTCAAAGTGAAAATATTTTATCCAAGTGAAAATATTTTGCTTTGGCCCAAAGGGCCCCTTCCAGGTCATCTTTTTATGATGAGGATCTAATACAGTGGTTGTGAGATCTAATATAGTTGCTAACAGTTCATTAGTCCACTTGTGTACAGCACTCCGACATTAGTCCCTCCAATTGATTCTTCAGAATAGGTGACAGATTCTATATGGAGTTTATAGATACAAACCTACATTAACTACTACTATTATTATTTATGGACTCAAACTTGTCACCATAAAAGGGTCGACCCAAATCAAGGCTCCTAGATTTTGCAATTCATTGAAATAGTAGAGTTTCTTTTTTTTCTTTTGGTTGCTTCACTAACTTTCAAAAAATGAATTTTGTCAATACAAATTTTTGACATTTACCTTCACAACCAGAAGAGGATACGTTACAACTGTGGCTCCAAGTTTTGCCAAAGCTCCAAGCAGAAATATCTGAAAAAAGAAATTTGAGCAATGTAGACGAACAAGGCAGGCTAGTACTTAATGGTGAAAAATCCAAATTTAGATAGTTATTAGTCCCTCCATCCCAATTTAAGAGTCCATTATTCTTTTTTTCCGATGTCATGTATTAAGAGTCCACTTCCCTTTTCAAAACATGATCAACGTATATTCATGATAGGAAACAAGTTCTGGTATAAACCATTAATTGTAATGAACTAAATGCATTATTATAAAATGTGAAAGTCAAACGAGGACTCAAGGGACGGAAGGGGTTGTATTAGAAGAGATACTGAAACTTGAGGAACTGGGGAAAAACTTGCCTCCAAAGCAGTTACACCTTTGTTACTGTTTTTACTCGAGGCACGTTTCTCCTTGAGTTTCTTTAAAAGGGTTTCATACAGCATGAACTGTATGGAAGGATTGCTCACCTGTAGCATGCAACAATGAGGATAAATACAATCAGTAGTGAACACCCTGCAGCACGCACTAGATTCACTTCTCACTTACCATGATCAATGTTGGGAAAACACCTTTCCAGAATCCCCAAAATCCAGCTTCGTCGTACAGTTCTTGAATCTGCTTCAGAAAATATTCCTAATTAAATACAAGGGCACAGGACTCACATTCTATATTTAACCACACCCGTTGTCACCAGCCTACTCTGTTTAATACTTTAAGGGTGTGTTTGTCGCACGTGATTAGAAGCGGGATAGGATTAATTAATCCTATCTGGTGTTTGTTGTCGGAGAGGATAGGATAAATAAATCATGTCATGTGTTTGGCGCAAGGGTGGATAGGATATTTTAATCCTATCCCACGTTTGGCGCAACACGTGACTGGATAGCATTCGGGATTAATTATTATTTTATCCCTTTATAACCGGATAAATATATATCACCCTTATAGGTGGTATTATTTTATCCCATGATTGCCGGATAACAAAATGAATATAAAAATTAATTTTTTTTAATATTTTTCTTTAAACCTTTTAAATAATCAAATTTATTAATGAAAATTTTCAACCACCCAAAATCACAATAACTCAACAAATAAAATTCATTTCTTTTATAATATGGCATTTTTATTTATTTTTGTATTAAATGAAGATATTTATAAGAAATTTTAATTTTAGAAAAAAGGGTAACATTAGAATTTGAAATCGTGCTTAATGCCTAATTCGTAAATATTGTACGTGATATAAAACTTTTTTCCTGAAAGAATTTTTTACAAAACTTATTTATAAATAGAAGAATCGCATTAGTTAAAAAAAAATTGTGCACAACAATTAAAATTCCTTATATTTTTAAAAGAAAAGTAAGTTGTATTATATAATATTTGGACTTGTAATCCAAAACTCCATCAAATGCAAAATTTATTAAATCTTTATCCGACTAATCCTTATCCTGTCCGATCCCGCTTAATCCTTATCAGACTAATTCCTTTACTATCCTAACCCACATAATTTCTATCCGACTAATTCCAACTCTTATCCTATCCTATACTACCTCCTTATCCGGCGCGCCAAACGCACCCTAAAATTTTATAATATTTTTTGTTATCACAATCAAATGAAAGAAATTTATTAGAATTTTTAGAAAAATATTTAATTTTAATTTTTGAATATATACAATTTTTTTTGAATATATACAATTTAGTAAAAATAATATTAATTTTTAATGATTATTGAGGGCGAGGATGGTTCAGGGGACAAAAAGGTCCAACCTAACTTGGGCTCGTTTGGTTCGAATTTTGGGAATGGAATGCGTATCCTAGATTCCTGGAAAACTTTTCTCCTGGGCATCCTAGATTCCTGGAAAGCTTTTCTCCTGGGCATCTAGGATGTCTTGTCAATGTTTGGTTTGGACAGGAATTCTTCTCTCCTGTAACATTGAATCACCTCTCTATACTTGATTCAAATGAGAATAAGAATGAAATACGTGTGAATACCAAAATGTTGTTCATTTTTTAAAATTAAAAGACAAGTCTTAACAATTTTACAAAGGTAAAATTTAAGTTTTTATTGTTAAAATTTAAGAACCGTGAAAAGTCATTGTACGTATTTAATAACAAAAAAAAATAACAATAATAAAAATAACAGGTTTAATAACAAAAAAAAGTTTTTTTTCCTTTAAAATGAATATAAATGACAAAAAAAAGGGATATCTTGGTCTTAAGAGGAACTCTTGGAAGAAAATCTAAAAGAGAATACCTATAGTAATCTTCTATTCCCATCCATTTGAGTGTATGAACTTTGAAAATACACTCCATTCCTGGAATGATGCATTCCTAGCCCAAAACTCGAACCAAACATCAGAATCTTTCTGGAATGGAATGTAGCATTCCAAGAATGATTTAAAACTAAAACCAAACGAGCCCTAAACTTATAGCTGTGCCCCATTCCAACTCATTAGGGATGGACTCGGGTGGGTTATTGGAATGCTGCATTAGCATCCCTGGTTAAGGAAGTTGGATACTTGGATCAGGTGACCAATTGTGTTTAACAGATTTTTGGAAAAACAAACAATGACAAGGAACTCGTGACCAACATAATATGGTTATTCCAAATAAGAACTAGGAGAAAGCCTAACAATGATTTGACTATTATCATTTGTTTAGGCATAAAACAAGATGATTTGCTCAAGTTATGTGTGGTTCGAACAACTGGTAGACAGAGTGTGCAACTCAATTCCAATAAATAAAAATACAAACAGAATATGCTGGAAGTGTTAGTGTAAGGCATATTAACTAACTTGAACCACGCAAGAAAATGGTATAAGGTACTATCTAGAAATATAGGACTGTACATACCGCATGGCTAGTTCCAAAAGGAGGAGGTTCAACAGTAACAAGATTTGTTTCATCTAAAGCAACAGATTCAGTCAGACGCGGTTGGAACTTCTTTGTGTGGGTCTGCATGAAGAGCATTCTTTTTATAAGAAACAATCAAAAATATATTTTCAACAGGGTTAGGACCAGTGAAGCAACATGGTGAAATCACAAAAGATAGTCAAAATATCCAAGCTCGGTTGACAGGTAACTAAGAATCGTGGATATCAAAATTATATAGATATCAAGTTTAGTTCATTAGACACCAAGGAACTAATTGATTACCTGCATGCGAGTAACAACTACCCATATAGGATTAGTCAGCAGCACATTCACACACCTGTAGACGGGAAAACGACAAATGTTTTCTTAAATATCAATCCTTTGTGTTGGAAGGTAAACAGTAAACTTAAGAAAGGAAGAATGGAGGGCTGTAAGTTGCTGACTGCAACCCTAAAAACTAGAGTTCAATAAACATGCAAGTTCTTTTCTTTATTTTCTAAGACATTTTTTAAGATTTCTACGTAATTACTTAATGAAAATGAAATAAAAGGTGGAAAATAAATATTGCTACAAGAACCTACTTTTGGAGTGTCCTGGACTCATAGTGTATAGACTTACAAGTGGATGTAACTGAAGTAGATTGATAATCTCCATCTTCATGAAAAAAAAAATCTGATAAAATAGTTCCCATGGTGAATGGTGATTTAAAATGATCTAAGCATCATTTTATACAGTCTAGAGTCTAGACTAGACAGCAGAATATTGCTGCTGAAGGTTTAAACTGAAAAGGTTGATTTGGGTATTAGAACACAACATACAATAGAGGCAGAAGTAACTCAGTTAAGCAGACAGAATTCAAGGACTGATAATTAACTAAAGGTGTGTTACAATGTTAATACCCAGATAATGCAGCCACAACTAGTGAAGAAAACATCCCAACTGATCCATCGCCAATACCTCTCCTTTTACGTTCAAGTGCAGTAGTGACGGCCTTATTCCTGAATATTTGATAGAAATAATAGTAAACACCCTGTGCCATAAAAAAAATGAAATTACATAAGAAATCATACAGTTAGATTATTTGCATTTACTTGATAAGAATCTCCATGGGTGAAACGCAAGGATCTAAAATATCTTATTAGAGTACCAGACTGAGGAAGTTCAGTTTCGTGTAATAAGTAAGGTTGAAAAAATATTACAGTACAAATTGTTCATCTTGATATTTTAGAGATTCTGCAATTTTGAGTATGAAGTCTTGAATGTAGAGGGTTCACAGCTTGAACCACCTATATGTAGGACAATAAGAGAAGTTGCCCATCATAAACTATTAAACTATATGACCCACGGGTCTTTGTGGTCTCTTGGCAGTGAAGTGAAAGTTATGAGGTAACTACAAGTCATAATTTCAATTTAGCAAAGGACGGTAAACCTGGCATAGTGAAGTTGATTTACAGAAACTAAAATCTAAAGAAGGGTGGTTTCACTAAAAAAGCTGATGACAGCAGGAACAGTGTCTTATTATGTTACGATCCAGTCGTAAAAATAAAATAAGAACGAGGGAGAAAGCCCGCTTCGTGGGGGGCGAAACCTCCAAAATTGGTTCAATTCGAGAAAAACCATATCTCCATAAAAAGCTCAAAAGAACTCTATGCAACTCAAATACATTCCAACGTAATATTTTATTCATTTAGAACTAACTTAAATAGAGAGAGTTACACATAACCAAAACCTACCACTCTTTTATCCACTACATATAACAAACCATTATCCCCTAAAAAGACTCGTAACCAAAACTACCCACTACCAATATTATCTTAAAAATATAAAATACATAAATTTTAAAATCTAAAAATCTAGAATCGTAACATATTCATGGGGTACATCATTTTGTGAATGTCTCTACTCCCGGGTGACATGCAACACATACATTTCTTTGTTATTAAAAAAAAAAAAAGGTTAAGAGAAATTTATTGAAAAGGGTAATTTAGTCATGACGTATTATAATTGTAATAGCTTCCCTTTAGTCTCCTCATTAGCGACGTAAAAATTTGCCACACTAATTTTTAATTATAATAGGCTTCTGTTTAATCTCTCCTTCATTAGCAATGAAGGAGTTTAAACGTTAGACCTCTTTTGCTTTTAAAGTATTTACATTTTTTGGGGTAATTTATGTTTGTCCCATTTCTAGAGCTGGCGGTAGATGATGGTACTAGTACCAGGCCCCGAGGTATTTATAATTTATATGTACGTTAAAAAGAATTGTGGACAGCAAAACAAAAAGAGGAGCAGATTATCCGTAGCATTATGAATGTAGCAATGCACATTTTCCACTGTCCCGGGACCACACCATACCCACTTGTGAGGCCAATTTAATATGATAGGCATCTGAATATTGCCTAAATCAATTAAATTTAAATTTAAATTTAAAATAAAAGTGTTGATGTAAACAACCATCAAAAGAATCAAATAAGGAGATCAGAGTCTCTTGAAATGATTTCAACAGCAAGATAGCATTTATGCTTTTCAGTAATAATTTCAGACATTTGATTTACAAGTGTGAAGAGTAGACAGACATATACACAATAGTGAAATGCAATTTCAGTAGGCTGTGTAAGAATAATTCTTCGAATTACAATAATAAAGTTTTAAGGAGGAAGAAGTGCAGCACCTGAGATGTAGCGGTTCCGACTAACGACGGAGCTAATCCGGCATATAGGCGAGTCCATCCTTCTTGCTTTCCAACCTTTGGATCATCTCATCATGTAATATATAAATATAAATATAAACAAAAATATATGAAAAGTAGAATGAAACTCGATTAGAGAAATAATAAATACATACCTGTAATATCAGTTCGATCGTCCCAAGCTTCCTCTTATCTTTCTTCGGATCTCTTTCCGTTTGTTGCCTAGTATTTACCTAGAAGATCAACAAAATAACACACAAATAAATAATGATATAGAAAGAGCGGAAAAAAATAAAATATGTAGAGAGAAGAATTGTACGTACAGTTTGTAGGGGATACGTTATTAGTTGAGCGATGATCCCTCCGCCAGCTCCGGCGAGTCCATTGATCAGAGCGTCGGACATAATTTTGACCGAAAAGGGATCTAACCTCTAGAAAGAGAGAGGGAGTGTGCGTGTTTTTTGGTTTTGCTTTAGAGAGAGGGAAAGGGGGGAAAGTAAAAGTAAGGATCTCTGACCTTGGGGTGTAGTGAAGTAATTACGAAGGTGACGATGGGGTTTCGCTATCAATCAAAGCCTTTGCGTTTGGTTTCGGTGTTCCGTTCGAGGAAAAAGGAAAAAACTAATGACACGGTTGTTGACGCAGACGTTCGGTTTTGTGAACCATCTATCTATGTTTATGCATTTTTTTAAATTTTTTTTTTTACTCTACTGGTTTCGTCAAATAAGGGTATTTTTTATAGTATAATTAAAATAATAATTTTAATAAGGGAAAATAGGTTGAAAGACCTTCTTTCATAACTTTATATAATAAGAGGACATCATACATTAGCTTAATGAATAAAGGATTTTTTAACATTATTGTTTTATTGTAAGGACAATTTTAGCTTTTAGGTTAGTTGTAAGTATTTAGTCTTTTATAAATTAGATTATTTAAGAATTTTAAAATGACTAAACTACCCTTCTCTCTTTCAACTCATAATCCCGTGCAGAAATAGTGAGCAGCGAGAGAGGCAACAAAATTCGAAAGAAAGGCTACGTATTTCAACTGGAAGAGAGGAAAAATTACACTACGATTCAAGAGAGGAATGCTATCATCTTAGATTGACGGAAAGCATTTTAGATTGACGGGATTAACAAAGGAAAGGAGAAGAAATTTCTTAGTTCCATGGATGTTGAAGCACTATCTAGGTATAGCTTTTTTTTATTCATGTTTTTAACTATGATTTTGCTTCGTTTTGATTTATTGTAGCTTATATTTAGAGGATTTGATGAAATATTTTTCAATCAATCCATGTATATTTAGATTATGGAGGATTTGATGAATGCTCTGTTTTTCTGCTATTTTCCTCCCAACTACAGAAAAACTGCAAAACTGATTTTGCAGTATTTTAGTTTTGATTATATATTTAGATTATAGAGAGTTATCACGTTTTTCACTTATATTTGTGCAAAAGCTGTAGAAATATTACTTCATTTGGGTTGTTTTAGCTTATATTTGGAATATTTGATCCAATAATGAGTGATTGTTCATGTTTTTAAAGGTAGTTTTAGCATTCTTGTTATGCTCTGTTTTTCGTTTTTCTCCTTTGTGCAGAAAAAACTGCAAAACTAATTTTGCAGTTTTTCAGTTTTTGATCTAAGTTTTTTTAAGTGCATTATTTCTACATTTGATTCTTATATTGTAGATTTGGTTAGTTTAAATGTGTAATTTCATATGTGAACGAATGAACATACATGTTTGTTATGCAATGTATTGCTTCTAAGTTTTTATGCCTCATTTTTTAGGGTTCTTGATATCACAATAAGAAGACGTGTACTGCATCGATTGTTTAGATTTTACTATGGCATATTATAATTACATTTAGCGAATATTTGGAATTTTGAAATTCTTGGTATAATTGAGAATTTTTTCGAATTCCTTTAGTTTTGATTTTAAAAGAACGTAATTTTGATTTTGATATATGAATAGTGATGTTTTTTTATTTTTGTGGAATAAACAATATCAAGATGTTTGCTATTCTTTGCAAATTGTTTATTTGAATGCGAAAGACTTTGATTATCTATGCTAAATTGCACTCGGATTTAGTGCAAAAGGGTTTTTGCAGTCAAATATTTCTGGTAAATTGCACGCGCATTTAGTGCAAAATCGTTTTTGCAGTGAAATGTTTCTAAAGATTGCACGCGCATTTAGTGCAAAATCGATTTTGCAGTGAAATGTTTCTAAAGATTATACGCGCATTTAGTGCAAAAACGATTTTGCACTAAATCGCGTGAGTAGAACTGGATTGCAAATCTTGGGAGGTTGATGGCACAGCTCGTAATTAACCAAAAAAGAAATGGTTTTTTCTTAACTTTAGTAAGACACTTGTCACTTTTATATTAATTGTCCTTAATTTATAATAGTAATGTAAGATGTCCTTTTATTGATTTTAATTTTATAGGATGCCCTTTAAACCCATTGCCCCTTTTAATAATGTTATTTAAAAACATTATTTAATGGCATAATTAAATTTTAATAACATTTTAACCAATAATTAAATATACTCTTTTTAACCAAAATGAGGAATCTACTAATTTTATTGGTTAAAGGAGAATCTTTTCAAACTTAGATATTATTTCTCTCCTTTTTTTGAAACAAAATTCAAATTGATTAATTTGTGGCTAATCAATAATAAACCTTACAAATTTGATTATTGAGAGAAAATAGCCATTGGAGAGACCTACATGGTTAACTTCAACAATTTATTAAATGGATAGTTAAAAATTATTTTAATTATTCAATTTTACTTATTCCATTGGGAATGCTCTAATGACATCCATATAGCATCACAAATATTATTGTTCGTAATTAAATATGGATTTGAAAATCTCAATAATTCTTCCTTCCCCTAGTTAATTTCAAGATTTCAGTTTTGCTTAAAAAACGCATTAAAATCAAGTCTGGTCACCGTGGAATTCTAAAATGGTAACATGGAATTTAAAGCATCTCAAATAGAATAATTAAAGGGGCAATTGGGTATAAGGGCTCATTCTAATAATAATATAATTATAAAGGACACTTAAAAATTAGACATGTAAATTAAAGATATTGTACAAAAAAGACACTAATACCCTTTTCTTATAACATCTCACGTCTCATTATGACACTAACAATAATCAGAAAGTACTAAATGCATTTAGCACCACAACCGGAAGGTGCTAAATGCATTTAGCACTACCTGGATAGCAATCAGAATGTGTGCTAAATGCATTTAGCACTACCTGGATAGCAATCAGAATGTGCTAAATGCATTTAGCACTACAATTAGAATGGCTAAATGCATTTAGCAAAATTGATGAGATCAACATCCACTCTAATTATATATGTATATGTATATATATATGGATCGATATAGGGTTCGTAAAAAAAAGAGTTACGATCAGATTATTATTTTTTTCAATATCCCGCTGAGCTGTCAAAATTGGTCGATTTCGATAGCTAAACGACCTCTAATCGTCTTGATTTACGTGATGATATAGTAATTTTGTCTTCTGAACAACATATCCGAAAATCAGCTAAATCCAACAATTCAATCAAAAGTTATATCCATTTTATGATTGCCCCTGTAAAAAAGAAAAATAAGAAAATGATGATGAAAACGGTGCTCCTCTCGGCGATACGATCGGAGAGTCAAGTGATGGTGGTGGTGGTGGTGGTGGTGGTGGTGTTGGTGGAAGAGGAGGTAAGATCGTTGGTCGGAACTTGGTCAGAACTGAGATTGGTCTGTTGATTTTAGAGAGAGAGAGTAAGGTGTTTGATTTTAGAGAGAGGGAGAAGAGAGAATAAATGGGAACCGAAGAGAGAGAGATAATTGTTAATTTTAATATTAACTTGAACTAATTAGGAGTATATTTGTCCATCAACATTTATCATTTTCCTTAAAATAAATTAATATTATGAAAAGTGTCCTTATTATAAAACCAAATTATGAAATTATTACTACTTCTCTTTATTAAACATAAGTCCGTCATTAGAGTTATAAAATATTACGGAGCGATGCCCTATAACCCATTATCCCATAATTAAAAAGGTGATTTTATTTCTATCTGTAGGTTTTCGCAATTTATGCTAATTTTGAGCCAAACTTTCAAAACTTCCTTATAAAAATTAAGAAGTATATCCACCGATTAATAATCTTTTAAATATATTTACTTTTAAAAGTACTTTCCTAATTATAATATACTTCTTTAATAATCTAGTTTCTTAATTTATAAAAAGGTTTATTGATATTAGTTTTATAGGTTAATTATTAATCAAAAATATACAATACTACAAATCTGAGAATAATTAATTTGTATTAGTACACCATAACATTAATGAATAATTTTTTTAACAAATGAGTTTACTATGTTCTTTTCTTTTTTTCTACACAATGAGGGCTCTAAAAAAATAATAAATAAAGCAACGTTAAAAGTTAAGAAAATAATTAAGAACTAGTAAAGGCAATAAGTATCGTTTCTTTCGATCTCAATCATTTCACAAGTCAAGGGAATATTCAATTGTGGTATATGTTTTGTATTTTTGTTCACCGTCAAGAATATGTAATTAAAATTATAAACTATAATTTAATTTGCTTATGGGGTAGGAACTAAATTTTATAGACATATTGCAAATGTTTTAAACTACACTTAGGGTGTGTTTGTCGTGCACGATTAGAAGCAGGATAGGATTAATTAATCCTATCCGGTGTTTGTTGTCGGAAAGGATAGGATAAGTAAATCCTGTCACGTGTTTGGCGCGAGGGTGGATATGATATTTTAATCATATCCCATGTTTGGCACAATATGGGACTGGATTGCATTCGGGATTAATTATCATTTTATCCTTTTAGAACCGGATAAATATATACCACCCATATAGGTGGTATTATTTTATCCCATGATTGCCGGATAATAAAATGAATATAAAAATTAATCTTTTTTTAATCTTTTTCTTTACACTTTTTAGATAATCAAATTTATTAATAAAAATTTTCAACCATCAAAAATCATAGTAACTTAACTAATAAATTTTTTTTTTTTATAATATTGCATATTTTTTTATTAAATAAAGATATTTATAAGAAACTTTAATTTTAGAAAAAATAGTAACATTAGGATTTGAAATTATACTTACTACCTAGTTCGTAAATATTGTACATGATATAGAACTTTTCTCCCGAAAGAGTATTTTATGAAATTTATTTATAAATAAAATAATCGCATTAGTTAAAAAAAAATTTGCACAACAATTAAAATTGCATATATTTTTAAAAGAAAAACAAGTTGTATTATATAATATCTGGACTTGTAATCTGGAGCTCCATCAAATGCAAAGTTTATTAAATCTTTATCCGACTAATCTTTATCCTGTCCGATCCCACTTAATCCTTATCCGACTGATTCATTTGCTATCCTATCCTACATAATTTCTATCCGACTAAGTTCGACTCTTATCATATCCGGCCTTTATTCTATCCTATCCTACCTCTTTATCCGGTGCGCCAAACGCACCCTTATTGTTTAATTACTATTCCAAGACTAATGTGAATTTCTGTACAATCTCAATTCTAAAAAAAATGTGAATTATAGACCTACCGTTTAATCTCGAGTATCGTTTCCTTCAATCTCAATCACTTCATAAGTCAAAAGAATAATATTCAATTGTGGTATATGTTTTTCATTTTTGTTTGCAATCATGAATCTGTAATTAAAATTATAATTTAATTCGCTTCTAGATATATTACAACTGCTTCAAACTACACTTATTGTTTAATTACTATTCCATGACTAATGTGAATTTTTGTAATCTCAATTCTGAAAACAAATGTGAATTATAGACTTTTAGTCTATTCTCGAGTCCGAAAAAGGATATAATTAACAACAAAATGTAGATTATGTTTACTTTTTGACATTATATAGCGGTGGATAAAAATAAAAATTTGGTGGATAATTTGTAATTAAATTAAAAAGAATAATTAGTATATAAAAATTATGCCAATGCTATTTTTTATAAGTTTATCTAACAACGTGGTTAAACTAAATGGTCAATAGGGATTAACTTAGCAAAATCCAAAAAAAAAGAAGGGATAAACTAATAAATCTGGCAAGTAGAATTACAATTACTTTTGCTTATTTATTTAGTAAATTGTTAAAGTTAATAATTTAATTATCTTAAATGATTATTTTTTTTAATAACTAAATTTGTAAAGTATATTACATTGATTGATCACAAATTAATCGATTTGAATTTTATTTTATTTTTGAAAAAAATAGGAGGAAAATATTATCTAAGTTTTAAAAGGTTTTCTTTTAATCAATAACATTAGTGAGACCCTCATTTTGATTATTGAAGAACGTTATTAACTTCGATTATCAAAGGGGTAGATTTGGTTACTGATTAAAGGGTTGCTAAAATTTGATTATACCATTGGGATAATGTTTTTAATCAACATTATTAAAATTAATTATAACCACTATTTTGATTATACCATTGGAGATTCTCTTAAGGACGGGTTTAAGACATGTATTTAGTTAGAAATTTAAAATATTTGTTTAAATTTTATTGTATTTAGAACTCTAATGATTTAGTATTTTTTATTTATGAATTTTAAGATTTAAGTATAAATACAACTCAACTTAAAAATCTTCTTACCTACCTAGATATTTTAAGTTCTCTTTCGAAAGATGAACATAACTTAACATAAGAATGCTAACATACTTTCTGTCTTTTGTTATATTTTCTATACTAAGGTATTCTTCTAATCCTTCCAATATTTTCTTTATAATAATAATATAAATCAAAACAAATACTATGATTTAAGGAGTTTTTAAATACACTCACAAAATTCATAAATTTACCCTAATGGTGGGTGAACTTATGGATTACACTATAAGGATGATACTTTTCACTGTCGCTAAAATGAAACATTCTTTTGCGACAAATATCCATAACTAAATTTCGTTACTATAAATTAACCATCTTTTTTAATCTTATAATTTAGAGCCAACACCAACGTCACTACAAGTAATGTAAATGCATCAAATTTTTGTTTTGCAATTATTTCAATATAACTCAATTAACATCTTATTTGTACTTTCTTAACTTTGTAAAATAAATATATTGTGCATTAATGCACCGACATTAGTGAAATAAAATTTAGTATTTTAATAAGTAAGTAATTTTACAACACTACTAATTAAACATCGAAGTAGGGGTGTTCGTCGTTTCCAATTTAGTGAACCAGTACAGGCCTTTGGTATACTGGTTACCCATTTGCTCGGGACCTATTCTAACTTTCAGTGGGCCTTGTGACGCTCACGCACATTCATGTAAAATTGGATAATTTTTTCTATATCACTGATCTTTTTCTTTTGCAACATAAAAGCACCATAAACCAAACCAAACAACTACATTAATCAATTAAATTCGGGCAATGAAAAAATTAGAATAAGCTTAACCAAAAAGTTGGATCCAAATTTTGTTACTAAACTTTTCAATTTGGATAACATCAACCTCCAAACTTAATAAATAAAAATGAAACACTATTTCATTGTTTAAGATCTCAAAAATTTAAAGAGAGGCAAATAAGAAAAAGAAAATATAATGCGTGCAATTTATTGTTAAATCAAAACAAGAAACTTAGAAGGTTTCTTTTTTCCTGCATCCTTCAAAACTCCATCATCCTTGTAAACTGAAAAGGGGAAAAAGGAGTAAATAACTAGACTTGTAGAAAAAATATTCCAAGGAAACAAAGCATGATTCAACTATGTTTTTGTTCCCAATTTATGCGTAGATTAATTCCAGTTCACAGCAGTGTGCCACATTTATGCCCAATTCATCCACTTTAAGATTAGTTTATAAGTATGTATTCATATATTAGTTATGCACACCAGTGTAAATTTAGTATACACAGTTTTCCAGTAACACGCAGTAGTGTAAATTTAATGGTATATACAGATTCACAGCATATATATAATTATCTTCATCATCAACAAAACCCATGTTCAATACTATGTGTATGTTACTAAAAATTAGAACCCACGTTCAAACCCCCTGAATCTATGTGTATGGTACTAAAAATCAAAGCCCTAAAAATCAGTAGCATACACACAGATTAATAGCATGTATATATATAGAATAATAACACTATAGAAATACATACATATATATATATATATATATATAATACATACTCAGGGCATGGTGGAGGGCAGTGCAGTCGCCCAGTTTAATGTCGAAAGTCAGATAGCAGAGGTTGGAAGAGGAGATAGAGTCGGGAGGTGAATTCTCTGTTATTGTAGCGATCATTGTGTTTTGAGAAGGATGAACAAGAATGAAGAATAACAAAGAAAAAGTAAAACGGGAAGAAATAAGTTTAACGCATAAAAGAAAAGAAAAACAATACATGCGTTTTTTGGTTAAGGTTTGTGTCGGGGTGAGAAGAAATGATTTTCGGTGTTTATTTCGTTTGTTTTATTTTTAGGCTCTAACTTTTATGAGGGTGAACTTACGGATTACATGGGTGTATTCAAGAACTCCCTTTAACAATTTGAAAATGGTTTTATTGTTGCTTTATCTCTAAATACTTTATTATGTTCTTCTCTTGTATTCCAAAATATTAATCATTAACAATTAAGTTATGTATCAATTATTATTATTATTATTATTATTATTATTATTATTATTATTATTATTCGTCTTTTCCTTTTTATGCACGTATTACTTTTTTGCATTTTTTATAACGTATTTTATTTATATCCTCCGCTGCTGAATATCATCGTATTCATCACCATGCTCCACCATTTTAATTGCTAATTTCTATCTTCTTACGAACAAAAATCCTAACCCTGAAATAGTAAGTATTTTTATTTTATTGTTAAACTTTAGGTAAAAAAATAATATTGTTATTAGTAGAATTCAAAAACTTGTTAAAATCTACACAAATACTAAAAAATCATGCATTCAATTTTTTAAAAACTTCAATGATGTTTTTGAGTATGAAAGTCCAATAAAATTGGGTGATGATAAAAGCACCATAAAAAATTGGTTTTAACACCCTTTTTGAAAGCACCCTTAAATAATTTTTAATTTTATTATAACACCTGTAACCATAAAAGCACCCTATAAATTTACAGTAAAATCAGTTGGCTATCATCCTCTGAAAACCCTTATATATCATAGTGGAACTACCATTAAGCAAAATCAAATGTACCTTTTGGTTAGTTGACAAATTATAAACCTTTCAAAAAATTTGGTTTTAATTTACTGCTTGATGTGAGGATTAGCTGATGTCGATCTCCTGGACTCAAGCACAATCTTTGGGGAAATAAAAAAAATGAAATAAAATTCCGTACTCTTGATGCGACCTCTTGTTCTACTATTGATTTTCTTCCCCTGATACTAGGGACGTGCTTTAGCTAATGCTTTGTTTCTCTGCGTTAGGCTTTGTTCTTTGGCCCTCTTTAGTGCAAAAAAAAGAAGAGGAAAAATACAATTAATTCAAATTAACCTGTATTTTCTTTTTAGGTTTTTGTTTATTTGTTTCCTTCATGTTTGCAACAAACTTGATGTCTAAAGCTAGAGTTCATTTGACAGTTTAGACATCAAATTCAAGAAAAATATAGTAAAAATAAAATTATATTAAAACATCGAACACATTTTGGACATTGTTTATAATGCTCATGTAGGGTTGATTATCATAAACTTAGTAAGTTAGTCTATTTTGATCAATACACTACTTCAGCAGAAAAAAATAAATCAAACACGTGTATATATATAACAATACATGTGTTGTATTATAAAAACAGAGAGAGTTTTAATTAATCTTGCAATTAAAGTGATATTTTTTTAGCAAGGAATTCTCTTAGTAAGAAATTGAACTATCTTTCCATTCCCGAAGTTAACAATGTATATTTGCTCAAGAAAGAGAAAAAGAATGACAAGTTTTTATTTTTTCTTTTAAAAGCGCACGAATGTCTCTAGTTTTGATAGCATGCATAAGAGAAAGCTAGGGTTGTATTGCATGTTGAAGAGAATAACAAGTTGGAAATAAACTCCTCTTTTGAACAAGGGTGCCTTTAGGAAATCTATAAATAATAACTGGCTTTTTTTTTCTTACAAAAAGGGTGTTGAGACTAGTTTTTAAGGGTGCTTTTACTAGCACCCATAAAATTTTATGTCCTTGAAGTGTCAATTTTCTTCAAAAATTCAAATGTAGAATATATGATCTAATTGGATATGGAAATGTTCCAACCAATTATAGTTTATTAAGTTTTTTTTTAGTTATGTTTCGTTATGATGTAATCCTTTTGAATTCCATATTTAATATAAGGGTGCTGGTAAAAGCACCATAAAAAATTAGTGTTGACGCCAATTTTTTAAGCACTTGCACTTAAATTTAAAATTTAGAAAAGTACCCTTAATTATTAAAGCACCCTAATAGAAACATCTAATACAAAATAATGTTTTTGCAACAAAATTATTTTGCCACTAAAGATAATTTTTTAAAGAACAAAATTCTATAAATTAGTTGCGATCGCAAAAACATCATTTTGGTATCAAATAATTCTATCACTAAATACAATTTCGCCATGAGAATAAGTGAATAACAACTATAAATATTGTTTTAATAATTACTAGTGAAATACAAATATAGGTATGGTCTTAATAATTAATAGTGAAATAGAAGTCGAGAACATTATGACATCCTAAAGATAGAAATTATTTTTTAATAAAAAATAGTGCTTTATGAATATCTATTTTCACCCATTAAGTCATTTCCATGATTTTTTTCCCTCAATAGTATATGTTGTTCATCAATAAAATTGATAAAATACAATTTATAATGTGTTTAGCAAACATTGAGTTTGCCTACAATTGAATCACCTATAATTTTATTCCATGGAAACTATCATCGAGAAGCATTTGATTGTCTTTATTTTTAACCTAAAAAATATTTTATTTTTCATCTTTCGGTGTTTCATTGCCATTATTGTCTAGTTAAAAAGTGGTTATTTCATACATGCTTTTTTTGTCATTCTTTTTCCCATGGATAAAGTTTGATTATCAAACTCTAACTCCAAGAAGAAAGAAAAAAGAAAAAACTTCTTTGGGAATTAAGTTGTTATTTTATATATTAAATATAAATAACTACAATTTTATTTTTTATAACAGCTGCGCATCGTGCAGGGTTTGCTTATTTGTATAAGGAAGGAAGCTAAATTGATTCAAAAAAAGAAAAAGAAGCTGGATTATTTACTCTTACAGTTATTAAATTATGATCTAAGTTTTCCACTTAAAGGTCATTAAGTTCCGATCTAAGAGGTATCAAAACGCTTTTTTTTTGGGGCGACCATCTTCAATAGTAGTTTTCAATGTAATCATTTTTTTTAATATAATTAATGATTAAACTAACACACTAGTTTTGAAAATTACGCTCGGCTTGAAAGTAAAATAGAAAATATTTAAAAAATAATTAAATTGTGTAAAAAGTTAAAAAATAAATTGTGCTATGTGGAGATATAAACTCTTATTTTTGATTTTGCGTATTTTTCCATGGGAAAAATTCTTTTGGAGTCAAGTTGAATAAAAAATTTGTCAAAAAATAAAGAAAGAAAGATGGCATGGAGAAAAACTTATTACATGACTCAACTTATTTTTCTTTTTTATTTTACTATCATGGTTCAAGAGGACCGTTAGAGAGATGAAATACATGACTCAACTTATTTTTTTTATTATCAAGGTTCAAGAGGATTGTTAGAGAGATGAAAACGGAAGATAGGAAAGCACATGAAAGGTAATCAATTTTCCTATTTTCCTGAAATTAATTTCCTAAAAGTAGAAAGAAAAATGCATATTAAGTAATCTAATCTAATAATAACTCTTTCACTTTTATAACAAACTGATAAACACTGCGAAAAAAAGGTATAACACAAAACATAACTCAACCCATTGAAATATTATTTTTCAATTTCTTTTTGTATTACTTAAAAAATAATTCATAACGTATTTGAAGCCCATTGTCATTGAGTAAGCAGAAAGGTCCAAATGTAATATCCTTAGGCCGATGTCTTTATAACACTACGAATGGGCTGCTTTATTTTTTTTTATTTTTCAATTTTCAAAATATTAATGGGATCAATAGCCCGTCTTCTTCTAATTTCTAAACAAGCTTTTGTGCTGCTTGATTCTTTTAATAATATTCACCAATCCTTTCACTATTAATGTCTCATTCTTGGAAAACCAAATTTAGTAAAACATATTTTACATTTTCATAATTCACATTCATCTAAAAAGAGAGAGAAGACTCACGTCACCACACTTCTTAGTCATTATAATTTGATTTTAGTATCTTCAATTAAATTAAAGCTCAAGTAAGCATCAAGCGCTTTTTATTTTTTTTTATATTTATTCTTTTCATTCTATAAAAAAAATAAAAAAATAGCAAGACACTTAATCACATACCTATTCTCAATTTTTTTTTAATAATTACCTATGTAAATGCTCTGCCATTGATACGAGAAACATAAATGAATACAAAAAAATTGAATATTTATAAAATTTACTAATTTTTTAATAATGTAGTTTATTAATGGGTTTAGATATTTAATTAATTATATTATGAGCTATCTAGTGCATCTACTATGTAAGAGTTTTGTAATGTGCAGAGACCTAATACTAGTCATATTAAGATTGATGGATACGTATTTAAACTAGTATATAAGATACTTAGGGTTATGGTCCTTAAGTAGAATCAAATACTCTCTACTTCTTTTCTCTTTCAGAGAGAGAACTCAATGAATACGATATCATAAATTAATGTACGCTTCTTAAATATCAGTCTTTTAAGAATTAGACAAGAATGTGATCTTTAAAGCTTATCTTATTTAAAATTAAAGTTCCTACAATTAGTGCTTAAGCTGTTATTTTATATATTAAATATAAATTACTACAAATTTATTTTTTATAACACCTGAGCATCGTGCAGGGTTTTCTTATTTGTATAAGGAAGGAAGCTAAATTGATTCAAAAAAAGGAAGAGAAAAGAAGCTGAACTATTTACTCTTACAGTCATTAATTTCCGATCTAGAAGGTATCAAAACGTTTTTTCCACCTAAACAGTAATTAAGTTTCGATCTAAGGGGTATCAAAACGTTTTTTTTGGGACCTGTTGTCAATGTAATCATTTTTTTTAATATAATTAATGATTAAACTAACACTAGTTTTGAAAATTATCCTCGACTTAAAAGTAAAATAGAAAATATTAAAAATATAATAAAATTGTGTAAATACTTAGAAAATAAATTGTGCTATGTGAAGATATTAACTCTTATTTTTGACTTTGTGGATTTTTCCATGGAAAAAAAACTTTTGGAGTTGAAGAATAAAAAATTTGTCAAAAAATAAAGAAAGAAAGATGGCATGGAGAAAACTTATTACATGATTCAACTTACTTTTCTTTTTTATTTTATTATCAAGGTTCAAGAGAATTGTTAGAGAGATGAAAACGGAAGACAGGAAAGCACATGAGGTAATCAATTTTCCTTTTTTCTAGAATAGGAAAGAAAAATAAAAGGAATGAAAACCATTACTAACACACCTAAATTAATTTCCTAAAAGTGGAAAGAAAAACGCATATTAAGTAATCTAATATAATAATAACTCTTTCACTTTTATAATAAACTGATAAACACTGCGAAAAAAAGGTATAACCATTTTCTAAAAAACATAGAAAGTTATCTTTCATAATTTCCTTCCTTTCACGTTGTCTAAATCTTTTACTTACAAACTAATGATTTTCTTCACAATTATTATTTAAGAAAACACACAACATAACTCAACCCACTTAAATAATATTTTTCAATTTATTTATTTTTTACGTATTACTTAAAAAATAATTCATAACGTATTTGAAGCCCATTGTCACTAAGTAAGCAGAAAGGTCCAAATGTAATATTCTTGGGCTGATGTCTTTATAACACTACGAATGGGCTGCTTTAATTTTTTTTTTTTCAATTTTCAAAAAATTAATGGAACCAATAACTCGTCTTCTTCTAATTTCTAAACAAGCTTTTGCGCAGATTGATTCTCTTCATAATATTCACCATTCCTTTCACTATTAATGTCTCATTCATGGAAAACCAAATTTAGTAAAACATATTTTACATTTTCATAATTCACATTCGTCTAAAAAAAAGAGAGAGAGAAGACTGACATCACCACACTTATTAGTCATTATAATTTAATTTTAGTATCTTCAATTAAATTAAAGCTCAAGTAAGCATCAAGTGCTTTTTATTCTTTTCATTCTATATAAAAAATAAATAAAAATAGTAAGAGACTTAATAACGTACCTATTCTCAATTTTTTTTTATTATTACTTATGTAAATGCTCTGCCATTGATACGAGAAACATAAATGAATACAAAAAAAATTGCATATTTATAAAATTTACTAATATTTTAATAATTTCTTCTTAACTGTTACCAAAAATATCACGTGTATATTGATAATAGTCATAATTGATTTCCAATCTTAGATAACATATATAATTGGTGCCTGTAAATATGAACTTGTTCTTGCTCAGCCTTGTCTTACCAAAATAAAAAGAAAAATAGAGAACCCCTCCTTAATTCCTTAATTTGTCAGTATCCATCGAAAAATAAGAAAAGGTACCATTTATCTCCCTTCCCGACCTTTATGTGGAAAACTTATGAAAGGAGAAAGGGGACTTTAGCCTTTCCATCATTTTTATTTTTTCTATGTAACTTCATTCTTTTTTTCTTTTTTTTTTCGACAATTTTTCTATGGAACTTCCAAGTAAGCAAGCATGTACTACTTTTTATTTTTTTATAATTCCCTAGGGAAATGATGATCCAATCAAAACTCAGTTAAAATTTCTACCTTCTCAATTGACTTCATCAGTGGCATTGAGTAGTCATTACTCATTCCCATAAGAAGATTCCTTGAACTTTATTTTTGGATATATTTTAGATGTTTTCTTAAATCATATCCGATGATTTTTTTAAAATTTAGTACAATCGAAAAGTGGAAATATATTTTATTTTCAGTTTGATTTAGGAATGGCAACGGACCGAGTTCGGATAAGGTTTACAACTTCCATCTACACTCTCACCACCAAAAATCATCTCCACCTCCATTTTTGATTTGGGGTATTAGGAAATCCCCATCCCCCTTGGATAACGGGTCCTCATAAGGATTCTCTGTTTTTTTTCTAAAAAAAAAACATAAAAAAACATAAAAAGAAAAGGGAACATAGAAATAATATAATGTTATATAATATATATACATATATAGATGAAATTATATATATACACAATGAATAATGAACTAATTTTATATACATATAAATACACATATATATAAGCACAATTTTTTTTTACAAAATTAAGTATATTGGGTGGGTACGGGATGGAGACATCCATATCTGAATCCAACTAATTTTAAAAATTCTGGACATGCCCTTGCCTTCGATTAGTTGTCGCTACACCCGCCCCCATCAGATCGGGAACACTTTGGTATTTTTGTCAACCCTAATCCAGTTTACTTAGAATTGTCAAAATTATTAGATTAATAGATTATACGTCTTAACTAGATACCAACATTTTGGACTAGAATAAATATGTTTTGATTTCCATTAAACAAAGTTCACAATTCTAAAATATTTTTGGGGTCTAAAAAATTTTGTTTAAAAAAATTCCCAAAGAGTTTGTTTCATTAACGAATAATGCCTCAAGAAAATATAAAAATAAACGCAAAAGGCACCAGTGATTTCTTTTATAGATACATAACGTACTCATTGTGTGGTAGTCGTATACTAATACTATTAATTAGTTCCCCTTTTCTCCTCCTCTTCGATCATGCATAAGTAATAAATAAATCAAACACATGTACAATCAATTAATACACTACATTCTTCACAAAACCCTGAAGCTTATGTTATATACGTAAAACCCTCATTCTTTTAATTTATTTATGTTTTTGTTATTACGGCTAGAGAATAATAATAATATTATATTGATCGAATATAAACTAATGGACCGAAGCTGCTCTCTTACAAGATTCAAGAGAAAGAGAATGGTAGTAATAGAAGAGGAATACCATGTGATGCTGATTCTCAAGATCCACTATGTGGAAGGAATAGACACACAAACAACTGATCCTAAAGGGGACAAAAGGATCTACTGTGCCCTAGGATGGGTAAATCACGTAAAAAAATTCCGTACTTCAAGAACGGAGGGTTTGCCTGACCCTGAATGGAACACCATCTTTCAAATCCCATTAGGCAAGCTATCTCCGGTTAGGTTCGGGTACCTTAATTTGGAAGTACTCAGAACCGGGTCAAAGTCGGATCCCGGGACATCCACCGTGATTGCCTTGGTTGGTAGGACACAGATCCTTTTGCCCAAGGACATCAATCGAAAGAAGTGCGATCGTTTCGGGCTTACGACGCCCAAAGGGGCGGGATATATTGCTGAAGGGCACATAACAATTTGTATGGAAATTAAGAGGGTTGATGATATTAATTACTACCGTCACTAGTTTCTCGTATGGTTACGGGACTAGCCACTATGTTTTTGTAGTTAATTATTTAAACATTATTCTTAGGTTTAATTGTTACGGGACTAGTAAAATTACCGTAACAATTAATAGTAAAATTATCGTTTCACAATAAAAAGTCAAATTAAAATTTGATTTTTCATGCATAATTCTACATATTCCCGTAGCAATTAATAGTGAAATTCACAATCAATTTTTTTTGGAAAGCCACAAAATTAAAATTACCTTGGCCAATTACCTATGTATTGTACTTTGTCCACTGCATTAACTCTATGGATGCTTTTAATATGTTCATATGCATGTAAACTTTTTTTAAAAAAGGTACATGAAAAATTTTAGGCTGAAAATTTAGTCAACTTTTTTAATCAGAATAGCCCACTTTTATATAAATATAGATTACAATGTTTACCTATTCAATAGTGAATTTGTGAAAAAATTAATGTAACTTCTTTATTTTAGAATAAAATATTAGGTAAGGCTTTATGTTTTACTTAAACTAGATTTTTGCACACACACGCAATGCATGTACAATGCAAGTATAAGTGATTTAAAGAAATTGTTTTTTAAAAAGTAATAAGTGGTTCAGTGTTAAATGCATCTTAATATCCTTGCAAGTACAAATGTTCGAATTTTATTGCTTGCGCTTAAATATTAAAAAAATTATGAACTTAAAGCTTGTAGGGGCAAAATCGAAAACTCAAAAATTTGACACGGGTTTAAACTAATGATTTGCCTTCCGACTTTATATAACAGTAGATGAAAGTGATTACAAGAAAAATGATAAAGATATGGAAGCTTTTGTATTATAATAGACATTAAAAAAATAATATAAATACAATGTAAATAAAATTTGTAAATGTGTGCATTTACTTGCTTACGTTCACACTTCTCCAATCATATATAATCATATATATGAAAATTGTCTACTTCAATGTAGTGATACCATGTGATAATACTAAATACATTATTTTATTTTATCATCTTTCATTTTAGTTATATCTTTTTTTCTTTCTCATCTCTCCATGTTTTACTAGCATGTCTTCGCTATTTTTTTATTTTATTGTTATTTCATTTACCTCTCTTAACATAGTTAATTTATATACTCAACTTTTATACAAATTTTACGCATCCAAGTATCTTAAAATTTTACTAGAGAACAAAATTTGTACAAATTGTAAAATTTTACACAAAACTAAAAATATACAATATTATTGGAAATACTCTTACAAAATAGTTTTCATTTCACATGGTCATGAAAAATTAGTGTGAGTTTTAGTAACACTGTTGTAGTTAAATTATACTATAACACTACTAACTAATAATCATGTTACTATAAAAAGTTTTATATAAAATATTAAAAATATACAATTAGCTATAATACTCCTCGACATAATATTATGAAAAATGTTATAGTTAAAACTAAAATGGTTACTGTTCAATGATTAGTACTTAAGCTGTTATTTTATAAAGTTAAGTATAATATTACTATAAAAATTTATCTTTTAGAACACGCGCACATCGTGCAGGGTTATATACTTGTGTTTTAACTTAAAATAATGAATATTCCGAAAAGACCCAAAAATATTACACTATCTAATGTGTCAATCCCTAAATCATTTAAACTCAACTACATACGCTTTTTTGTCAAATTTTTATCTAAATTTGAACGGTAACAAACAAGTGAAAGACATAAGCCTCATTTTTATAATTTTCAATATTTAACCTAAATACCCTAATAATATATAAATAATCTAGACAATTTTAATACTTTTAAATATATAAAATCATTGACTATTAATTTCGCAATATATATATTTTATAAAACCATTCTTTGGTATTAAAACTAAAAATAGCTTAAATTTATATAGTAATGAAAAATATGTTAGCTGTTTTTATATGTGTGAGTAGTTTATACATTTATATATTTTGAGAGTTTTAAATTTTTTAATAAATTTATATATTCTAAAAATTAAGAGCTGCGATTTTATACATTTAAATATTTAAAAATTGTTAAAATTTATATATTTTGAGAGTGTTTTTAGGTTAAATATAAAAAATACCCTTATAAATGTGGCATGTGCTTCTCGTACTTTCGCTTTTATCCAAACTTGAATGGAAAATTGTCATAGGGCTTACTTGGTTGGGTTTAGTTGATTTAAGGGTCAATCGATGCATTTAGTAGCATCGCACAAATCGAATAATTTTGGGACTTATAGGGTTATTGCTAAAACTAAAACATTATATTTGATCTCATAGTGTCTCACATTTTATTTAACTTCAAAACTTGTTTTTTGTATGTTATGAATTTAAAGTAGTCCCACTTGGATTTTTATTTTTTTTGAGTAACGTATAAAGCTCATGAGCACCATTTTTTTGCAAGTTGGTTTTTTGGGGTAAATTCTACCCATGGGTTTGTAACAAGTGATATCAATTGGATCCCACTGGACCAACGTCACTAAAGTAGGCCGTCGTGGATGGCAATTGTGGAGCGTGGTTGAATGTTATGACTTGGGAGTAATATATAAAACCCATGATCACCCTTCTTTTGCAAGCGTTTTTCAGGGGCAAATTTTACCCACGGGTTTGTAACATCGTAATACACTTGTCAAATAGCTAAATAAAGTATTCTTAACAATTAATTAAAGAGCAATGCTATACTTACCTGTTATTTTTACCGGTCTGCATTACACGGGTTGTACTTTTACAAGATACAATAAAAGTACACCCATTTAATGCACTCGGTAAGAATATGTGGTAAAATTTGTAGGTAAGAAAAGCATTTTCCTTAGTTAAATTAAAACTAATATTTTTTGTGCATTTCAAAATCTAGTTTTCCTAAAGTAATTAATGTTTTTTTTATTTAATTTACGTTGTTTGGTAAATAATTTTTTTAAAAAAAGGCTTGTTTCTTGCTTAGATTAAAGTTAGGAATATTCACGTTGCCCATATTTTTAGTGATTGTAAACCTTTACCACAGTTGGTGTCAATTATCCGCAACCCGCTTTGGAAAATTTCGGCCATTACCGATTTACAAAATCAGATGGGTCTATTAATCGATACAAAGCCCACTTATAGCAAAATACTTCAATCAAGAATACGGCGTTAATTATGAGGAAACCTTTGCTACTGTTACTCAATTAACTTCAGTTAGAAGTCTTTTTGTTATTGTAACTGCTAAAAAATGAAAATTATTTTAAATGAATGTGAAATATGCTTTTCTCTATTACGATCTTTTTAAAGAAGTTTACATGAAACCTCCCCTATCGTTTCTACTATCCATATCTCAAGTCTGCAACCTTCGTCGTACTTTATATAGTATTAAGAAAGCTCTTCGAGCATGGTTTGAGAGGTTCAGTTCCAACATTCACAAACTGAGTTTTACCTCTAGTTCTTATGATTACGGACTTTTTATTAAAAAAATGGACGCTGGTATTATGCTTTTATTTTTCTATGTGGATGACATGATCATTAGTGGGGATGATGTTTCTGAAATCTCTAAACTAAAACAATCTCTCCGTCATCTTTTTGAGATGAAGGACCTTAGTTGCTTGAATTATATTTTGGGTTTTGAAGTTCTTTACGATCTTATTGGTTATTATATCTCACAGGACAAGTATGCTTCTAACATTCTTACTCGTGCCATTTTCATCTAATCCAAAACCGTTTTTCAATATATGAAAACGAATCTCTGGCTTACTCTTCTTAATGGTACTCCTTTAAGTAATGCCATTTTATATCGATAGATATATAGTTAGCAATTTGGTTAATCTCACTGTCACTCGCCCGGATATTGTTTACGCTGTTCATAACAATAGTCAGTTCATATGTGCCCCCTGGTCTAATCATTATATGGTTGTTATTCGCATTCTTCGCTATATCAAAGGGACCTTATTCTAAGGCCATTGTTTTTTGTCTATATCCTCTCTGGAGATATATGCATACTCTGATTCGAACTAGGTAGGAGATCTTAGATATTGGTGTTCAATCACATGATACCGTATTTTCTTTGGATACTCCATTATATCGTGGCGTACTAAAAAACAATTGTTGGTTTCTTGCTCTTATATAATAGCAGAATATCGTGCTCTCGCTGGCACCACTAAAGAATTCATCTAGATCTGGCCACTCTCAGACATAGGTGTCCCTCAATATCTTCCAATAACACCTGGATGTGATAATCGGAGTGCTATTTAAATTGCTCACAATAATATTTTTTATGAATGAACAAAGCACATTGAGATTGATTGTCATTTTCTTCATTTGCATATCGCTTTGTAATACAGTTCGCTTCTTGTATATCAACTCTGAAGAACAACTTGCAAATTTCTTCACCAAAATTCATTGGCATAGTCGTTTCCACGATTTTATTTCTAAACTTAAGCTAGTTTCCCTATTTACCACCTTAAGTTTAAGGGAGTTGTTAGTATATATTGTTCCATTTATTATATAGTTGACTTTTACTGTATCCATATTTAGGAGATTATGGCATTAATTAGGATGTTCTCCTTCATTGTTTGTGTATCTCTCAACCTTATATATAAGGTTCTCATTGTATATTATTAATCATCAATTCAATATATAATTTCTTTAGTCTCGCTCTCATTTTATATTGTTTACATAACACATTGTGCGAGTTTACAACATTTATGTTTTTGATTTTAAACTCGATGAAAAAGTGGGTAGAATTGTAGAAAATAACAACCTCCTAGAATAAAAGCCTAATGATATTAAGTAAAATTTGTTTTTCAAAACCCAAAAGGGGAAAATGTCAAGTGACGTTCTTCGAAGAAAGAGATTCCTAAAGTTAGTTATCAAACCCAAGAGAAAATTAAATAATTTTCGTGAAAGAAAAGAAAAAATAGAGTTTTGTGAAAAAACCAAGGAAGACCTTTCAAGTCATATCCACATTTTTCTTTGCTATTATTCAACCAAACCTACAACCCATATGCCCGCCCATCTTTTAAATAAAGACACTATGCCCTATAATTAACATCTTCTCGTATTTTAAAATTGATGATATGAAGAAGGGCTTTCAAGTCATAACATTCAATTTTGAAGTGCTTAAGTATCAAATTTATATAAAACCAGAAATGATTTCGTTTGTCAGTGGAGCAGTGTCAAGTTTTATTTTTCTAATTTTACCCGTGGGAACATTTTTACATAAAAAAATATATACAATATTGATGGAGATACTCTTACAAAATATTTTTCAGTTCACATAGTGAAAAAATAATATGAGTTATAGTTGTACTTATACTATTGTAGTCAAATTATATTATAACACTACTAACTAATAACCATGTTAATATTGATGGATATATATATATATATATATAATTTTAAATACAATTAGCTATAACATATTTCATGGCATATTAATATTAAAAAAGTTATTGGTAAAAATAAAATGGTACCGCTAAATGATTAGTGTTGAAAATTTAGTTTATTAATGGGCTTACATATTTAATTAATTATATTATGTATTATCTAGTACATCTAATAGGTATGAGTTTTGTATTGTGCAGAAACCTAATACTAGGTATATTAAAATTGATGGATACATATTTGAATTAGTATATAAAGATACCTAGGGTTATGGTCCCTAACTAGAATCAAATATGCTCTACTTCTTTTCCCTCTTTCAGAGAGAGAATTCAATAAATACGACATCATAAATTAATTAAGGTACGCTTCCTAAATATCAGTCTTTTAAGAATTAGACATGAATGTGATATTTAAAGCTTATCTAATTTAAAATTAAAGTTCCTACAATTAGTGCTTAAGTTGTTATTTTATATATTAAATATAAATTACTACAAATTTATTTTTTAAAACACCCGAGCATCGTGTAGGGTTTGCTTTTTTGTATAAGAAGCTGGCTAAATTGATTCAAAAAATGGAAAAGAAAAAGAAGTTGAATTATTTACTCTTTTGGTCATTAATTTCCGATCTAAGTTTTCCACAAAAAGGTCATTAAGTTCCGATCTAAGAGGTATCAAAATGATTTTTTTGGGGGTCCGTCTTCAATAGTAGTTTTCAATGTAATCATTTTTTTAATATAATTAATGGTTAAACTAACACACCAGTTTTGAAAATTACGCTCAGCTTGAAAGTAAAATAGAAAATATTTAAAAAATAATTAAATTGTGTAAAAAGTTAAAAAATAAATTGTGCTATGTGGAGATATAAACTCTTATTTTTGACTTTGTGTATTTTTCCATGGAAAAAATTGTTTTGGAGTTGAGTTGAATAAAAAATTTGTCAAAAAATAAAGAAAGAAAGATGGCATGGAGAAAAACTTATTACATGACTCAACTTATTTTTCTTTTTTATTTTACTATCATGGGTCATGAGGACTTTTAGAGAGATGAAATACATGACTCAACTTATTATTTTTTATTATTATCAAGGTTCAAGAGGATTGTTAGAGAGCTGAAAACGGAGGATAGGAAAGCACATGAAAGGTAATCAATTTTCCTTTTTTCCTGAAATTAATTTCCTAAAAGCAGAAAGAAAAATGCATATTAAGTAATCTAATCTAATAATAACTCTTACACTTTTATACAAACTGATAAACACTTCGAAAAAAAGGTATAAACTATTTTCTTAAAAACATAGAAAGTTATCTTTCATAATTTCCTTCCTTCCACGTTGTCTATATCTTTTACTTACAAAATTATGATTTTCTTCACAATTATTATTTAAGAAAACACAAAACAAAACTCAACCCACTTAAATAATATTTTTCAATTTTTTTTTGTGTATTACTTAAAAAATAATTCATAACGTATTTGATGCCCATTGTCATTGAGTAAGCAGAAAGGTCCAAATGTAATATCCTTGGGCCGATGTCTTTATAACACTACGAATGGGTTGCTTTAATTTTTTTTATTTTTCAATTTTCAAAATATTAATGGAACCAATAACACGTCTTCTTCTAATATCTAAACAAGCTTTTGCGCTGTTTGATTCTTTTAATAATACTCACCATTCCTTTCACTATTAATGCCTCATTCTTGGAAAACCAAATTTAGTAAGACATATTTTACATTTTCCTAATTCACATTCATCTAAAAAGAGAGAGAGAAGACTGACGTCACCACACTTATTAGTCATTATAATTTAATTTTAATATCTTCAATTAAATTAAAGCTCGTAAGCATCAAGCGCTTTTTATTCTTTTCATTCTATAAAAAAAAAATTAGTAAGAGACTTAATCACGTACCTATTCTCAATTTTTTTTATAATTACCTATGTAAATGCTCTGCCATTGATACAAGAAACATAAATGAATACAAAAAATTGCATATTTATAAAATTTACTATTTTTTTAATAATGTAGTTTATTGATGGGCTTAGATATTTAATTCATTATATTATGGGCTATCCAGTGCATCTACTATGTATGAGTTTTGTAATGTGTAGAGACCTAATACTAGTCATATTAGAATTGATGGATGCATATTTAAACTAGTATATAAAGATGCTTAGGGTTATGGTCCTTAAGTAGAATCAAATACGCTTTACTTCTTTTCTCTTTCAGAGAGAGAACTCAATGAATACGATATCATAAATTAAGGTACGCTTATTAAATATCAGTCTTTTAAGAATTAGACATGAATGTGATCTTTAAAGCTTATCTAATTTAAAATTAAAGTTCCTACAATTAGTGCTTAAGCTGTTATTTTATATATTAAATATAAATTACTACAAATTTATTTTTTATAACACCTAAGTATTGTGCAGGGTTTGCTTATTTGTATAAGGAAGGAAGCTAAATTGATTCAAAAAAAGGAAGGGAAAAGAAGCTGAACTATTTACTCTTACAGTCATTAATTTCCGATCTAGGAGGTATCAAAACGTTTTTTCCACCTAAACAATCATTAAGTTCCGATCTAAGAGGTAACAAAACGTTTTTTTTGGGACCTGTTGTCAATGTAATCATTTTTTTTAATATAATTAATGATTAAACTAACACTAGTTTTGAAAATTATGCTCGACTTGAAAGTAAAATATAAAATATTAAAAAAATAATAAAATTGTGTAAATACTTAAAAAATAAATTGTGCTATGTGAAGATATTAACTCTTATTTTTGACTTTGTGGATTTTTCCATGGAAAAAATACTTTTGGAGTTGAAGAATAAAAAATTTGTCAAAAAATAAAGAAAGAAAGATGGCATGGAGAAAACTTATTACATAACTCAACTTACTTTTCTTTTTTATTTTATTATCAAGGTTCAAGAGGATTGTTAGAGAGATGAAAACGGAAGATAGGAAAGCACATGAGGTAATCAATTTTCCTTTTTTCCAGAATAGGAAAGAAAAATAAAAGGAAAGAAAACCATTACTAACATACCTAAATTAATTTCCTAAAAGTGGAAAGAAAATCGCATATTAAGTAATCTAATCTAATAATAACTCTTTCACTTTTATAATAAACTGATAAACACTGCAAAAAAGGTATAAACCATTTTCTTAAAAACATAGAAAGTTATACTTCATAATTTCCTTCCTTCCACAATGTCTACATCTTTTACTTACAAAATTATGATTTTCTTCACAATTATTATTTAAAAAACTAGAAATTAGGTAGAAGGGCTTATTATACATTGATTTTTACCAAAAATCCAATGAATAATATTTTTTTGAATGAAGGGCCTATTTTTAACTAGTACTTAGTGTAAGAGGCCTATTTTGTTTTATATTTTAAATGAATGTATTTGAATAAATTTAAATATCATTTAATTAATAAAAACATGTTATATATTACCTAAATTACCCCCTCTTTATGAAATTTGCACAAAGAATATGAATATTGTAGTGAAATATGGACTGCAATATGAACTTTGCACTAGAAATATGGACTGCAGAGTTCACATTGCAGTAAAATATGGACTGCAATATGAACTTTGCACCAAAAATATGGACTGCAAAGTTCATATTGCAGTAAAATATGGACTGCAAAGTGCATATTGCAGTGAAATATAAACTGTAAAGTTCATATTGCAATTCATATTTTAATACATATTGGTATTTTTTAGTTTATTTTAAGGGTTGGGATGTCATTTTATTATGAAAAAAAAAGACACTTGTCATATTATCAATAAAATAAAAAATAGGCCCTTTATTTTAAAAAAAATTATTCCTTGGCTTTAGTGTGAAAATCTTTCTCTAATAAGCCATTTTTTTAATTGCCCCTTTAAGAAAACACACAATATAACTTAACCCACTTAAATAATATTTTTCAATTTATATATTTTTTGTGTATTACTTAAAAAATAATTCATAATATATTTGAAGCCCATTGTCATTGAGTAAGCAGAAAGGTTTGAATGTAATATCCTTGGGCCGATGTCTTTATAACACTACGAATGGGCTGCTTTAAATCTTCTTATTTTTCAATTTTCAAAAAATTAATGGAACCAATAACTCGTCTTCTTCTAATTTCTAAACAAGCTTTTACGCTGCTTGATTCTCTTCATAATATTCACCATTCCTTTCACTATTAATGTCTCATTCTTGGAAAACCAAATTTAGTAAAACATATTTTACATTTTCATAATTCACATTCGTCTAAAAAAGAGAGAGAGAGAAGACTGACATCACCACACTTACTAGTCATTATAATTTAATTTTAGTATCTTCAATTAAATTAAAGCTCAAGTAAGCATCAAGCGCTTTTTATTCTTTTCATTCTATATAAAAAATAAATAAAAATAGTAAGAGACTTAATCACGTACCTATTCTCAATTTTTTTTTTATTATTACTTATGTAAATGCTCTGCCATTGATACGAGAAACATAAATGAATACAAAAAATTTTGCAAATTTATAAAATTTACTAATATTTTAATAATTTCTTCTTATCTGTTACCAAAAATATCACGTGTATATTGATAATAACATATATAATTGGTGCATGTAAATATGAACTTGTTCTTGCTCGGCCTTGTCTTACCAAAATAAAAATAAAAATAAAAATGAGATAATGGGTTATAAGGTCTCGCTCCGTAATGTGTTATAACTCTAAGGACGGATTCATGTTTAGTAAAGGGAAGTAGTACTAATTTCATAATTTGGTTTTACAATAAGGACACTTTTCATAATATTAATTTATTTTAAGGAAAATGATAAATGTTGATGGACAAAACTACCCTACTATATCATTTATTCTAATTATACAAAAGACATATTATTCTCTCTTACATACACATAGTTTAGAGAGAGAAAACAAAAAACAAGAGAAAAGAGAAATTGTCTCACCACCACCACTACCACCACCACCACCACCACCACCACCACCACCTTACTCTCCGATCGTATCTCCGAGAGGATCATCGTTCTCATCATCATCATCATCATCATCTTCTTCTTTTTTTTCTTCTTCTTCTTCTATTTCTTCTTCTTCTTTTTTTTTTCTAGATCTGCAATCGTAAAACATATATAACTTTTGATCGAACCGTTGGATTTGGATGATTTTTGGATATGTTGTTCGGAAGACAAAGTTACTATTATTGCGCGAAAAATTAAGACGATCAGAAGTCGTTTTGCTATCGAAATCGATCAATTTTGATAGCCCAGCGGGATTTGAAAAAAAAATATGATTGTAACTCTTTTTTTTATTTTTTTACGAACCCTACGTCGATCCATATCTATATACATATAAATAAATTGAGTGGATGTTGATTTCATCAATTTTGTTGTTCTCTATTTTGTAATGGTGCTAAAATTATTTTAGCACCTTCTGATTTGTTGTTCAAGTGGTGTTATCTTATGGTTGTTATTCAGAATGTGCTAAATGCATTTAGCACCTTCTGGTTGTGGTGCTTAATGTATTTAGCACCTTCTGATTGTGGTGCTTAATGTATTTAGCACCTTCTGGTTGCTGTCCAGAGGGTGCTAAATGCATTTAGCACCTTCTGGTTGCTGTCCAGAGGGTGTTAAATGCATTTAGCACCTTCTGGTTGCTCTCTAGGAGGTGCTAAATGTATTTAGCACCTTTTGGTTGTGGCGCTAAATGCATTTAGCACCTTATCGTTGCTGTCGAGCGGGTGCTAACTGCATTTAGCACCTTCTGGTTGCTGTCCAGGGAGTGCTAAATGCATTTAGCACCTTCTGGTTGCTGTCCAGCGGGTGCTAAATGTATTTAGCACCTTCTGGTTGTGGTGCTAAACGCATTTAGCACCCTCTGGTTGCTGTCCAGGGGGTGCTAAATGCATTTAGCACCTTCTGGTTGCTTTTGGTTGTAGTGCTAAATGCATTTAGCACCCTCTGGTTGCTGTGCAGAGGATGCTAAATGCATTTAGCACATTCTAGTTGCTGTTGGTGTTATAATGAGACGATATTATAAGGAAGTGGTATTAGTGTCTTTTTTGTATAGTGTCCTTAATTTACACAACTAATTTTTAAATGTCCTTTATAATTATATTATTATTATAATGAGCCCTTATACCTAATTGCCTCAATAAAAATAGAGAACCCCTCCTTAATTTGACCAGGACAAGTACCCATCGAACAAGTAAGAAAAGGTACCATTTATCTCCCTTCCCGACCTTTATGTGGAAAACCTATGAAAGGAGAAAGAGGGCTTTAGCCTTTCCATCATTTTTATTTTTTCTATGTAACTTCATTCTTTTTATTTTGACAATTTTCCTATGGAACTTCCAAGTAAGCAAGCATGTAGTGCTTTTTATATTTTATAATTCCCTAGGGAAATGAAGATCGTCCAATCAAAACTCGTTAAAATTTATACCTTTTCAATTGACTTCATTCAGTGGCATTAAGTAGTCATTACTCATTCCCATATGGAGATTCCTTGAACTTTTGTATTTTTGGATATATTTTAGATGTTTTCTTAAATCATATCCGATAATTTTTTTAAAATTCAGTACAATCAAAAAGTGGAAATATATTTTATTTTCAGTTTGATTTAGGGATGGCAATGGATCGAGTTTGGATAAAGTTTACAACTTCCATCCACACTCTCGCCACCAAAAATCATCTCCATCTCTATTTTCGATTTGGGGTATCGGGAAATCTCCATCCACCTCGGATAACGGGTCCCCATAAGGATTCTCTATTTTATTCTAAAAAAAAACATAAAAAGAAGAGGGAACATTGAAATAATATAATGTTATATAATATATAGACATATATAGATGAAATTATATATATACACAATGAATAATGAACTAATTTTATATACATATAAATACACATATATATAAGCACAAAATAATTTTTTTTTACAAAATTAAGTATATTGGGTGGGTACGGGATGGAGACTCCCATATCTGAACCCAACTAATTTTAAAAATTCTAGACACGCCATTGCTTCCGATTAGTTGTCGCTATACCCGCTCCTATCAGATCGGGAACTCTTGGGTATTTTTGCCATCCCTAATTCAGTTTACTTAGAATTGTCAAAATTATTAGATTAATAGATTATACGTCTTAGCTAGATACCAACATTTTGGACTAGAATAAATATGTTTTGATTTCCATTAAACAAAGTTCACAATTCTAAAATATTTTCGGGGTCTAAAAATTTTTTTTTAAAAAAATCCCAAAGAGTTTGTTTCATTAACGAATAATGCCTCAAGAAAATATAAAAATAAACGCAAAAGGCACTGGTGATTTCTTTTATAGATACATAACGTACTCATTGTGTGGTAGTCGTATACTAATACTATTAATTAGTTCCCCTTTTCTCCTCCTCTTTGATCATGCATAAGTAATAAATAAATCAAACACAGGTACAATCAATTGATACACTAGATCCTTCACAAAACCCTGAAGCTTATGTTATATACGTAAAACCTTCATTTTTTTAATTTATTTATGTTTTTGTTATTACAGCTAAAGAATAATAATAATATTATATTGATCGAATATAAACTAATGGACCGAAGATGCTCTCTTACAAGATTCAAGAGAAAGAGAATGGTAGTAATAGAAGAGGAATACCATGTGATGCTGATTCTCAAGATCCACTCCGCTGAAGGAATAGACACACAAACAACTGATCCTAAGGGGGACAAAAGGATCTACTGTACCCTAGGATGGGTAAATCACGTAAAAGAATTCCGTACTTCAAGAACAGAGGGTTTGCCTGACCCTGAATGGAACACCATCTTTCAAATCCCATTAGGCAGGCTATCTCCGGGTAGGTTCGGGTACCTTAATTTGGAGGTACTCAGAACCGGGTCAAAGTCAGATCCCGAGACATCCACCGGCATTGCCTTGGTTGGTAGGACACAGATCCCTTTGCCCAAGGATATCAGTCGGAAGAAGTGCGGTCGTTTCGGGCTTACGGCGCCCAAATGGGCGGGATATATTACTGAAGGGCACATAACAATTAGTATGGAAATTAAGAGGGTTGATGATATTAATTACTACCATCACTAGTTTCTCGTATGGTTACGGGACTAGCCACTATGTTTTTGTAGTTAATTATTCAAACATTATTCTTAGGTTGAATTGTTACGGGACTAGCCTTATTTAGGAAGCAATTACTCAGTTCTATTAATTATTACAGTGCGGGATTTAATTTTTTTTTTCTCAATTAGTTCATACATAGTTCATACATACCAACGTGAAGCTTGCTAGATCCCATCCCCTCCTGCTATCTTATTAAGTATTTATTTTCACCATTATTACAAAAATTATGGAAGCACACATTTAACCACACTTGTGACATAATGTTGAGTGGATGGATGGTTGTTTTTAAGTTATTTTGTCTCGTTTTTTTTTTAGATCACAATCAATATACGAACTTTCTTGATAATAGTTGAAATTAATTGGCATTTTTTTTCTTATATCGAACATAGGTAAGGAGTAATTTGTAATTATGCGTATAAGTGTATCTATCAGGTTGAATCCCTAATGCCTTAATCCCGAGAAGTTGAATGGTATGATATAATTAAAGGCTCATATCTTGTTGGTATATCCAACAACTCGTAAGAAATATAAATTAAAATCTAATTACGTACTAAAATTAGTGGAAAGATATTGTTCCTTAAAATTATACATGTCCTAAAATTATTGAGGTAAATCTAATTAACCAAGAACAAATTTTAGTTGCATTAAAATTAACCTAATTATCCTAATGACTATTCTCAGATTTTTCGAACTCTTTTTAAGATTAATTACAGATTTTTGAAACAGTGTAAATTTAATTAGATCATTTACGATAAATTGTAATGGTTTTTATATGTTAGTGTTATTGTTAATATATAACATATGTTTTAATTTCGGTGATCAAAAAAAATATTAAGTAAAACGGTGATACTATATATGTGACCATGTCAAGAAGATAATTAAAGCTTTAAAATATTTTTTGTAGAACCTGTTGGAAAAAAAATGGTTTTGAAGCCTTTTTGAGGGTAATTTTAAATGGGGTTTCACACTCGATTGTGAAAGAAAATTATAGATTCGGGTTCTCCTCCGTGAGTACATCGAGATCATATATTTGTTTGCTTAAAACGGATTTGGGGTGAATGAGAAATTGTCACCCAAAGTGAGCTACTTGAGATGGAAAATAAAATGGGAAATGTTAGTCCCGCATTGGAACTTTGGGAAAACATTTATGAGTTTATAAAGGATAACCTTTCACTAGTTCATAAGCTTCTAAGAAAAATAAGTCTCTCTCTCTCACGCACCTAGGCGCATGGTGGGTGCCGAATTTGGCTTGACACATGCTTGGCTTGTGTGCGGCCGCACCTGCGTCGCTCCGAAAATGGCCAGCCGCGCGGGGTCATGTTTTGTACTTAGAGTTTTCTAGTTCATTTATTTTCCTTAATGTCACCAATTTTAAATTTTGAATTACTCTTAATTAAGAGATTAAATTCGTTTAAAAAACGTTTGAATTAATTCTTATTAATCCTAGAAACGGTTTTGTTTAATTGTTGCAATTAAACACTAAAAAACTATTTTTTTTTATTAATGTATGAATTATCCAGCTGTAGTTGAAGGATATAGTGATGCAAATTGGATATCTAATGATAAGGACTCCAAATTCACTAGCGATTATGTATTTATGCTAGGGGGTGGAGCGATTTCGTGAAAATCCTCGAAACAAACTGTGATTGCTAGGTCCACTATGAAATCTGAATTTATTACATTAGACAAATGTGGGGAAGAGGCTGAATGGTTACGCCACTTTCTAGAGGATATTCCGAGATGGTCAAAACCTGTGCCTTCAATTTGTATACACTCTTATAGTCAATCAGCTATTGGTACGGCACAAAGCAATATGTATAATGGTAAGTCTAGACATATTCCTCAAAGACATAATACCATTAGACAACTATTCTCAACTGGAGTTATCTCACTTGACTTTGTAAAGTCAAAAGATAAAATTGCGGATCCGTTAACTAAAGAGTTGAATAGAGAGTTAGTTGACAAGTTATCAAGGGGAATGAGACTAAAACCCATGAATAAATAAGTCGATACAATGGATACCCAACCTATGTGACTGGAGATCCCAAGATCTAGGTTCAAAAGGGCAACTAAATTGTAAAGGCTACGTTGGATCACTGTGGGGATTTTACCTATGTCCATTCCTATGATGAAAACAGTGATACCCGTAAGGAAAAGGAAAAGGATAAGCTAAGCTTTTAATGAATCTTATGTCGATAAAATCGAACGGAGTAATACGGGTTACTTTTAATTAAGAAATCATATGTGTAAGAGGGAAGAAGGGCCGCTTCCAAGAGAATTGCTTAGGGCACAATTCTTAGAGACCTCTTGCAGAACCAGGCGTATGTTCATGGCCACAAAGAACATAATAGTGAGAACTAAAATGTGTTAGGAAGACTCCTGTATGAGATATGTCGTCGTTTACATAAATGGCAGAATAGTTCAAGGGGTAAAACTTACTTATCCTATACAAGTTTCAACCATCGAACTTTATCACTTTGTCTATCGTGTCTTTGGTCACCAATTTTCATTCATGTGGGGAATTGTTGGAAAAAAAATGGGTTTAAAGCCTTTTTTAGGGTAATTTTAAATAGGGTTTCACACTTGATTGTGAAAGAAAATTATAGATTCGTGTTCTCCTCAGTGAGTACATCGAGATCATATATTTGTTTGCTCAAAACAGATTTTGGGTGAATGAGAAATTGTCATCCAAAGTGAGCTACTTGAGATGGAAAATAAAATGGGAAATGTTAGTTCCACATTGGAACTTTGGGAAAACATTTATGAGTTTATAAAGGATAATCTTTCACTAGCTCATAAGCTTCTAAGAAAAATAAGGCTCTCTCTCGCGCACCTAGGAGCAGGGGGTACAAATCACGAACCAAATTTGGCTTGACACATGCTTGGCTTGGCTTGTGTACGGCCGCACATGCGGACAAGAATGTCGCTCCGAAAATGGTCAGCCGCGCGGGGTCATGTTTTGCACTTAGAGTTTTCCAGTTCATTTATTTTTCTTAATGTCACCAATTTTAAATTTTGAATTACTCTTAATTAAGAGATTAAATTCTTTTAAAAAACGTTTGAATTAATTCTTATTAATCCTAGAAACGGTTTTGTTTAATTGTTGCAATTAAACACTAAAAAACTGTTTTTTATTAATGTACAAATTAATTCAAATGCTCATCCCCCTTGTATAAATTGGAGACCTTAGAGACCTCATTCCACACAACTAAGGACACACACTTCTACACGAAATCCTCTCTTCTCTAGAATAGTTTGGTGGTGATCAAGTTCAAACACAAATAAAGTTCATTTCGTGAGTGACACCAAAAATGCTAAGATAGACACTCTTTTTACTGTTTCATCCTGGGAGACAAACGCCATAACTATCCTCAAAGCACTATGGGACGCGGCGTAATTGTTTTAAGGAGATCGTGTGATACACGAGACTCGGTTTCAAGTTCTATTTACATTGTTAATTTTCGCGTTTTGCTAACAGAACCAGTTCAAGGTTTATTGTTAAGTTTGCCCTAACTTTTGTAAGTAATGCACGAAGACTATTACAGTTTTTCCCTTGTGTTGATTTAATTTTGTAGAAGATGGTTGAGATATCAGAGTTTTATTTCCATTAAAGTACCTCAGAGAGAAGAAGAATTTGTGACGCAAAAGAGATGCTGCTAAAAAACAGGTGAGACAACTGTGATCCATTAAAATTCCAATATAGTTGGCAAAAACTAGACTTCTTATTGGCCTGTAATACCACGTGGACATGGTGATCTTGTATCACCATTTCACTCAATATTTTCTCATCGTTTTATCATGTTGTATAATCTAGACATGTTTTTCGTTCTTCCAAACTCCCAAGGGAAAATATATTATGTGGAATAAGCTCATGTTATAACATGTGATTTTTTTCTTTTCCAGGCTAATAGGTTATGAAGGGAAAAGAAAATGATAAAATAAGCTGAGCTTATAGTTATATTGTATGACAAACATAGTATTATTTTTACTTAGCTTATGTTAATTAGCTTCAAAATTTTAGTGAGAACTAGACACAAAATAATATAATTTTTTTTAAGATGAGCAACTTATTAAATTTCGTTACGATCGTATCTTGTTATTCACTTATTCTATCATTAACAAAATTGCCATCTTAATTATTTTTTTAATCCATCATAAGCTCAAAAAAATGGTGAAGGTATGCTTAGTCCACCAAGATAATCTCATCACTATTCTTAAACTTCATGCTAAAATCTTAGTTGTTTTTAGTTATTTAAAATTTTAGTTAAATTACCATGCTGAAAATCCATATATAAAACAATGCTCAACTTGGAGGATGGAGATATAGTGGAATTGATAGAGGTTGATTGGTGGCCATGATCGTTTCTCACGAAATTTTAAAATATTTCTTTTTATTTATTTATTTAATAAATTCAGGTGATTCTTGAAAAAAAGGTTGCATAATTAAGTTTACCTCAATAATTTAAAAGATTTCATAATTAAGGAAGATAAATATCTTTCCATTGATTTTGTTGACTGACTAGATTTTGATTTATTTCCTTGTAGAGTTGTTAAATATACGCACAAGACGTAAGCCGTTAGATCATGATCCAACGGTCTATATACAAAGTACGTACCTATCATTCCACGTCCCTTATATATATTTACTAATATATCATCCGTGCATTGCATGTGTAACACAATATGAAAAATATCGTTATAGCTAAACTTTACGCATCCAAGTTAATTTGTATACTCAACTTTTATACAAATTTTACGCATCCAAGTATCTTAAAATTTTACTAGAGAACAAAATTTGTACAAATTGTAAAATTTTACACAAAACTAAAAATATACAATATTCTTGGAAATACTCTTACAAAATAGTTTTCAATTCACATGGTCATGAAAAATTAGTGTGACTTTTAGTTACACTATTGTAGTTAAATTATACTATAACACTACTAACTAATAATCATGTTACTATAAAAAGTTTTATATAAAATATTAAAAATATACAATTAGCTATAACACTCCTTGACATAATAATATGAAAAATGTTATAGTTAAAACTAAAATGGTTACTGTTAAATGAATAGTACTTAAGCTGTTATTTTATAAAGTTAAGTATAATATTACTATAAATTTATCTTTTAGAACACGCGCACATTGTGCAGGGTTATATACTTGTGTTTTAACAAAAAATAATAAATATTCCGAAACGACCCTAAAATATTACACTATACACTATCTAATGCGTCAATTTAACCCATAAATCATTTAAACTTAACTACATACGTTTTTTTGTCAAATTTTTATCTAAATTTGAACGGTAACAAACAAGTGAAAGACATAAGCCTCATTTTTATAATTTTCAATATTTAACCTAAATACCCTAATAATATATAAATAATCTAGACAATTTTAATACTTTTAAATATATAAAATCATTGACTATTAATTTCGCAATATATATATTTTATAAAACCATTCTTTGGTATTAAAACTAAAAATAGGTTAAATTTATATAGTAATGAAAAATCTGTAAAATATGTTAGCTGTTTTTATATGTGTGAGTAGTTTATACATTTATATATTTTGACGGTTTTAAATTTTTTAATAAATTTATATATTTTAAAAATTAAGATCTGCAATTTAATACATTTAAATATTTAAAAATTGTTAAAATTTATATATTTTGAGTGTGCTTTTAGGTTAAATATAAAAAATACCCTTAAAAATGTGGCATGTGTTTCTTGTACTTTCGCTTTTATCCAAACTTGAATGGAAAATTGACGTAGGGCTTACTTGGTTGAGTTTAGTTAATTTAAGGGTCAATCGATGCATTTAGTAACATCGCACAAATCGAATAATTTTGGGACTTATAGGGTTATTGACTAAAACTAAAACATTATATTTGATCTTATAGTGTCTCACATTTTATTTAACTTCAAAACTTGTTTTTTGTATGTTATGAATTTAAAGTAGTCCCACTTGGATTTTTTTTTGAGTAACGTATAAAGCTCATGAGGACCATTTTCTTGCAAGTTGGTTTTTTGGGGTAAATTCTACCCATGAGTTTATAACACGTGATATCGATTGGATCCCACTGGACCAACGTCACTAAAGTAGGCCGTTGTGGATGGTAATTGTGGAGCGTGGTTGAATGTTATGACTTGGGAGTAATATATAAAACCCACGATCACCCTTCTTTTGCAAGCGCTTTTCAGGAGCAAATTTTACCCACGGGGTTCGTAACATCGTAATACACTTGTCAAATACCTAAATAAATTATTCTTAACAATTAATTAAAGAACAATGCAATACTTACCATGCATTTTTACCGGCATGCATTACATGGGTTGTACTTTTACAAGATACAATAAGAGTACACCCATTTAATGCACTCGGTAAGAATATATGGTAAAATTTGTAGGTAAGAAAAACATTTTCCTTAGTTAAATTTAAACTAATATTTTTTGTGCATTTCAAAATCTAGTTTTCCTAAAGTAATTAATGTTTTTTTTTATTTAATTTACATTGTTTGGTAAATAAATTTCTCTAAAAAAGGCATGTTTCTTGCTTAAATTAAAGTTAGGAATATTCATGATGCCCATATTTTTAGTGATTGTAAACCTTTACCACAATTGGTGTCAATTATTAGTAACCCGCTTTGGGAAATTCGGCCATTATCGATTTACAAAATCAGATGGGTCTATTGATCGATACAAAGCCCACTTATAGCAAAATACATCAATCAAGAATACGGCGTTAATTATGAGGAAACCTTTGCTACTGTTACTCAGTTAACTTCAGTTATAAGTCTGTTTGTTATTGTAACTGCTAAAAAATGAAAATTATTTTAAATGAATGTGAAAAATGCTTTCCTCTATTACGATATTTTTAAAGAAGTTTACATGAAACCTCCTCTAGCGTTTTTACTATCCATATCTCAAGTCTGCAAGCTTCGTCGTACTTTATATAGTTTTAAGAAAGCTCTTTGAGCATGGTTTGAGAAGTTCAGTTCCAACATTCACAAACTGAATTTTACCTCTAATTCTTATAATTATGGGCTTTTTATCAAAAAAAATGGACGCTGGTATTATGCTTTTCTTTTTTCTATGTGGATGACATGATCATTAGTGGGGATGATGTTTTTGAAATTTCTAAACTCAAACAATCTCTCCGTCATCTTTTTGAGATGAAGGACCTTAGTTGCTTGAATTATATTTTGGGTTTTGAAGTTCTTTACGATCTTATTGGTTATTATATCTCACAGGACAAGTATGCTTCTAACATTCTTACTCGTGCCATTTTCATCTAATCCAAAATCGCTTTTCAATATATGAAAACGAATCTCTGGCTTACTCTTCTTAATGGTACTCCTTTAAGTGATGCCATTTTATATCGATAGATAGTTAGCAATTTGGTTAATCTCACTGTCACTCGCCCGGATATTGTTCACGCTGTTCATAACAATAGTCAGTTCATATGTGCCCCCTGGTCTAATCATTATATGGTTGTTCTTCACATTCTTCGCTATATCAAATGGACCTTATTCTAAGGCCTTTGTTTTTTGTCTATATCATCTCTGGAGATATATGCATACTCCAATTCGGACTGGGTAGGAGATTCTACAGATTGGTGTTCAATCACATGATACTGTATTTTCTTGGGATACTCCTTTATATCTTGGCGTACTAAAAAACAATTGCTGGTTTCTCGCTCTTATATAAAATCAGAATATCGTGCTCTCGCTGACACCATTCAAGAATTCATCTCGATCTGGCCACTCTCAGACATGGGAGTCCCTCAATATCTTCCAATAACACCTGGATGTGATAATCGGAGTGCTCTTTAAATTGCTCACAATAATATTTTTTATGAATGAACAAAGCATATTGAGATTGATTGCCATTTTGTTCATTTGCATATCACTTTGTAATACAGTTCGCTTCTTGTATATCAACTCTGAAGAACAACTTGCAAATTTCTTCACCAAAATTCATTGGCATAGTCGTTTCCACGATTTTATTTCTAAACTTAAGCTAGTTTCCCTATTTACCACCTTAAGTTTAAGGGAGTTGTTAGTATATATTGTTCCATTTATTATATAGTTGACTTTTACTGTATCCATATTTAGGAGATTATGGCATTAATTAGGATGTTCTCCTTCATTGTTTGTGTATCTCTCAACCTTATATATAAGGTTCTCATTGTATATTATTAATCATCAATTCAATATATAATTTCTTTAATCTCGCTCTCATTTTATATTGTTTAAATAGCACATTGTGCGAGTTTACAAAATCTATGTTTTTGATTTTAAACTCGATGAAAAAATGGGTAAAATTGTAGAGAATAACAACCTCCTAGAATAAATGCCTAATGATATTAAGTAAAATTTGTTTTTCAAAACCCAATAGGGGAAAATGTCAAGTGACCTTCTTCGAAGAAAAAGATTCCTAAAGTTAGTTATCAAACCCAAGAGAAAATTAAATAATTTTCGTGAAAGAAAAGAAAAAATAGAGTTTTGTGAAAAAACCAAGGAAGGCCGTGCTACTTATTATGAAACACATAATAACTCTATTTAATTTTCTTTCAAAGAAGTAAGCAAGATCTTATGGGCCGGTGGGCTTGGTAGACCTTTCAAGTCATATCCACATTTTTCTTCGCTATTATTCAACCAAACCAACAACCCATATGCCCGCCCAGCTTTTAAATAACGACATTGTGCCCGATAATTAGCATCTTCTCGTATTTCAAAATTGATGATATGAAGAAGGGCTTTCAAGTCATAACAGTCAATTTTGAAGTGCTTAAGTATCAAATTTATATAAAACCAGAAATGATTCCGTTTGTCAGTGGAGCAGTGTCGAGTTTTATTTTTCTAATTTTACCCTTGGGAACATTTTTACATAAAAAAATATATACAATATTGATGGAGATACTCTTACAAAATATTTTTCAGTTCACATAGTGAAAAATTAATATGAGTTTTAGTTGTACTTATACTATTGTAGTCAAATTATACTATAACACTACTAACTAATAACCATGTTAATATTGATGGATATATATATATATAATATTAAATACAATTAGCTATAATATATTTCGTGGCATATTAATAGTACAAAAGTTATTGGTAAAAATAAAATGGTACTGCTAAATGATTAGTGTTGAAAATTTAGTTTATTAATGGGCTTACATATTTAATTAATTATATTATGGATTATCTAATGCATCTAATATGTATGAGTTTTGTATTGTGCAGAAACCTAAAACTAGTCATATTAAGATTGATGGATACATATTTGAACTAGTATATAAAAATACCTAGGGTTATGGTCCCTAACTAGAATCAAATACGCCCTACTTCTTTTCCCTCTTTCAGAGAGAGAATTCAATGAATACGACATCATAAATTAATTAAGGTACACTTCTTAAATATCAGTCTTTTAAGAACTAGATATGAATGTGATCTTTAAAGCTTATATAATTTAAAATTAAAGTTCCTACAATTAGTGCTTAAGTTGTTATTTTATATATTAAATATAAATTACTACAAATTTATTTTTTAAAACAGCTGAGCATCGTGTAGGGTTTGCTTATTTGTTTAAGAAATGAGGCTAAATTGATTCAAAAAAAGGAAAAGAAAAAGAAGTTGAATTATTTACTCTTTTGGTCATTAATTTCCAATCTAAGTTTTCCACAAAAAAGTTCATTAAGTTCTGATCAAAGAGGTATCAAAATGATTTTTTTTGGGGGTCCGTCTTCAATAATAGTTTTCAATATAATAATTTTTTTAATATAATTAATGGTTAAACTAACACACCAGTTTTAAAAATTACGCTCGGCTTGAAGGTAAAATAGAAAATATTAAAAAATAATTAAATTATGTAAAAAGTTTGAAAATAAATTGTGCTATGTGGAGATATTAACTCTTATTTTTGACTTTGTGTAGTTTTCTATGAAAAAAATTCTTTTAGAGTTGAGTTGAATAAAAAATTTGTCAAAAAATAAAGAAAGAAAGATGGCATGGAGAAAAACTTATTACATGACTCAACTTATTTTTCTTTTTATTTTATTATAAAGGTTCAAGAGGACTGTTAGAGAGATGAAAATACATGACTCAACTTATTTTTCTTTTTTATTTTATTATCAAGGTTCAAGAGGATTGTTAGAGAGATGAAAACGGAAGATAGGAAAGCACATGAAAGGTAGTCAATTTTCCTTTTTTCCAGAATAGGAAAGAAAAATAAAAGCAAAGAAAACCATTACAAACATACCTAAATTAATTTCCTAAAAGTGGAAAGAAAAACGCATATTAAGTAATCTAATCTAATAATAATTCATAACGTATCTGAAGCCCATTGTCATTGAGTAAGCACAAAGGTCTGAATGAAATATCCTTGGGCCGATGTCTTTGTAACACTACGAATGGGCTGCTATAAATTTTTTTATTTTTCAATTTTCAAAATATTAATGGAACCAATAACTCGTCTTCTTCTAATTTCTAAACAAGCTTTTGCGATGCTTAATTCTTTTAATAATATTCACCATTCCTTTCACTATTAATGTCTCATTCTTGGAAAACCAAATTTAGTAAAACATACTTTACATTTTCATAATTCATATTCGTCTAAAAAAAGAGAGAGAAGATTGATGTCACCACACTTATTAGCCATTATAATTTAATTTTAGTATCTTCAATTAAATTAAAGCTCAAATAAGCAGCAAGTGCTTTTTATTCTTTTCATTCTATAAAAAAAATAGTAAGACACTTAATCACGTACCTATTTTCTTTTTTTTAATTATTACTTATATAAATGCTCTGCCATTGATATGAAAAACATAAATGAATACAAAAAAATTGCATATTTATAAAATTTACTAATATTTTAATATTTTCTTCTTAACTATTACAAAAATATCACGTGTATATTGATAATAGTCATAATTGATTTCCAATCTTAAATAACATATATAATTGGTGCCTGTAAATCTGAACTTGATCTTTCTCAAAAATAGAGAACCCCTCTTTAATTCAAGGACGAGTACCCATCGAAAAAAGTAAGAAAAGGTACCATTTATCTCCTTTCCCGACCGTTATGTGGAAAACTATGAAAAGAGAAAGGGGGCTTTGGCCTTTCCATCATTTTTATTTTTTCTATGTAACTTCACTTTTTTTTTGACAATTTTTTTTATGGAACTTCCAAGCAAGCAAGCATGTAGTACTTTTTATTTTTTATAATTCCCTAGGGAAATAATGATCCAATCAAAACTCGTTAAAATTTCTACCTTCTCAATTGACTTGATCCAGTGGCATTGAGTAGTCATTACTCATTCCCGTAAGGAGATTCCTTGAACTTTTTTATTTTTGGATATATTTTAGATGTTTTCTTAAATCATATTCGATGAATTTTTTAAATAATGATGCAATCGAAAAGTGGAAATATATTTTATTTTCAGTTTGTTTTAGGGATGGCAACAAATCGAGTTCGGGTAAGGTTTACAACTTCCATCCACACTCTAGTTACCAAAAATCATCTCCACCTCCATTTTCGATTTAGGGTATCTGGTAATCCCTATCTCCCTCGGATAACGGGTCCCCAGAAGGATTCTCAATTGTTTTTTTTTTTTAAAAAAAACATAAAAAAACATAAAAAGAAGAGGGAAGATAGAAATAATATAATGCTATATAATATATATACATATAGATGAAATTATATATACAAAATGAATAATGAACCAATTTTGTAAACATATATATACATATATATATATATATACTCACAAAAAAAATATATTTTTTACAAAATTGAGTATATTGGGTGGGTACAGGATGGAGACTTCCATATCTGAACCCAACTAATTTTAAAAATTCTGGACCCGCCCTTTCATCCAATTAGTTGTTGCTATACGCACCCCCTTCAGATCCGGAACTCTCGGGTTTTTTTTGTCATCCCTAATTTAGTTTACTTAGAATTGAAAAAAAATATTAGATTAATAGATTATATGTCTCAGCTAGATACCAACATTTTGGACTAGAATAAATATGTTTTGATTTCCATTAGACAAAGTTCACAATTCTAAAATATCTTCGGGGTTTGAAAAATTAAAAATAAAATTCCTAAGAGTTTTTTTCATTAACGAAGAATGCCTCAAGAAAATATAAAAATAAACGCAAAAGGCACTGGTGATTTCTTTTTCTCCTCATCAATCATGCGTAAGTAATAAATAAATCAAACGCAGGTACAATCAATTGATATGCTAGATCCTTCACAAAACCCTAAAGCTTATCTTATATACGTATAACCCTCTTTCTTTTAATTTATTTATGTTTTTGTTATTACAGCTAGAGAAAAATAATAATATTATATTGATCGAATATAAACTAATGGACCGAAGTTGCTCTCTTACAAGATTCAAGAGAAAGAGAATGGTAGTAATAGAAGAGGAATACCATATGATGCTGATCCTCAAGATCCACTCCATTGAAGGAATAGACACAGAAACAACTGATCCTAAGGGGGACAAAACGATCTACTGTGCCCTAGGATGGGTTAATCACGTAAAAGAATTATGTACTTCAAGAACAGAGGGTTTGCCTGACCCTGAATGGAACACCATCTTTCAAATCCCATTAGGTAGGCTATCTCTGGGTAGGTTCGGGTACCTTAATTTGGAGGTACTCAGAACCGGGTCAAAGTCAGATCCCGGGACATCCACCGGCATTGCCTTGGTTGGTAGGACACATATCCTTTTGCCCAAGGACATCAATCGGAAGAAGTACGGTCGTTTCGGGCTTACGGCGCCCAAAGGGGCGGGATATATTGCTGAAGGGCACATAACAATTGGTATGGAAATTAAGAGGGTTGGTGATATTAATTACTACCGTCACTAGTTTCTCGTATGGTTACGGGACTAGCCACTATGTTTTTGTAGTTAATTATTCAAACATTATTCTTAGGTTGAATTGTTACGGAACTAGCCTTATTTAGGAAACAATTACTCAGTTCTCTTAATTATTACAATGCAGGTTTTAATTTTTTTTTCTCAATTAGTTTATACATAGTTCATACATACCAACGTGAAGCTTACTAGATCCCATCCCCTCCTGCTATCTTATTAAGTATTTGTTTTCACCATTAATATAGAAATTATGGAAGCACGCATTTAACCACGCTTGTGACATAATGTTGAGTGGATGGATGGTTGTTTTTCAGTTATTTTGTCTCCGTTTTTTTAAATCACAATCAATATACGAATTTTCTTGATAATAGTTGAAATTAATTGGCATTTTTTTTCTTATATCGAACATAGGTAAGGAGTAATTTGTAATTATGCGTATAAGTGTATCTATCAGATTTTTCTCATTGTTTAAGACGATGTAAATTTAATTAGATCATCTACGATAAATTGTAATGGTTTTTATATGTTAGTGTCATTGTTAATATCTAACACGTGTTTTAATTTCGGTGATCAAACAAAATATTAAGTAAAACGGTGATACTATATATGTCACCATGTCAAGAAAATAATTAAAGCATTAAAATATTTTTTGTAGAACCAGTTCAAGGTTTATTGTTAAGTTTGCCCTAACTTTTGAAGATAATGCACAAAGACTATTACGGTTTTTCCCTTGTGTGGATTTAATTTTGCAGAAGATGGCCGAGATATCAGAGTTTTATTTCCATTAAAGTACCTCAGAGAGAAGAATAATTTGTGACGCAAAAGAGATGCTGCTAAAAAAAAGGTGAGACAACTGTGATCCATTAAAATTCCAATAAAGTTGGCAAAAACTAGACTTCTTATTGGCCTGTAATACCATGTGGACATGGTGATCTTGTATCACCATTTCACTCAATATTTTCTCATTGTTTTATCATGTTGTATAATCTAGACATGTTTTTCGTTCTTCCAAACTCCCAAGGGAGAATATATTACGTGGCATAAGCTCTTGTTATAACATGTGCTTTTTTTCCTTTTCAAGCTAAAAGGTTATGAAGGGAAAATAAAATGATAAAATAAGCTGAGCTCATAGTTATATTGTATGACGAACACAATATTATTTTTACTTAGCTTGTGTTAATTAGGTTCAAAATTTTAGTGAGAACTAGACACAAAATAATATAGTTTTTTTTAAGATGAGCAACTTATTAAATTTCGTTTCAATCGTATCTTGTTATTCACTTATTCTATCATTAACAAAATTGCCATCTTAATTATTTTTTTAATCCATCATAAGCTCAAAAAAATGGTGAAGGTATGCTTAGTCCACCAAGATAATCTCATCACTATTCTTAAACTTCATGCTAAAATCTTAGTTGTTTTTAGTTATTTAAAATTTTAGTTAAATTACCATGCTGAAAATCCATATATAAAACAATGCTCAACTTGGAGGATGGAGATATAGTGGAATTGATAGAGATTGATTGGTGCCCATGACTGTTCCTCACGAAATTTTAAAATATTACTTTTTATTTATTTAATAAATTCAGGTGATTCTTAAAAAAAAGGTTGCATAATTAAGTTTACCTCAATAATTTAAGAGATTGCATAATTAAGGAAGATAAATATCTTTCCATTGATTTTGTTGACCGACTAGATTTTGATTTATTTCCTTGTAGAGTTGTTAAATATACTCACAAGACTTGAGCCGTTAGATCATGATCCAATGGTCTATATACAAAGTACGTATCTATCATTCCACTTCCCTTATATATATATATATACTAATATATCATACGTGCATTGCACGTGTAACACAATATGAAAAATATCGTTATAGCGAAAAATAATAAGAATTAATAATCAAACAAAAGAACATCGCAATGATTAAGTAGAAAGTTTAAAAATTAGATACAATGAAAAGGAAGCAATAAATTAAAACCAAACTGAATCACTAAATTAAATTTACAATAATATATATGTATTAAATTAAATAAAAAACATTGAAATTTGATAAAAAATAAATACTTAAAGATACCTTGTAATAGGGATAGGAAAGCTAAAACTACATAGTAAAAAATGGTAGATAATTTATCTTTTAGAACACACGCACATTGTGCAGGGTTATATACTTGTGTTTTAACTTAAAATAATAAATATTCCGAAAAGACCCTAAACTATTACACTATCTAATGCGTCAATTTAACACCTAAATCATTTAAACTCAACTACATACGCTTTTTTGTCAAATTTTCATCTAAATTTGAACGGAAACAAAGAAGTGAAAGACATAAGCCTCATTTTTATAATTTTCAATATTTAACCTAAATACCCTAATAATATATAAATAATCTAGACAATTTTAATACTTTTAAATATATAAAATCGTTGACTATTAATTTGCAATATATATATTTTATAAAATCATTCTTTGATATTAAAACTAAAAATAGCTTAAATTTATATAGTAATGAAAAATATGTAAAATATGTTAGCTGTTTTTATATGTGTGAGTAGTTTATACATTTATATATTTTGTGGGTTTTAAACATTTTAATAAATTTATATATTCTAAAAATTAAGAGCTGCGATTTTATATATTTAAATTTATAAAAATTGTTAAAATTTATATATTTTGAGAGTGTTTTTAGGTTAAATATAAAAAATACCCTTAAAAATGAGGCATGTGCTTTTCGTACTTTTGCTTTTATCCAAACATGAATGGAAAATTGACATAGGGCTTATTTGGTTGAGTTTAGTTAATTTAAGGGTCAATCAATGTATTTAGTAGCATCGCATAAATCGAATAATTTAGGGACTTATAGGGTTATTGACCAAAACTAAAACATTATATTTTATCTTATAGTGTCTCACATTTTATTTAAGTTCAAAACTCATTTTTTGTATGTTATGAATTTAAAGGAGTCCCACATGGAAAAAAATAAAATTTTGGAGTAATGTATAGAGTTCATGAGCACCATTTTCTTGCAAGTTGGTTTTTTGGGGTAAATTCTACCTATGAGTATGTAACAAGTGATATTGATTGGATCCCACTGGACCAATGTCAGTAAAGTAGGCCGTTGTGGACGGAGGTTGCGGAGCATGGTTGAATGTTATGAATCTAAAGTAGCCCTACATATAAAAAGGGTAAACTTGGGAGTAATATATAAAACCCATGATCACCCTTCTTTTGCAAGCACTTTTCAGGAGCAAATTTTACCCACGGGTTCGTAATATCGTAATACATATGTTAAATACTTAAATAAATTATTCTTAACAATTAATTAAAGAGCAATGCTATACTTACCAAGTATTTTTACCGGCATGCATTACACGAGTTGTACTTTTGCAAGATACAATAAGAATACACCCTTTTGATGCACTTGGTAAGAATATGTGGTAAAATTTGTAGGTAAGAAAAGCATTTTCCTTAGTTAAATTAAAATTAATATTTTTTGTGCATTTCAAAATATAGTTTTCCTAAAGTAATTAATGTTTTATTTTTTATTTAATTTACGTTGTTTGGTAAATAAATTTCTCTAAAAAAAGCAGGTTTCTTGCTTAAAGTTAGGAATATTCACGATGCCCATATTTTTAGTGATTGTAAACCTTTACCACAGTTGGTGTCAATTATCCGCAACCTGCTTTGGGAAATTTCGGCCATTATTGATTTACAAAATCAGATGAGTCTATTGATCAATACAAAACCCATTTATAGCAAAATACTTGAATCAAGAATACCGCGTTAATTACGAGGAAACCTTTGCTACTGTTACTTGTTTAACTTCAGTTAGAAGTCTTTATATTGTTGCAGCTGCTAAAAAATGGAAATTATTTCAAATGGATGTGAAAAATGCTTTCCTCCATTACGATATTTTTAAAGAAGTTTATATGAAACCTCATTTAGGGTTTCTACAATCTGCATCTCAAGTCTGCAAGTTTCGTCGTACTTTATATAGTTTTAAGAAAGCTCTTCGAGCGTGGTTTGAGAAGTTCAATTCCAGCATTCACAAACTGAGTTTTACCTCTAGTTCTTACGATTACGGGCTTTTTATTACAAAAAATGGACGCTGGTATCATCTTTCTCTTTTTCTATGTGGATGACATGATCATTACTAGGGATAATGTTTCTAAAATTTCTAAACTTAAACAATCTCTCAGTCATCATTTTGAGATGAAGGGACTTGGTTGCCTAAATTATTTCTTGGGTTTTGAAGTCCTTTACCATCCTGTTGGTTATTATAGCTCACAGGCTAAGTATACTTCTGACATTCTTACTCGTGCCATTCTCATCGAATCCAAAACATTTTTTACATATATGAAAACGAATCTCCGGCTTACTCCTCTTAATGGTACTCATCTAAGTGATGCCATTTTGTATCGACATATAGATAGCAATTTGGTTTATTTCACTGTCACTTATCCGGATATTGTTCACGCTGTTCATAACGTTAATCAATTCATATCTGCCCCCCCGGTCTAATCATTATATGGTTGTTCTTCGCTATATCAAAGGGACCTTGTTCCACGGTTTTCGTTTCTTCCATATCCTCTCTGGAGATAGATGCATACTGTGATTCGGATTGGGTATGAGATCCTATAGATTGGTGTTCAATCACATGATACTGTATTTTGTTAGGATACTCCTTTATATCTTAATGTATTAAAAAACATTTGCTGGTTTATCGCCCTTATATAAAAGCAGAATATTGTGCTCTCGCTGACACCACTCAAGAATTCATCTGGATATGTTGGCCATTCTCAGACTGGGAGTCCTTCAATATCTTCTAATAACACATGGTTGTGATAATTGGAGTGCTATTTAAATTGCTCACAATAATATTTTTTATGAATGAACAAAGCACATTGAGATTGATTGCAATTTTCTTCATTTGCATGTCGCTTGTAATACAATTCGCCTCTTGTCTATCAACTCTGAAGAACAACCTGCAAATTTCTTCACCAAAATTCATTCGCATAGTTGTTCCCACGATTTTATTTCCAAACTTAAGCTGGTTTCCTCATTTACCACCTTAAGTTTGAGGGAGTTGTTAGCATATATTGTGCCATTTATTATATAGTTGACTTTTACTGTATCCATATTTAGGAGATTATGGCATTAATTAGGATGTTCTCCTTCATTGTTTGTGTATCTCTCAACCTTATATAAAAGGCTCTCATTGTATATTATTAATCATCAATTCAATATATAATTTATTTAGTCTCGTTCTCATTTTATATTGTTTACATATCACATTGTGCGAGTTTACAAAATCTATGTTTTTGATTTTAAACTCGATGAAAAAGTGGGTAAAATCGTAGAGAATAACAACCTCCTAGAATAAAAGCCTAATGATTAAGTAAAATTTGTTTTTCAAAACCCAAGAGGGAAAAGTGTTAAGTGACCTTCTTTGAAGAAAAAGATTCCTAAAGTTAGTTATCAAATCCAAGAGAAAATTAACTAATTTTCGTGAAAAAATAGAGTTTTGTGAAAAAACCAAGGAAGACCTTCCCAGTTATTATGAAACGCAGAATAACTTTATTTAATTTTCTTTCGAAGAAGTAAGCGAGATCTTATGGGCCGGTGGGCTTGGTAGACCTTTCAAGGCATATCCACATTTTTCTTCGCTATTATTCAACCAAACCCACAGCCCATATCCCGCCCATCTTTTAAATAACGACACTGCCCTATAATTAGCATCTTCTCGTATTTCAAAATTGATGATATGAAGAAGGGCTTTCAAGTCATAACAGTCAATTTTGAAGTGCCTAAGTATCTAATTTATATAAAACCAGAAATGATTTCGTTTGTCTGTGGAGCAGTGTCAAGTTTTATTTTTCTGATTTTACCCTTGGGAACATTTTTTTTCACAAAACACAAAATATTGATAATTTGGCATAAGCAATGCAAGGACAATTTCCAAGTGTTAGACTACTTATTACTTCTTCAAATTTTTTTTAATTAAATTATTAATATGTAAATCCTAACGCATTGCATGTGTTCGAAATTCTAGTATTGGAAAAGTGCCGAACCAATTTTCATAACAATTAATCGAGGTTGGTCCACTTTTCCTTTTTTTTTTTGGAAAACGTCAGTCCGCTATTTCTAATCCATCTAAACTTTTCTAGAACTAGAATGGTCACCAGCAATTGAGATTCGGCCCACTTTAGAGAAATCCAGCTCTGAGCCCATACCATTTATGAGGCAGATGCAAATCACTTGGATAAAGAATTCAACAAATTGAAAAAAGAATAAAATAACTTGCTTTTTGAATTATACCTCCAGTCTCAAGTGATAGTTTCAATCCTTTTTTTTTTCAAGAATTTTAAATTAATAGTGTTATTTGCCTTTTAGATATATAATCAATATCCTAATCTCACAATACAAAATAATTTGTATTGTTGACTACTGAATAAGTTAAAATTAATATTTTCTTAAAAAACTTTAATGTCAAAATGGGATTAAAGTAAAATTATGCGAGATTATCATTTTGTCACAAAAAAATACGTATTCAAATCATTGTCGCCCCAATCCTTTTTAAATTTCGGTCAAGTAGACAACACTTACAACTCCGCTACAAGCCCAACAATTTATGTTGTGTACAAGAAAACAGAAAAATACAAGTAAATAATAATGGAAGGTATATTGCTCCGAAAGGTCAAGTAAATAAAAATTGCCTCGACTTTCATGTCTAAGCATCTTATCTAATAGCGATAATGTGGTGCACCTGCAATTAAACCCTGATCCACTTGAAATTTCTTCCATAAGTTAATAATGAAGGACATCATTACGAACACCAATAAGGCAATAATTTACTACTAATTAATTATCTCCAAGAACAAGAATATATAAAAATAACTTTGCGGGCCCACCACATTCATTAATTAGCAGTATTTGGTCAATTCTCCTACGTCATTTGTAATAATTGTTGTTTGAGATATGATTTAGCTATTAATTTTGTTGTTGTTATTTTACTGGCGTAGCCACATTAACTTTGTTTTTTTAGTAGAATCGTTTGATTATATATATATATATATATATATATATATATATAAACTACTACTTATTTTGTGTAAAAGGAAAATAAACAAAATGAATGAAAATGGATCATTGACGCTGCTACCCCACTTGCAATTATTTTCTAAAAATTTTAATGGGTGGCTATATATTTAATCTCATAACTATTTTATTATACGATAGATCACTACATATTTTAAATTGATTGGATTAATGGACCCTGTAGTCAACCCCGTAGTCCCGCCTCTGGTTATTCAATTGGTAGACGTGCAAAAGTAATTTTACATTAATCAATCAATTTATTATTATTATTACTATTTGTTGTTTTTTTTTAAATGAGGGATGTGATCGATAATTGATAAATATTTTGTTTTTGGTGAATGGAATCATCGTAGATAACCAAGTCACCTATATTTGTTAAATTAATTGGTCTATAAGAGTGGGATCAACCTACATAATTACATTAAAATTTAAAATTTATCACATCAATTATATAATCCCATCAGTTCATAATTAACACCAACATTTATTTTTTTCTGTACGGTTAAATGAATCTGCTTTTTTAAAAATATAAACATTCCCAGTGGAGTCAACTTCATGAGAGAGACAATCAAGTTTGCTCTGTCTTTATGTTTGTGGTAGACAAACCACCATTTTAATCGAACAACTTTTGTTTCCAAAATTAATTATTATATAATATTTTTGTTTGTGATAGATTTTGTGGAGTCACAAATGATGTTGTCCAATGTATTTAGCTCGAGAAAGTGGATATAGAAAGAAGCACTTTCAATTAAATTAATTAATATATACATACACACATATATATATCTTTTTATCCATATAATAGGGAGATTCTAGAGATTCAATTCACATGGACATACTTGTCGAACATTTTGTTAGTCCACCTTTTTTAATAATACTTGTATGTTCACTCTTATTACGGTGGTTGTTAATTTAAAAAATTAAATTGCTTGTACACAAAAAATCTATTATATATTTATCGCTTTGCACTAAAAATAAATTAATATATACATATATATATATATATATATATATGTACAACGCGTTATTATCTGTGTCCTAAATTAAGATTTTTTTCCTTATCAATACATAATATAATATTATCTCACAATAAAATTAGTATTTTTCTAAAAGTGTTCAATTCAATATGAAACAATTAATCTAAGACAAAGAAAGTACCACCAATTAATCCATTTGGGGTTTGTTTGGTCTTTTTGTAATGAGTTACACTATTGCCAAAGCAGTTTTCATTAATGACAAAGTAATATAAGATGCAAAGCATGATAAACAAACAAAAGTCCTCCAAGATCATGCTTATATTTTGTTTGTTTATCATGCATGCTTTAAGTATTTTATATTGTTTAATTTGACATTAATGAAAACTATTTTGGCAATAGTGTTACCCTTTCGTAATTTCACATACCTACTAAAAGTCTTCCAAGATCATGAATTCAAGTCCCACCTTAAACGTTATTCTTAATATAATTCTCAAAACGTGAAAAATAATTTTGTAATTTTACAAATCTATCAAAAGTTACTCACACTTTATATATAATGCTGTTTTAAGTAATTATATTACATGTTCTTAAAGTTGTACATTTTTTCACAGTAAATATAATTATTTTAATAATAATACCGGTTTGAAAGAAATCGGTCTCTATAATGCATGAATCTACATGTCGTATCAACTCTTGGTCATTCCAGTGTATGTACTGGCTTCAAATGTTCCACTAGCTTCGCAAGTACATGCTCTAACCCTTTAATTCCGATTTGTCTCCTACTTGCATGGATTACACTTGTGATTAGTTGGGGCTTTTAAGTGCTCTTAATCAAACAGATAGATTTCTAGTATGATGATATGATTGTTCCAACTAGGGGCGGAGCTACATGGAGACCAGGTGGGGCCATGGCCCCATCTGGACTTTTTGCAAATTTTTACTGAGTTCAGGGGGTTTTGTATGGTAATGTAAAAGCAGGGGGCATTTGTGCAATTTGGAAAGTTTAGTGAATAAGGGGACTTTGTGCGATTTGTTGCATAGGTACAGAGGTAGTTCTTTGTAATTAAGTACAAGGTACATGTATTATATGTAGGTAAAATATTCAGGGTGGATTTCCGTAATAGAAGAATAGGCTAATTATTAACACTACAATTATTTTTTCTAGGGCTTTTTTATTTTTCCATTTTGGTGCCGTAGCTCATCGGTTTTATCTTTTCTATTCTTTAATTTTTTGAGGTTGATTTAATATTGGGTTAGAAAAAAATTGAATTTTATATAGTAAGATGTTTTTGAGAAAAAATTGGCTTGGAGATTAATATATGAAGTTATTGATAATGAAGAAATTATTAAGCATTTTCAAAATATGAAGTTTCAAAGGGGAATACCGTAACTAAATATGTAAATTTTGATGTATAAGATGTTAAATATTTTAATATAGTATTTTGATTTTAACCTTATTAAAAGTACATGCAATTTTTTTTTAAAAGTGTATTAATTTGGCCCCTTCTGGATTTAATTCCTGGCTCCACTTCCAACTCGTGACTCGTCCACTGATTGTTTTAACTATCTAGAGATGCAATTTTTTTTAGCGTTACAATAATGTTAAAACCGATCTTGAAAGTGTGCAAAATAAACATACAATAATCATTTTTACAACTTATATTAAAAACTCAAGGATGTATCGTACGCATGTTAAAAAAAATATCCCATGTTTCAATTTTAATACAGGACTAATCTTGCTAGAATCAGTAATATGACAAACTATTTTTCATTTTTCAGGCAAATAAATGAATTAAGCTCACCCTTCTCGAACATGCAATGATTTGACTTTGCTACGATCAAGGTAGACTCGCTAATTAGGAAATGTGATTTTTTTTTGGAACAGGGAAGGCTAGCTATTATTTTGACAAATTAAATACTTATATATTAAAGCACCATTTATTATTCTTTGAAATTTAATACACGTACTGCTCTTGAGTCTTGAACTAGGGGCATTCAATTAATGAACACTTCGAAATAAAAAACATATGTACCCTGTAATTATAATAATAGTGTGGATTGTATTGCTAAGTTAGGTCACTCAGTTTATTCTGCAGGAGAATCGGTTTAATTTTTTGATCCGCCCTCTAGCGTGTTAGAAGAGCTGCGGAATGATAGGATAATGTAAGTTGGTTTCATTTTTGTTATATAAGTTTTCTTTTGTACCAAAAAGGTAAAAATCAAAAAATAAAAAAATAAAATAAAATGTAAAAAGGAGAAAAAGAATATATAATTATATAAACGCCTACAAGTTGGACTAGTAGTACTATATATCGCCTTATAGCTAGAATCGCCATCCTTGTCAGTCTTCCCATGCTAAGATGATAACATACATGCATGCATCTTGGTTTCAAAATTGAGTCCCCATAAATCCATAATATTATACTTATATATATATATATATATATTTTATATGTACAGTATTGGTGCATCGTACACCATATAAATATTGCACACCCACCCTCGACTACGAGATGATGATGGTGATGACGACGATGATGATAGTGATCGTAGTATATAAATGTTGGAGCCGTTGTGTATTTTACAGAAAAAGGGAGAGAAAACTAAACCAAGTATTTTGTGTGTATTATTAAGTTATGCGTAGAGGGAATTTATAAGAGGAAATTTGGCTAAAAGTTTGAGCCCTTTGGGCATTCAAGTTTTGAACTATTGGGTGAGAATTAAAATGGTGTGGTTCAGGTTGGGCTTGGGCTTGCTTTGTGAAAACAATGACAAAATTAATTTAGAAAAATTGAAAGGTTTTTGACTCGGTCTCTTCAGCCGTTGGTTTGGATAGCTCCAACATCGCGTCTTTCTTTCGCTCTATTAATGGAAAGATTTTTTTTTCTTTAAAAAAGATTCATCTTCTTCCTCAATACAACACACAAAAATTTTCATTGATCTTCTACCTCTTAGAGCTTCGAAAAAAATTCTTTCAATTTTTTTTTTTGGCTATGGCAAGAATAGTTTACCAATTCTGAGCAAGTCATTAAGGGAGTTAGTTTTTCGATTTCCTATCATCCAAGAGAAATCGAGGCAGAGGGAGTCTGGGCTTGTTCCTAGGGACAACATGGCCTATCCGAACTGCTGGCACAAATATCGGGCAAGGCCGTGAAACGTATTAAAAAGAGTGACATAGTCTACAACTCAACTCGATGTTTACCAATTCTTGAATTTTTGGTAACTTTGTTCTGTTTGTATTTTAAAGTTTTAAATTTTCAACAGTATATTATGATGATAGTGATCAGGCGCTCAATTATATATTTTTTGTGTGTATTTTTATTTGTTGTTGTGGTAAATATACACCATATATGACCACTATAATAGTTGGATTATATATCTTCTCTTGTTCTGCAAAGTTAGAGACTGTACCCACTCATAAGAGAATGAAAAATTATACTGACAAATAAGGTCGAAAAATCAAGGAACAAAATTGTACTATAATTACACAAAATTTATTGATCGCTGATCACGTTCAAGATAGAAAAATTTATTAAGGAAGCTTACTCCTTTTTCATTTACAGGCTAAGGTAAAACTCATTATATCAAATTTTAAATTAACTTCCAGTTTGTCACTTAATTATGGGAGGAATGGTATGGGTGATATGAAATCCGTGTGGCGTGTGAGTAGGCTACGCTCTAATACCATATTAGAGTTTGGAGCATCCAATCAATCAATTGGCAATGGGTGGAACCCGTTATTCTAATAGATTATTTTCCAATACTTCAATTTTTCGACATTGGATTTATAGGGTTCATTTGATAACAACATGAAAAAGGAAAATAAAAACAGTTGATTTTTGTGAGAAGTTGAAAAATAATTTGAGACATGTGGTGAGATGTCTTTTTACTTTGTAACTTTTTCCATGGAGAAATTTTCTTTGATAATTGAGGAAGAAAAATTCCACAAAATAAAATGAAGGATGGAGGACATCTATTCATAAAATGAGCATTTAATGAAGAACATCTTAACATATGCCTCAACTTATTTTTCGACTTCTTAACAAATCAAGTGTTTTTATTTTTCATTTTTCATGTTGCTATCAAATGAAGCCATAGTATCTAACAATATCTGACAATAAGCTCAATCATATACTGCAACATAGCCATAAGATTTAGGCTCCGTGTGACAAAAACATGGAAAAGAAAGAAAAAATAATTGTTATGTGTGAGAAGTGGGAAATAAGTTGAGGCATGCGGTGAGATACTCTCCATCCCATACTCATTTTTTTATGAGTAGTTGTCTTTCATCATTCTTTACTTTTTGTGGAAAAAAATTCTTCACTATTACCCAAAGAAATTTTTTTATAGAGAAAATCAAAATGTAAGCGCCAAATCTTTTAATTTATTTTCCATTTTCTAATATAAATTAAGTGTTTACATATCATTTTCCATCTTGTTATCAAATATAGCCTTATTGAATAAGACTTGTTCCTTTAGTTCAGTAAATTATTTTCTATATGTAGCATCCATTTAAATTTAAGTTTCTCTAGTTACATGTTGATAGGGTGAAATAGTTATCTCACCTTTAGACCAATCACAAGGGGATGCATGGCGTCCCTTGCCAAAGTGGAAAAGTGTAACAAAGAGGTATCTGACCTAGTGCCATGTGGGTACTGAGCTCATGGAAGTGTTGGAGCGAGATTTAATCTATGCTCAAGGCCATAGACCTCTAGAGCTCTACCTCCAGAGATCCTTTACCGAGCTAAAGCCAGCAGTGTTCAATCGTTTTAGCAAAGTGGTTGAAGAAGGCGTGGACAATTGCTACCAACCTTGCAGGAGGTGCATAACTTTCCTTAACTGCATTAAATGCATACTAATTGCATTTAATGTTTTGAAATAAGAGGAGAAGCAAGGTGGTCAATTGAGCATGCTGCAACGATGAAAAAATGGCTGAGAACCAATTGCTCCGTACATGTTAAATATCTTCCCCTTTCATACATATATAAGGAAACATTTACTTCCCTAAAAAAGGTTTTAATAGAGCCACAAGGCAGGAAAATAGAAATATAGAGAAAATAAAATAGGTAAAGAGGTCTGAGGTGTTTCACAGAGCTCCGATGAGGAAACTTTGATATGACATCCTCTTCCATCCTTAAAGAACCCAAAAGCGAATGTCGATCGACAAGGACACTCGAGAAGAACCACATAAAATCAAGGCGGGGAAGGAGGAGGTCGACCTCCCCTCCCTCTAGTTCAGAAAACAACCGCAAGACCTCACAAGTCCGTTTTTGACAGAATATCCAATAAATGGTCTATCGAAGAAGTAGAGAGGAGGCTCAGGTCTGAGATGAAGATCCAGTTAGCTGAAATGTTAAAAATTATGGGCCACTGTCGAGGCAGCTCAGCGGCGGCTCTGGTAAATGACTCAGAGTTCTTATTGGTGGAGCACATTCATACCTGCCTAGTCCCAAAAAGTTTCAAGCTCTTAACCTTGGAGTTGGCTTAACGGACCCTGTGGACCACTGGCAACAATACAAAAACATGATTGGACTTCAAAATGTCCCTAATGGTATCATATGCAGAGCTTTTGACACAACTATAAAGGGGGCAGGTCGAAATCTTCTACTTGCCTCTTCACTATCAAGCAGAGGTCAACTGAAAATCTGAAGGACTACGCCTACCCCTTCAACCAAGAAAGTTTGATGATTAATAATCTTAATGAAAGAGTTGCAGTGGCTGCTTTCATAGAAGGGGTCAACTCCCCATACTATTTGATGATGTCAGCCAGGATGGCCCCGAAAACTATGTTCGAGTTCTTAGACGAGGTCAATAAGCATATTGATGTAGAGGATATATACCCTCAAAGGTTGTTAGGCTTATTAGCTCTTTTGCTTTCCTTTAAGCGCCAAGGGGAATATAGTCCTCCCCACGATAAAAAAAATTAATCAAGGAGGGCAAAAAGAATATGGGCAAGCCTGACTCAATGGAAGGCATGTCCCGACAGCAATACAGCCCGCTAATAACGCCGCTGGGCAAAGTCTTCGTCCAATTATATCCAGGGCAACTCTATGAACCTAAAAATATGAATACCTCTGAAAAGTAGAGGGATACCTTGAATTACTGTAGGTATCACAAAGATCACAGTCACGAGACAAACGATTATTAGAAACTCAAAGAAGAGATTGAAAAGCTTATTCAAAGTGGTCAACTCCAGCAATCTGTTGAGAAGAAGAAGATTGCTCCCCTGAAGGCCAAAAGAAAATACTATGCCAATGAAATTTTCATGATCAAAGGAGGTTCATCCTTTTTTGGAAACAGTAATAGAACTAAGAAATCCCACATCAGGCAAACTTAGTCACCCAGCTCGAAGGTAGATTTCTTTAGTTTCAGACCCACCAAAATGGTGAAGTTTGAGACTATGAAAATCACCTTCACTAATGAAGACATGAATAGAGTGAAGTCCCCTCATAATGATCCATTGGTGGTTACAGTAATGGTGGCCGGGTAATCACAAAGTCCACCGAATCTTTATAGACATGGGAGCCACTTCCAAACTCATGTACTACAATGCTCTAAAAGCCATGAGCCTCACCAACAAACACCTAACCCCATCATCAGTTACACTTTATTATTTTAACTCATTGATCCAATCGAAATAAAATGTTATATATATTAATCTTCATTCAAGAGCTTTAACAAATCTAGACGCCCACTCTAATTAATTAATACTCTACAAGCCCAAAAAACACCTACTGTCCTCAATTTATAACGGTAAACAAAATTGGGATCCGGCTCCTTTAGAGTTGGGAAAATTATTTTAGTAGAGAGTTGTTCTAATTTATACTATTAATTTAATTTTTGGCACGTATTTAACCCAACTTAAAACAAAACATAAATTATGTCATTTTAATATCTCCATAATTTAACGCCTCATTCTCCTTCTGTTCTCATTTATCAAATAAAAATACGGTGTCTACACCTATTTTTTTGGACTGCTTGCTAGGATTATCAATAGCCAAGTTCAAAGAGTTGGATTGTTATGAATTACGCTTGTGAGGACACTATTTTAAATACCGACAAGATATTTATATATATATCTATATGTTTGATATATATAATAAAAAAAAAAGATTCAACTATTCATGGGAAAGAAAAAAAAATCATCCTGTTCATTAGGGTTCCATACGTGGAAGAGAAGAAAAGCATAGAGATGAAAAAAAATAGGTGGTAATTTTTTTCCTAAAAGACTGACTGAAATAAAAGGAACGACCGAAGGAATTTAATACCGTTAAATTACGCAGATAATAAAACAACGTGATTTACGTTTTGTCTTAAGTTTGGTTAAATCCATATCATAAATTTTAAATTACGAACATAAATTTGAGCAATTATCTTCTAAAATAATTTATACCACTCTAGAGGAACCCAACCCTGTTCAGCGTCAACATGCCCCAAATTAACTGCACATACCTTCTTCAACAGTTCAACCAACCAAACAATTATCCTTGTTAAAGTGAATATTGACCTAATTATTATTCCTATTTATAATCTAGAAACATCCCTTTATATATAATTCAATAATTGTCTAACCTAATCCCCAGGGAATATTAAAATAAAATAAAATAAACAAATTAATTGTTATATAAGGGACACCATGGTAATCAAGCACAGTGGGTTGAACGAAGATTGATGACTAGGGTTAGCTTGGACGGCAGGGACTAATTCAAAGAATGTCAAATGGGAATCCACAAATGACTTTAATTAAATACTAAAATTTAAGGTTCACGAACGCTTGCTATCAATTCGCAATACCAACTTATATTCTAAGTTGGATTAGTTTTAGGAAAATGTTTTTTTAGCGGGTATTTTTATCTATTATTTTTACTGGGTGGATTATATATATAAGTTGCACCTTGTAAAAAAACAGTTATGTAATACATATTAATAAGAATTATAAGCAAATATAGATGTTAAGTGTAGCATTGCTCTTATTTTTAATGGATACTATTAATGTACTAAAAGCATATATATGTTAACAATATTTAAACATTTTTGCTATATTGATTATGACTTTGACAAATAATTATTGCTTTTGAAAGTAGTATCATATGATTGCAGAGTTGTATGTGCATTACTATATAATTTTTGTTTTAGCAATAGAGTCATCATATATAATAAGATCGAGTAATTCGACACAAATATAACACAAAGTTAACTGATTTAGGTTAAGCTTCACCAAATTTGAATCATAAATGGATTGATGTTGGAGTGTTGGACACGTCCGAAAAAATGGTTCAAACGAATCTTCAAAAATACAACATGAATTCGTTATACATAAATATCAAACCACATGAGTCGGATTTAGTAAGAAACCTTTTACTCTTTACTATAAAATTACATTCTAGAGTGAACTATTAACTGAATTAGACACTGTAGTAGTGTGACATGACGCAATACATTTGTCAAGCATACTTAAACTATTAATAATTTAGTTAATTTGTCTAGTCTAGCAAACATAGATAATGAAAATGAAGTAAGCGGTGAGCTACGCATTCTCGAGGTGCTTTGAATGTGTTACGTTTTTTTCTTTCGTTTTCGTTCTAATTTATGAGAATGAAGGTGAAGTTGGTCTATTATATAATCAAGTTGTACTTAAAAACAAAATTCAACCATAAATAATTAAAATTTTAGGAAATTATTACAAGAAGTTAAAAGATTTACAAATTACAATATAAATATGGACAAACGTACTTGAGGTGACGTTTGATACAGAGTCAAGTCACTAGCTACAACATTAAAGAAAATTAAATTTGATGTTGATACAATTTTAAGGGAAAACTCGTTAGAAGAAGTTAACGCCATTTCCAATAAGTGTAAATATAATTTTTGTGAGTTGTAAGTTATTTTAAATTGCTAAAAGTATGCTAAAAATGGATGGATGGTGTAAATTTAGCATATTTGTACCTCGCCAGAGACTATCTATCGCGTGATGTAAAATTGGTATAACACAGTGAAATGAATATTGTGTGAACAAAAAAGTTACGGTTCGATTTACAGTATATCGTAAAGTGGCTAGAATTTTAAAATAGCAATTTGTGTTTAATACCTTTGCGCGATATTCAGTACATCATGTGAGGTAGCTGACGTCAGCAAAGCCACGGTACAATGTACTAAACATCACGCGATTGGTATTTTACACATTTGCACTACGTTAACTTCATTATAATATATGCCAAATTAAACCTTTTGCACTACATGTTTAACATATACATTAGAGATGGTCTAACAAAGTTGAAAATAATGAACACCAGTGTTGGAGCACTAATAGGTGGCATTCATATATCTAATTAAAGTAAAATTAACTTGAGCTTGATCAGTAGTATTCGCTTGTTTTGTCAATGAGTAGTATTATATGTATTGAAAAGCTCTATGCCTATATATATTTGTACTCTCAATTACTAATAATATAAATATTTAATACATTTCAATATTCATTCTGTGACTAAAAACGCGATATAAATGTGTCATTTTGTATCAAATTATCAAAGTAAATGTACTAAGAAAAGCTTCTTAATTTAATTAACCCACAAGAGTTTTTATAAAATCGAAAATTCTTAATTGATGGGTGTTTCCAAACTGTCATGCATACAAGTGGAAGATGCCAATTATAAGGTACAGTGCAACAGCAGTAACCATTAAAGTGCAAGTACTTAGACACCAATGTTGACACATTTATGATTTATCTAATACAATTGCTCTAGCTAGCTATTCCTTTTTTAATTAAGGGGCAATGGACCTAAGTTTCCTAAGTCAAACAATTAATTAATCCACATACATAACTACTTATACGTTTATACAAATAAATGTGCATGCTGGTACAAATTTTATACATTTTCTTTTATTAATAATAAAATACTAACGGACGCCGACAAATCAGAAATGGCGGTCCTAGCTGATTATTTCGTGATTAATTAAGGTGTTGTATTTGGCAGTGTCAAACAAAAATAATAAACTAATTAATATATAATTAATTAATAACACCACCACCACAAGTAGCCGTAATTAATTTCTCACGAGACAGTAAGGATACAGCTGAATATTTCACGTGAGAAGGGAGATTGACAATTTTCGGGATCTGAAGAATGACAGCCAACATACAGAACGTAATTAGTCGCGTGACTCTTACATTTTTTAAGTTCTCCTGGGATGTATGAAGTTTCATCAATATTTTATTTTTGGGTTTATATCAGATAGTGTTAATTATGACTAAATTTTGCACACCTCGACTAACTAGACTCTCTTTATTGCTGATTACAAAATATTTCATCAATATTTAATAATTGATTAAGGTGATCGAGTACCAAATTTGCCAAATTGTGGCTTGTCATACTTCTTGCCTTCGAAGTTCGAAACAAGGAAGTTTTGGATGGTCCATTCCAGCATCTTCATAGAAGTAGGTTAGATTATTGTTGGTGTAAAATAAAAATAAAATAAAATAAGTCTATACAAAATTCAACTAGTATAAAAATTGTGGCTCACTTTTCTTTTTTTCCATATTTTTAGCAGGATTTAAAATATTCAGTTATAGGCTAGTTGAAAATGTGCTCATCAACTGAATTAATTACTACTTTTGTTCAACTTTTTTTCCCATATGTAACGAAATTATATACGCATCGTATATGCTAAATAAAGCTATTTGTTTATTCGAATGCCAGTGAACTTTCATGTGAGTAAAAGCTTGGGCCTCCTTAAATTTCACTTTGTGAAACATTGTATAATTATTCTTGAAAAGGGTTAATTGCACTTTTCTCTTTTTAATTTTTGAGATATTAGTATTTTAACATTTGAACTATTAAAGTTATTAATTAATATCACCAACTATGTATTTTATTGCAATTGACATGTTTTGACTGATGATATTAAAACTTTAAACAGTTCAGAGCTCAAATAAAATTTTAGATAAATGAGGGCGACAAATGTAATTTTTAATCACCATCTCCGTCTCCTACTCCTACTCCGACCACCACCAGCTTCGGCCACTTGTGCCACTACCATCTCCATCCCATTTTATCTCATCGATCTTTTTAACCCTTCTTCTATAAATAAATTTAGTTAGTAGCATGACCATCTCTACATAAGTGCTCTACAATTTGGTATTTATCAATGGGAAATTTGTCGGTTTTGATGGAATAAAAATAGGTATAGATACATATATTAAATATTTATGAGTTACACAATTTAATAATTGTAATTATTTTAGATATAAATAATGGATTTACAAAGTTTTATTATATTCATAATTAGAAGAGTTATATGAGTTTAATATGGTGTAATTATTTGATTTAATTTTCCTATTAACTTTTTGCATAACTCCTCCATCCATTCACCTATATAAAGGATTGGAATCATTCTATTTATAAGTCTAAATATATATATATATATCTTCTCTCCACAAATCTCCATTGGTACATATACTTATATATATATATAAATTTTGCGTGTATATATTTTTGAGTTTGGGCAATTTGATTGAACTGGTTCACCCCGTCTTCTTGTGGACGTGCTCATGGAGAAAATAAAGTTGTGAGTCTTATGGGTTTTATCTTAGAGGCGTTATCAACCGTCGAAACCTGCACGTAGGGAGGCAATAACGTTTTTAGGACAACGACTCTGTCGTGACTCTTAAAGGCCAACTTTCTTTACTTTACTATTTTCTTTAAAAGGTGTTCAAAGTATAAATTTATTTTTTAATAATTTTTTTCAAAAGTATTTTACCAAAAAAGATAATATAGACCCAAAGTAAGCCATATCTGAGCCTCCAATAATTTGCTTTTACCATTTTATCCAATTCCACCATTTTAATTCACTTCTTTGTCTTATTTAATTATAATTAGAATTATACACCAAGTTTTATATTAATAAGAGTTAAAAAATTGCAATAAAATCAATGCATATTTGCTGATATTTTTATTTATTACACACGCAATGCTTGTGTGTATCTTATTTCATGTAGGCGTAAAATTTACTATAAAATTATTGTTGACTTGGTGGTTAGAAATCATGTTTTCAACTTTCAAGTTGTCAGTTTCCCAGTTAACTACAAATTTCTCGAGGAAAGGGGTTGGCCCAGTGGTAAGCAACCTCTACCCTTGCATTGAGGTCAAGGGTTCGACTCATGGGGTGGGAGGGGATTAAAAATTACATTTATTGCCCTCATTTATCCAAATTTATATTTGGACTCTAAATTGTTTAAAATTTTAACATCGTCAGCTAAAATAGGTAAATTGCAAAAATGGGTGTCATAACCACTTTGAGAGTTCCACCCCTTCCATTTTATAAATTTTTAGATGATATATCTATTATTCTATTTATTACCCACAAGGGAGTAATCCAATTAGTAAGAAAGAGGAACCCTCGCGTTAGGTGACCGAAATACCCTTACCATTAAAAAATTTATTTACTAGTCTTCAATGTAAGGCCCTCTAAAATAAGTTGTGAAAGCCTAATCCTCCTTAAACTTCACTTAGTGAACCTAATTCTTTCCAACTCTATTGTTTTGTTTGGTTGGATTTTTTAAATGTCTAATTTAAAATTTATTAGTTAGTATAGTTTTTTTTTGTTATTAAAAAAAATGTTTATTAATTCGATCTATATATGGTACACTATTTTTAAAATTCTACAAAAAATATAATCTTTGTTTTTTTTATTCATTTCTTAAAGTTTTTCTAAAATAAAGAAAAAATAAAAATTCTTGTTACTTGAATGAAATTTAAAAAATTGGTGAACGAAACACGATTTTTTTTTTAAAAAAGCACTCAAAATATTTTTTAAAAATCCAACCAAACACCATCTATGAAACTAATTCAAAACTTTTTAGAAGTTTAACTTTAAAACTAAATAATGCTAATTATACAAACATATGTGGTGGTTCATTGTTTAGAAAATATTGTTTTTTAGTGTAAGAGGAAACTGGTTCAAGGAAAAATGATAGAAATAAATGAGCCTTATGGGTTTTATCTTAGAGGCGTTATCAACCGTCGAAATATGTAGGGAGGCAATAAGGTCATGAGGGCACAGTAAAAAGGTCTCACTTGTCTTTATTTATATTTCAACCAAATTACTACCATAAAAAATTAAATATATATATATATACGGGTCATGTTAGCGGGTGTCCTAAGGGCACATGTTAAGTTCACATTTTTAGAAATAATTAACTCCCAACATGCATTAAATATAGCACATATTCTCACATAAGATTTTATTATTTTTATTTATAATATAAGATTTTAATTCACTTCTTTGTCTTATTTAATTATAATTGGACACATTATCATTTTCTTATATATATATAATCTTCAATTCATGTTTAAAGGTCGGGTTGGGGGCATGGCAACTTTGCTATGCTTTGGGCCTTAAAATTACTAAAATTGAGAGGGAAAATTTTTTGACTTGGTGGTTAGAAATCATGTTTTCAACTTTCAAGTTGTCAGTTTTCCCAGTTAACTATAAATTTCTCAAATGAAAAAATGAAAAAAGAAATTAATTTTAGATGAGAGTGAACATGAGTTATTTTATCATTAGAGATCCCATAACCTCATCCAATTTTGCCCCCATTAAAAATGGACTCGAGAGGAAAGAGCATCGACTTTGTTACACTTGCAAAGGTGATCCTATAATCTTGAACATAGTTACACTTTTGAGATTTTCATTCATTATTCCCACGCTCACCCTTTGAGCTTCTCAGCTATCATCTGATTGTCGCTTATAGTATCTCGTTGTGTTATATATAATATGTTAGTCGTGTTGAATATTGACAACTCTAATTTTTTGTCAAATATAACCTGTGTAATAAAAGAATTACGTTCAAATTACTAAATCTAATACTTTTAAGTTCGAAGTCGGCTTGTAAACCTAAATTAAAGATTAGAATTTTTGTGGTTTTAATTAAGTAGAAATACATAAAAAGACAATGAAAGAAAAAAATTTACTCTATCTAGAAACAAAGAAAAGAAAAGATTTTTTTTTAAAAAAGAATGGGTTCAGAGACCTCCTTTCATAATTTATACAACAAAAGGACATCATACATTAGCTTAATGATGAAGGATTCTTTCTAATTATTGTTTTAATGTAAGGACAATTTTGGTTTTAGATTAGTTGTAAGTATTTTGTCTTTTATAAACTAAATAATGCTAATTATACAAACATATGTGGTGGTTCATTGTTTAGAAAACATTATTTTTTAGTGAAAAAAAAATAAGAGGAAAAGGAAAAATGATAGAAGTAAATCCTTGGACTAAATTTTCGATATGGGCAATATTGCATAAGGTCATAAGGGCACAGTAAATTTTCGATTGTTGTTGATCTTCCCTTGTGAGTACTTCTTCTTTGCTAGGAATTTCTCAAATTTCCTAGAGATTAGAGCCATGTCTCCATCTTCTCTTATTGAGCCTTTTTCATTATTTCTTTCATTTTGCTTTAAAGCAAATATTGTCATAGGATTTGCTCTCCCTTCTCTTTCTTCTCTTGCCAATTCCTTCTCATGAGTTTTGAGAGAACCCAATAGCGTTCAATCCATGCTAATGATTTTAAGAGTTTGATTAGCTTCTGATGATATTGCTGTTTTCGTTTTTCACCTTTTAGGCCTCATAATCTAGGACAGAGCTATCTAAGCACTTTTTGCAATGCTTCTTTAGTTTGTGTAAAAATAGAAATATACTTATAGAATTTTGGGTTTTCTATCACAGCTTTTATTAGTGTTTAGAGTTATAGAAATATCCGACTATACATGGTTGTTTTAGCAAGTGATTCATGTAAAAGGCTCCACCATGTTTTTAAAGTTCAGTTTTAGCATCCATGTGATCAAGTATCTATTATATGCTTGTTTTTCCTTTTTTTTCCTTTTGCAGACTGCTTGATTTTGGAGTTTTTCAGTTTTTGGGATCTAAGTTTTTTAAGTGCATTATTTCTGCAATTTGATTCTTTGTTGTAGGTTTTGGCAACTTAGTTTAAATGTGTGATTTCCATTTGTGAATGAATTTAAACTTAATTACATGTTTTTATGCAATGTATTGCTTCTAAATTTATCATGTCTCATTTTTTAGTACTCGGATATTGATCTTAGAGGCATTATAGATGGTTTATTTAATTTGTTCTTTTAGAATTTGATTAATTTCTTGGTATGATGAATGGTCCAACTAAAACGTTTGGTGTGCGAGAGGTGGTCCGATATTTCCATTTGTGTCAAACTTCATTTGTTACTTGTAAAAAATGACAAAGATGTTTTTGGGAATTGAAATTCAATGCATGGTTGTTTCACAATGATAAAAATAGTGGAATAATATAGAAGCGGCCTTCGGAAGGTTCTAAATTTTTAACGACAGATGATCAGTGACTGCTAGTAGTTCTGAAATCAGGTTCTATGCGACCCCCGGGTCGTGTTGATGAAATTGAAGCGCACACGTCGAACCACGTAATTGTAGTGCTTGGGCTTGCTATTTATAAGTATTGAATGCAAGAGGGGTTTTCGGGAGAGCCATTAGTTTTCGAACGAGTTGAAAACTCTCTTGTGTCCAGTTGAAAAATGCCTTGAAAAGAGAAGGTTATGAGAGTTCGACACGTTTGGAGGGTTATCGAAATCATCTGAGTTGATCTTTGAAGTTATAGAGAAAAGTCTTATACGCATAGTTTGACATGGGAGGTGGTGTATTCAGCAGATTGACCCATGTTCACCGCCGTTTTGTGTATTTTCAATAGGTGGTTGTTTATGACTATGCGTTGTATTCTTTACGTGTTGAAAAACTTTCAGGCTCTTATGCTCTACAATTTACCCTGCCAACTTTTGACTACTAATTCTCTGAATCGAAAAAATTTTATCTCCCGATTGTAAAACTCAACTCGGTCGAAAAGAATCGAAAATTGAGAGCGTGACTCCAAGTATCCAAAGAAGAGTGTGGAGGTGTAACCGTTATGGATATCACAATACGAGAGTGCACTGTAACGACCCGAATTTTCTAAAATTTTATTTACCCAAATTATTATATGCATATATTGTCGGAATAATATGGTTCTCTTATTTGTCTTGTGGGCAGTTTATTGTGTGGCCAATTTAATTATAATGTGAATTATAATCTACCAGACGTAAAATATATATGATTAGTTTTGAAACCTAAAGTTTGATATGTTCTCCTTTGAAAATTCATGTTTTATCTTTTATTATGTTGAGAATTTTTGTCAGGGTGAAACCTTTTGTTTTAAACTAGACTTATGAGCTGATGAGCTTCAGTCAACTTGAGACGAATTTACTAAGTTATACTTTGAAATGAAAATGCTGTGTTTGACCTGCAAAACAGACAAAAGAAAATTAGTTTGAAGTAATTATGATTTGAAAGTTGACTTAACCATACTTTTATTTGTTATAAGAGACTTATCTTTGACCTTTGCGGAGAATAATAGATAGAAAAAGAAAATCTAAGCGTTTGATGAGTTTTCCGGCGATAAGTTAATCTTTTCCTTCTCAATATTTCACGAAATAAGGTCGATTCCAGGGATAGGAGACCACGTCGATTGTCGGGTTAATAATGTCATAATGGCTCTTTTGTAGAATTTGTTATAAGAACGATGATACAAGAGATGCCTAGGCGAATTAAACTGAGAAAATCTCAAATTTTTAAGCTTGGAATTCTTCAAACCCAAAGTGAGTGTTGTCCTAACCCTTGGGGGGTATTTTTGGATTTATATGCTACTCAGGGAGAGATTGTTCTAAGCACGAATTGTCTATTGCTGGCTCTTTTAGATGGCTGTTTGGGTAGCGCGATCAGAACGGTGAAGTGATTCTGACACCCTCTTCTGTGATTTCTATTGTCATAGAGAAGTGAATGGTTTTGCAAAGGAGTTATTGGTATTTTTACGAATTATCTAGAGTGATATGTTTCTTCGCGCGACAACCTTAAATATTGTTGTGGACAATCCATGCATATATATATATTATTAAACATATTTGTTGGCTAAGTCATAACTAATTTATGAGATAGTATTGTGCTGGGATTTCTTTTGGGAATCTGGAGTCCAATTTATGTAGTTCTCTAATAGTTAGGATTTTCGGGGATATCACCCTCTTCGTGATCGGGTTCTATTCAAAGAGTGTACATACTACTCTGATTTTCTTTTACACAATCTGTAGTTTTGGTTCGGATTTTTTGGGTCTAAACTTTTGTGTAAAATTCTGGGGGTTGAATAAGTGTCTTAAACAAATCTTTAATGCAGAATTGAAAACTTGATGTTTTTATTAAAAATGTTGTTTTAAGTACAAAAATAAGCAATATTTGATGCTAGACAAATTGTATTACCTGTTCAAGGAATTGTATAGCACATGGGAACTCCTACAATTTTAAATTAAAGTTGAATCCAAGAGAATGTTCAAACTAACACTAATTGTGTAATGTTAATCAGATTGAGTTTATCCCTAGAAAAGATCTGTAGCCGATTTGAAGTTCCGCTCTTGCTTTATTTTTTTTGGGTGCACACGGTTTATGTGTAAAATTCTAAATATTTGGCAGTTATATTCGCGCTTGTGTTAGTTCCCCGAGAATCTTTCCACTGGAAATAATATGAATCTCCTTCCGAGGTTATTGAAGTTCAAAAAAGTGCGCACAAAATCATGCTAGACAAGTGTATACCTCTAGCACATTCACTCCTGTTAAATAACATGATTGTTGAACCAGTGAATATGAAACTCAGACATGTCTATAAATTTGTTTACTTGCTAACCTTGTCGAAATTTATCCCTTTGAACAATTTCTGTATTGAACTGTGCCAATTGGTGGAATTGTGCCTTCTTGCTTTATTTTTTTAAGCTTGCCTTATGTGTTTTAAGATTTTTTTAATAGCCTTCTCAAATGTTGGGATTATGACTAAATTTGTTTTTGGTATGATGTCACAAATCTACATGAATAACTCTGAGTTGTTTAGTAAAGACTATGAACAACATAATTTGGATTAGTTTCAAGCTTCTAGAGTTCGACTTGATTGATATTTATAAATAAGAATGATTTTGTTTTTGGGAGTCATGGGAAAATTCCAATACGCCACTTCCCTGATGTAAAGTTTCTTTATAATATTGGTTTTGACAGGTCCAGAGTTGAAGTATAGACTACTTTGAGAGTGATTCAATGGTTGATCTTTGTAAGCCAATTGTGACTTAGATAGTCACTCGTTATTCCTTATTGTTATACGTGCTCCCAACGAGTGATTATATATTGCCGTTTGTGATTCAACAGGTTCCATGATTTTTGTCGCAGAAGAAGTGTTTGGTAGCCAAATTTTAATCTTACTGTAGCCAAATTGTGGCTTGTGAACTCGTTCTATGAACTATCCGAAGAGGTCGAGCTTTATGATTCGTGAAGGCGGGTTCCAGTGTGGCGCTAGTTATACGGGGAGCAAACATAACTACCATCCAGGTCGAACTTTGATATGCGGGTTCCGGTTTGGAGTCGACTATTATGAGACAAGGGCGATGATCTAGGCCATAGTGGCGAGGTGGCTGTAATAAGGTGCACCGCTAACTTAAGTGCTAGTGGTTTCAAGTCTAAGGGACCTTTAAATTATGTCAATGTTTCGCTTGGGACAGTTTGTTCGCATGTTAATTTGCTCCATTTGCTAATCTTGGACACTGTTTGGAATAAATGGTAATTTTAACGAGTTTTCACGAGATTTATTAGGAAACGACATTCTGCATATCGTTCTTTGAGTTTTCCGAGGTTCTTTATGGTTTGAACACAAAATGGATTTTGTTGCTGTGTTTTTCTTATTTGATTTTCGAGATTTCAAACATTTCTTGGAGGCCGTCTAATATTTTTTCTTGGACCGTATTATAATGGTATGTTATATTAATAGTTTTGGTAAGTGTATAAGAAACTACTTGCATTACTACTTTGTCGAGAAACTACTCTTACTCGAAAAGTATGTGAAACGATTCGTCTTTAGCGAGATTTGAGTTTCTTTAATTGTATAAGATCTGTCATATGAATTATTCCCTTGTTTTGCATCATGGACATATTTGACACAGATACCTATTTATATCATGACCCAAGTTGTCTCCATTGCTTCTAGTTCTCATGCTTGTGTGTAAGGACGATCTCTATGCTAGTCCAATGCTTCGTTGACGTGCTTCTTGCATCGGTATACTTGATTTTGAACGTGTATATAGTTTGTTGGACTTGGAACGACACCGGTTTAGCATATCATGGCTATTCTAATGTAATTTGTTCATTAGTAAGAAGTTTTAAATAAAGTTTGGATATGAAATGTTTATTCCGCAAACATTACAATGATTGATTTTTAAATTTTAGTTTTTGAAGTGTAATGAACAGTTGGGAACGACCCCCGGTTTCAGTTGGACAAGATACTCTGGCCAAATTTTATTGGGTATCCAAAAATCGACACGTAATTCTATTTGCATTAATTGTTTAGATACTGAATAGTTAAACATAGCATTTTGGAAGTTTGAAAATGAAGTATCCGAGTTTTGAAGGAATTGAAATGTAATTTTAGATGATATAGAAGTGAACACGATGTTTTAAGTTATCATTGGAAGTTTTTAATTTTCACCCAGGCAGTAACATGTGTATCCAGATATTTGGGGCCCCCATTCTTTGCAAATTTAAATGGATCGAGGGAGATTGACTGCTATGCAATTGTTTACACTTGCAAAAGGGGTAGATAATGGTACATAGCTTGAAATTCTGGTATGTAGTACACTTTTGCAGAAATGTTTTTCATTTACACGCTCACCCTTTAAGCTTCTAAAAGAAGCTAATTTCTGATTTTGCTTATATATGAATTGTGTTTTTTATATTTTTGTATATATCAAGATGTTTAGTGCGTTGTTTATTTTGCGAAAGATTGATATATGCTAAACAACTCGGATTTAGTAATTTTTGTGTGCAAATATTTTTGGTATTGCACGCTGCAAAATCATTTTTGCAGTAATGTTTTTAAAATTGACGCATTCATGCAAAATCGATTGCACTAAATGTTTCGAGTGGGAGGTTAGATGGCACAACATGCGCATTTAAGTGCGAATCGGTTTTTGTAAAAAATTAAGGATATTCAGCAAAATTTCATTAAATGTGGTTTGGCACAACTCGTAATTTAAGTAAGAAATCACGATAAAAAGGATTTTTTTTCAATTTTGTAAGACTTGTCAATTTTAAAGGTTGTACTTATACTAAGTCCTTTTAGTAGTTTTAATTTTGTAAGAGATCCTTTAAACCCATTGCCTCAAAAGAAAATTACTCGTTGAAAACGTACAACTTCAAATAATTATTAAGAGCCTATCATATCATATATAATAGAAAATAAAATGCTCTATTTTAATGAGGTGACATGTGTCATTATTTAACACCTTTTCCTACCTCTCTGTATATATACTCTCTTTTTATATTCTTTCAACCATTTGTATTTCTTACATCTTTACATCTACTAACATTATTTTTCTTTCATGAACTAAATACTCAATAATTAATTTTATTTTGATTTCTATTATAGTTATGGATCGTCAAACGCTATTTTGTATCAAAAAAATATCATAATTTCTGATGAAAATAATGATTAAGATATTTAATCATTTTTTCAGTTATACCACTCTTTTACTCTCAACATTTTAACAAACTAAAAAAGTTATTAATGTAGAAATAAACCAACAAGAAAAAAAATCTGCGATTTTCTAATGAGATTTTAAGAAAATATCCCATAACTATGAAATGTTGCATGCGTTTTGGCAATACTATTTTCCTATAATTAATAATATTATTATTTTAAAGTATAAAATATCTAATTATAATAACAACATAAATAAATAATCACTACAAAAAAAGTGGCTTTTCTTGGCATTAGTATAATGCCGTTATAAGTAGTATAAATGCCGTTAAAACTTTTTACGGCATTCTTCTCGGCATTTGTTTAAGTACCTTAAAAGCCAATGTCGTAAAAGATTTTCGGCAATTTTACAAATGCCGGGAACATTAGCGGCATTTATAGCGAGACTTGTGTAAAATGCCGACAAAACTTCTTTTGCGGCATTTATATAAATGCCGAAAAATCTACAATAACAAAAATAAAAATTCCACAAGTTTTGTCTCTAGCGAGACTCGAACTCATAACTAACACCAAGTTTCACCGTACACATTTTTTATCTCAACTCATTAACCGCTACGCCAAAATACTTAATTGTTACTAAATTTATTCTTCTTTTAATAACTTATTTCTATATATACACACAATATACATCCACATAGAAATATGAACCATTGGTATCATTACATAAAAAGAGATACTAAAATTTACATAAAATTCTTCGTTGATTAAGTTTTTTAGATTTTTTTAATTATCTCAATTGATGACAATTTTTATTTATTTGTGTATATTATTTATACTTTAATTTAATTCAAATACATATAATTAAAAATTTGATTTAAATAAACAAGATTATTAATATTTTGAACTATATTTCTTTTTCAACACAACTGACGCATAAGGTGTGCAAAGATATACACACATATATAATAAAATTTTGGGTTACATACACTTTAACATTGCTAACATTTGTTAAAAAATGTTGAGAAATTACTAGATCTTGTATAGAATGGCATAAACTCCAAATTTTTTGTACAAAATGTTAGGAAAAGTATTAATATCGTTCACACTTGTTGAAGAGCGTTGTAAATTTGCAGTATTTGTTTTGAAATACCATAAATTCTCGGCATTTTGTACAAAATGCCGAAAAAAATATTAATATTGTCGGCACTTATTGGAGAGTGCCACAAATTATCGGCATTTGTTATGAAATGCCATAAATTCCCGGTATTTTGTACAAAATGCCGTAAATTCTTTGCATTTTGTTCAAAAGTGCCGAAAAAACTTTTTTCTCGGCATTTATTTATAGTGCAGTAAAATAAATGCCGTAAAAGCCTTGTTTTCTCGTAGTGAATGATATCTTAACATTAATTTATTATTACGAATGAGCTCATTTGTTGATCTATAATATATTATAATAATAACGTAAATTTATATCCTAAACTATCCGCACATCGTGTGGGATTGCAGACTTGTTTAATAAAATGTTTTTCTCTTTCTTATTGTCTAATATATAATTATCATTTAACTAAGTTCAATTTTAGTTTAGTTAAAGTTGGCAATAACGCTTTCTTATTGTGGCCTTATGACCTCATGCAATAATGACTATTTCAAAAATTTACTCAAATTCTTGATCATTTTCCCTTTTGTAAGCTTAGAGTATTTTCAACCATTTTGCATAATTTTAGTTTGTGTAATTTTTTTTTACATATTTTGTAAAAAAAATGGTCTCCAGTAGTCTTCTAAGAAATTTTTACAGCTATGATTTATGTAAAAAAGTTGTACAAAATAGAAACCCAATTTACACATTCGCATCATCTTTCTCTCTCCTTAATTTTTTATAAAAAAATTAAAATGATATAACTAAAATCTAAAATTTAATTTTTATTAGAATTTATCTATTTATCAAGAGTTACAAAATAAGATTCGTCATGACCGAAAAATTATGCATAAAAAAATTTCATACATAATTATTGAACGTCACTTATAATGAAACATTTTATTTGTGTGATTTTCGTTGGCCATTTAAATTTTACACATGAGTATCATTAGAATACAAAATGAATATGTATTTAATTTATGTGTAAAATTCCCTTATATATAAGATTTTACAAAAAAATATACGAGTTATTAGATATACTCTAAATATACAAATAAAAAAATATTTTTAATTATCTTAATCGATCAAGCTTTAGTGGTCCAAAGTTTGGTGCGCTTATCATAATAAGATTGTGATCTGAAGTTGAAATTTAAAATCGAAGATCAAAAAGGACAGTATTATAAATAATAAAGCAGTTTAAAACTACAAATCACCCGAGTTTCACAAATAAAATCATGATTAGGCAGACATAAATCCGCAGCCAATCGATGGATATAAGCCAATGTTTCCCGTTTTATGGTAGTAATATCTAACGCGTTGCATGTACTCCACGCCGGACCCCAATGTAGAGAGATCTTCCCACGTGGGATGTACTGTATCCCAACGCACTCTTGACTACGTGTACAATCTCTCACGCACCCCAATCCAAAAAATGGGAGTATCGGACGGTTGAAATTCCAGCGTGTTATGCACGTACAGAAGACGAGCGGGTTTTTTTTCCCTTGGTCTGTTAGTTGCAGTTAAATTTTAGAAATTAAATTATACCAGAGATAACTAAATTATTAAGTTATTTTAATTTATCTACTAAATTATTAATTAGTTTAATTTAACAATTAAATTATTTAATTATTTTAATTTAGCCACTAAAGTATTTGTTGTTTCGATTTACCTATTAAATTATTCAGTTGTTTCAATTTACCAATTAAACTCTTTATTTTTGTTGATTTAGCCCATATTTTATACATCATTTTTATTGCAACAGAGCACTTCTTTTTTTGTAAAAATTTCTACCAAATTGAAATACACGGTGTATAAAATAGAATAACTCGAGTTATTTTATGACTAAAATAATTAAAATAAGATTAAATGAAATCAATCATGTACTCTACATATGACTAAAATAGCTAAAATAAACAACTGAATAATTTAGTGTGTGAATCAAAAAAGTAATAATTTAATAAATAAACCGAAACAATTATATAATTAATAAGTAAATTGAAAGGATTAATAATTTAGTGTGTAAATTAAAAAACTCAATAATCTCAGGAGTAATTTACTTAATTTTAGAGGATACTTCTTAATTTCTGCATCTGATTTGATACTCCTTGCTTTTAGTGCATTTTTTCCCATAAATAGGCATAAAAAGTGAAACGTGTTCAATACAGACATCGTGGTCCACCGTCTGAAATCTTCCTCCTCTTTCCACGTTTTTACTACACTCGTTTATTTATTAATGCCTTCAGATTTTGTGCACATCAATATCGTGATTTCTTCATGTTAAATAACCCCGTTTATGTCCTGCGAAAGACGAGAAAGGAATAGTACTCGTTGATAACTTATTACTTTTTCATTTGAAAATAACTCTGTTGCGAGGACAGTCAGAAACTATATTATCAAAGGAAAGACTATTTACTGCGCGTGTTAAGGAATAATGGTCACACGAGCTTCATGGCATTAATTATAAATTGTCCATGTGTTACGCGTATTGTGACTACAAATCCTATATTAAAAAAAACGGATCCTCCCAAATTAAGCTATATACAAGAACAAGGGCTTACCTCACCCAATATCAATTTATTTTGGGTTGGATGTTTCGAATTTTTATAAAAGCACTAGATCTCCTCTTCTATATTTTTGTTTTGTGTAAAATTTACACAATTTGTGATTTTTCTTTTTTGCCTTTAGCAAGGCTTTTAAAAGTGAAATTTGTGTAAAATAGATGTGTAGAACATAGTCCATTTTACAAGCTATGTCAGCCTTTTCTCACTTAATTTTTTTTAAAAAAATAACTTAAAATATAATAATTCAAACATAGAATATGAATTTTAATAAAAACTATATATTTTGAAATTTACTTATCAATACCCATAAATCAAGATCAATTTTGACTATAAGATTATTTATAGAAAAATTTTAAAAATAAAATAAAATAACATGTGTTGATATTTTGTTAATTATTTTAAGATCTACACAAAATGTTACAAAAGTACCATTGTAATATATTTTTATAGCTTTTAAGAATTTTTTTTTGTACAATAGAATGAGACATAATTTACAAATCAAATTTTACACCGGAGATAAGTTATATTTGACTTGTTATATATTATTAAATAAAAAACAGTTGGCCTACTAAGAAAATAAATCCAAAATATTTTAGTGGCGAATTTAAGGAACGCAAGTTAATTTTGGGTGGTGATGTTGGCACCCCCAAAAACACTTGGTAACACTCCCACTTTAATTCGGTCATTCGCAACCGAGTAAAGTATCTATTATTCGGTTGTTGAGGACCGAATATAAGTTTGTATACTCAGTTATTGACAACCGAATAAGGCAATTTCAAGTTTTTTCAAATTTTATACTCGGTTCTTGACAACCGAGTAAGGCATTTTCAAGTTTTTTCAAATTTTTGCAAGTTTATATTCGGTCATTCACAACCGAATAACGTATACGTTATTCGGTTGCGACTGACCGAATTAAAGTGGGAGTGTTTTCAAGAGATTTTGGGGGTGCCAACATCACCACCCTTAATTTTTGTGTAATTTGGGTTTGAACCCCAAGTTGTTGGGGGAGCGAGTTGTCAATTTTGAAGTTGGTTATATTATATAACAAAAACAGTCAACTTAAACTCAGTGCGTCACCCCAATATAACATTTAAACACCTCAGTAAGCAAGTGCATGAACCCAAACACATTCAAATCCTACCCCCCCGGCCCTATATAAACCCACCTCCAACTCTCAACTCCACACAACAAAAAGAATTAAGCAAAACACCCCACGCACAGATAGAGAGATCGATCTCGAGTTTCAAAAATGCCTTCTGAATCTCTAACTCTCCTTTCCAAATCCACAGTCTATCCGGACTGCAAATCCACAATCGGAGACCTAAAGCTCTCCACCTCCGACCTCCCTATGCTCTCTTGCCACTACATTCAAAAGGGCGCTCTCTTCACTCTCCCCTCAATTCCCTTCACCAACCTTATTATACTTCTCAAAAACTCTTTATCTCGAACATTAACTCATTTCCCTGCACTGGCCGGCCGGCTCACTACAGACGCCACTGGTTATGTCTACATAACCTGCAACGACGCTGGCGCTGACTTCATTCAAGCCAATGCGTCTCACATTACAATCCGCGATATTCTCTCTCCTACAGATGTTTCCGATTCTATTAAGGGATTTTTCTCCCTTGACAGGACTCTCAGCTACGACGGTCATTTTAAACCCATTTTGGCCGTGCAGGTGACGGAGCTTGCTGACGGACTGTTCATTGGTTGCTCCGTGAATCACGCCGTTATTGACGGTACCTCTCTCTGGAATTTCTTCAACACGTTTGCTGAGGTGTGTAGGGGAGTGAAGAGAATATCGAAGGTTCCAAATTTTAGCCGGGACTCGGTTCTGATTTCTCCGACAGTGCTGAGGATTCCCTCCGGCGGACCGAGGGTCACTTTCTGCGTTGACTCTCCTATAAGGGAGAGAATCTTTAGTTTCAGCAGAGAATCTATTCTCAAGTTAAAATCGCGAACCAATAATCGAAAGTGGGTCGGGCATGATAACGGTGAGATTGACGCTGTTGAATTGATGGGGAAGCAGAGTAACGACCCATTCAAGTCCGATGACGGAAAGCTAACGGCGATTATTGACAGTTGGCTTAAAAAAGCAGTTTTAAAAAACGAAACAGAATTCATAAATCCAACTCCCGAGATCTCATCTTTCCAGTCGTTATGTGCACTTCTATGGCGCGCAGTGACACGTGCTAGGAAAATGCCATCGAACAAAACGACGACGTTTAGGATGGCAGTAAATTGCCGTCACCGGCTCGAGCCGAAGCTCCATCCGTACTACTTTGGGAACGCAATCCAAAGCATTCCAACATATGCTTCAGCTGGTGATGTCACTTCTAGGGATCTGCGCTGGTGCGCGGAGCAGCTGAACAAGAATGTGCTGTCTCACGATGACGTTACGGTGCGCCGCTACGTAGAGGATTGGGAGAGGGACCCACGGTGTTTCCCACTCGGAAACTTTGACGGTGGAATGGTGACGATGGGGAGTTCCCCGAGGTTCCCCATGTACGATAATGATTTCGGGTGGGGTAGACCCGTTGCGGTTCGGAGCGGGCCTGCCAATAAGTTCGACGGTAAGATCTCGGCGTTTCCGGGTCGAGAAGGAGGGGGGAACGTGGATCTGGAGGTGGTCTTGGCGGCGGAAACGATGGCGGGTCTAGAATCGGATTTGGAGTTCATGCAGTACGTTTCGGGTTGTTGATGCGGGTAGTGACAGTGACGGTCTGGATTTGTTGCAAAAGTAATCCAAAAAATTTGTCTGTTGCGGGGATTGGCAGCGTTGGTCTTGTTTTTGGGGCGCGGATAAGGAGAGAGGATTTTGTCTATTTGTGAATTATTATATCTATAATAATAATATATATATATGTTTGTCTTATTTATGTCTTGTTAACATATAATTCATGTTGTGCTGTAATTAAAGTGTGCGTTTTATTATAGATGGATTAAGTCCGTTGATTTGTGACGTTTGAAAATTGCAAGCATCTTGAACAAAAAGGTAGGCCTTCTAAATTTTGGGTAAAATTTAGAAAATTTGAAGACCTTTGCGCATGTATAAAAATAATCGAATTATACGTTTATGCATAAAAAAAAAACAAAATAAAAAGATATAAATTGTAATCTCTAACACATTTCTCAACGTAACGAGAGATGTAATGAGTTGCACAAATATATAGTCTTATTAATTTATATGGTTATACGAATATACATGTAGTTATAAATGATATGCAATAATATACGTAAATAACATCCTTACTCTATTGTTAATATCAAATAAAATCTTAATCTCTTTACAAGATATGAACAAGTATAAAGTATTACGTTCATAAACAGATATTCAGATATTTTTTTCTTTTCAATACTTGTAAACGGAGAGTGTGAATACTTACAAAACTTTAATTATGAGGAATAGTTAGTTTTTGAGTGCAAATGCTATTTAGAGCTGAAGATTGAGAGTGTGAACATTTACTACAAACGTAACAATCTTAGCGACAAAACTTTATCGTCTTTACATTGTTTTTTATATATTTTTTAATATTGTTAACTTTTAAAAATACAAGGTTAATGACAGACAAATCTTTCATCCCACCATTTTATCAAGTTTGTTAAAGGAATATTTTAAACTTTCTTATTTCTTTCTACCACTGTCCACTAATGTTTTGGGTTCATTGATAGAACTTGGTGTTTTTTCAAGGTAAAATTCAATTTACGTTAATTTTGACAGAGGTGTTTTATCTTTTCATTTTTTTTCTTAAAAATAAAATGAAATGAAATTGTAACAATTAGTTTTGAAATTGTTACTTCATATTTCACAATTGAGTTCCCAAGCAAATAGAAATGATTTTGAAAATAAGATGATAAAATTATTTACCTTATTTGGTCAATGTTTATGGTCTTCCTCAATGGTACAAACGGTTTTCTATCACTGGTGTCAAGGATAGAGGATTTTCTAAACCACTTTTCTCCCAACAAGTTACTTTGGTTCACCTTCAGAAAATTTTAACTGGGATTTTTTACATTTTTGGGGGGTGGAGGGCGTTTTCATGATACTTAGATATACTTTACGATTTTGCAATCTTTAGATTACATCATCTGTATGCCATGGTTTATCGCATACATAATAGGAAAATACAAATGACTTGTACTTTGAAAAACTCCTACATGCAGGAAATGAAATAAATAATTATAAAAAAAGACAAAATAAACGACATCACAATGAAAGAAATCCCCAAATTAAAAATTGTTCTAGAATTTGAACCAAATAATTTTCAATATGCATTTAAATATGAAGAAAGCCCATCATCTGTTTGCATTAAAAAAGGGAGGCAGGGTCGCACATATAAGCATCCCCAGACTATGGGCTAGCCGGTACCCAATGACCATACACTGAACCTTGTGGCTCATGGATGGGTTCATTCTAATTGAAAAAATAAAAGAAAACTTGCCAGGCCAACCAATTCAACTTGCAGCAATTCTGACACATCTTGCAGAGAAGAATTTTGAACAAAATTGACTTACTAATTATTGTTGGCAATTAATCGAACAACATGCAGGTAGGTTTAGCTTGCATTAAGCACTCATAATACATTCAGAAGTTTTTGCTAATTCTCATGGATGGGTTTTCAGATAAAAGAGTTTTTAAGCCCGAAATGCTCCTGATTATTGGGCTGCTGTTAAACAAACTGCATCCTGACAAAAAAATTGAATAATGTGGTGTCAGTCCTCTATTTTCTTTCTTTTGTTTTTCAATAAATAAAATTATAGATTCTACATTCTGATATATTATTTTAATTTATTTATTTAAGTATCATTCTCCATGCAACAATTTAGGAAAAACAAAAATCCAATCAAACCCATCTTCTACAAGCCCATATTTATTTTTGACCCTAGGCTCATCATGTCCACTTCGTTGGCCCAACTCTGAAACCATCCAACACCTAATACCATTTTGCTAACACGTAATTAATTGTCAACCATAGTCCCCTTATAAATGCAGGATGGATAAATTCAAGTGGTCGAGAGTTAGAAATATTCTTGGATAGGACTCAATCTTACATTTGAGAAGTCATGATATATATTTATATGTTATCGAAATCACTCGGGCAAGCTTAGTAGTTAAGACTCAAAAAAAGAAAAAAAGGTTTTGGGTAGATAGATTAGTTCATTTAGTTTGACACCAACTTGAGTTAAATTCTATTAGATTGAGGCTATCCACTAATATTAAGTTGTACGTAACTCACATTAAAGGCACTATCAACTATTCAAAAAGTATCTTAAATCTCAATCACACAATTCCTTATCTCTTTATACATTTTTAAGATTCAAAAACCATTACCCCTTATCATATAGATTGGCAGCATGTTTAATGATTTGTTTCCTACCACAAGTAATAGTATATATAATTTGTTTGGGTGCGTTTGATTGACAATTTTTTTTATGAAAAACTTGGCAAAGATGAAAAATGAGTATTTTTCTATCTTTTGATGTTGTTTGATTGCTTAATTTTTAAGATAATTTTAATTGCATCTAGTTGCAAGGTGTTCTAGGTATGATGGAAAATATGTCAATATTGCAAGGAAAAGTACATATTTTGTCCCTAGGAAAAAAAATGCAATTTAACACTTTCAATTATTTTCATGAAATATTTGGCTTAGAATTTAAATATTTTTTACCCTAATATTCATCTTTGAATTTCCATAAGTGAAGCACGAGCTTCGGTCACTATATTAGTAATTATCCCCAAGTAGTTAGCTTGAGCCCATATAATTAAGTCGGCCTTGATAACTTTTTAACAAAAATCTACCACCAGCATGTCTAAGGTTACCCTTAGAATACCTATCTGCATTTAACTTAACTCTCCTAACTCGAGACATGGTCCATTGAATAACAAAATATTCATCCACCATTGGTCCTAACAAACCCAATGCCCAAATTACGGATTGATCTGGAGTCATTATCATCCCTTCGAGTTATGATGGTAGCAAAACTAAAGATGGCTTTAAAATTTATTCTTACATCGAGGATAATGGATGCAGCATTGACGTGACCACATCATATTTACTTTGATTTCAAGCCCTCCATAATTCCTTTCATTTACTCATAGGAATAAATGATAAAATAACCTTAAAGCAAAGCGATCTAACCTTAGATAACCACCATTCATTTAGCTTTAGTTAAAGAAGGGACCTCTGCTGTGTGTTGACAAAACCTCTTCAAAATGGCTCCAAACAGTTTGAGCTACTTTGCTAGAAACAAACACATGGCCGGTAATTTTCTACCTTAGACAAGAACATGCCAAAATTTAGTTAAACATATGAATTATCAATAATTTTATCGTCAAAAATACTAAAATTATTCAAATATTTCATTACTAATAAGAAATTTAACTTTACTTGAATTTATCATAAATACTTAAAAAGATAGTGAAATAGAAGGTAAAAAAAAAAAGCAAGAGAAGGAGGGGTTTAAAAAAAATTGTTATATAGAGCTCGGAATCCACGATCCCTCGCTTAAAAAAAAAAAAAAAAAAAACCCTCAACCGTGACGGTGCACAAACAATTTTTTGATCAAAGTGAATTGCTTTACTAATCCATAAGTCCATAATCGCATAAATCTAGCACTATGTTTATCATTCTATACCTCCTCGATTACCATCAACCATTTTCATCCGAAGTTCCGAACCTAACCCTAACCGAATAAATTCCTCTACTCTGTATCCGTAATCTAGCCGGTGATGATAGTTTCAGCTTCTCAAGCTGACCCATCTATCTATGGCAGAGAAGACCCCAATCTAGCACGGGAACAAAGGCCCAGATCTCACTTCTCTCAGGTATTCAATACATCATCAAAAGTTCCAAACTTTAATTCACTTTCTTTTCCTGCTTCTTTTCTCACCTGCAAACAAATGTTTCCGTCACTTAGTTCATCATGCGTTTATGGGTTTTGCTTTATTTCGCAACTCTGTAATAGCTGCCCACTATCTGTTCGAAGAAATTCCTACTTGCTTTATGTTGAAGTGTATCTGTAAGAAACGGGTTCCCCTTGCGAATGCATCACCATCTTAGTTATTAGGATTATACATTCGTATCTGTGGCAGATTTGGATTGCCATTAATGATTCTGATCTAAGATTGTTGATACACTTTATTGACAAAGACCAATTATACAAGCTGTACAATTGTTAAAGAAGATGAGAAGGGGCCACTTTTTAAAGAATTCGATAGCTTTTGTTGCTTTAGTTGTCTCGATTTCTTGCCTTTTGGTGGTGATGGTTTCAGTACTTAGGCTTCCAGAGATTTCAGTGGGAAAGAGTGCAATGGGTTTCATTAGGCCTAAGAAAATCAAGAATGTTTCAGAGAATGCGAGGATAGGCAAATTTGGGGAAATGATGCTTCAAATGTTGCCCGATGATCTTGCATTTACAATTTTTATCCCTTCAGAAAAAGCTTTTGAGCAAGATTTGAAGCTACGGGTGAATGATAGTTTGGTAGGAGAGAAGGCAAATGATACACACGCGATACTCACTCGCATATTGAGTTTCACAGCTGTGCCTTGGATGATTCCTTCTGCTACGTTACCATATGGCAAGGAGTTTATCTATGATTCATTGTCAGGATTTTCTTTATATATATCAAAGGATGTGGATGGAATGGTTATAGCTAATGGAATTCGATCAGAACGGGTGGATCTTCGTAAGGGGAAGATTGTATTACATGTAATGGATGGGGTGATAATGGAGGCTGAGTTTGAGCAATCGGTTCGACCTTATTACATTGGCGAAGATTGAATTATAAGTAACATTTATAAGGCCTGCTGACTTTAGATCCCAGTTGTAGCTGCTCTAAGTTGTGCTTCGGTCCATGCTAAGAACTTGGATGCTCTTTGCTACTTAAATGTAATGTCCATGTTAGTTTACAAGGTCATTGTTCGTTAGTTCAGTTGTTTTTTTTTTTTTTCAAAAAAAAAGAAGCTTTTATGAACACCAATGAAGGAAAACCTCTTTGGTTTGTACTTAGAGTTGAAAGAATGGCTCTGTAGCTTTAGGTACATGTATCGGGTATTATGTGAATTGTGAAAACATGCATACTGGGGACTCGTCTGACCAAAAATATTAAGAACTTCTCCAATGTTACTATAATCTTGTGTGAATTTTAACTTTATATACAAGATTTCAGTCTATGCTCCAATGTTCTTTTCATTTTTTTTTTGTGAAATTGTGTAACGCAGTGATACTTAAAACGACATCAAATGAAAGGTTATTATTATATAGTTCAGCGTGATTTTGCCAAAAAAAAATTAAAACTAAAGAAATTGTTGTATTGTGAAGACATGTTTCCTTCACAATCAAGCGTGCCTTGTCAGAATAAATATGGGTATATGACTTTCCTAAAAGATAAAACACTTTCTAGTATGAAAGTAGTTATAAATCAAATTGAGAGGAAGCCCGTCTGGTAAGCATACTTTTCAAGAGGAAAATCTAAATGAGCTCACCAAATATATCTTTTGCACTTTAAATAGATGCATGAAGCTCTTATAATGCAGGTTAATTCGGTCTTCATTTCAAAAAGAAAATATCCCAAAAACAAGCCCTCAAGTACTATAATAGTAAATTGCTGCTTCCTATTATAATAATTAACAGTTTTTGTTACGTATACCTGGTCCGTTTGAGTTACAACTAAATGCCTCTAAAGTTACGAATCCTAACTTTGATTCCCTTCCACAACCAAATCTATGCAGATGATAAAGGTAGAAACTTTAGAACTTACACACATGCATAGCTATATGTATATATATGTATACATACACACGCTTATAATATAGATAAAGGGTAAATACCAAACTTGGGAACTTTGTCCAGTTAATTCATTGAGTTTTGACTTAAAAGTACGTATAAGAAACCCCTCACTAAAAGTGAAAATAATGCATAATGATTAGCATTCAAGTATAGAATCAGCCCAATAGACAACCAACGGGTGAAAATCAAGGCTTAAATTCATTGCAATAATTCAGTTAGTGCATACACCAGCTGCAAGATTTTCTTTCATTTCCTCAAATTTGACATGAATATTCTAGAGCTACGTGCATTATATTTCCGTAAATCTATCCTTATATTTTCCATAGCTAGCTAAAAGCCCTTTAAATAATGAAATAAATGGGTGGTCTTGTGAAAAGCTTGTTACAGGAAGCTCAAACGCAGATCCAAAGGTGGATGATCCATATTTACTCCCTCGGAATTGTAAGTGAAGGACTTGTTCCCCTTTCTTTCATTTGCCATCAATTTTAAATTCTCTGACTGCGATTCTTTGAACGAGTTCAGCGGAAACAGCTCCAAAGTTTTGATCTCTCTTTCAGGCTCCAAAACCTTATTTACCTCAGCAAAATCTATCAAAAGAAGAAAAAAAAAAGTACAAATCAGTTTGTTTTCATCAAACTGTAGTTTGCTGCATCATTCGGTTACTACTACCTGCTCTGTGCAGTCCTATAGAATTAGGTAGGGCTTCAAACAAACCGATTTGTCCATACTCGGCTCAAACTTTTAAAGCTCGATTTGAACACTTTTATGCCTAGACATAAAAGGTTCTTTTGTTTAACAACTGAGTTTGAACATAAACAGCTTGGCACAAGTAGGCTCGTGAGTATAACTTGAATAGGCAAGCATGCTTGACTAGATAACGCTTGGTTACTCGTATAAATAATTCGAAAAATGTGTGTATTTTATATTCGTATGAGTTTAGCTTGAACAGTTCATTTATGAGTTTTAAATTTTTTATTTACTTGGACCTAATCTTGACTCCAATTAGAGCAAAAGCAAAAATTTATCAAGCTAGCTAGAATATAGCTTCTTTCAGCTTAACTTGAGCTCGACTTCCACTAAACAAATGAGTTGAGCAGTCGAAAAGTTGACCAGGCTCAACTCGATTGCACCTATACAAAAAAGAAAAAAGAAAAGATAATATGTAATTTAGGAAAACCGGTTATGTGTATACTTACATTTTGTTGATGATAAGAATTTGTTATTGGGTTCATCAACTGAAACTCTGGGTTGACGCTTGTGTCTTTCCCTGGCTTTGTGGTTTTGGAACCAGTAAAACACATTCTTGCTCTCAATCTCACCGTAAATGCTGAGCTGCGAAGATAATTTTTGGATCTGATCAGTAGTTGGTGTTCTAAGTCCGCATTTGAACAACTCAGTCAAAACTCTAACCTGTTCCCTGCTCGGATTCCACCTTACACACTTTCTCCCACCCCCTCCTGATTTCATACGACACACTGACATTCCCTCCATTTCTCTCAAGTACTTCTTGGGATAAAAAGATTATAGTATGTGTGCTTTTTATATAAAAGTACAACTATAATTAATTCATTTACTCTCTTTTTCTAAATTGTGTTAAACTAAGAGTTGTACTTTTCTTTACTACGTTAAAAATTGGAGGGCAATTTTTAATGGGTAAGAAAGTTGATGGTATGTAAGTGGAAGTTGAGGTTGTGTGATCCTAGGTGGATGGTTCTGATCACTGCTAACATGTTAACATTGTTAGCTAGGTCAAAACAGATCGATGTTGGGGTTTAAAACCTTACCTCGTTTCGAGGGTGTTAATACAGGAACTAGAAGACAAATAATAAAACAGCCACCAAATTCAGATATATATATATAAGACGTACCATGCACCCAGAAGGGGGACCAACTTAATTGGCTTTTCTCATGTCTTCTCGTTCTTGTCTTGTTGAGTTCATTATATCCTTTAATTACTCATTTGGATGCTTCTTGTCTTTTCATAATTTTAAGGAACTTCAGAAGTTATATACATATATACTACATATTTGGCTTTATGAATTATGAGGTTGGCATCCTATTTAAATTTATAGATGCATTAAAATAACATAGACTCATAATAATAATATTCATTCATTTTTTATATTATTTTTAATGCGTCCATCAACTAGAGTGGAGGGTTACTTCATCTTGAACTAATTACACATTGAAAATTAAGAACATTGTACCACGAAGCATAGTATTTTTGATGCATCTTCACTCGTACATTAGTCAATTTATCCATTGAATCCTAATTTGCTCATGTATGCGAACAGAAAGACACCTTGAATTCAAAAGGGGAATTCACAAATAAGGGAAATGTTATTAAAAGAAAGAGAAGTTCATGCTGCCATCATGTTTAAAGTGGTGACACGTGTATTTATATACACATATACAAACACAGACACACACACATGTGTGTAGATATATATATATATATATATAGAGAGAGAGAGAGAAGCAGGCGTGAAATCAAGGCCGCCATGTTTTCCGTTCTCTTATCTCCATTGTCTCCACTACATTTTGTTTTTGAATAAAAAAAGTAGTGTTGCAATTCTTAGTAGGGCCACAGCCAATTAAGTGAGACCCATTAATGTTAGTGGATCGAAACATGCATCGTGAGAAATGATAGAGGAGGAGTCTAACACACACAAATATATATGCATAGATAGATAAATAGGTCTCCATGGATCGTAGGATGCCTAGCAAACTATGTACAGTAGTAGTGTTTAGCTGAAAGTGGGAGACAAGGACCCATCATATCATATCCTTTTCTTTAAACTCATCACAATCCCAATAAAAACCATGCATTTCCCCTTTCTTGGTTTATCTTTGAGTTGTTTTTCATTTGTTTTATGTGTCAAAAAAAGATTTTTTTTTTCCAGGTATTTTTATCAAGTGCGTTACATAAATTTTGTCTTCGCAAAGTTATACAATGCATGTAGGTATTATTATCCAATAAGGGTGATTTAAACTTTGGGTGCTGTTTGTTCTTGCATATTAAACGTTGGGGGCCAAAGTTTTGCATAATAAGTGTTTGAGTGCTATTTTGGACGAAATCCGTTAATCAACGTGGTCAACCGTTAACTCCATTAATTTTTTACCCAATTTACTCATTTTACCCCTATAAAAAGACAAAACATATTGATCTTGCTTAGGGGTAAAATGGTCAAAAATTAACGGAACTAACAGTTGACCACGTTGACTATCGGATTTCGTCCAAAATGGCACCCAAACACCTATCATGCAAAACTTTGGCACCTAACGTCTAATATGCAAGAACAAACGGCACCCAAAATCTAAATCACCCATCCGATAAATTTAACACTACCCAACATAAAAAATATTTGAAATGTCTGCTCGTCTACCTTTTATGTATTTCGCAAACATGCAAATATATGCATCTCGAATTGTGGTGTTTATAAAACTCTCTATCTCTCTTTCTCTCGCGCTAAACAAAATGGATGTTGAAGAATGTGTTCTACAAATGGATTTGAGATATAGAAGATGAAACATTGTAAAATGATGGTAAGCTCAAATTCATCCGAGTTTTATTTGCCTCAAGTATGCCCAACTAAGCTAGGAATGGTACTAAGTTAACTCATTTGTTCACTTGCTCAAGAATAAATCTAGTTTTCTATCGTGTGATTTGGTATTCCATAATTATATTTTTAAAGAAAAACTTCTTTTTATTTTGAAATATCTGAACTGCTCAACTACTTAGAGTTTTTGTTTGTTCTTGAAATTCAAAATGATAATTTCAAATAGAAAATTTGAGTTTCATCAATGTATAATTCAACCTCGTGACGTGAATTGAACTATAAGAGACTTCTAACTTGGTGAGACTACTATTTTAAAATACCAAGAACAAATTAAAACTTGAATCAAACAAGTTCTTAAAGTAATAATACACTCTCAAGTTGAGATTAGAAGTAATAAAAGAAACATAGTTTTTCAAAGTCAACAAACTTCTAGACAAACTTGAATCTCAAAGACCTCATATTAGTGTATTCTTACCTTTATTTTTCCCTTCCCGTTCGTCGTATAGTATGTACTGGCATTAGATCGAATACAACCTCAATTATATCTTTGTTCATCAAAATTGAAGAGACGGTTATATTCTAATTTTTTTTTATGGGATATAGACAAAACTGAAAATATAAAACACCCAAACAAATAACGCAAACACCACCCAAAATACAGACATGATACGCAATATGCATTTTAACAAGACATGTGACACAATTAATTTTTCTAAAATGTATGACGCAATACGTATGGGGACATATTCTTAATTATATATATATATGTAATAAACATTCTAAATATTTAAGAATGTAATAAAATGAAACTAGATTGCATAAATAGTCCAAATAACCAAAAGTGGCTTAATTACATCATCCTCAATTGATGATGTAGAAGCACCAAATGTTCATTTTCGAAATTGATTTATTTATACATACATGTGTAGAGAGAGACAGAGCAGTAGCAATATCAATTCAAGAATATGTGTATAAATTTATTTATACATACATGTGTACATGTAGAGGGAGAGAGAGAGAGAGAGAGAGAGAGAGAGAGAGAGAGAGAGAATATTGCACCTTTTTACGGGAGTGAAGAGTCGAAGACGATGGGGAAGTTAGGAGTTAGGATTTTACGAGAGATATGAGATTTGTATTTTACTTCTTGTGTTATTAAGTTCTTCTATTATTGTTTAAACCCTATTATTAAGTTTTATTGTTTAAAACACCCACCAACGTGTTCGGACGTGTTGGCCACGTATCAGGATTAAGAAATAATAAACAACACTACTCGACTCACATGTTGGCATATAAGACATGTGTCAGGCCCGACACATGGCTTCAAAGAGGATGTCCACACTTCATAGCCCAAAACCAAAAGAAACCAATCAGCTAGCCTATACCAAAAGGAGACATATCATCCTGCAAAATGGCTACCACCTCAGAAGGGAGATTGGAGGCCCATAAGCTAGAAAGCAGGCCCTCTTCTGATTAACTGCAATCTAATGAGCAGTTCGATTACCCCTTCTGATGACGGACTAGGTTATATATAAGTTCATAGAGAGGACCGGAGCCAAATTTTTAGAACCCACTAGCTATATTTTGCCTTCTATTTATTTTCACACATTAAGAGTATGCATAGTTGAGTTTAAAATAATAATAAAAAGATAAATTAAGCATGTGCCTACCTCCAATCTAATATAATATTTTTAGCATTCTAATTTTTCCACAATGGTATTAGATGCTCCGGGAAAATGAAGAAAAAGTATTGAAAATAATAATTTGGATAGTTTTAATAATCAGGCCACATCATAATTAAAGGGGTATTTTGTGCCACCAAAGGACAGTGTGGAGATAATCTAGCCAACATATCCATACCTCGATAACACACTGCCCCAGTCATTGTTCAAAAGAAATTTAATATAATTGTTTTCAATTTTCAAACACACTTGCAAAGGAGGGGTAAAAAAAATGAAAGTGAAAATGAAGATAAGATAAAAAAAAAAAAAAAAAAAAAAAAAAAGGTAGAGGGTGGAAGAGGAGTAGGTAATGGGCGGTGATTTATTATTGTGATGACAAATGCTTATTTCATTGCATTGCATGGCCACAAGTACAAATAACAAAAACAATTATACAAACAAAACATCACCCACTTTTTTTTAAAAAAAAAGGATTGTTGGTCCCACCATGATGGTGAAAAGCAAAAAAAGCCTGCGAGATAATGACAACCCACTACGTACATACATTCCGTAAACAAACTAAGTTCCAAACACATAACTAGATATAGATACAAATGGAAACAAAAACAAAAGCACGGCGAAAAACAGGGAGAATAATAATGGATAAAAGTACTGGCTTTCATTTCATCAAGGGCCACAAATTTATTACAACAAGTTGGATCAATTCACTTTCACTTGGATTTGAAGGGAATTGCTCTGATGACAACCACATGATACAGAGCTGCTAGTGCCGCACCAATGAATGGTCCTACCCAGAATATCCACTGCACCCCACCACAAACAAACATTAACCAAATTGCTCACAACACAAAAAATATATTAAATATTATCAACATAATGATTAATCTAATTTTGATTTATTTCTCCCAATTAGTTATTACTAGGTAGTAAGAATTTTGAGATGATCTCTTCTTCTTTTTCTTTTTCTTTTTTTCGTTTTTGAGTTCAAATGGCATTTAAAATTCTTTTTATTACACTTATTTATCCATATATCATGTTTCTGCACGCATAAGATCCTTTTAATCTTCGACATAAGATTTTGTCCTTCGCGATTTAAGAAATCTTATTTTTTTGAACTTGAAGAGATAAAAAAGCCATTGCAATTGCCAGAAATTCAAGAACCATCAAACACACAATTTACAAACCAATGATGTATATATACACACATACATAACAAATAATTAAAGGGGTGTGCCAAGGGGACCACTAATTTTTATTGTTATCACTACATTCATTTTAATTTAAACATGATATATACCTAACAATGCTGCCATGTATATATGTGGTGCCCTCATCACACCTCATAATCAAATTTGTAGTCTACATCATGTATCATATGCATTCATTGCTTAACATTTTATCAATCTACGTACTGTTTGCTAAAAAAGAAAATGCAAAGCTATTTGCCCTGAAATTTTTTAACTTCTTACATGAATTTCAACCTTCCTCCAAAAGAGACTGTTATAATTCATCTTTGGTTAAAATTCACATAATATACCTGCCCTAAAAATGATATGAAAACTTCTGTAAGTCCCATCTTTTCAACAGTTAAATGCTGTTATTCTCTGCATATATAGTATCTAATCTAAAATGCATATATATGAACTACGTGTGGATAATAACCCTATCAAATTCTAATGGAAAGGTTGGTTAGCATGTCAATTGAATTTAACTATTAACTAATTTTCTTCAGATAAGTAGCATCATCTAGTGAATTTCAGTTTTCTCATGAGCGGGCAATATATTAGAGAGTGGGTGATTACATGGTCATCCCAAGCGTGGTCCTTGTTATAGATGATCGCCGCACCCAAACTCCTTGCCGGGTTGATTCCAGTACCGGTTATAGGGATAGTTGCCAAGTGGACCAAGAACACCGCGAACCCAATAGGCAATGGCGCCAATATCTGATAATAATAATAATAATAATACACCATAATATTCATCGTCCAAATTTAACATAGATTAATTGTATATGAATGTGTATGTGTGCCTACATATAATATTTATACAAGGAGTATGTGTATGTTTGAGGAACTTACAGGGACGTGAGAGTCACGGGCACTACGCTTGGCATCGGTAGCAGAGAAAACAGTGTAGACAAGCACAAAGGTACCAACGATCTCAGCACCAAGACCATCCCCTTTGGTGTAACCATGGTTCACGGAATTGGCTCCTCCACCCAGAACCTCGTATTGGCTCCCCTCGAACCCCTTTATCACACCAGCCCCACATATTGCTCCTAGGCACTGCATCACCATGTAGTACACTGCCCTCGTCAATGACAACTTCCTCGCCAAAAATAGCCCAAACGTCACCGCGGGATTAATATGCCCCCCTACGAAAATTATTTAATTAATTAAAGCATAAAATATAAATTATTATTCTTTATCTTCCAAATTAAGAAATAATTATTCATAATGTATAAATTTTTCTCTCCAAAAGTCGAGTTTTGGGGCATAGAAAAGTCAAACAACTCGCACGTTCAAAGTAAGTTGCTGTCAAATTAGACCACGAATTACCAAATGTCTGGAAAAGTTTTATTGCTATTTTGCGAGGCAATCCACGTCAGTGTAATGAAAGTGAAGGGGCCACGACAATAACGGAACGCCCTGAATAATCAACTCATTTGCCAAGCAGTGTAATTCTCCCATTTCTTGTTTCAGTGGAAATGATTATGTCACTTGAATTAGATTTATGAATATCCAAACAAATGAAATTTTAATTCACGTCATTTCCAAAATTCTACATTAGGATTTGGACTATGAAATCAAAACTAAAGCAGTCAAGGTTCGTAAAATTTAAAGATGCAAATTCATGGAGACAGATACGGCCTCATAAAGAATATTTAATCTATACTAGTAGTATCTGTCTCTCAGATTACACCAACTATATCTGTGGCAAATACATTAACGATATATGCTTCGAGGGACCAAAAGTTTTAAATATTACAAACATGAACAGCATTAAAAAAAAGGAAAAAGAAGTCTGAACTCTTCAAGGATCGGATTTTAATGTTCTACTTAGAATTAATTTATTAACAATAAAGGGCATAATAAGAGAGAGACCTGAGATGCCGGCAGTGCAGTAGACAAGGGCGAAGATCATGCCGCCAAAAGCCCAAGCGATGCCTTGAATCCCAACCGTCGAACATTTGGTGGGGGACTTAGATACGCCCATCACCGTTAAAACGGTTATGTACAGGAACAGGAAAGTGGCGACAAATTCGGCGATTCCGGCCCGGTAAAAGGACCACGAAGTCAGCTCGCTTGGCTCGAAAAGAGGCGCAGGTGGTGGCTCCTTGTAGTCCTTGTCTTGGCTCTGAGCGGCCGTTCCGATCGGCTGCCTCTCCGTGTACTTGTTGGCTCCTAATCTCACATCCTCTTCCTTTCCTTCCATTTATCTAATTATCTCTCTCTCTCACTACTCGGTGGCTGTTTGATGAAGTGAGTTGGATGAGTGGTGGTATATATATATATATATAGGGGTAGTGGAACTAGTTTCTGTATTAATGTGGTTTTATTTTGTGTTATGCTGCGACCGTCCACTAATAATTCAGGATTTTCGTTTGGGCTTTAAGCGTAAGGACGTAAATGCCCTTGCATACAGCATGAAAACGACGTTGCTTTGGTCGGTTGTCCTAAGTGGCGGAATATGAGGCTGGACTATTGTCATAATGTAGATGTAGATGTAGATGGTCCACCGCCCCACTCAATTAAATTAAAGCTGAAAAAACAAATAGAATTTGGTGATGGAACTTGTTGGTAATTTAATCTGACTCACTGTCTCACTATAGTAGTGTTGGGCTTCTTTTGTCTGAGATTCGATTCTTTTACGGGCCGGTCCAAGGACAAGTTAGAAAGTCGATTTTCTTGGTTGGAACTTCTAACATTATAATACCTTTCATAAAAACATACAAAATAATAATAAAATATAATTTTTTATATTTTACCATTAAAAAAAAATCCCTTCTACTTCCTTTATTTTTTGTAGAATTTTTTTCTTTATTACCATAAAAAAAATTCCATGCAAAAAGGCAAAATTAAAAAGACATCACCCCATCTTTCAATTTATTTTTCAACTTTTCAAATAAATCAAGTATTTTTTCTATCATATTCTATTTTATTATCAAATGACGCCTCAATTTCTAGTTTTATAAATGCTTATACATCCTACTTTGTTAAGGGGGAAAAAACCTACTTACTAGTTACTCAACTTTTATAATTTTAATCTAAATGTTAAAGGACAAGTTATTGGAACACTACTACGTCTCCGAGTTCATTTTGGTGTAGTCTTTAGTTGTCATATTTGTACAAGTGATTGATATTGCAGTTTTATTGGTTTGGGCTTTAAAGGATACAAGTATACATGGGCGAATAACCGTGTATACTTGTAGAGACTTTTGTGGAGGCGCGTATAGACCATTTTTTTACATCGGTTTGGATGGATATGTTTCCTTCACCAAAAGTTGTTCATACGGTGCATCAAGGTTCTGATCATGTCTCGATTATGATTTTGCTTGATGACCGTTCACTGTAATTCAATTATCATCGAAATAGAAGCCTGGTGGGCAAAAGACGAAGCATGTGCTAAAGTGGTGGCAAATGATTGGAATTATAGGACAAATATGAGGCAGATTGATGGGTCTTTTTTGCAATGCAAAGTTAGGGATACACTTGTGGGTTTGGCTAGGTGGGGTAAAAAATTCTGGAGATTTGGCTACAAAAATTCAAGTTTCAAGGGATAAATTGTTTTGCGCTTCGAAACTTCTCTTTTGTTGTCCAAGATATAAGTCAGATAAAAGCAGTAAATAATGAGCTAGATGATTTGCTCTAATTAGAAGAGATAAGATGGCACCCACGGTTGCGGGTTGACTTGTAGAAATTAATTATTTAATTTTTGTGTGGCCCACATAATTAACTTATTTTATTTAGTGATTTATTAAGATAATAAATAAATAATGAGAGAGTGGTAAAGTTTTGAACTGTACGATTTTATTGAGGATAACAACCTATATAAAATCTCTATTGGTTCGACCTTAATAACAGTTATCTCTAATTAGTTAGAGATAATTCACACTAACCCACTTTGATGGAAAGTGGGAGTTACAGATAGGTAAGTGAGGAATTGGGATCTTTTTTTGTATATAATATACGTAACATTCCATCAGTTACGTATTTCAAAAATTACGATACAACATATAAGTGTATAGACCAATGGAGAGAAACTTGTTCCTGATGTCTAGAATTCTGCCATTGATATTTTCATCAATTTTGATATGGCTATGGACTGAGGTCAGTAGATATTTTCAATTATATATATACACGTAAAATTACCTTAGTCCAAGATTCATATGTTAATTTGTATAGATGCATGAATGTTATCCGCAATTATATTTGTTTAAAGATCTATGTAAAATTAATTTACACGACTGGCTAAAAGAAGGTGATAAAAATAGCAAATATTTCCACGCCAAAACATCACAACGAAATAAAGAATTTTATTAGAACTTTGGAAGATGATCGATACAGGTCCGATTCTCTCTAATGGGGGGACATTAGGAATGGTGCACTGAATCATGTCTCTGATTTGTTTCATGCTAACGAGCTAAACCTTCAGGCCACAGTCGGAATTATTAGCGGAATAGAGGGTCATGTCACAGGTCAAACAAATGAGACCCTTACACGAGACTATTGCGCCGACGAGGTAATCTTTGCTTTAAAACAGATGACCTTTACCAAAGCTCCAGGGCTTGATGATATACTAACGCTATTTTTTAAAAAATGTTGGCATATCATCGGGCTGGACATGACCCTTACTGTTCTTGATTTACTTAATAAGGGTGTTATTCCTAAGGGTTTTAACCATACGAATATTGGTTTAGTTCCTAAAATCAATACCCTAAAAAATATGACTCATTTTAGGCTTATAAGCCTATGCAATGTGGTTTACAAAATTGCAGCATAAATGATTGCTATCAAGCTAAAAGGAGTTTTACTGCATGTTATTTCTAAATATCAAAGTGCTTTTGTTTTGGGATGCCAGATAATGTGATCATAACACTCAAGATTAATCATTTCTTTAAAAACAGAGGAAAAAATGGTCATTTTTCGTTAAAAATTGATATGAGCAAAGCTTATGACCGAGTGGATTATAACTTAAACATGATGTTGGCTCTTGGGTTTAATACTAAATTTGTCTCTGCAATCTCTTCTTACATATTCATTATTTATGTATAATGGTTATTGTCTCTTTTTTAGGTCGCTCAGAATAATGGTCGGTTTAAAGGAATTTCTGGTAACAGAGGAGGCCTAAGAATCTCGCATTTATTTTTGGGGTTTATTGACTTAACCCTTTATACTAATAGCCTTATTTGTATAAACCCCCTAAAATAATTTTTATTTGACATAACCCCCTATTTTCTGACGCCGTTATAATTATGTTAATTTTTTATTTTTTGGACCAAAATGCCTTTCACCTTCCCCCTATCACTTATTTCTTGCTCTCTTCTTCTTCTCTAAAAAACCCTAAATCTTTTTCTTCTATATTTGAATCCTATTTTTTTCTACACTTTCTGCACTTCTCCTTTCATTCTCCAAAACACCAACTCCTTCTATTTTCATCTTACCACTGCACCATCCTACCACTGCACTTCTATCACCACCACTATATATTATTGATTTTAGATCAGAATTAAAATGAAACAAACATATTAATTTAAAATCAAATTAAAGAAAACCTGGAATTTGTGGCCAAATTCATGTTATATATATATGTGTGTGTATATGTATATATTCAATTTAAACACCAAAATAGAGCAGCAGAGAGAAATAAATATATTCAAATCTTTAGGAGATCACTACGATAATGGTGTGTTTTGATTGGGCGAGTTTGGTTTGATTATGGTGTGTGTATGATTTAGGGGTATATATATATATATATCTGTATACCCCATCGCCATTGCCATGAAATATGATTTGGTGTGTGTTTGATTCATCTTCCTTATCAATATGTATCATAGTCGCCATGAAATATGGGAAGCTCGAGCTCACCATCAAACCCTAATTGGTCCACCAGTAACGATAGCGGATGTGGTGTTTGCAGTGGTGGTTGAGAATGATATAGTGATGGTTGCCGGTGGTGGTGGAAAAGGTCAACGGCATTGATGGGGAGTAGAAGGTGGAAGTGATCATGGCCATGAAGGATAGGATGATCACCATTGTTGTATTTGAAGTAAGGGTTTATTTTGAGGTTGGTTTGGGGAAGAAGATGAACACAAGAAAATGGGTAAGGGTATTTTGGTAAAAAAATAATTAAAAATTGATTGAAAGTTAACGATGTCAAGATTTAAGAAGTTATGTCTAATAAAAATTATTTTAGAAGGTTTACTCAAATAAGGCTATCAACATAGAAAGTTAATTCGATAAATTATTTTTTGCAAATGATAGTATTATTTTAGGAGATAATGTAGAAACAATGCAATGAAAGTTCGAAAGATTATTAATTGCTACGAGTTAGCATTAGGCCAAAAAAATATTCTTTATAAGAATTTAGTACGAATACCACGAGGGAGCTGAAAGAAATTGTGTTAAGAGAGGTCGCCGTAGATGAATTTAAAAGGCATGATAAATTCTTAGATTACCCACAAAAGTTGAATGTCAAAAAATGAAATTATCAGCAACTTACAAGAATGCATTTGGAAGAAAGTTAAAGGCTGGAAGAAGAAGTTTTTGTCCAAAGCCGAAAATATGTTTTAATTAAGGTAGTAGCCTAAACCTGCTTGGTTTATGCAATGAGCGTTTTTGAGATCTCAAACTATATTTGCAATGATATTACGTATCTCATCTTTTGGTTTTGATGGAATAACGGGGCAAATGATAGAGGGGTTTGCTGTGTGAAATGGAATAAGTTAAGTTGTTCTAAAAAACAAGGGGATTAGGTTTTAGATATTTTAAAGCCTTTAACCTCGATTTACTTGTAAAACAAGGTTGAAGACTTATCGAAAATCTTTCATCATTAGCCACTTGAGTTTTCAAGGCAAAATATTTTCCATCAAAGTCTTTTTGGGAGGCGCCTAAACTGCCGAATACTTCAGAAATTTGGAAAGGTATATAGGATGCGAGAATTATTCTATAAAAGGGAATGCGATGGTGCATCGGCAATGGAACCAATGTTTCACTTTCTTACTTTGTATCTTGAAGTCGCTTTTCTCATATTAACTTTTTTTTCTTTCTTTTTTCCTTTCAAGTATTTATTAATTAATTCATTCTTTTTCTAGCTACTTTTTTGTCTTTTGTTAATAAACCCAACAAATAATTAATTCATAATGTAGCTTTAAATTAAATTTGTAATTAATTTTTGAAGTCGATTAGGCTAATATAATTATTTTGATGAAAAGTTATAAAATTGATTGAAATTCTTTTACTATAATTGTTCGATCGATGTGGAATTTTATTTAGACATGGCAATAGTAAATTCATGTCGGTTTTTGTCATGTCGTAACGAATGCAGTAATGTGTTGCTCAACTTGATAAATTATAGGGTAATATTTTTCGAATTCATATACGACTCTATTTGTTATCAGTGACGCGATAAGATCCATTAAAAAAAATCTCAAGCTAAATTTTCACTTAAAACAAGATAAATGATTAACTAAAATTACCTAAATGCAAGTTTCAAATATTTATACATCTTGAAAGAGATAAAAACAATATCTTGATTCAAATAAATTTTGTTCTATTAACTGATCTAACAGATCTAGGGATGGCAATTTTTATCGAAAAATTGAAAATCAAAAATCGACCTGGAAAAACCAAACCGATTAACAAAAAATATTGAACCAAATCGAACCAATTTTTAATAGTAATCGAATGTCGATTACCAAAGTTTAAACGGTACAAAATAGTATGTCGAGTAGAAGGTTCAGTTATACCGAACTGAACTGAAGTTTTTTTTTTAAGAAAAGGTTTTAAAATAAACCTCCCCACTTCACTTTTATTAGAACATAAAACACTTATCTCATTCTCATTTCTTTGCTCTCAGTTTCTCTTTGCTCTCAGTTCCTATAAACTCCCATTCGTTCTCTCCCACACCACCACGCCTTCACTCCACAGTCCAACATACAACGTCTTCGCCTGATCCGATGCCAATTTTATGTAGAAATGGAGTATGCTTTTTATGAGCACTTAAATCAACATAAGTAACAATGGTTGATGTGAAGCCAAACCCATAAGTAGCAATGGCTGATTGTTTTTGCTCATGTTATTTTCTTGTCATCTATGATATATAGAAAGCTAATAATACTATAATATTAATAGTAATGCACACACACACATATATATATATATTGTAAGGTCAATAAATCTTTTTGACAAGAAATGTTGCTCACACACAATATTTATGAATAAGCACAAGAAACTAATTAAGATAACACATATTTTTTTGTGAAGAATGGTTCTCCAAGCTAATGGATAGTAGGTTTGGTTTATGTCCACCCTTTGATAGTGATTTTTTATTGATGATGATAGTTAGTATAAGTTGGTAAGGAATTTATTTGTTAGAATGCACGAAGATTATATGATGTAAAATATCTAGGGCTAGTTCCTTTTATAGACACAAGGAACTAGTTGTTATAATGCGATAAGTCCCACTTTCCATGTTAGGGGAAAATAGAGAGAAAAGTGGAGTTGGCTATGTATTAAGCAGTTGATAACTACTTGTTGGGCTTGCTAGCCATGCTTTCGTTGTGCTGCTGCCACGTGTCGCTGCTTGGAAGGTTTCTCTCCCCTATCTGTAGTGAGCTTGGACACAAGATAAGCTCGAACTTCGCCAATTTGTTATGAGATCAGAATATTATTTTTATATCCTTCACACACACACACACATATATATATATTGCTCATGTTGCCTTTGAATTCTTTACTTAATGGGTGGGAGTGGGACTGAATATACTTGTATACGAGTGACAATGGTGATCATAGGATAATGTTGCTGCACCAATAAAAATGGCAAAAAATAAAAAAACAAGATTTTTGGTTACCACAAGTTCGATTATTGACTACAATTCAGTATGGAATCGGTTATGATTTTTGTACTACAGAAATAATCGGTTCGGTTCTATATTATGTTGTTCAGTTTAGTTACCGAACCGAAATCAGCCCTAAGCAAGTCACTTGAATTAAAATCATAACCGATTCGATATCATTTTGTGTTAAACATGTGAATCTAAAAACTACCCAAACTTAATGTTGGTTAGATATTTTGGTGATGTTTGGTTGATATTTTGAATTGAGTTTTTAAGTTGAGTTTTTAAAATATGATGTTTGGTAGAATTTGGAAGTATGTTGAAAAGCGAATTTGGTTTTTGTTTGAGTTTTTTTCAACCAACTAAAAATCTCATAAAAAAATTCAAAAAATAGTTACAATGGATTTTATTTTATAGATCTCAATGAGTATGTTTCAAATATATATTTTTTTATCTAATTTTGATTTTTGGATTTAAAGTTATGGTGTTTTAAAAAAAAATTAGAGGAAGAAAGTAAAGTGGAATAAATTTTGAGAAGTTTAAAAGTAAAATTGATTTTAAGTAAAGTTTTTAAAATGTGAAAAAAAAAAACACCCACCAAATGGGGGTTTTATATTTTTTTTCCTTTTTAATTTAAAATTTTATTATCAACTTTCTTTCTTTATTTTTTTTTCCCTTGTTTTTAGCGCAAACTTGGTTTCTTTTAGTTTTTTGGTATTAAAAATTTAATTTTTAAATGTGTATTTGTGAAAGAGGTGTTATCTCATATATAGTAGGGAAAAAAAACTAGAAAATGCTGTAAAGAGTAGAAAATTCTGTAAATCATATACGTACTTGCGGACTCGAACGTGGACCCTCATATGCGACCACAATCCAGTCATAGTTTGAACGGGCAAGTAGTATGTTGACCCATCTAACGGTCAAGACTCCATCATAGATGTACACTGCCTCTACCTGAACCACACCCTAAACATTGTCCGTCATTCTCTCTTTGTTGCCTCGACGAAACCGAAACCCATCCATCACACTATATCTGTTTATTTATACTTCTCCTGTTTATCCACTTTAAATTTCCTATTCCCCGAATCGAGCTAAACTTCCGGCCAGTACCGGTACCAGAATAATCACGGTCGAGGCAAATTTTGAGCGGAGACTGAGTCAATTAGCTACTTTATCACATCCTCCGGGACTCGGATCGGCGATCGAGTCTCTCAGCTATGGCGACGAGGACGAGTTTTATCAGCCGCCGGACGGCGATGAAGTTGCGTCAGTTTGCGATCACGTCGGCCGGATCGGTGAAGGTGAAGCTGCTACTCTGCTGCTGTTGCACGTTGTTCACGCTAATCGTGCTCGCTAGCCATGTGCCGTCAGTTATGGGATGGAACCACCAAACTGCTCCTTCTCCTCATCGTTTAACTGGTCCTAGGTCAGTACGATTGGCATTATTTGTACTATTTAGATGCCAGTATCGTATTAATTATTCAATTATTCCATTGTTAAATGCTCAATTAACACTAATTGATGAATCTGAAATGGAAAGCTCTATCTGTTTTGGTATCAAGTGATTTTGATATCAAGTGATTCAACACCAATTGTTGTCATAATTTTGATATTCTCATAGTTATGATACTCTGCTGACTGATATTTTATAGTTGATGGTGGTTTATTACATTTGAAGGTAGCAGTTGAATGTCTTTGGTCTTTCCGTACATACACAGATAGTGTAGTAATGAACAACGACGATCTCCATTTCAGATATGCGAATAACGGTTTTGGTAGTTAATTAACAACCAAAATCGTAGGATTTTGGCTGTGGATCTTCTAAATTTGGTTAAAATGTTTTATGCATTCAAGTTAGGAGAATCTGCAAAGTGTATTCTGTAGTGATTGAAAGGATTCACTTAAGTTAGAATCCCACATGCATCAAGTGGAAGCAAACCAAATGTTGAGGGATTTGAATTTTACATGTTGAATTCTGGGATAATTGAGTTACTTGATTTTCTTAACCTAGAGAATTTTAGATGGATTAAAATCTGCATATATAGAGATAATTGTTGCATCCATACATGAGATGGAGAAGTATTATTCGCAAAGTCTCCATGAATATCTAAATATAACCTGCAACAACCACATCTTTTGTCGCTTCTGCCTCCAGTACCTTTCAATGCATATTACACTAGTGACGACAAATTCTACAGGGCCAAAGCATGCCAATCATCAATATATTAACTCCATCTAATTATTTATGGCTAGATAACAAGCGACACAGCTTTCTTAATTGATATTGTCTTCATCATTGCCATTACTACAACCTTCCTGGCCTTTATCCCCAATATGCATTATCATAACTATTAGTCATCTGTCCCAAATTAAGAGTCCATTATTCCATTTTGCAATGTCCCAAATTGAGAGTTCCCTTACCTTTTTCAGGATATAATAACTGTACCAAATCTCACCATAGTAAACAAGTTTTGTTGTTAACCATTGATTATGTTGAAATTCGAGCATTTTTAAAGAAGTTTGAAATTCAAATTCTTTTTTGGTACTGAGCCTTTGGTGCGTTGGCACTTTATCATGATTAATAAAGTTAGTGAAAGTTATTTGTTGTTCAAGTATCCAGAATCTTTTCTGTCAACATTTTTCACCACTATTTTTCCTCAAGGGAAAGGCCAATTCTTCAAGGTTACCATGCTGGATTTTATATTTTGTGCAGGAAAGGATATGCATTATTGATTAACACGTGGAAGAGAAATGATCTATTGAAACAGTCAATTTCTCACTATACATTGTGTCCAAGACTTGATTCTATACATATCGTGTGGAGTGAGCCCGATCCTCCTTCAGATTCTCTTGTTAAATTCCTAAACCGTGTTGTACAGTCAAAGGCTATTGATGGACGAAAAATCGAATTAAAATTCGACATCAACAAGGAAGACAGCCTCAACAACAGATTTAAAGAGATATCTGATTTGAACACAGATGCAATCTTCTCTATTGATGATGATATTATATTTCCTTGCAATTCAGTAGAATTTGCTTTCAGTGTATGGCAAAGTGCACCAGATACAATGGTGGGATTTGTACCCCGTATGCATTGGGCTGATCAATTGGTATGTGTTTCATTCAGTGTTTGTAGGTTTCTCTGTATTCTTGCAGTGTTGCTCTTTTTTTATCCCGAATATTCATTACCATTAGTATTATCTTGGGATGAAGTAGAAGTCGAGTGAAATCCAATACATGAAAGAATTTGATCTGGATGAGAGAGATATTTAGTTTTATGCAGAAAAGCAGAAGGGATTTTTACATTTATGGAGGATGGTGGTCTGTTTGGTGGACGGGTACATACAGTATGGTTCTGTCTAAGGCGGCCTTTCTCCACAAAAAGTATCTACGTTTGTATACCAAAGAGATGCCTGCATCCATTAGAGAATACGTGACCAAGAACAGGTTTTCATCGGCTTGATTAATCTTGTCTTATCATTTATCTACTGCTTACTTTTTATCTCCCTGTGATTTTCCACTCTGTTACTAGTTTAAAAGAAAGCGTCTCAATGAATCACCAGGAATTGTGAAGATATTGCGATGTCTTTCCTTGTTGCTAACTCAACCGGTGCTCCGCCTATATGGGTCAAAGGTAAATCAGTATGCAGCTATATTTTAATCCAATCTTCCTTTGAGTTTTCGAAAAATATTGAATGCATCTGTTGTCAACTATATTAGCTGCATATCTAATTTTTCCTATGCAGGCAAGATATTTGAGATTGGTTCAACTGGAATTAGTAGCTTGGGAGGCCACACTGAAAGAAGAACACACTGTGTTAATAGATTTGTATCCGAGTATGGAGGGATGCCTTTGATATCAACTTCTCTGAAGGCTGTAGATAGTCGCGATATCTGGTTTTGGTGACACTGCTAATCATCCTTATATGAAGTTTGCAGACATCAACTCATCTTGCTTGGTTAGTTTGACACTTCGACTACCTTTTTTTGCCCTTTTCTTGAAGTTCAATTTTGTAATATTATGTTATCATGCGATTAAGATTATGTCTGGTATAGAAGCATAAGTAGCATATTCACTTGACTGCATGTCCTTGTTTCATAGCCGTGTTACTTGAAGGGGAAAGCTGTACTACTTCTATTCCTTCCCCCTCAAAATTTGTTTGCAGAAGAAAAGATTTCTGCTTGCTTTATGTACATTTTTGCTGCTCTTCATCTTTGAATGTAATTTTGCACACTGCATTGTCTGTGTTTTTAGCTGGCTGTATGATGCTTTGCATTGGGCAAACTGTTAATTTTCTGAACAAAATATGAAATACATCTTGATGGATTCTTTGCACTATGGCCTATTTCTTCAAGTCGCATTTAGGGCTTCTTTGGTTCGACTGTATCTTCAGAAACTTATGTTTAAATTACCAGAATTTGGAGGATCATTCATGAAAATCCGAATCACTCTCATTGATGGCCGTTTTGATTGTTGATTAACGAAATAAACACAAGTAAACTAGGCATGCAGTAAATTTGAATTCCCATATTCGTGTATAACATCAATGAATCCTCATCCTCTCTCACCAGTCATTATGGTTATTCAAACTGAAAAGATTTGATTTCAAAACCACGATACAGGCATTTGGGTGTCTGGGAGATTGAACAGCGAAATTTATGATGTATATAATTCAAGAAAACAAAAAACACTATTAATATATATATATGTTTGTTTTTTTTGGAGCAGCGGTAGTGTCATAGCTTGAAGAGCATAACATGCACTACTCGAGTTTCAAAAAACACACCAACTGATTTGATCTTGAACTAACAAAATTAATGTTCCAAAAAACCGCCAGGTGTTCCTAGGGTGGCAATTTGGGGAGTAGCACCAACAGGATTAATTGGACGAACAATTTTTATATTATTAATTATTTAAAATAACAGAATGCAAGTAAATTTAAACTTTACTTCTAAAAATGACATTGAGAGCTTGTCAAGCAAATTTTTTTTATAATTCAAATATGAAAAGAAGAGTTTTTAAAGCAAAAGGGATTGAAAGACGCCATTATTTTGTTGAATTGCCATCCTATAATACTAAGCGGCAGACCACCGCCTAGTGCCTATGTAGGGATTAATCGGATTTTCAGAACACTGAGCAAAATAAATAAACCAATACAATATAAATGTCGACTCCATTGCATTTGCTTTCTAGAAAGATGGATTTTTCTCAACAAGGTGACCTAGTAGTATTTACTGATGCAAATTTGAGCACATACATTGAGCTCTTTGTGCACAGTCCCAACGTTGCATTGCACTGTAAGTTAACCACTGTGCCTCGCACTTTCGTATTTTTCTTCACCTCAGTGGTGCAATTATTCCATTAAAGCTAAAAATCTTCTCCTAAACTGGCCAAAGAAGCTCACAAAAGAAACAGGCTGCCTTCATTTCTCTACAGATTTGAAGTCTTGCTAGTGTAGCTGCTATTGGGAGTACTTGAGAGGGAAACAAGTTTCTTCACCACCGGTGCTCCACAAGAAATCAGCATATATAGACGCATGATAAGTGTTGTCTGGCTCAATTGCCACAGCTTGCAGGTATCTTTCTTCTGCCCCCCACAAGTCCTTCCTTATCACCCACAAGAAATTCGCGTATTTGCTTAGCGCCTCTGCATCTGGTAGTTCTGTTTCTATTGCTTGCTTGAAACATTCTTCTGCCCTGCAATTAAAACAAACCACAGTGCAAACTAAGTCATGCGCAAAGCCTAAAAGAATGTGGCACTTCTCACCTATTATAAGTTTGGAGTTCCAAGTATAATATTTTCCGTAAGAAGCAGCACTCACTTGTTTGGTTCGAGTGTTTCTGCAATTGTGCAATTTAAAATTGATAACATAAGCTTTACCAAAAAATTGGAAGACTCTGATTTTAACATTTTGAACACCTTGACGTAATGAATTGTTAGACTTGATAATATGAATTCACAATATAAAATTCCAGAAAAGGGCAAAAACTCGAACCAAATGAGCCCTACTAGGCGGCACAAACACAAAAGATAGAGATTGTCACCTGTCAAACTCGTGTGCAAAAAGATGGAGGAACTGGGCATAATTGCAAAGCAAAAGTGGATTATTAGGATCGTGTGACAAACGCATCCTGTAGAGAAGATCTGTCCTATAATATTGGCCATAGTTCTTGCTGGCATCCAAATTCATCTCAATCGGAGAAGAATTGCTTTGTAAGAACTGTTGACCTGGTTCCTCTGTTATGGAGTCACACACTGATCCTAGAAACAAAGGATCCATCATACCAATATGGGTTGTCGAATAAGCACTGAAATTTGCCAACAGGATCATCACATGGATCATCAGAGCTGGTGTTTGCGAAAATACTTGTTTAAATAACCACACAAAAGACAAGTGCATTTCTCTTTGCACTTTAGCTATAATCCTTTCTGTATCTTCATAAGAGAACAGCCCTCTCATTTCTAATGTACATCTCAGGATCTCGAGAATAATGGACATCATTGAAGAGAAGGCCTTTTCCATTGAACATGTAGTTGATTCTCCCAAATCTCTAAAACCCTTCTTCCATTGTTGCTTCTTCTTTATCATCCTGATTGATATAGGTAGCTCAACTCTATTAGCCTTATGTTCGATGCTTGCCCATATAAGTTCTCGTTGTGCCCACTCTGGTGACTCCGGTCTTATTCCGAGCATTACGGGCTCTAAGAGATCAAACTTAGATTGCAAAAAACTGGAACAATCGTTAGTTGAGTCGAATTTAGTCCTTTGACTCCTTTGTTGATCGCCCATTAGATTTGTTTTGGATACATGCCAGTTGGTTTTGGTATTAATATCATCTTCAATATTTTCGGCCTCGGATAGGTCTAATGAATTGTTATGTTCGGGTAGTTCTTGGTCGAAAATTTCATCTAATTTTGTGCTACAAGATCGTTTTATGGTATCACTTCTTGAGTGAGGATCAACCATAGGGCGAGAGTAAAACCTGGATATTTTTCCTGGTATGAGTGCAGTTGAATGAAGGATTTGAGAGACAAGGAACTGATCCCTTCTGTTCGGTTTTGTTAAAGTGGGAGGAGCAACTGAAGAGGAGGTAAGTTTATGAGAAAAAGAGGAAGCAAGTCTCATATTGTACATATATATAGAAGATCAGGGATAAACTAAAGCAAGGGAAAGAAGAAAAGGTGAGAAGGAAGAGAGGAGCGATAGGTATAAACAAAAGCTAACAAGGGCAAGAACTACTAGTTAATTCAATTAACAGAAAGCCCGTGTAAAGGGAGTATTTTATCGGTTACCCAAAAGATGTCGGAGCTATTCACTGAACTTTGCTTTGACCGCTTTTGGTTGAATCCAACCTGTGATGTACATAGGAAAAGAAACTGAATTGTTTGGTTAAAATCTTATTTGATCTCTACCCGCATAGCTTGTCCTCCATTTTTGCAAAAAAAAAATGGAAAATAGAACATACAAAGACGATAGAAGCGTGTCAAAGGAAAAAGAAAGTTATAAAAGAAGAGATAGCGAGTCTCTATTAAATTGGAGAGAGATTGAATAACTGAGTAGTGATTTTCTCGATTGATCTCGAAGCAAGCATGTGCCTGAGAGGAGATTGAGAAACTGGAAGCTTACCGAAATCCGGAGTCAATTACTAATATGATACGAGGGATTGGATGATATCTTTATAGCTTTCTTTGATCGGATCGGAAGAGTTAATTTGTTTCGGCACGGACCATTGTTGTTGAAGAAGAAAAACTATGAAACGAGGTTTAATTGGTGTCAAACTAACAGAAGAGAGAAAATCAAAATCATCGGATGAGAGAGAGAAATTGAGTTCCATTGGAAATTGGTTGGGAGTGAAGGAGGGTATCCAACTAACACGTGGCCGCTGTTTGAGACACGTGGGATTCAGTCTCTCCATTGGCCCTTAAAATCAAAACTGATTTCTCCAAAGAAATTTCCAGATATTTGGACTTTACTCGCACACCCTCACGTAGACATGCGAATGGGTCGGTTTGGATCGTGTTGGTGTTAATTTTTATCATGTTTTAAGTGTTGTTGTTTTAGGTTTAAATGGGAGGGTTTTTTTATCAAGTATTATCGTATTTTGGGTATTATTTTTTAAATTTTAATGAATTATCCGATATGACCTATTATTACCCATTAAATACATATATAATTAAAAAACATATTTGTTTATATAATATTATATATATATATATTGTAAGTTTATTTTGAATTAACAAATATATATGTAATACTTATATAAATTAACACATTTATATTAAAAATATACACATATACATGTACATATATAATATTATACAAATATGTATATTATTAATAGGGCCGGCAATATTTGACACGACATACTAACCTGACACGAACTCGACATGGAGTTAGCGGGTTTTGGTCAAGTATAAACGGTTCGGGTCAATTTCGGGTCAGACACGCTTAACCAGTAAACTAAACGGGTTGTGTTCGGGTTAACCCGCTAATTTGAAATTGACCCGCAATTAACACGATTATTATTTTTTCTTTTTTTTCAGCTATATATATATTGTCATCTTGCTTGAACAATTATATTCTTATTTTGAGTGTTGGTAGTAAATGATAATTATTATGTTCTTTATGAGGGATAAATTACTAATTTTTTATGTTTATACTTCGTTGATGGAATGTTATATATTTTGACTCTAGATCGTTAATATTGAATTTTGGTATTGGGTGATATAAAACAAGTTAATTTTTTTCACATGAGACTTAGTCGTAATTATAATTTTAAAAGATTAATCGTGTCATGTCGAGTTGCAGATTTAACACGACCTATTTATTAAACGGGTTAGTCGGGTTATGTCGTGTAACCTTTAAAATAAACAGGTCGTGTTCGAGTTAATATAAATGACACGATTAGTTAAACGGGTCGTGTTCGGATTGACACTAATTTTGTAATACTTGTGTGTTGACACGACCCGAATACGACACGCGAATCCGAATTGCCAGCCCTAATTATTAACTTGTTCAAACGGGTTATTATCGTGTTAACGAATATTAACTGACCCGACCCGTTAATTTATTGTGTCTTATCGAGTCGGCACCAATGCGATCCGAAACTGTTAAGGCCTCACCCATTAACTTATAACTTCGTGTCAGTTCGTGTCATGTTATCGTGTCGCGTATTGTTTTACCAAGTCTAACATCACGTACATATGTACACATTTATAGAAACGCCAAGTGTTAAAATCTCTTTCATAATTTTAAAATTTTCTATTTGATTGCTTCTTAATATAATTTGAAGTATTATTTTGCCCATCCTTCCTAACTCTTGATTTTTAAAAAAGTAAAATACTATTCATTCAAATTTAATATGCTAAAACGAAAAATTATTTATTCAGATTACACATTCTCAGAGAGAATGAACGGATTTTTAGATTCAATTTTTGAAAATAAGAATCCCTCTTTAGTTTTCAAATTTAACCGTTTGGATTCACAAATGCATCCCTAAGAAAATTTAAAATTTAATTGAATAGGATGTGAAAAATATTTGATAATTTATATCGCTACTTCAACTTCAACTTATATTACAACAGTTGTTTCACACACACACGTCACATTTTACATCATACCTCTATCTTGATATCTTTCTCTAAGTTCTTTCTAAACTATTAATTCATCTTTCCAATAAGTCGGATTTCAAGTATTTTTAATAATGGCAAATTATGTTTTAGCCCTAAAGTTTGAACTCCTGTATAATAAGACCCAACACGTTTAACAAATTAGTGAACAGTCTAATTTTTAGGTTTTAATCCATTTGTTTTACTTTCAGCCAAATTTCAAAAATAATTAACTTTTTTCAAATATTATGGCTTATGCACTTTATGCCCTCCATTTAAATTATATTTTTTAATAAAACTTTTTTTTATATATATATTATTGGATAAGCATGTATTATCTTCTTTAAGTGAGTTTTTATTTGATTATGATTCAAATTAATTTATGTCTCTAATTAATATTATTTTAGTTTAGTTGCTTTTGCTATACTATCGCCATTATAGCTTGTATATTTGGAATAATATTCAAATCAACATTCTCAATGTAATGGCTCTATATGTGGTGCATATTACATACAAAACAATTGATCTACTCTTCAAATCTTAATTAACCTTCTATAGCCTATTGAAATTGTTACGCCCCTTCTTTTTCTACATCCTTCAACAATGTTAATCAAGATTTATAGTTTGATTTCTGACATATTCTTCTAGTATGTTCAACAAACTTGTGAGATGGTTTTTTGAACCCTACACATATAATAATGATATTCATTGGTTATTTTTGCGCCTCAGTGAAGTGATCAAGTCCGGTCTATCTCATAAATTTTGCATCTATGTGTTGTTGTGATCATCTAATATATGATCAAACTCACCACTAGTAATGTTGTATTTGGTGCAAGAATAATGATTATTATAATATTCTGAAGGTCAATAAATTCTTTCTTCTAATTCTTTTGAATCACTTTTTCTACATTTATTTATATTTATCATTCTCAATTTTGATACTTTTAATATGTTTGTGTTTATAAATTTACTTGTGTAATGCATTTTTTAATATGACTGTATGTTTAGTTTTACTTGTATAATGTCTATTTAAATATGATTGTATTTTTAGTTTTATGCTCAATATATACTACTAATATGTTTTCTATATATCCCAAGTTTTAATGTTTGATATTTTTAGAATGACAATATTCGATATTTTGCCCCTTGTTGACTTTTATTTATGATAATTCACTCATATTGCTTATATATTTAAATTATAACAAAATTAAGGTTATATATTTATTTATTAATTAATTACTAAAAATGCATAGACAAATATTTCACAATCTACATATAGTATGCATTTTGTTTTGTCTTATTAATTTTTTACACTGATAATATGCCTATTATAGTTTAAGTTTGTATTGCTTACATATTTAATGAATTTAGCCATATTACTTACAGGTTTAAATTATAACAAAATGAATGTTACATATTCATTACATTAATTAATCACTAGAAATTCAGAGATCAACATTTCACAATTTGCATATAGTTTGCATTTTGTTTTGTCTTATTTATTTCTACATATAATAATTTGCATATTATAGTTTAATTTTGTTAATATCTAAAATTTGTGTGTTGTTTAATAATTATTATGTATATGTTTGTTACTTCTTTTGAAATTTGAATTTCTGATAAATAGATTAGTACGAAACATAGGAATTTAAATTGTTAAATGTCAATTTGTTCAATTTTGAAAATTAATTCAAGTTCAAATTTAAATTCAAAATAATCCTAAAGTATAGCTACTACTAATTTTTAAGGATAGTTGAATTATCATAAATAAAAGTCAACAAGGGGCACAAATTGAAACACATAAAGAAAATTTAAGAAGCATAAAATAAATAAATACTAATAATTATCCATTCAATTGGGTTAATTCCTAATTCCCAAAACAGAGTGGGTTAAATGCAAAACAATTCAAATTTGTTGGGCTAAAAACAAATTTATGTAACAAGAAAAACCCAGCACGTGTTCAAGCTGATGTCGTGTTTAGATTTATGTAAATATAAGCCATTTGATGTGATACGATACGACTTGACCCAACGTGACTTGATTATATTTTTCTTTAAATACTGTTATAATATTATAACTTATAGCAAGCCAGGAGGGTTGGGTCAAGTTAAGGTAGTTGAAGTTTGGGTTGTGCAGAGTAAACACGTGTTTTAAGTTGTTTATAATTAATAGGTTATACATAATGAATTTTCCTATAGACTTGTGGCCTAAAATATCTCGATTAAAATTTAGGCTTAAGACATATTTTTTTAAGACCATACAATGATAGTAAGGGTTCACAACGAAATTCAGACATAAATTCAAGTGTGTCTAAGTTTATGTAAACTGACTTGTTTGAATTGCCCGACCTAAATATAAAATTCTTTAAATATGTAATATAATATCATATAATTACAATGTGTTAGGATGAGCTGAGACCAACTCCAACCCAAAACACCATTTTGGTGTTGATTTAGCACCAAAATGGTGTCATTTTTACACCATATTTTTTTTCAACTCCAACCATAACACCAAATATAACACCAAAAAGTATATTCTCTCTAAAAATAGAATATTCTCTTTATTATTCTATTATCTTATATCATCATATAAATTATTATATTGTACTAATTATTTTATTATAGATATTATTATTAATTAACTTATAATAATTTAAATAATTATTAATTCTTCTAATTGATATTTATATGAAAATAAACATAAATTATAGTAAATTAATTATTAATATTTCTAATTTATATTTATATGAAAATAGAATATTTCTAATTAATTAGAATAAAATATACATAAATTTAATTAGAATAAATTTATTTTTTTAATAAAACAAATTATTAATATTTCTAATTAAAAAAATAAACTAAAAAAATTAAATTAGAAGTATAAAAATGACCTAATTGATATTTATATGAAAATAACAATGAAGATAAAAATTGAAAAAAAAAAAGAAAAAAAGATGGTGGGATGGTGTGGGGTGAATAGTGTGCAACACTATTCATTGCAACAAATTTGGTGTAAAAATTACACCAAATTTGGTGGGATAGTGCAAGGTTGGAGTTGCTCTGAGACTTGAAGCTTGGTAGACAAATTAAGTTCAAACTTATCCATATAGTGAACAATAAACAATGCCAAATTAAGTTTAAGTTGAGTTTGACACGGATTTTTTAGTATGAGTTCCACAATAAACACAAACACATGTCACATATTTGAATTGGTAGTTCCGTAGGCACAAATATATCTAATATTTTTATAATTTATAAAATACATATAAAGTTTCTTAAAATAACACCTAAATTCAAAATCCTAAAATTTTAAATTACAAATATTATCATTTATCAATGCACATTATTTCATAAAAATAATAATTAAAAAGACCACCACGTAATGGGATTCCATAAAAAATATTTGTCGTATTAAAAGATTGAAAAAAAGTAAATATTGGCCTTATCATAGAATTAATTTTCACGTCTAAAATGGGTTATATAAAAAGTTAAAAAAAAAAAAATATAGGGTTTATTGAAACCACATATCCTCCGCTACGCACAAAATATCAAATAAAAATTAAATTGGAAACCGATCGATCGAGGAATTGCGCGCTTGGAGTTTTGATTGGTTGTTAATTACCCATAATAACAACGTCAACATGGACCAGATGAAGGCAGAGGTGTGTTATAATGTTCGCCTATTCTTTTATCGGGCGTTACCTATGATACTGATGCAAAGTCTCATTAGTGGTAACATCTACGAACAATATAATCTTTCAAGGTGCGAGGAAACTCTCTTCGTGTTATTTTTGCTGCTGAATTCCTCATCCTTGATGTGTATGCACGTGGTGCTTTCTATTGGTCCTGTTACGGAAAGATATGCAAGGCATGTGGGCAGCATTTATAGAGCTCTTACGAACTGGTTCGCCATTAATGTTTCAGGATACATATCCTACTACATAACAGCCCACTCCCCAAAGGGAATATTACAATTTGATTATAATTATTCTGAGAATGAGTTGAACGCGGTAATATGTTCATCTATGTTGATTTTGATGTCATTTATGTCGTTTTGCCCTGGATTGGACTTGAATATACCGAACGCGTTAGCGAGCGAGCATTGGGGTTTTCATATCTTAATTTGGTCCTTGATAGTGCCCCTGCGCGAGAATACTACTATTACGGATATAGAATAAGATATCCAATGTATGCGTGTCTTTCAGTATACTCCTTGATTCAATCTTTGTTTAAGTATTATGTACCTTACAAATCCCACGAACTGCCTACCGCAGCTGCTGCTGTTGCCATTTACAGCTTCGCCATCTGCCCCTCCTTGTCCAGTATTGCATGGACCGCTGTACTTATCATTTTATTTCAAGTTCTTTTGAATGGCCGCTAGTATTTATCTACTACCTTAAGCCGGATTTGCATAACCTCCTATGTACACGTTATCTTGACAGTACTTGTTTCCATTGAAGTTTAATTGGGCATTGGATTAATTATTTCGCTTATAATAAATGGTCTGCCTTTTTTTTTTTTTTGGATTCAATAAGAAGGCACTAACGACACGATAATCTTATTAATGAGTAATTTTCTTACATCTCAAATTTGCAATCCCGTCTTGTCTAACTTTACAAGCCCTTTCATATGATGACCGAGGGATAAAAAACTGCATGTCTGCCTTACCTAGTTAGACGATCGAGTTGTATATTGGTTTTCTGAGCATAGAATTTTTTATTTACTTGATGTTGAGTTATTGTCCATATACGCATGGGGATATAAGTTCATTTACGTATATGAAGGCGGATGTTGAGTAGTATATTTATTATCTCACTCTCAGCTATTTTAGGAGGCTGGTGTAGGTATTTTTGTATCATATTGGGAATTTTTTAGACTTTAATTAGTTGGTATCTCGATTTCAATTTTATTAGAATCTAAATGTAGATGAATCTATAATACAAATAAGGGAAATACTGTTCATTGACTTGATTACTAACTTTTTTGATCCAAAGGCTACAATTGCTTAAAGAAAATCCAAAGGATATAATGGCTACAATTTTATTTACTCTTTTCCATCTTTTATATTCAATTTTATTAGAATCTAAATGTAGATGAATCTATAATACAAATAAGGGAAATACTGTTCATTAATAACAAATAAGGGAAATCTGTTAATACACATTTTTTTGTTCAAGATAAATGAAATTTTATTTTGATGTTGTTTCTAATATCTACAAAATGAGGAATGACTTTTTTTTGGTATTTCTAATATTATTGAAGAGGAATGGATTTTACGGTCACGAAATGTTATTGAAGAGGAATGATATTTTTTTTATTATTAAATATGAAATGACATCACAATGTGGTTTCCTTTACGAAAGTTTTTTGGCTGGGCATTTTTTCGATGGAAATGACATCACAAAAGGAATGCTAGATATGATTTTGGTGTGAGATGTGGCTAAAAATATCTTTACTTATTTTTTAGTAATTCACTGTACTTCATTTTTTAAAAATTTAAATGAAACATAAATAAATAAATAAGAATGCTAGATATGATTTTAACATGAAACCAAAAATATCAAATTTCTTTGAGGTGAATCTATCAACATGTAATCGTATTAATTGTTAAAAAATTGTTAAGAATAAAATTAACTATATATAAAAATAAATAAATAAATGAGAATGCTAGATATGATTTTAACATGAAACCAAAAATATCAAATTTCTTTGAGGTGAATCTATCAACAAGTATATAAAAAAATGAAATTGGTGAACACCAAAAATATACCAAACTAAAAATAAAATTAACTATATATGAAAAACATTTGAAAATAATGTATAATTAATAATAATTTTTTATATTATCTATAATATAAATAAAGGATTACACCATTCTTGACATAATGAACCTGCATACGATAAATATTGCCACCTAATTTAATACATTTAGAATATTAATTGATTTATTTATGTTTTGGAATAGAAAGAAAAACTCATAATTGATTGATACAAGAGCTAAAAATGATATATTTTATTTGAAACCCTTAATTTTAGATATAAGAAAAAAAAATTAGACTTAATTTGTGACAAAAAAAAGTAATACAAATGTAAATTGATTGGTGGTAAAATAAGTAACATGTTTTCTATTGTGTGAAGCATATTCAACACAATCTTTTCTTTAATTAATTAATCTTTTGACAAATTGTCACTAACCTTTAATTTGTGTTTCTTAATTGATCTTTTCACTAAACATGTCAATAGTTGATTTGGATCATGTTCATATGGTATTTTATCAAATTTTAGGTGTTATCATTTTAGATTTAAATGAATGACTTTTTTTTTCTTGGTGAACAAATAATAATATTCAAACTATATTTGTTATTTTAACAAATAATCTGAGATAAACAAGTTGAATACGACTGAATATGCAACAATTGCCAAACTACCGATGTTGACATTGGAATATGAATACAATTTATTGATTTGTGTTAATTTTAAACTTATCATGATGGATTCGGTTAGAAAGTGATCGATAATATAATATTATTTTGTTGTTCGCAATAAGTGAATAAGGTTTACTATTGGTGGACAATGAGAAATTTTCCTTTTTAATGTTTTGAATAAAAAATGTTAGAAATTAAAATTATCAAAAAAATTAAATAAATAAGTTCAGAATTTATTACAATTTTATGTTAGAAAAAAAAAAGTAAAAATCAAGATTTTACTACCGGTGAATTATCATGCTATAGGTACAGCAGATGGAAATAAATAAATATGTGTTTATTCCACTATGTTGGATTGTACATATTTAAAAAAATATATTAAAAATAATTTTCGTAATCCATAAACATAGATTTAATTTTTTCGCTATTTCGTGCCCTCGGGCACGGACATACCCTAGTAGACCAACATATCCAAGCTTAATTAATTTGGTGATTGATGAGCTATGCAGAGATGGAGAGAACTGAAAAATGTGGATATATCTAGTATTAATTAATTATTCTGCAATTGGTTAATTGAAATATAGGTTGTGCTTGATTACTTTCGATGAATATAAGTTGTGTTAGATTATTTGTAAAGGCTACATAGGGAGGAATTGGTTTGCCGAATGTTGTGAATGGTGGTGTTTGGTTAACCGAACTTTTTGGTGAGGAAGATAAAAGAAAAATGAGAAATGCAATTAATGAAATTCTAAAATTGTACAACAATTATATTTAAACTACAAATTAGCATTGATATAAAAATTATGAGTAGTTGAAATTACTTTTATACCGTGGTTTATCCAGCAATGCCGGTTCCTACCAATCCCTTTAACAACCAAGCTGAAAATAAGAACAGAATCGGATCTATCCCCTCTCACTCTCCTCCCTCCTCGATTCTACCACCTCTCTTCAATGTAAGATTGTATATATATATATATATTTGTATATCCCCATAGCTTGTATCACAACAACAATCCTCTACAATGTAATCCTCTATACATCAACATCAATCTTAATATTTCCCTTCATTGAATCTATAAACACGAATGATATGTTGTGCCCACCGGTATAGATCGGGTCCAGGGTAATAACTGGATTCGTCTGCCTGTGCACATAGTAACGATATTGTTCCTAACTTAAACAATTTCGGGCCACAAGTGTAGAATTTTATCTTAAAATGTCTCGTTATTATATAGTGACATTCCCTCACTTATATACCCATATTTTGGATTAAATCAATCCACCTTGACAGTACCCCGGGTGTATGTAGGGCTATAGTCACTCCACCTCCGGTCTCTAGGCCCGCCTATCCGCGCACATAGTAATAGCACCCCGGGTGTACGTAAGCTATAGTGACTCCACTCCGGCATCTCCGAGCCCGCCTGTCCGGCACGTATATAGTAAGAATATTGTACTTAACTTAAATATTTTCGGGCCACAAGTATAGAGTTTTATCGTGAAAGGCCTCGTTACTACGTAGTGACACTTGCCCACTTAAATACTCATATTAAGTTATACAATTTTTTCATGTAGATTCAATGGTTTGAGCCAACTATTCAACATGATTCACATCCCATGTCCATTTGGAAACAAACATTTACTCCAAAAACATAGTAGAAACTAATAGATGCTCCACTAATAATTATTTTGAAGGAGAGAAAAATGTAATTCCATGAGGGCTCGTTTGGTTATGTAAATTATCTATTTATAATTGTTTTATCGTAAATTAATCAATTGTAAATTTTTTCATTTCAATAAAAAAAATGTGGTGTGCGCTTTTTTCCAATGAACTTGTATGATAGTCGTAAGTAAGGTTCTAAAAGGTGCTAGGCGAACTTAAGGCAGTGACCTAGCGCCTAGCACCTAGAACGCCTAGGCGGGTAGGTGCCAAGCGATTTTTTTAATTATATTTTTTTTATTTTTAAATATATTTAAAATTATATATATATAATAAAACACTGAAAAATCATCAAATTAAACATAGTACTCAAATAAATATAAAAAGAAATTCAAATGTTCAATTAACAAATATACCACAGAGATGCGAATGTCAAAGTTCAAGCATATTAATTAAGAATTGCAAAGAAAAAAAATACAAAGAGAAGATTCAAGCCCTAATTATATATAATACTTGTATAGAGCACAAACAAGCGAAACATGGTCATTGGGCTCATTGCCCAAAACAAAATTGAACACAGAGTTACATCTATATGAAATTATCAATTTATTAATAATAATAAGCTAGTGAAAAGAAAAGGCAACAATAAAAGAAAAATAAGAAGAAATTTTAAGATAAGATTGAGAAAATAAGGTAACATGGTATGTTTATAATTAATTAAAACGAGCTCTTATTTAACATCTTCTAGCGATTGTAATTGTTGGATGAGGTTTTGTTTCAATCGGAGGAATGAAATATGAATTTATTTATGACGGTTGATAAATTGTATCCATTTTTTAAAACAGTAATTTTTTAACAAAAATAGAAATTGGCAGCTCCTTCAAAACAGGAAAAAAAATAGAGGTAATTAGGTATAAGGGCTCATTATAATAATAATATAATTATAAAGGACATTTAAAAATTAGCTGTGTAAATTAAGGATACTATACAAAAAAGACACTAATACAACTTCCTTATAATATCGTCTCATTATAACAGCAACCAGAAGGTGCTAAATGCATTTAGCACCCCCTGCACAGCAACCAGAGGGTGCTAAATGCATTTAGCACTAAAACCAAAAGGTACCAGAAGGTGCTAAATGCATTTAGCACCCCCTGGACAGCAACCAGAAGGTGCTAAATGCATTTAGCACCACAACCAGAATGTGCTAAATGCATTTAGCATTCGCTAGACAGTAACAATAAAGTGTTAAATGCATTTAGTGCCACAATCAAAAGGTACTAAATGCATTTAGGATCATTAAGCACCACAACCAGAAGGTGCTAAATGCATTTAGCACCCTCTGGACAGTAACCAAATGGTGCTACATGCATTTAACACCATCTAGACAACAACCAGAAGGTGCTAAATGCATTTAAAACAGTTTTTTTTATTTTTAACAAGTTTACTTCATCAAGAAACAATTTTTTTTTAAAACAGTTTTTTTATTTTTCTAACAATCTTACTTCATCAAAAAACAGTTTTTTTATTTCTGAACAATTTTACTTCAGTGAAAAACAGATTTTTTGAAAACAATTTTTTGTTTTTGAACAATTTTGCTTCATCAAAAAATTGTTTTTTTTTAAAACAGTTTTTTATTTATTTTTCTAACAATTTTACTTGATCAAAAAACAGTTTTTTTTTTTAGACTACACTTGTGCTAATTGCCTCGGTCTTTGTGCGAATTGCCTGGAAAATAAAAACCACCCCCCAAAGAAAATATTTTCCACCTTTACAAGGAAAAGTACATGAATAGTAAAAAAAGTGGGAGTTTGACTCCATGGAAAATAAATGCAATCAAACACTACAAAAGTGGGAATTTGGGTGGAAAAGCCATATTTTCTATGAAAAATATGACCTATCAAACACACCCTTATCATTTTTAAATGATCTTCTCAGCGTATCGCGTGTAACTAATTCATATCAATTAATGGGTTTTTAATGTGCTCAGCTCTACTGCTGGTTCTCTCTACAAATTTTTCTGGTTCCACGTGGAGCTTGCTCCCTAGCGGTAATTAGGACCCCTCAAGCAATTAAACATGTTCAGTTGAACAAAGAAAAGTAGGCCTCTCAAGACAAAAATCTCTCTTTCGTGTTAAACGAGAATTGGATAAAAGAAGCTCCATCTTTTTTTGTTATCTTTCTTGTATTATAATTTAGCTGTTTAATATATTTTCCTTCTACTCCCAAGAAAAAAAATTAAAATTCAAGATGAAGGACGTTACATTCCTTGATTTGGGATAGCTACTCAAGAAAAAGAGAGCGGGAAGACAGATATGACAAAAAAAGAGAGTGTGCTCGTTGAGAAAAGAAATTATTGTCACGTAAAAGAGTTGAGTAAAGTTTAGTTGCTTGTATTTAAATTACCTTGTTCTAAAAAAAATAAAATGAAATTAAGGTATCAACCTAAAGTTTAAAATATACCCAGAGTTTATTTTTTTTGTCTTAAAGTAATATCTAACTAGATTTATTTCTTTCACACTTTTTTGTCTTTTAAATAACCACAACTTGGATGCGGAAAAAATAATTTGAGATTTGAACAAAAGTTGATATTTGGAGTGTAGAAAAGTAGAAATCCAACATTCGATAAAATTAATGGAGAACTTGAAATTTTGTACTTGGAAAGTTGCTATCTTTTGGTTTTTAAAAAATTCAATTTGAAATTTGATGGTATGAGACATCATTTTTTAAATTCATTTTAAATGGTATAATTTTAGTTTAATTATTTACAATTTCTTTGAACTTTAGAATAATTTCATCTATACACAGAGTAAGACGTAGTTGAAGAAAAAATATATTAAACAACGTTCGCCCTATTTGGTGAAGGTTTTTTGTCGAGTTTTTTTTTTGAATTTTTTGATTGGGAAGTATGAAAATAGGTTGAAAAGTTAAACTTGATTGTTGTTGCAGTTTTTTTCAACCAATTCAACAAAACTTATGAAAAACTCAAAAAATAGTCACAATAAATCTTATTATATATATATCAATTAATAGGTTTTAAATATATATTTTGTGAAAGAAATTAAAGTGAAGTAAATTTTAAAGAATGTGAAAGTAAAGTCGACCTTTTAGTACCAAACAACTAGGGGCCTAGTGTTTATTGTTATTTCATTAATCACATTAATTATGAGGTGGGAGAATTAACCTGTGCAGAAATACCAACTCAGTATTGTGTAAAATTTACAATTTGTATAAGTTTTTTGTTGCTCTAATGGTTGTGTAAAATCAATGCCAATTAAACTCTTGTGTATAATAGTTATATATTTTGCACATTTAATTTACATAACTAAGTAAGATTCTCTCTACACCTACACATTTTATCTCCTCATTAATTCAATTACACTACTTATATTCTATCTCCTCATTTGTGTAATTTCTTGTTCTTTAGGTGGTTATTTTTTATTGAACCACTTATTTTTACACATAAATATTAATATTGGCTATTAAAAAGTAAATAAGTTTGTACAATATTTTTGTGTAAAACTCACTTGTTATGTAAGATTTTACACAATAGATTTTAAACTAATGCAAATGCTTTAATTAGATACTGGAGTCCAATTTCGCCTATTCAAATTTAGGAAGCACAAATAAACACACCGAGACAAATTGCAAGACTAACTTATTTAAGTGCCTGCTTTTATTTGCTCAATTAGCGCACCATGAAGGTACGATGGCATTGTTTTTCACTCCTATGTATATTTAAAATAAAAATAAAAATTACTGGGCATGATAGAGAGCGGAATACGTGAAAATAATATCCGTGTTCCTTGAAAAACAAAAAAATAAATAAAATAGTTACAGATTTATCTAAATATTTTTTTTAACCAACGGCTGTAGCTAGGTAATACCTAAATGAATTAGTACAATAACATATATAGTGTGTGTATATATATATTTATAATGGGAGCCGTTCCTATAAGCACCAATGCGTACGCACCGGGCGTTTCCGCGAGTGGGTCAAATTTCGCACTTTTTTTTTTTTATCTTTTTTCTTTCTTAACATTAAACAATACTCTCTCACTCTCCCCAAGCTCCATCTTCACTTCTCTCGCTCTCCCTAAGCTCCACCTACGCGCTCTCTAAAAAATAGTTCCGACGAGCTCGCTAGGTTCTTTCCGAAGGACAAGCTCTCCCCATCTCTCTACACGGCATCAAACCCAACGAGCTCAAGCTCTCTCTCGCGGCATCAAGCTTCAAATTGGTAAGTGGGTCTCTATTCTTCTACTAGTTTCGAAATTTGTTGCATAAATTTCCTGCCTTAATGAGATGGAGCTTTGGCTTAAATTTGGAGTGAGATTTGGCTTGAATTTTGGGTGAGATTTGGCATGAATTTCGAAACTAAAGGCTGGTTTTTTTTTTCCTCTGTTGCTGATGCTATTTTCTAGTTGTAATGGTGAGATTTGGCAACAATTTTGGGTGACATTTGGCTTGAATTTTGCTGCTGTAGGCTTTTTGTTTCCCTCTGTTGCTGCTGCTGTTTTCTAGTTGTAATGGTGAGATTTGGCAGCAATTTTGGGTTTGAATTTTGGGTGACATTTGGCTTGAATTTTGCTGCTGTAGGCTGTTTTTTTCCCTCTGTTGCTACTGTTTTTTTGTTGTAAGTGAATTTTGGGTTTTGATTTGGCTAGGATATGAAATATTCAAAATTTTCAAATTATAGAAATGCCAAGTATTTAGTCTTTCCGTTAATTTTCCTCTGTTGCTGCTGTATTTAAAAGGAAATGGGATTAGTAGTAGTTTGAAATTTATGGAACACTGGAAAAATAGATTAAGAGAGGGAAAAGTAAGCCCGGATCCTATTATAATAAAATTGAAATTGAAATGAATGGGAAATTATGTGTATGTATTTTGTTAAGTTTAGTATTGATAATTATGTGTATTTTTATTTATTTTTTGTGGATTAGTACTGATAATTATGTGTATGTACTTTGCATAGGTTCACCACAATGGAAAATTTGGACACTGAAGTAGGGAGGAGTGAAAATTTGGATAACGAAGGTAATTTAGAGCTAGACTCAAATGGAGATAATTTGACATACACTCCTCAAGTATCAAATGAGTTGAGGCCAAAAAAAGGGCAGCAATTTGAGACAATAGATGATGTTGTGTCATTCTATAATGCTTATGCCAAAGCAGCCGAGTTTAGTGTACGCGCTTGGACTACCAAAAAAGAGCCGGGAAGTGATGAGATAAGGAGGAATGAGTATGTTTGTTATAAATAAAGAAAATCTTCAAGAATTGCTGAAGTTGGAAACAAAAGACGCCGAGGAAGCTTAGGTGAGGATTGTACAGCCAAACTCTCAGTTTTTAAGTCAAACTCCAATAAATATATTGTTACTGTTTTCAACGAGAGCCACACCCACCCATTATCGACACCAAGTAAAGTCCACCTAGGGCTGGCAATTCGGGTTCGCGTGTTGTATTCAGGTCGTGTCAACACACAAGTATTACAAATTTAGTGTCAACCCGAACACGACCCGTTTAACTAATCGTGTCATTTATATTAACTCAAACACGACCTGTTTATTTTACAGGTTACACGACATAACCCGACTAACCCATTTAATAAATAAGTCGTGTTAAACTTGCAACTCGACATGACACGATTAATCTTTTAAGATTATAATTACAACAAAGTCTCATGTGAAGAAAATTAACTTGTTTTATATCACCCAATACCAAAATTCAATATTAACAATCTAGAGTCAAAATATATAACATTTTATCAACGAAGTATAAACATAAAAAATTAGTAATTTATCCATCATAAATAACATAATAACTATCATCTACTACCAATACTCAAAATAAGAATATAATTGTTCAAGCAAGATGACAAAATAAAATATATATATATAGCTGAAAAAAAAAGAAAAAAATAATCGTGTTAATTGCGGGTCAATTTCGAGTTAGCGGGTTAACCCGAACACGACCCGTTTAGTTTACGGGTTAAGCGTGTCTGACCTGAAATTGACCCGAACCCGTTTATGCTTAACCCAAACCCGCTAATTTCGTGTCGAGTTCGTGTCAGGTTAGTGTGTCGTGTCAAATATTGCCGGCCCTAGGTCCACCTTTTAAGGTCCCATCGTAATGTTTCAGCTGTGACTAAGTCTTTAACGAAACAGTTGTCTATGGTAAATGTACCCCAGCATCAACAATTTAGTTTTCTCGGAGTGAAATCTGGAGGATTAAAAAACATTGGGTGCACGCAAAGAGACTTGTATAATGAGCAGAGAGATATACGTTCTGATACGAAGGGGCAGGATGGTCAGATGTTTTATGAGTATTTAACATTTGAATAATCGAAAAATCCGTCATTTACTTTTAAAATTGAGACCGAAGAGGAACAAAAGATTATTCGTTATTTTTGGTCTGATGCAACTTCAATGCGGGCTTACAAGTTTTTTGGTGATGTTGTAATCTTTGACACTACTTACAACACTAATCGATATGGCCTTATTTTTGCACCAATAATGGGGGTTAACAATCATGGTCAAACAATTGTTTTTGGTTATGAATTTTTGAATTACGAGAGCATTGATGATTTCATATGGCTATTTCGTCAATTTTTAGAAAATATGCCCGGTGATACTCCGAAGATGATCATTACCAATCAAGACCCATCCATGACTACGGCATTCCCTATTATTCTTCCAAATACATTTCATAGGTATGTTAGTTTTCATATATTATTAAATTATTTAAATTATGTTTATCTAGAGCTTTTTCATTAATAAGACTTACTTTTTTATGATTTCCTTTCACAGGTATTGTAGTTAGCATATTTTAATGAAATTTTCAGAGAAAATTGATGCAGCCAAGTATAGTATTTAGAAGAATGAGTTCTCAGATCGCATTTGAAAATCTGAGACTCCTGAAGAATTTGACAACCAATAGGAAGCTCTTATGGAGAAAAGTGGGTTAGGGGGAAACAAGTGGTTAGAAGACATATATAAAATTCGTTCAAGATGGATTCCTGCATATGTTAATCACATTTTCTCAGCTGACATGTCAAGTAGTCAACGAGCAGAAAGTGGGCATGCATTTTTTAAGAAATTTGTTTCAAAAAGCAATTCTTTAGTGGATTTTATGATACAGTTTGGAAGGGGACTTTTACGCCAACGGCATGAGGAGTTGATGGCCGATCGCAAAGATATAATTGAGAAACCAAAAATTAGAATAAATCAAGACTTGTTGGTGTAAATGGCTGATATTTACACGTTTTCGCTGTATTATAAGTTTAAGACTGAAATGTATGAATGCCTTAATTATAGGATCCAGTTTCTAAGGGAAACTGACAATCAACGTGTTTATCAAATTCAAATAAAGAAGGTCCAATCAAGTAAAGCTCTTGAACTTGTGTATAACAAATACTTGGATTTTGTTTCTTGTGCTTGTAAAAGGTTTGAAAGCGGTGGGATCCCATGTAAGCACATTTTGGCATATCTTATGAAATTTGATGATGTTAAGTGCTTGCCAGATAAATACATTTTGAAGAGGTGGACTAAGTCTGCCAAATCAGTGATAGTGATGGATGATAAAGGCGTGGATATAACGGATGACAAATCTTATGTGTTAATGCGAAGTCAATTTATTTAGTCGTCTTTGGATTTAGTTGACAAGGCCTTAGTATGTGAAGAAACAAGAAGGATATTTCAAGATGGATTGCGTAGCATTAATGAACAGATTGACCAATTTCTTAGTAGTAATCCAATCGGTTGTACTAATCCAATTGGGAGTAGTAATCCAATTGGGAGTAATACCATACCAAATGCTAGTAGTGCGTACGTTTCTTGTAATCTTGAAACTAGTTATAATGAACCAGATCAAGTGCATGCAAAGGGCTGTGGAAAAATGCTTAAAGGAGGAAAAGAGAAGGTACTACTAAGGGCAACAAATCGCAAAATTAAACGTTGCCATAGGTGTGGGAAAGTAGGCCAATCACAAGATAAACGAAATTGTCCGGCACTTACGAGTCTGTAAGTAATTAATCATTTTCTATTTATGTTCTCTTACTTTTTAGATTGTATGAATCTTGATTATTATTTGTGCTTATTCTGAATTTAGGCCATCTACGTGCGAGGATGTAAATTTCGAAGAGGAAAATGGGACGTCAACAGACGATGGGGATAATATAGGCTTGTAGTTTGAAAGCGGATAAGGAACAAATGTGGATCTTTGAATGGTTCTTGTAGTTTTGTTTAATACCATGTAGTAAATTATGCTTTAGTGAAAAGGCTAGTGTGGACCTTTTGATCTTTACATCAGTTTGTAAGAATGACTTATTGAATTAAATTTTGTGTGAATCTTTTAATTAAAAGGCTTGTATTTTTTTTTGTTTAAACCATGCTTCTATTTAATTGTGTGGATCTTTACATCAGTTTACTAAATTCCATTTAAAATGGGTAAATATAAACAACAATAAATGCTTCTAATCAATACAGTAAAGTCATTATAACAACACAAAATGCTTCCATTTAATATAATAAAGTCATTGTACAACAGTTGATTCTTAACTAATTATAACAATGCCAAATTACATTACATTTTCATAACTTTTACAGTAAAATAATAAAACAACATAGAAGATATAACTATTAAAAACTTCCATTGGACTTTTAGACCCTGCTTTGTGTTAGGTTCACCATCAATCAAGGTACGCAACGTACTACATTCTTCTAGTATGCCGACATTATTTGATACTTAGTGGTGAATTGAGGAGACTTTGCACCAACCCAAGAAAGTACCGCATCTTTGCCTTTTGCATGAGTAGTATATTCGACCACGATTATTGTTTATATTTGATTTTGTTATTTTGACATCCGCTAGTTCTCCGCACTCGCATTATTTCAAAAAAAATCTAACATCCGCTTCATTTCTTGAGTTATCGTCCACAGTTGATGAAGTATAAACCATTTTTGAATCTGCAAAATTCAAGTTAATGAGGAAATTAGCAAATCAAACCCACAAATAAAGTGTGTATAAAATCAAACCCACATATAATGGAATGGCACAGAAGAATCAATTCTGTTTAAAAAATGATCAATTCTTACATCATAAGCTCATCAAGATCAATGAGGGAACCCTTTAAAACTTGAACAGTATAAATATTGGTGTAGAGAATTGCTCACTGCAGCCTTATTCAGCCAATGCAAACCAACTGCAGCCTTATCCAGCCATATTCAACCAATTCAATACATTTTTGTAAATATTTGCAAAATTTGGCCCATTTTTAGGTGCAGTATATGTGCTCTATTTACTTGCAGCCTTTAGTTTGTTCAATTTTCCTTTGTTCTTTTCTTGTGTCCACCCTTCTTTAACTTATTTTTGCCTTCCAGTATGAGTATTTTCTGGAACAAACCCACAAAAAACTGCAGCTAATTTATCTACAGCACTTGTGATAATAGTATTTAGTAGTAGTTTGACCCTAACGTAATGAGGTGAAGAAAGATATTGTTTACAACAGGTCAGTACCAATGGTGCATCAACACAGGCAATGGAGATAACAGTCTCAAAAGGTAGTTAGAGTTACTTGGTTTAGTATAGTGTGTGATCAACAGTGGAGAGGAGTCGAATTTGTTATGTGGGGGTAAAGGTCAAATTCAACAGAGAACAGATCAATTATGTTAAAATTATACAAGCTATAAAATAGGTGTATAATTTAAGAAGGTTAATGACAGTTGTATAATTCGATGTATCAACTGCACTAAATGGGAGTGCATAATGTAGCAAGGAAAAAGAACAGATAGATAAGATTATCATTAGCAGAAGAGACATCAAGTAAACAGTCAAATTACAGTAGGCTTCAAAGTTTAGCTTTCTTGAAATCTTTGCTGTAGAAAACGGCTAGATCCATAATCAATTAATTGTGCTCGTTGTATATGAATCATCTTCTTTTTCTCATTTTTGTATGTAAATTTAAGTGTCATAATTCCATCAAGATAGGAAAACATCATCTACCATTTATGCCTAAGTATACTTAAAGAAACAAAAAAAATTCTCTTGTGCTTCTAAATACAGCAGCAACAGAGGAAAATTAACAGAAAAACTAAATACTTGGCATTTCTATAATTTGAAATTTTTGAATATTTCATATCCTAGCCAAATCAAAACCCAAAATTCACTTACAACAACAGAAAAAACAGTAGCAACAGAGGGAAAAAAGAGCAGCAGCAACAGAAGGAAAAAACAGCCAAATTTCACCATTACAACTAGAAAAGAGCAGCAGCAACAGAGGGAAAAAAATAGCCTACAGCAGCAAAATTCAAGCCAAATGTCACCCAAAATTCAAGCCCAAAATTGCTGCCAAATCTCACCATTACAACTAGAAAAGAGCAGCAGCAACAGAGGGAAACAAAAAGCCTATAGTAGCAAAATTCAAATGCCACCCAAAATTCAAGCCCAAAATTGCTGTCAAATCTCACCATTACAACTAGAAAATACCATCAGCAACAGAGGAAAAAAAAACCACCCTACAGTTTCGAAATTCATGCCAAATCTCACCCAAAATTCAAGCCAAATCTCACCCCAAATTCAAGCCAAAGCTCCATCTCATTAAGGCATGAAATTTATGCAACAAATTTTAAAACTAGTAGAAGAATAGAGACCCACTTACCAATTTGAAGCTTGATGCTGTGAGAGAGAGCTCGAGCTCGTTGGGTTTGATGCCGTGTAGAGAGAGGGGGAGAGCTTGTCCTTCAGAAAGAACTTAGCAAGCTCGTCGGAACTATTGGTCGGAGGTAGTAGGTAGCGAGCTCGTCGGAACTATTTTTTAGAAAGAGAAAGAGAGCGCGCAGGTGGAGCTTAGGGAGAGCGAGAGAAGTGAAGGTGGAGCTTAGGGAGAGCGAGAGAAGTGAAGATGGAGCTTGGGGAGAGTGAGAGAGTATTGTTTAATGTTAAGAGAGAAAGAAGATAAAAAAAAAGTGCGAAATTTGACCCACTCGCGGAAACGCCCTGTTTGGTGAAACTTTTTTGTCGAGTTTTTTTTTGAATTTTTTGATTGAGAAGTATGAAAATAGGTTGAAAAGTTAAACTTGATTGTTGTTGCAGTTTTTTTCAACCAATTCAACAAAACTTATGAAAAACTCAAAAAATAGTCACAATAAATCTTATTTTATATATCTCAATGAGTAGGTTTTAAATATATATTTTGTGAAAGAAATTAAAGTGAAGTAAATTTTAAAGAATGTGAAAGTAAACTCGACCTTTTAGTACCAAACAACTAGGGGCCTAGTGTCTATTGTTATTTCATTAATCACATTAATTATGAGGGGTGAGAATTAACCTGTGCAAAAATACCAACTCAGTATTGTGTAAAATTTACAATTTGTATAAGTTTTTTGTTGCTTTAATGGTTGTGTAAAATCAATGCCAATTAAACTCTTGTGTATAATAGTTAGGGGCAATTAAAAAAAAGGGGCTTATTAGAGAAAGATTTTCACACTAAAGCCAAGGAATAAATTTTTTTTAAATAAAGGGCCTATTTTTTATTTTATTGATAATATGACATGTGCCTTTTTTTTTCATTATAAAATGACATCCCAACCCTTAAAATAAACTAACAGAATACCAATATGCATTAAAATATGGACTGCAATATGAACTTTGCAGTCTATATTTCACTGCAATATGAACTTTGCACTCCATATTTCACTGCAATGTGAACTTTGCAGTCCATATTTCACTGTAATGTGAACTTTACAGTCGATATTTTTAGTGCAAAGTTCATATTGCAGTCCATATTTTACTGCAATGTGAACTTTGCAGTCCATATTTTTAGTGCAAAGTTCATATTGCAGTCCATATTTCACTGCAATATGAACTTTGCAGTTCATATTTTTTGTGCAAATTCATAAATTTCATAAAAGGGGTAATTTAGGTAATACATAACATGTTTTTATTAATTAAATGATATTTAAATTTATTCAAATACATTCATTTAAAATATAAAACAAAATAGGCATCTTACACTAATTACCAATTAAAAATAGGCCATTCATTCAAAAAAATATTATTCATTGGATTTTTGGTAAAAATCAATGTATAATAAGCCCTTCTACCTAATTTCTAGTAATAGTTATATATTTTGCACATCTAATTTACATAACTAAGTAAAATTCTCTCTACACTTACATATTTTATCTCCTCATTAGTTTTTATTTTTCAGGCAATTTGCACAAGGGTCCAGGCAAGCCACCCATTCATTAAAATTGTAAACACTTGGCTATAATTTTAAGAATATATGAATAAATAATTTGAACTTACGTTGTTTTTCCAGTGAGCTTTAGTAAAAGGGCAGTCTCTAAGGTAAAACTAAATTAGATATTTTATAGTTTTTTTAGAAAAAAAAAAGAAAGAAAGGAAAGCTCTCCCAAATTTGAAAGTGATGTTTTTTAAATATGACGAACGAGATGAGTTGAACTGGCTGGATCAATGTCGACGACGTCAGCCCTAATATTGTTTTAATGAGTATCTCTTTCACATGGAGACAAATTTTAGCTAGAGAGAGGGGCTGTTGGAACGACTGTGAGGAGGTGAGAGAAAGGACAGTCGCTCTTTTTACACGCCACCTTCATTTTAAATGGTTATCCCATACTCCTCTCCACTCTCTTTCTCTATACCATATCTCACGGGCTTTCACACTTATTCTCTCTCTCCACCGCACCCCTTCTCTCTCTCTAGATTTCCCCCTCTCCTTGTCTACACCATGGAGGAAATTACCGGACAAGCAACACCTAGCCAAGCAGCCCATGATTTTGCTGTCGGGAGTAAAGAGGTTGTTCAAGTCGAAACTATAGTGCGAGTGCCTCCAGCCGAAAATATGACGACGGATCAGATGGAACATTATTTAAAAGGAAAGGAAGATCAAATCGCAGAGGTTGTCGACGACCTGCTTTGCTTGCTGGATACTTGCTCATCGGTTGGGCCAACATTTGAAGTAATGAGGAAATCGATAGATACCTTAAACTGTGTGTATTTGGCTTGCCGCCAGGTGTGGCGGCTTACTGCAAAATGAGAGGACGGGAAGAAAGAAGAGAATGGAGATTTTATGGAACGGATCCTTCTGTACAAGCAGAAAATTGGGGCTTCCTTTCGGCCGATGTGCGACAAACTTTACGAAAAGGTTGAGAGATTCATTTCTAAAGCTCAAGGAAATGTTCAACATGAGTTATTTTATTTAATGATATAGTCGAACTCGAAGTTATACTTCGCTGAGTTTTCAGATGAACATTTTGGTGAAACTGAGAAGGCCAAAACGATGGCTAAGGAAGCCAAGAGAGTAGCCCAGGTAAAATTAAAACAACAACAAATATCGGTTTTTCTCATGCTGATTTTGGTACATTATGTACGGAAAATTCGTCTGAACTCCATAGGGTTTCCATAGGGTTTAATTAATAACGTAATGAGGTAATCCATGCCAATGGCACTCGGCACGACTCGTTAATTATTGAGTATAAAAACGTAAATAATGGATAATGTAAGCCAAAAATGAGAAGAATTTTTTTTATACTAAGTGAAACAACATTCCAGTTGATCACCATCATCCACAACCCAAAAAAATCTCTTTCCATAACCCTTAAAGACCACATCAAATCAACACCTGCAAAGCCCCTACCAAGTCATTGAAATCACTATTTATGTTCAGCTTGGTGATCTCCTTTTAGACCATCTCCAATGCATATGCTAAACTGTTAAAATTATCTTTTTTACGCATACAGCGCACATGCTAAAAGTGAAAATGGTTGGCCAAAATGGTAGAGAAATGGTAAAATTGCTTGGAGACAAACTATTCTTTTCCACGATGGAAAGTCCATCGAGAGAACCTAACATGTCACCGAGCGCGATGTACAAACTATCGCGTGATGCCCAGTCATCACCACGCGCGATGTACAAACCATCGCGTGATGCCCAGTCATCACCACACGATGGACTGTACATCACGCGCGACATTCAGAATGTCGTGGGGGTGCTGACTGGGTAGGGGCTCACGATACACTGAGTATCGTGAGTGATGATGTGGCAAATTTTCCCTTACGCGCTGCGAAATTTGATGTGTTAAAATGCTAATTTTTTCTTACCATTTACCATACACATTGCAGATGGTCTTATATGTGTTGGTATCCTCTTCATTATTATTATGGGTTACTTTAGCCAAAGCACAAAATCAAATTCTTCAAACACTTTATTCCAATGTACTAAAAGTTTGGTACAGTAATAATTATCAATTTTTACATGCCAAAATATCTGTTGTCATTTTGTTTTGGTTCAAGTTATTTCGAATTTGGGTTTGATTGAGTTTGTCACATTTTTTGCAATAGCTAATTTATGCATGATAAGTCACAAATTTCAAGTAAGAGAGACATGATGGTTCATTACTAACTTTGTCGAAAGTTTGTTATTGGTACTATTTTTTTCTTCGCCCTCATATGTGAACTATCGTGTCCTACCATATTTCAGTTCCTACCAGTGGTTCATTATGTCATTGCAAAAGAGATATATATATATATATATATATATATTTAATTGTTTTCAATTAATTTCAATATCTCATTGCAGAAGAGTTTCTGAGGCAAATCAATAATAGGTCGTTGTCCACAAGGAACCATCCCCTCCGGTTTACTCATTGAGTATTGGATATGTTTTTTTTACAAAAACACTAATTTCTAAATAATCGGAGGTCAAGCACGCTAATCTCAATTTATTCAATGTTCAATAGTTTAATTTATATAGGGAGATATGGTACATTGAGTATGTTCCTTGAAAAAAAATGTGACTCTTAATTTTAAATGGAGAGAATATCGTCATAGTTTTAATGAGTTGAAGCCTTTATGGGTTGAAGATTTTCTCTTTTATTAATCCACCATGCTATGTTCAGGAAGGATCTTCCAATTGTTTACAAGAATATATTCTATAAAGGATCTTTCAATTTCCATTATTTTCTTTGTATTATTATTATTATTATTGAGGCTTTATTCTTCCTTTCCTTTACTATTGGTTTATCTGATTCAGGCATAAGTTAGTAACACGAAATTTCTCATCACTGAAGCTATAGAATTTCTGTTGTTAGTATATTCTTAAGTAACATTATACTTCATTTGGTTTTTCCTTATGTGTTTGAGAGGGGTTGAGTGTTGAGAAATTGAATGGGTTTTAGCAACTTAGGATAGCCATAGCTTTTGTCGGAAAAAATTCAGTAACCTTTAGAAATCATGTTTATTTTTATTTTGGTACGAATAACTCAGTTGTGACTTGGCTCATAGACAAAAAGAAAAAAGAAGACGACTTGGCTCATCTAAAGATAACAATTATAGGGGATGCGGCGGGCTAGCTCCTTACCCACAACAGGGTGTCTAGATCAAAAAATGAGTACTTCATTAAAATATTTGATTTATAATTGTGTTATTTTTTTATTTTAATTTATAAAACAATGTTATTTTTAATCCCTTTTATCTGTTCTAAGATAAGTTTGTTGCTGGAAGCTCCCCTGCCAAGTTGTTTTGGCTCAAAGAAGTTATTTCAATTTCATACTGTTATATAGACAGTAGATTTCTACCTCAAGGATCTTAAATAATAGCTTAGCTTAAACCTTTAATATATTTGTCTATTATAATACAAATTTTAGATTTGACACAAAATCCATAGTTTTCCTATGGCTTTTAATATTTTGTTCCTAGCTATGTAATTTATATGCGGGACCATTGCACTCTCAATATTTTGTTCTAATCTATGTAATTGTATGTTAGTTTTTTAATCTAAATGCGTGAGATTTGTCCCCTTTTCTCCACTCACGCTCAACTACATCTCACTAAATGACTCTAAAGCATTGTACTTATTCTCTCGAAATTGCTACTTGGAATGTTGTTTCGCTTATATAGTTTTGTTTTTTAAGTATAAAAATAATTCTTCTCATTGTTGGCTTACATTATCCATTATTTATGTTTCTATACTCAATCGTTAACGAGTCGTGCCGTAGTGTCATTGGCATGGATTACCTAATTACATCATTAATTAAACCCTATGGAGTTCAGACGAATTTTCCGTACATAATGTACCAAAATCAGCATGAGAAAAACAAATATTTGTTGTTGTTTTAATTTTACCTGAGCTACTCTCTTGGTTTCTTTAGCCATTATTTTGGCCTTCTCAGTTTCACCAGAATGCTCATCTGAAAACTCAGCGAATAGTAACTTCGAGTTCGACTGTCTCATTAAATAAAATAACTCATGTTGAACATTTCCTTGAGCTTTAGAAATGAATCTCTCAACTTTTTCGTAAAGTTTGTCGCACATCAGCCGAAAGGAAGCCTCAATTTTCTGCTTGTACAGAAGGATCCGTTCCATAAAATTTCCATTCCCTTCTTTCTTCCCCTCTTCCCATTTTGCAGCCAAATACACACGGTTTAAAGTATCTATCGATTTCCTCATTACTTCAAATGTTGGCCCAACCAATGAGCAAGTATCCATTAAGCAAAGCATGTCGTCGACAACCTCTGCGATTTGATCTTCCTTTCCTTTTAAATAATGTTCCATCTGATTCGTCGTCATATTTTCGGCTGGAGGCACTCGCACTATAGTTCCGGCTTGAACAACCTTTTTACTCCCGACAACAGAATCATGGGCTGCTTGGCTAGGTGTTGCTTGTCCGGTAATTTCTTTAATGGTGTAGACAAGGAGAGGGGGAAATCTAGAGAAAGCGAGAGAGAGAAGGGGTGCGGTGGAGAGAGAGAATAAGTGTGAGATATGGTAGAGAGAGAGTGAATGGGAGTATGGGATAACCGTTTAAAATGAAGGTGGCGTGTAAAAAGGGTGATGTTATAAGCACCCCTATTTTGTAGCCAAAACACCACATAATTAGGGTGTTGAAGGTGTTGTGGCTAAATAATTAGAGGATATTTGATTCGGTGGCAAGTTGCCGACTTTAAGGTTCATATTCGGTGACAGTTTACGAATCCAAATGTTCATTTCGGTTGGCACGTTGCCGCGTTTAGGGTCAAGTCGGTGAAACAATTATCGAATCAATGTTCAATTTCGGTGGTGTGCACCGACTGAACGTGTAAATTTTGAATGTTATTTGTGGTGTCTTGGCTACAAAGGAGGGGTGTATATAACATCACCCGTGTAAAAAGAGCGATTGTTCTTTCTCTCACCTTCTCACAGTCGTTCCAACAGCCCCTCTCTAGCTAAAATTTGTCCCCATGTGACAAGACTCATTAAAACAATATTAGGGCTGACGTTGTTGGCATTAATCCAGCTCAACTCATCTCGTTCGTGATATTCAAAAAACATCACTTTCAAATTTGAGAGAGCTTTCCTTTCTTTCTTTTTTTTTTCTAAAAAAACTATAAAATATCTAATTTAGTTTTACCTTGAGACTGCCTTTTTACTAAAGCTCCAAAACAACGTAAGTTCAAATTATTTATTCATATATTCTTAAAATTATAGCCAAGTGTTTACAGTTTCAATGAGAGGTACACAGCGGACAAAAATTAACTGGAATATTGACTTGGTCTGGTAAAAATTATATAGGCTGTTAGAAATCAAACATTCCTCCTTTTCTTCTCCTTGTTTTCCTCCTTTTCTTTTCCTTATTTTCCTCCCATTTTCTCTCCTTGTTTTTCTCCATGCTTTTGTTATTGTCTCTTTCATTATTTGTTTGGTATTCATTGTGTATTAATTCTCATCCCTATATAAAGGGATTTCCATTTCCTTGTATGATATAGAAAAACACACACACATTAATACAACAACACATTTATTTTCTTTCACTCTCTCTAAATTTATCATGTATCAGAGGAGGTTAAATCCTTACTACTTCATCCTCCACCATTGCCAACCCACTGCCCACTTCTCTCCTATCCTCCATTGCTCAAACTTCATAAACCCAATTTAAACCTTACTCAAATCTTTTCATTATTCTCGAAAACTATCCAAACCGCCTCCAAAACACCGTCGCTCACCACCACTGTCATCATCGTAACAAGACGATTCCGACGCCGTCAAAAGCATCCCGAAACTCGCCCTACGCGCCCTCACGCGCCGGCGAGTGAATTCCAGCTCGGCACTGTTCACTGACGACGTCAAGACACTGTTCACTGACGACGTCAAATCACTGTTCACTGACGACGTTAGTACTGTTCACTCATGACGCCGTCAAGTCACTGTTCACTGACGCCGTCAAGTCACTGTTCACTGACGCCGTTAGTACTATTCACTGTGCCGTCAAGTCACTGTTCATTGACGCCGCCAAATTACTGTTCAAAAAAAAAAAAAAAACCTTTCTTTCCATTCCAAGTTTTTTTTTTTTTTTTTTTTTTTTTATCTCAAGTCACCTGTACTTAATTTCCTTACCTCTTTTTTTTATATTTTTTATTATGCTACATCTGAAATTCCTATTACTGTAAAACTCGATGGAAATAATTATAATCATTGGTCTATGCTATTTCGGAATTTTTTGAAAGGAAAAGGCCTTTGGAAGTATGTCACAGGTAAAGAATCTTGTCCCAAAGAAACTGATGCCAAATTTGACGAATGGGAAATCAACAACAATAAAATCCTGACGTGGCTCGCAAATACCGTCATTCCATCCATCAGTATCAACTCGGCGGTGCAACTGCCAAGAAAGCTTGGGATTTTTTGGCCAAACGCTATGTTTCAAACAACTTTGCCAAGAAATACAAACTCGAACAGGACATTCGATCTCTCAACAACAGCCGGGCCAGACAGTCTCTGATTTTCATTCCAGCATGTGCCTTATATGGGATCAACTTGAGCTAATGGAACCACAGTGGTGTTGATATGAACTTGTGGGAAACTTTTCGTGAGGAAACACGGCTCGTTCAGTTTTTATGGCTCTCCGAGACGAATTTGAGCCAATCAGAGCATCCATGCTTCACCGCAAGCCTCTTCCTTCTGTTGAGGAAGCCTTGACCGAACTAATCACTGAAGAAACCCGGAAAGGCATTACTCCAAACCTGTCATCCGTCTTCATTGCGGCACCTCGCTCTCAACAGCACTTTTTTAAAACACCACTGCCAATTCATCACCGCGTCCTCAACAAACATCCTCCGTTCATCGAAAGACCGGTGCAATGCAACTACTGCAAGGAATTGGGCATATCGTTAAGTATTGCCCTTCTCCTACATCCGGTACATGCGCAGTTTACAAAAATCCACCAGGTTATCCGCCGCGTTCACCTCAACGACGGTTCATCGTACAACCATCAGACTGGTCCTTCTTTTAATTCTCCCACTGTTCCGGAGTTCAGAACATGATTATACCGAATCATCATACAGTTGCATCTGCCTTCTCACACTTCAGCAGGTATCTCATCTCCGTGGGTTCTTGATTCTGGGGCATCAAACACATGACCTTTGACTCAACCTACTTCAAGCCATCTCGACCTATGGGCTCATCTACACAGATTCATACCGCAAATGGCTCCACTATTGATGCTAGTCACATTGGCTCCATAACTAATAACGGTTTTCCATCTCTGACGTTTTTCTTGTTCCTCAATTATCTATGCAACTCTTATCTGTTGGACAGTTATGTGACCTTGGACTAATAGTGATCTTTCATGCTACTGGTTTTGTTATACAGGACCGATCAACGGGGATACAAGGGGGACCGGCCGTAGAGTTGGTCGACTATATGTGGCAGACAAATTACAGATTTCATCCGTCCCCAATTCATCTCTCACGACTTTTCACCAACCCATCCTCTCTTATCTCTTGGCATTCTAGATTGGGTCATGTTTTTTTCCTCGCCTTCAATATATGATAAATAAAGGATTGTTAGGACCAGCTACTTTAGACAACGATCATTCTTGTATTACTTGTAAACTGGCCAAACAACCCGCTCTACCCTTTCATAATAGTGCAACTAACATGTTCTCCTTTTGATCTTGTGCACTCTGATGTCTGGGGAAAAGCTCCCGTTGTATCTATGGGTGGGGCTCAATATTATGTGGTCTTTATTGATGATTATTCTCGTTACACCTGGACTTATTTACTTCATTCTCGATCTGATTTTTTGAAAGTTTACATCGAGTTCGCCACTATGATCAAAACCCAATTTTCAAAAAATATCAAAATTTTCAGATCTGACTCTGGGGGAGAATACTTATCCAATCACTTTCTTGAATTCCTAAAGTCTCAGGGACTCTTCCCCAACTATCTTGCCCAGATACCCCTCAACAAAATGGAGTTGCAGAAAGAAAACACAGACACCTTGTCGAAACAGCTCGTACCCTCCTTCTCTCATCATCCGTCCCTTCCGTCTTCTGGGGAGAAGCCATTCACACCTCTACCTTTCTCATTAATCGTATCCCCTCCGTTGTCACAAATAGCGTATCTCCTTTCGAGCGTTTATATGGGACCACACCCAATTATTCTGAACTTCGCACCTTTGGATCCACCTGCTTTGTGTTACTCCAAAAACGAGAACGAACAAAACTCACTCCCAAAAATGCCATGTGTGTCTTCTGGGGTATGGGATTCAACAAAAGGGCTTCGTTGTTATGATCCAATTGCTAAACGACTTCGTATTTCTAGACATGTCACCTTCTGGGAACATACCCCCTACTACTCCCTGCCTAAAGATCCCGTGTCATCCTCTGAGTACTCCCTACCGGTTGATCCATTCCCTGACTCCTCCATCACCGAATCTTTCATACTCCACCAGCTCCTCTTCCTGCCCTGACCCAACATTTCCACTGAGTCTGTATCTGGTCTGTCCTCCTGCTGTCCTTGCCCTCTACATCCTGTCCTGACTCTACATGTCCCCGTCGACGGTACTGTGACACGACCACTCCGTGATCGTCGCCCACCAGCCAAGTTATCAGATTACCATTGTTTTTCTCTCTGCTAGGCTGTCTCTCCATGAGCCTACCTCCTATCGGGTTTCTTCTTCGGATCCTAACTGGCAACAGGCTATGACTGATGAACTCACTGCTCTTCAGCAGACACATACATGGGATCTAACCAATTTGCCTGCAGGTCAATCTGTTGTTTGTTGTAAATGGATTTACAAAATTAAGACCAAGGCTGATGGTTCTGTTGATCGCTACAAAGGCTCGTCTTGTTGCGAAGGGTTTTACTCAAGAATATGGCATTGATTATGAGGAAACTTTTGCACCTGTCGCCCGTATGACTACCGTTCGCACTCTTATCTCAGTTGCCTCTATCCGACAATGGACCATTCATCAAATGGATGTCAAGAATGCCTTCCTACATGGTGATCTCTCTGAAGTGGTTTATATGCAACCTCCTCCAGGTCTTCTTCACTCTCCTGGCCAAGTATGTAAATTACGACGAGCTCTCTACGGTCTTAAACAGGCTCCTAGAGCGTGGTTTGCAAAATTTTCCAATGCTGTTCCTGCCCATGGATTTTCTCAGAGTTTCTCATGATTCGGCTATGTTCACATCATCCTCATCACATGGCATTGTTATTCTTCTAATATATGTTGATGATATATGATTATTATTGGGGATGATTTGGATGGTATAATGTCGACTCAAAGCTTACCTGTGTTCTTGTTTTGAAATGAAAGATCTTGGTACTTCGCTATTTTCTAGGCATTGAGGTTGATCACAATCCTCTACAGGGTATTTTCTTTCTCAAGTGAAATATGCTTATGATATTATTGACCGAGCCGGTCTGACAGACAACAAAGTTGCCGACACTCCTCTTGAAATGAATGTCAAGTTCTCTCCTTCAGACGGCATTCTTCTGCTAATCCTACTTTATATCGCCAACTTGTGGGCAGTCTCAACTATCTCACTATCACCAGACCAGATATCAGTCATGCTGTCCACATTGTCAGTCAGTTTCATGTCTGCACCACGATCTGTTCATTTTTCCACAGTTCTTCGTATAATACCGCTACATAAAAGGGACCATACACCAAGGCTGCATTTCTCGTCTGCCTCTACCCTTACACTAACGGGTACTCTACTGATTCTGATTGGCTGGTGATATTACTGATCGGCGATCCACCACCGGTTTCTGTATTTTTCCTTGGCGACTCTCTCATTTCATGAAAAGCAAGAAACAAACGGTTGTTGCTCCGTATCCAGTGCCGAAGCTGAATACCGCGCTCTCTCGCTCACACTACCGCTGATAATATTTGGCTACGATGGCTGCTTCAAGATATGGGCATTACCCTACCAGATCCCACGCCTTTATTTTGTGACAACAAAAGTGCCATTCAAATAGCTCACAATGACGTTTTCCATGAGAGAACTAAGCATATTGAAGTACTGCCACTTTGTTCGTCACCATTTCCAACAAGGGCATATCTTGCTACCGCACATCTCCTCCGAACTTCAGATAGCCGACCTGTTCACCAAAACTCATGTAGCTGCCAGATTTCGATTCCTTGTCTCCAAGCTCCGGATGCTCTTCAAGCCTCCATCAGCTTGAGGGGGGGTGTTAGAAATCAAACATTCCTCCTTTTCTTCTCCTTGTTTTCCTCCTTTTCTTTTCCTTATTTTCCTCCCATTTTCTCTCCTTGTTTTTCTCCATGCTTTTAGTATTGTCTCCTCTCTAGCTAAAATTTGTCCCCATGTGACAAGACTCATTAAAACAATATTAGGGCTGACGTTGTTGGCATTAATCCAGCTCAGCTCATCTCGTTCGTGATATTCAAAAAACATCACTTTCAAATTTGAGAGAGCTTTCCTTTCTTTCTTTTTTTTTTCTAAAAAAACTATAAAATATCTAATTTAGTTTTACCTTGAGACTTGCCTTTTACTAAAGCTCCAAAACAACGTAAGTTCAAATTATTTATTCATATATTCTTAAAATTATAGCCAAGTGTTTACAGTTTCAATGAGAGGTACACAGCGGACAAAAATTAACTGGAATATTGACTTGGTCTGGTAAAAATTATATAGGCAAACTTAATATGCAATAAATTTTACATTATACTAATTTGTATAACACCCGTATGGAAAAAAAGCCGTATGAGTGCGTTACTCATATAGCATTTTTGTATTTTTTTAGCTTATACATATGTTAAGCCTGTATAATTATTTTTATACCTTATCCATTTGGCATGTGAATAAACTTAAGAGTATATTGATCTTATACTTAGACGGTTGCCACGGATACTCTGAGCAATCTAATTCATTCAATTTTTGTATATACTTTTATATGTAGATAGCTATTATAAATATATATATATATACACATTATATATGTTATTGTACTAATTCATTTAGGTATTACCTACCTACAGCCGTTGGTTAAAAAAAAATTTAGATAAATCTGTAACTATTTTATTTATTTTTTTGTTTTCCAAGGAACACGGATATTATTTTCACGTATTCCGTTCTCTATCATGCTCAGTAATTTTTATTTTAATTTTAAATATACATAGGAGTGAAAAACTATGCCATCGTACCTTCATGGTGCGCTAATTAAGCAAATAAAAGCATGCACTTAAATAAGTTAGTCTTGCATTTTGTCTCAGTGTGTTTATTTGTGTTTCCTAAATTTGAATAGGCGAAATTAGACTCCGGTATCTAATTAAAGCATTTGTATTAGTGTAAAATCTTACATAACAAGTAAGTTTTACACAAAAATATTGTACAAACCTATTTACTTTTTAATAGCCAATATTAATATTCATGTGTAAAAATAAGTGGTTCAATAAAAAATAACTACCTAAAGAACAAGAAATTACACAAATGAGCATAGAGAATATAAGTAGTGTGATTGAATTAATGATGAGATAAAATGTGTAGGTGTAGAGAGAATCTTACTTAGTTATGTAAATTAGATGTGCAATATATATAACTATTATACACAAGAGTTTAGTTGGCATCGATTGTACACAAGCATTAGAGTAAAAAAAACTTATACAAATTATAAATTTTACACAATACTAAATTGGTATTTTTGTTCAGGTTAATTCTCCCACCTCATAATTAACGTGATTAATGAAATAACAATAGACACTAGGCCCCTAGTTGTTTGGTACCAAAAGGTCGACTTTACTTTCACACTCTTTAAAATTTACTTCACTTCAATTTCTTTCACAAAAATGTTAAAATACTATAACTTGAAATCCAAAAAATGGAATTAGATAAAAAAAAAAATATATTTAAAACCTACTCATTGAGATATATAAAATAAGATCTATTATGACTATTTTTTGAGTTTTTCATAAGTTTTGTTGAATTGGTTGAAAAAAACTGCAACAAAAATCAAGTTTAACTCTTCAACCTATTTTCATACATCCTAATCAAAAAATTCAAAAAAAAAACTCAACAAAAAACCTTCACCAAACAAGGCGAACGTTGTTTAATATATTTTTTCTTCAACTACGTCTTACTCTGTGTTTAGATGAAATTATTCTAAAGTTCAAAGAAATTATAAATAATTGAACTAAAATTATATCATTTAAAATGAATTTAAAAAATGATGTCTCATACCAACAAATTTCAAATTGAATCTCTTAAAAACCAAAAGTTAGCAACTTTCCAAGTACAAAATTTCAAGTTCTCCATTAATTTTATTGAATGACGGATTACTACTTTTCTACACTCCAAATATCAACTTTTGTTCAAATCTCAAATTATTTTTTCCACATCCAAGTTGTGGTTATTTAAAAGACAAGAAAGTGTGAAAGAAATAAATCTAGTTAGATATTACTTTAAGACGTAAAAAAAAATCTCTGGGTATATTTTAAACTTTAGGTTGAAACCTTAACTTCATTATAATTTTTTAGAACAAGATAATTTAAATACAAGCAACTAAACTTTACTCAACTCTCTTACGTGACAATAATTTGTTTTCCCAGCGAGCGCACTCTCTTTTTTTGTCACGTCTGTCTTCCTACTCTCTTTTTCTTGAGTAGCTAACCCAAATCAAGGAATGTAACGTCCTTCATCTTGAATTGAATTTTTTTTTCCTGGGAGTAGAAGGAAAAAATATTAAACAGCTAAATTATAATACAAGAAAGATAACAAAAAAGATGGAGCTTCTTTTATCCAATGCTCGTTTAACTCGAAAGAGATTTTGTCTTCAATCCCCGCTTTGAGTATGAAGCAGCCTTAAATCTCTGGACCAGCTGTTCCACCCTTCGAAGTGCCTACAATCAGCAAAGGGATTAATCTCCGCTGTCAAGCGGTAGATACCCTGAGAAACCAAAAAAAAAAAAATAGAGAGAGAAACAGCAGTAGAGCTGAGCACATTAAAAACCCGAGAAACCAAAAAAAAAGAAAATGGAAAGTGAAACAGCAGTAGAGCTGAGCACATTAAAACCCCATTAATTAATATGGATTAGTTACACGCGATATGCCGAAAAAATTATTTAAAAATAATAAGTATAATTATGGGTAGTGAATTTTATTGAAATATAATTAAAGGGTTAATTTAATAGTAGGCAATTTTTATTTTTATTTTAAGATCAAAAGTTCAACTTGTATAATAGAAAGATATTTATTTTTATTTGAAAAATTAAAAGAAAGAATTAAACTTTTTTAATTTAAAAAAAAAGGTTGGAATAATTAAATTAAATAAAACGAAAAATCGCCAAATAAAAACGAACAATCGAAGAGAGAGCGCTCAGGAAACGAGGGGTAATGATTTCCATGGAAAATGATTACTCCTATTACTTCTACTGCCACTTGATCGAGCCACAGTTGAGACAGCGATGTTGACAAGTTATTATCGCGTAGGTGAGCAAGCATATTGGAAAATGAGCGATCTCTCTTTCAATCTGTTTTTTCACATCATCAACTTATTAAATTAATGATTGACATTTAATTATAATAAATAAATAACAAATCTAGACCAACTATCATATTAATAAAATCAATAAATTTATTCGATAACCACAAATTTATTATCTTCTCTTACTTTTCTTTTTCATTAAATTTTTTAATAAACATTAAATACAAAAATTAAAAGTTATTAAAATTTATATATTTAAAATTTATTTATCAATACATATCAAATAAGATCTATTATAATTATAAAGTTACGTGTAAAAGAAAAAAAATTTAATATTGTAATATATTGTTTTCTCTCTTTAAACATATATATATATATATATAACTTACACTCCCTCCGTCCCAAATTACTAGTCTCTCTTTTCTTTTTTGGATATCCCAAAATAAATGTCCACTTTTCATAAAAAGTAAATGCATACTTATTTTGTCCTTTCGTACTTTCACTTTTAAAGTAAAAGTTTTGAATAAAGTAAATGGCAAAAAGAGAAAGTTCATGTAAATTAAGCCAAAAAGTTTAATGATGATGTTGGATCTTTAATAAATTGGGTTCCCCAAAAGGGACCAGCAATTTGGGACGGAGGGAGTACTATATATTGCCCATGTCGAACAACACAGCAATATAAAACATATTAATAGTTAAAAAATTGTGATATTGAAAAAAAAATACTCAATAAACAACATCCAACTTAATATATTAATTAAAAAATTTGTATACGTAACAAATCATACCATAATAGGTGGAGCCTTTTATTTTAAACCCTTATAAAAGCGTTATCATATATATATGGTAACCTATCTAACTATAAAATGGAAGAGGGAAATTGCTAAAGTTGAACTCAATACGTCGAAACATATATTCTACCAAATCAGATTTAGGTGAGTTTTCATTGAAAAACTTGAATCTATCTCGTTTATAATGTACTTAAATTCGAACCCGTTTCACCACCTCATTAATGTCGGGTTCAACCACTTTGTCATTCGTAATCATTCATCAATACATACAAAGGCGAATATTTCCAAAAAATTAATGTACATTATTATTATTACAATAACATTAGACATTTGTAAAATTTTAATTCTAAACAGATGATACTGTTGGTCGGATTTCAACCCTAGAGGGGGGTGAATAGGGTTTTTAAAAACTTTATGCGGAATTAAAAAACTTTTCGAAAATCGTTTAAGTAAAACAAATTTGCTAAACAAATATATCAAGGAATGCAAAAATCAAACAATCAAATTCCAAAGCAATCTCAAACAATAAGCAATTATATCAAATATAAATGCAAGTAAATAAAGAGATTGAGTTAGAAAGATTGAACCGATTTGAAGTCCAAGGCTTTTTGTCCACACGGTTTTGGTTTACCAAACCATAGTTCGCGCTCGGTTAGTTCCCCGAGAATTTCCACTAATTCCAATCTCCTTTCGAGTGAAGATCAAACCACTACAAGTGTTGTTGTCTCACTACACTCTTTACAAATATTGCTTGACCACAATATTCTCATAAGAATCTCTCTCTTGCTAACCTTGTGAGATTTACCTCTCACAATATCTAAACAAGAATTTACCTTCTTGTTTTTCCTATGAGATTTACCTCTCACAATTTGAATATAAAAGTTTGGTGATTCACACCAATTTACAATAACTCTCTCAAGTGTTTGTAGAATACAATTTAAGCTCACACTAGAGTTATCTTGAATGATCAATATGATATAGCTCAAATAAAAGATGATTGATCAAAAACAATTTCTTGAATCTTTGAATAATGAAGATAGATGAAGTATAGAGTATAAGAGTGATTCAAGGTGTGTAAAATAAGTCTTGGAAGTCATATTTATAGTCCCAAAAGTGATATAGCCGTTTGAGAGGTTTGGGGGAAGTTTTGTACCAAAAATAGTAAAAAAATCGAAATCCAACGGCTATATTTTGGTCATCAGTCGACTGAGCAAGGCTCCTTAGTCGACTGAGTGACCATCAGTCGACTGAGCAAAGCCATCAGTCGACTGATGACCTCTGCTGGTCAGTTTTGACAGATTGCTGCAGACAGCAAATTTTTCCGATTTGTTTTGATCATATCTCATTATCCAGCCGTTGGAATTTGATGAAATTTTGTATATAAGTACTATAATGTGTTATCTAACTTCTGTCAAAATTTCATAATGATCGGAGTCCGGGAAGGCCTCCTTCAAACCGTTAGATCAAAACTGCGCAAAAACGGAGCGAGTCTAGAAAGGGAAAAATAAACATTTTTGCAATTAAGTTCCAAAATCAATTTTGATGCTTGGGATAGGTCAAATATATTATCCTAAGACACCTATTTTCATGAGAGCTCAAAATATGCTCAAATCAATTTAATATGAAATTATTTGAAAACCGATTTTTGCAAGAATGGTGTTTTCAAAGAAATTTAGATTCAAACTGATTTTGATCAATCTAACGATGATGCAAGTTCATGTTTGAGCTATATTATCAATCAATTAAGAATCTTTACATTAATCCTATGCAACCACTCAATTACCGAATAGGTGAGTCTTCGAATGCTTCGATTTGTTTCTTCAAATTGATTCTTCCCTTGAAGCTTTTCCCTTGAAGCTTTAGTATATGATTCTTGATCTTTGTTCTCCATGGATTTGCATTACTATATTGTGAGTGATGAGATTGATCTTCTTGTCTTGTCCAACTCTTGTAGAAGAATGATCTTGATTCGGATAGATCGATTTTAGTCGAATGCTTCGTTGATTTGATCGGATATTGATTGAATGATCCTTGTCAAACTTCCTTTGAGCAATCATGCTATTCTTGATTTTCCAAATAAGAAATCTATAATCTTATATCAAGAACATGTTAAATTACACATGATTGATTTATTGTTATTATCAAAATAAGATTAAGACCTTCAAGGTCAACAGATACTATTGGTAATAACATCAGCTTACAAAAGAAATGTGCTTTTTAAAAATATAGATATATATATGTATAAAAAAATATTTAAGTTTGCAAAAGATTAAATATATATATATATATATTATTTTTAAACTAAAGTAAGAATGATGTTGCAACTGTATTTGAAATATTTAAATTGTGTAAAATGATATAAATATAAATTATATGAAGAAATATGTTTAAAGAGAGAAAAAAAGGGGTTACAATAGCTTTTCTTGAAATTTGTTCTTTACACATAATTTTATAATTATAATGAATTTTATTTTATAAGTATCCATCAGTAAATTTCAAATCTGCAAATTTTAATAATTTAAAATTTTTGTACTCAAAGTTAATGTATTTTAAGTTTTTGAAAAGAAGTTAATTAAAGATAAAAGTGGAAGAGAAGATAATAAATTGGTGCCTTGGTGGTAAAAGAGAGAATAAATTTGTTGACTTTATTGATTTGTTGGTTTAAAAACACATTTAATGGCATAAAATTTGTCTTGTTTATTGTAATTAGATGTGAGTCATTGATTTGACAAGTTGGTGATGTGGTGTTTCTTTCCCTTGTAATATAGATTTATATCATTTTACATAATTTAGATGTTTCAAATATAGTTGCAACATCATTCATGCTTTATTTTAAAAATAATATATATATATATATTTAATCTTTTACAAACTTAAATAATTTTTTATACATACATACATATATAAATATATATTTTTTAAAAAGGCAAATTACTTTTGTAAGCCAGTGTTACTATCAATAATATCATTTGTTTACAATTAAAATTTTAGAAATATATAATATTATTGTAATAATAATAAAGTAGATTAATTTTTTTTTTTCAAATATTTGTCTTTGTATATATTAGTGAATGATTATGGATGAGAAAGTGGTCCAACCAGACCTTAATGAGGTAGGCCAAAAAGGGTTAGAATTTAAACATATCATAAACAAGATAGATTCGAGTTTTTCAACAGAAATTCACTTCAATATGGTTGGCTTGAATATATCTTTTGATGTATTGAGTTCAGCTCTAGCAATCCCCACCTCCCCCGCTTTACAGTTAGATTGGTTGCCATCTTTATTTATGATAACTTATTTATAAGAGTTCAGAAAAAGCTCCACCTATTATGGTATGATTTGTTGCGTATATATTTTTTTTAATTAATATATTAGGTTAGACGTTATTTAGATATTGAGTATTTTTTTTTTCAATATAACTATTTTCTAACTATTAATATGTCTTATATCGCTGAGTTGTTTGGCACGAACAATACGCAGTAATATCATATTAGAAGAGTTGTGAAGCTTTCACACCTCTCTCACTCTTTTATCTGAAAAAGGCTTTTCTTTTTTTTTTCTTTTTAATAATATTACCAATTCAAAAAAAAGAAAGAAAAAAGAAAAAGGTTGGCACTCTAAAATTATTTGAAACAGCAAAAAAGAATCATGTACTTAAAGTGTCACTAAAAATAATAATACTATTACCCTTTTGTAGCTCTGAATGTAATAGCCTTCTCTCACTCTATAATAGTTTCTCTCTAGACCATTTTAGGTTTACCTCGCTTAAAAAATGAATATGATGGATAGAACTCTAAATAAATTTGTTAACACGTCAATTCTTATAGGCCTTGTTTAATTCAGGTATTAGATTCAGTGGGATTAATAATACCAGTATTAATAGTACTGGACTATTAATCCTAGTATTAATTTAATACTAATACCCTGTTTGATTCGTGAGTATTAATACTGGGATATCGCTTGCTGATGTTAATACCATGTTTGATTTTGTAACTTGTATACGGGATTATATTTTAGATTAACAAAAAAAAACTTAATTTTTTTTTTTTAAAAAAAGAAATTTTGAAAAAAAAAAATTAGAAAAATAAATAAATTTTTAAAAAATTAAATTTTTTTTAAAAACTAATAATAATAATAATGTAGTAGTGGCATTTTTGAAAATATTATAGTAATAATAGCATTTTTGAAAATATATGGTTCCTTTTTTCTTAATCACGGATAAACAATACCACCTCCCTCTTGGTATTAAATTATACCACAAAGAGTGGTATTAAGTTAGTACCGGTATTAGTAATCCCAGCACATTTGTTCGAATCAAACAAGGTATTATAAAAAAAGTGATATTAATAATTCCATCCCACTTTTTAATACCCGAATCAAACGAGGCCATAATTTATATTATAAAACATAAAATTCAACAATTATTTTACTTTTTAAAGTCCCATAATTTAAAAATCCATGTGGCATCTAATTAATATATAATTCATCTTAACTCTTAAAATGTAGTTTTTCTCACATTAAAATATTAAACAAATACCCTTTTTTTACTCGGATATAAGACATTCGTCTAAGTCTCTATATTTTACACATTTTCTCTTCTATGACAATTAACTACTTGTACAGTGTGAATATGATTTTTACTATAATAAGTAATGTGCGCAAGACTTAAGACAATTATAATTTTAAAATAATACCTAAATTTATGATAATTTAATTTATGTTCAAATCATAATATAAACCATATCTTATATTTATATATAAAAAGAAGAGGCAATTAGGTATAAGGGCTCATTCTAATAATAATGTAATTATAAATGACACTTAAAAATAAGCAATGTAAATTAAGGACACTATACAAAAAAGACACTAATACCCCTTCTTTATAATGTCTCACGCTCATTATGACACTAACAACAACCAGAAGGTGCTAAATGCATTTAGCACCACCTGGACACCAACCAGAAGGTGCTAAATGCATTTAGCACCTTCTGAACAATAACCAAAAAATGCTAAATGCACAACCAGAAGGTGCTAAATTAGCACCTTCTGAATAATAACCAAAAAATGTTAAATGCACAACCAGAAGGTGTTAAATGTATTTAGCACCTTCTGGACAGCAACCAGAAGGTGCTAAATGCATTTAGCACCTTCTGAACAATAACCAAAAAATGCTAAATGCACAACCAGAAGGTGCTAAATGCATTTAGCACCACCTGGACAACAATCAGAAGGTGCTAAATGTATTTAGCACCACCTGGACACCAACCAGAATGTGCTAAATACATTTAGCACCTTCTGAATAATAACAAAAAAATGTTAAATGCACAATCAGAAGGTGCTAAATGCATTTAGCACCACTTGGACAACAACCAGAAGGTGCTAAATGCATTTAGCACCTTCTGAATAATAACCAGAAAATGTTAAATGCATAACCAGAAGCAGAAGGTGCTAAATGCATTTAGCACCTTCTGAATAATAACCAGAAAATGTTAAATACACAACCAGAAGGTGCTAAATGCATTTAGCACTAATGAATTTCATGCAATCTTTCGATAAGTATGAGTCATTTTCTGCCAAATACATACATACATATATATATATATATATATATATATATATATGTATATCTCCATAAAAGAGTGAAATAAACTATCAGTGCAAGCATTGCACAAGGAATTGTAAGATGAATTATTGTTAGGTAATCATAGACATATTATATATATAATATAAATATAATAATGTAATTGGGAAGAAGAATGACTGACAATGGTGAGCAAATTTCACAGTGATTCAGATGATGAATAAATCAAAATCGTCCTTGTAAAAATCAATATAATCCCTAAAAGTGATTCAGTCCCCCAAACATGGCCTTCTCCTCCACAAACCCAACAACTCTCATACCATCTCCTTCTTCTCCTTCTTCTTCTTCAATTATTCCAAAACCCTACTCCCTCTCCTCATTAACCTCTTCTTCTTCCCGGTTCAAATTGCAAAGATATATGTCTTGCCCTTCCTTCACCACCAAAACCCTTTCTATATCTTGTGTTCTCACTGGTAATTCGGCTCAGTCAACAATGGGCCAAGAAGCTGAACCGCTTCTCCTCCGCCCCGACTCTTTCGACCGCTTCGGCAAGTTCGGTGGCAAGTACGTTCCTGAAACCCTTATGCATGCTCTCACTCAGCTCGAAGCCGCTTTTCATTTACTCGCCGGGGACCATGAATTTCAGGTTTTCGACCTTCGTTCGGGTTTAGAGAGAGAACGAAAAAGGGAAAAAACTGGTTGACCCACAGAAATGTTGCTGCGCGATGAAAACGGCGTGGACACATCAACTTTTTAGTTGGGGGTATTTTTGTCCATCAACATTTATCATTTTCCTTAAAATAAATTAATATTATGAAAAGTGTCCTTATTGTAAAACCAAATTATGAAATTAGTACTACTTCCTTTTATTAAACATGAGTCCGTCCTTAGAGTTATAAAACATTACGGATCGAGGCCTTATAACCCATTATCTCTAAAAAGAAATACTCCCTTTCAAGAGGGCGTTACCTTCTTCTTCCTCCCAGTTAAAATCCTGCCCAAATATCCGCAGTAGCCATAAAAAGCTGAGTTGTAATATTTATTATCACATTTAGGGCTAATACAATATAAAGTAATTAATGTATTGTCAGGTTTGTAGCCAAGCTATCCGGAGGGACTTTTTTATAAGGACAATTTAGACTTCAGTATTTTTATAATAAATGAGATTAGACTTAGGTATTTTTCTATTTTAAAATTAGACTTTAGTATAATTTTGCCCATCTTAATTAAAATTTAAACAAAACTTAATTATGTGCCATTTAATTTAACTTAATCATAGTTGAAAAATATCAAATCCTTTAAAAAAAAAAGAAAAAAACAAAGAGAGAAAAGAATGCCATCCCCCATGTAATCTCCATGTTTCTTCTTCCATGTTCAAATCGTGGGTTTCATCTAAATAATATGGATCTTGTTTGATAGATTTTAGTGAATACTTTTTAACAATATAAATTTTATAAAAATATAATTATAAAATTAAAATTAAAATATTTTAAAGTTTTTAAAAAGTACAATATGAAAGCAAAAATAATGACGTGGCGCCTACACATTGTGTAGGAGACCCTCTAGATGTAGATGACAACCCTCACAATGTTATTCTTTCTTTTTGCCACATCACCTTTGTGATCACCATGTTTACATTAGAGATGGGTTTTTTAGTTCAATGCCTATATATCTTATGTGGCACTCTAGTTTTACTTTAATTAATGATTACATCAGAGATGCTCTAATTACAATACATAACGAGATACCTAAAAATATGGGATATGTCTGCATCTCAAAACATCAGTTATATTGTACAAAACATCCCCTAAAATTAAGGGAAACAAACTCGTTGCTTTAGAGGGTATAATGGACATTATAAATATATTAAATTCAATAGATTTGTTTTATTAGAAAGAAAGGGGATTTTAGAGAAAAATCCATTATATTTTAAAAAGAATGAACCTTAAACAATGCGTCTAAAATGCTTGTCCTTCAAATAATAATGTCAATGGATATTGGACCCTGGACTCATTTTGTAATTATATTTTCTTTTCAAAAAAAAAAAAAGAAAAGAAAAGAAGAAGTGAAAGGCAAGGGAGTGTATTCAATTTAGATTATATAGGATTTTTTGTAGACTTTGAAAGTCCATGGGTACTCAATTGGGACTTTAAAAATTCTTTTAAAATTTTATGGTATTCAATTAAGATTTAAATTTTTTTTTAAAATCTTGTGGCATTCAATTAGGATTAAAAATAATCATTTAAAATCTTATGGTATTCAAAACCAAATAAATTTTGAAAGATTTTGTAAGTGGGTATATTTTGATGAATTTAAGAGTGTTTTTATGAATAATAAATCTACCAACAAATCATCTCTTCAAGCAAAAGATTTTACATGGATTTTTTTTTATATCTTTCTTCCAACTCTAGATATTAGTTCTTCTTATTTCTATAATCTATTAAACATGCAATACTCTGTGATGTAATTAGTTTAAATTATATACATATTAATCTCGATTAAGTGAAATTTTTGAAGAATTTAAGAATCTTGATTCATGGACTAAATTGTAAAACTTTATAGGTTTAGTACGTACTAAAATCTAAAGTTGTAAAAGTTCAGGGTTAAAATAATAAAATTATGAAACTTTAGGGTGAATTATTGTAATTAAACCAAGAGTTAGATTTTTTTTTTAAAACAACCGACTTGCTCCACTTCTTTTAATCTTTATTCTTCTTCCATTGTTGTTTTGTGGCCAAGAGACAAAGAAAAAAAATAATGGCTACGAAAGCTTATTTTTATAAATTGGTCATTTAAACTCCATCGAATCGAGTTGAGTCTTAAGAGAAAATTGTTCTATACGTTGAGGGCTACGCGATGGTATAAGAATTTTAGAATTATGCTAATCAGGGTTCGGGTTATCATCTCAAATTAAATTCTTTGTGACAAAATGTTTTAAGAAATGGGTTTAATTATTTTTAAAACCCAATAATACTGTTTTATTCTATGTAAATTATCATATTTTAGTTGTCTTTATTTTAAGAATGATTACATGATGAGAATGATAATGTTTTATGATTTATAAAGTCATGAGCATGTACTTTAAAGCAATATATGACATTATGCCTGATATATATGTGTTGTTTGACATACATGAGATAGTCCTTCAATGTATAGACGTTATATATTGATGAAATTGATATATTGATGAATTATATACATTAAGGGACATATAGAGATTTATTGTAGTTATATGGTATAAGTTATTTCAAATATTTATTTATTAGTATGTTATGCATACTATGCATCGTTATTGTGTCAACCGGATTCTTGGAGATCTTTTAGTAAGTTCGAACTATTCTTATGGCCTATCATGTGGGCATATGTTTCGTATTTATAATGCCGATTGCTTCTTATGATTGATGTCTCATTCTAGGATATGATATGATCCCGTGATAGATCCGATTATAATTTTTATTATGAGCATTTGATGATGAAAGGAATATGTATTGATTGGTGCTTGTCGGTATAAAAATAAGTAGGACTCGGTGCTATTTGGTTGAAAATTCCTAAACTATCGGGGCCCAAAATTATAGATCTTGGCAAAGCACTTGTGAATCTATTGATATGATATGGATGGACATGTGGCCCAATTCTGTTGCTATATATTATGATATTTTCTGAGACGGTCAGGCCATATTATGATGATCTTGATATTCATTCTCTTAAGGACGGTCAGACCCATTATTATTATTATTATTATTATTATTATTATTATTATTATTATTATTAGGTTAGAAAATACCTTAAAAGGGGGTGAATAGGGTTTTTGAGCTTAATCAAATTTTTTAAAAAATCATTTTAAAAATATTTGAAGTCTAAATCAACCAATCCTAAGCACAAAGAGAATATATCAATTAATAAGAAATCTAGAGATAGAAAGATTAAATCGATCAAAGTTGAAAACTTTTTGTCCACACGGTTCGGCTTGTTAGCCCCTACTTCCGCGCTCGGATAGTTCTCCGAGAATTTTCACTAATACCGATCTTCTTATGGGTAAAGATCAAACCTTTACAAGTGAATACACTCTATAAATGTTGATATATCTTAACACTCACACAAGAATAACCTATTGGTATTTTAAGAAATCAACCTCTTTTAATGTTTGAAGAATAATATTTTTTGTGACAAACACCAATGCACAATAGCTCTCAAGTGTTTGAAGATTACAATTTAAGCTCACATTAGGAGATATCAAATTTGATTAACAATTTATAGTTCAAAATAATGATGATTAATCAAAGCAATGTTCTTAAATATTTGAGTATTGAATATAGATGAAGAGAATAGTGTTTGAATGATTCAAGAATGTTTGAATATATCTTAGATAGTATATATATAATTTAGGATAACATATGGCCGTTTGGAGGGAGTTGGTGGAGGTTTGGTACCAAAGACGATAAAAAATCATAAATTCAATGGCTAGTTTTTAGGCCATCAGTCGATTGAGTAAGGCTCATCAGTCGACTGAGTGGCCATCAGTCAACTGAGCATTGCTCATTAGTCAACTGATGAGCTCGCTCTGTCTGGCAGGCCAAAAATGTAATTTTTTCACTTATGTAATTTGGCTCTAAAATCAATTTTGATGCTTGGAGAAGGTCAAATATAGGTTCCTAAGACACCTATTTTTGGTAGAGTTCTAAATAAGATCATTTTGAAATTATTATGAATTTAATACAAAATTGGTTTTTGCTAAAAATAATATTTTGAAAGGATTTTGAAGAAAACTTTGATTTGATCAATATAATTGTGTAAGAACAAAGTGTATGAGCAATAAAGAGAATCAAACAAGAATCTTTACATATAAAACATAAACACTCACTCAAATATAAAATTATGAATCTTCCAGGGCTTAGTTTGTTTCTTCGTTTATTTTCTTCCTTGGGTCATTGATTTTTATAGATGTGCCATTGTAATAGTGCATTGATCAAGTAGGTCTGTGAGGTGTGAGCCATCAATAATAGAAACCTTTGTAGGTGAATAATCTTGGTTCCGGCTTGTCGGTTTTGTCCAGGTGTGATCAATTAGATGTGGCTATTACTCAAAACATCAACTTAGTTAAATTACACATGATTAACGTTATTGTTATTATCAAAACAAGATTAGTGGCCTTTATGTCAACATCATTATTATTATTATTCGATTTGGCTTTGGTATTTCACGGGGGTAGTTAGACCCATTGTTATTATTATTATTATTATGAGTCAGTTCGGCATTGGTATCTCTTGATGACGTGGTATGATAATTAACATAAAGAAAGTAACATGTAAATGCATAAGCATGTATTGTTTTATATCATGATGGTTTTGAATTGAGTCATTGGTTAAAGTATAATTTGTTAATAAACTGTAAATTATGTTTTAAACATATTGTCCTCTATTATTTTTCCTACTAAGCTGTGAGCTCACCCCGTTTTATATTAAAAATTTAGGTACCCCGGAGTCGGATGAGACTAAGGAAATGACTAGGTCGGAAATGAAATAGAGGACTCTGATACTGACTCATTTTTATTATATTTAAGTGTATATGGCAAGCCACGGCTAGCCTAAGTTATTATGTATGTTGTAATGCACATTGACTCAGTTTTATCTGTCTTTTCTATACATGTATCTGTATGCCACACTCCTATTTTACATTATTGCCTATAACATGAGCATCATGTTTATTTATTATATATTATATGATTTACATGGATTTATTATTCTTTTATTTATATTAGACCCATTTTAACTAGTGTAAGGTGGATTAGTAACGCTTTAGACCTTAATTATGGATTTATCCTACTAATTAAGGTGAGAGAGTTACAAAACACTTCAATTCCATTGTCTCTATCTAAAACCTCCTATTTTTCCAAACCATATATATTATTTTTTCTATATCTCTATAATTTATTTAAATCTCTCTAATTCATTCACTCTATTTAAAACCTTTTATTTGATTTAGAAACTGCTACTTTCAAAGTTTTAATTATTCAATTAATCATATTCTTCCGAAACTATATAAATGTCGTCTCCTCAATTTTTTTCTCCCATTTTATGAATCTTTTTAGATAGAAGATGAAAATCGAATAAAAATGGCAAAAAGACCCAACCATTGGGTTTTTATACTCGATTCAAATTGTTTACTACAAATTTATAATTTGCTTATTACTTTGAAGTTGTAATTAAAATTCTATTATTATTTATCCTTTGATTTTTTATTATAACTAGTTTTTGTGCATATGCAATGTTTGACAAATGTTATTAAGTCCATTAATAAATACGTATATACTAAGAATTGAATAATTAGTATGAAATAAAAATAATAACATATAAACAAAACATAGTGTAAAGTGTAAAATTCAATTAATAATTATAAGAAAATCATAAAATTGTCACCTTAATTTTTTTTAGTAAATAGGTGGCCATAAAATAATGAGAATACAAATCTAGAGGACAACAATGAGAATGAAGAGGGTTATGATAATCATAACAATGTTTGAATGCAGTAGTATAAATTTTTATAATGTATTTCGTTAATTGTTTTCACATTTTTCATAATGTTACTTTAAACTTATAATTAATTTATTTTATTATTTGTCTTTTGATTTTTTATTTTTCGATGGACTTATTAAAATCTACAGAAATCCATGAACTTATTAAAATCTACATAAATCCAAACGACTCCATACATTACTTGTCAGATTCTATAATAATTTAAAACAATCCATGGACTTAACATAATACATGGATTTTAAAAAATCAGTTAAAATCTGAATTGAATACACCCCCCAAGTTTGTCTCATTTATTATAAATATATTACTGTATAGAAAGTGTTGGTGCTAAAAACTAGAAGGGTATTTTAAACCACACGGTCAAATGATCATATCAAATGATTAGAATAATAAATACAACAAGCCAACATAGTTAAAGATGTATTGAGGAAGTTGACCTCGTATGAAAATATGGGCTAATCGTCCACTGTGGAATAGAGCTAGGAGCTCGATTTTGCCTTATTATTGATGGCTATTTACAAACTCACTGTGATCTCTCTAGCTAGTCTATCCTCACAATATTACGATGAGAGTATACTTTGAACTACACAAATTCTAGTTTCTATTTATTAAGAGCTTTATCGTATACTCGGTATCTCTCTCTCCTCATGCTGTTGGTCGCCTTTTTTACTGTTTTGCCAGTGTTATTGTTGGTTATTCAAAAGTTATTATGTTAGTTGAGAGAAGTAAATGATTATTTTTTATATATGATTGAAAGTAAATGCGTGTGAGAACTCCCAGAGCAAGTCTGAACCTATGTCTTGATCATCACCAACTCTGACCTTGTTTCTCCATAAATTTTAGTGCATTAAATGTAGTTGGTGCGCATTTAATGAAGGTGAGGGAGGTTCTGCATGTACTGCAGAGCAGGTGGCAGTCGCTCATGCTGTTCGTCAACTACTCTGTCAGAGTGGTTGGGTGATGGAGTTCCAGAGCTCGTCAAAAGAGCTCTGGAACCTAAGCTCCGTACTTTGCTATTTGTAATTAACTCTTGAGCAAGTGTCCAACTTATGAGGGGCTCCACTTTACCTGTAGTAATCAAACAGGGCTCCTCCGAGCTTTTCCCATTGGGATAGGCTTGATTACTAATGTGGACGGCCACGCGTCAGCTCGTGGTTAGCATGGTGGATTAAACCACAAATTTGCACCATCAAAAAGTAAAGAGGAGTTCCTACTTTTAAGGGGCGTTATGATACTAAATTAATAAACTTTTAATGTTAACCCTGTAATTAATATCTTTTATTAAAAATATATGGAGGTGCAACTTGAACTTATGATTTTTTGATTAATAAAGAGGATCTATCCACTAAACCAACATTATTCTTTGCTTTAAAGTTTTATTTCAAACTTTATTAGGTATTAGTAATGAATATAGGCATGCACGCACATTGTGGGTGCTATAGTATCTAATAAATAAGAAACTCTTTATATATCGGTGAGACTCAAAATTTAAGATATGTCGAATTTGAGTGGGTGCTTTTCAAGTAACCCATTGGCTCAAATTATAGTTAAATATATAAATTTAAAGACTACTCAAATTCTACCCTGAATGCACCATAATAATAATCAATAGAAAACCGATCGAATTTGATATAATGGCTTGGAGTTTTCATCGGTCGTTACCTATGATGATAGCAATAAAACCAGCCAGTGTCATAAAATCAGTAGTACGGGTAAGTTTTTATTGGATGTTACCTATGATACTGATCCAATGTCTCACATACATACCTTTCCCTCACAAATTGCAACTACGAGGAGGGTAACGGATCAGTGCGCTTCGTGCGTCTTTACGTTTTCCAAATAATTTCCTCTCTTCTTTTTTTCTCTGCAATCTTTGGTGGTCCTATTACTGAAAGACGTGCAAGGGGGGGTGAGCACTGAGCAGCATTTCTAGATCTATTATGCACTGGGCCATCATCAACGCTTCAGGAGTCTCCTACTACCTAATGATAGCCCGCTACATACCCTCCTCCTCCTCCTCCTCCTCCTTGAAGGAAAAATTAATATTTGATTATAATTATAGTTATTCCGTCAATGAGTTGAAAGTGATTATTTGTTCATCTTTGTTTATTTTGATGTTGTCTCGGTATTTCTACCCCACATTGAACTCAAGTATACCAGATGCTTTAACAAGCAACGGAGTCTACATGTCCTTGGTTCTTCAAACACAAAAAGACAGCTATGGATATAGAATATATTTGTGTGTTTCAACTTACTCTTTGATCATGTCTTTGTCCAAGTATTACGTACCTTACAAATCCGACGTGCTACCTGCTTTTGTCATTGGTGTTGCTGTTTTGGGTGCTGCCGCTCAATCCTCGCCTGTCTATGAATGGGCAATCGTACTTATCATTTTATTTGGAATTATTATTTTGAGTTCCCGCTAGTATATTTTTGTAATATTGGAATCTATAGATATTTATTTGGTATTGGGATTTGCATAATTATTCATGTAATCTAGAGAGAACTTGTTTCCATTGAAGTTGAGGCAATTTTTATATGATAATTTATTTTGCTTATAAGAAACAGTCTGCTGCCTTATTAGATGAATTGTATATTTGACTATGTGTTTGTGTAGAAAATTTGCATTTTCCCAATGTTGAACATAAACATATGTACAGAACAAAAAATCGAAAAATACAACTAATATATTTTTTTCTTTTTTCAACTTTGTTGTTTGATGGATTTGTTTCTTCTCTATGGACTATGCCTTCCACCTTCTTGACTCCAATAGTCACCCAAAAATGTCTTGGCAGCATCCAAGCTTGGAAAATAAGTAGGTTCCAAGAAGATCTGAGCCAACGAATCGCTCGAATCAACGCTCACAAATGCTCTACTACCTTTTGCCTCCAAACTCCCCATTACAATCACAATCAATTGTTTATACGAATAATAAAACCTCTTCAATGCCGATTCGATCCCTTGGAATGCCTGAATCAGGTGAATCCTCTCAAATCCTTCCTTTTCTCTGTACAACTTCATCGCACCTTCTTGAATCCTTGGCCCTCCCATCGGATCCACCTCTACGTCTAATATTTGCGGCACTTTGTGCTTCAGATCCTTGGAGAGCTTTGTTATCTCGACGAGTCCTCTCGATCTGAAACAGAACGCTTCAGATTCGGTTGATGCTTTGATCGACAGCTGGTTTTTTAACCTGAGAAAATCGTCCGGATCCATCACCAAATGGAGGTCTTCAATTTCATTTAGCAACTTCCATATTTTTTCCAGTAACCAGCAATCGCTCGAAGCTCTATCGAATTCCTTACCGTCGATTCTCACTCCAATTCGTTTGAGAATCTGCTGAGATACGTAGATCCATGCCTCTAGTATCTGGTGAGTTGTGTATAGAGTCCGATTCTCCAAGTTCGATAAATTCATTTGTTCTGAAGGACTTTTCTTCAGAGAATGAAGCTTCAATGGCTTGCAGACGAGATCATAATCGAGGCTTGGCTTGCCGCTGAGATTCGGCTCCCCTAACCCTAGCGTGTACTTGCACCTCCGCATCTCGCACTCGATCGAGTACATGATCTTCTCCGCAACCTCCTCCGATTTCTGCCACGTGGCAAGCCGAGGCAACAGGCTGGCCTCGCTGGTCCGGCTCACCACCGTAGTATCCCCTCCGAGCTTCCACACCTCCGTTGAGCTCACATCCCTAGCCAAAATGCATTCCGATGATCTCTGATCGACGATTGGCGCGGTGGCACGCGTCTCTTCGCTCTCATCTTCGTCCTCACAGAGTAGAGCTATGAGTTGAATCTGAGTTGTGGTTAGTGACTCGAGCCTCCGCTTCCACTCCCTCCGGTTCGCGTACGGTCTGGAATCTGATAACACGGTGGAGATGAACCGGAACGTGATCTCTAAAGCTTGTAACGCAGGTTTGAGAATGGATTCGTTTTTCCAATTCGGAAATTCTTTTGTACTCCATAATTTGGTTAGCTCCGGTAGACGGAGGTAGTGCTCGTAGGCAGAACAAGCGGAATCAGATGCCGGCGATAATTCGTTGATGCGAATCGGAGATGGTACTGATATGTTGAGTTTATTTGAGAGTTTCGGCGACTTATTATTCGATATTTCTGAAGAGACCATTTTTGCTTTCCAATCTGTATCAACCATTTTTTGTGTTGAATTTTGATATATAAGATAGGTAGGAGGTTGGATGAACTAGAAACGAATGTTGATTTTCAATCGTGTTTTTCTTTTTCTTTTTCTTTATTTCCTTCCCTTCAAATTTATTGCTAATTGAAAGAAGATAGAGAGGGGTTGTACTTATAGGTCGGGTGTTTGGGACCTGAATTGAAGAAACGCGTAGAAAAGTAGAGTAAGGAGGGAGGAATGTCGTAGTTGGCGGTGGGTATTTCTATTGGTTCTAAATTTAAATTAAAATAAAATTGAGGATATAATAAATAAATTAAATAACACAAATGAAGTAATCAACCTTATCCTTGTTCGGACGTACCTAATCCGATGAAGGAAATTGCAGGTATCCGTAACGACGTGGGAAGTGTTATTTCCTTATTTTACGAAACATCCCATATTGACATTTTGGAAGTTCTTCTCTTTGGCACGTTAACATATTTGGATTGTTGAGATATGTTCCACGCTAGTTCCCAAATGCTTGTGTCGCACTAGATTAACTGAATGATGCTACATAAAAAGTAAGATTAAACAAAATTCACAATAAATGGCGGGCATATTTGCCTAGAGAAATGTTTGGGAGTTTGAAAAAATATTTCAAATTTTATATTTTAAACAAATTGAAAAGATAATTTTATTTCCACCCCAATTATATTTAGTTTCACTCTCACTTTTCATTTGATCTTTTGGCACCGAACAAAGAGATGTTATTCAGTTACAATTTTTAAGGACTGAGTATAAACTTATTATTCGATACTTAAGAGCTGACTAAAACGTATTTAGATTTACATTCGACCCATAAGAGCTGAATAATAAAACATTTACTTAATATTCAAGAACCGAATTAAGGGTAAAAGTAAAACTAAGTATTATTGAGGCTAAAAATAAAATTACCGAATTTAAATTACATATTAGTTTTATAGTTTGAAACAGAGGAAGTAATAAATAATAATAATTGAAAGTTAAAGTTATTTTGCAATATATGTAACATTTCTCATAAGTTTTCAATGATTTTGAAAAATATTGGAGTTAGGGATGGCAATTTGAAAAATAAACGCATGTTAGTATGAGTAGAAACGATTTTTTTCTATCATTTAAATATGATTAACGCATCTAAACTTGATTATAATGTTAATTTTAATTTCATTTCAACTTTGTTTAAAATTTTAAAAACAAAATAAAATTCAATTTCATATTGAAAACTCTTGTCGCTAAAACAAAATAAACACGATCTGCCAATTTAATTTCATGACATATTTTTTTATTTTTTTTTTATCATTTCTAAAATTGATACTCCTGTCAGCTTCGCCCATCCCGAATCCCGACAGTTCTTTATTGCCGAGAAAGAATTCCAACTGTAATTCGTAGAGTAAATCCGACTAGGCAAATGGTGCTGTCCAACTAAGCAATCACTTTTTTTCCCGCCAGCTAATCAATCACGCGCGTTCACGAAATTGTCGGTCCTGACACGTGGCGTTGAATATCACGCGACCCCACTCACCGGAAAGCTAATACTCCATCTCTGATATTTAGGTGGAGGTATGGGATTGGGTGGGCGGTGCCTGATAGGAAGCTTCAATTGTGCCACGTTGTGGGTTCTGTTCAACCAACAACGGTTATATGTCTGCCTTTCACGTTTATTTGGAACTTATCTCAAATCAGACTTGGCTTCTCCTCTTAAATTTTGTTTAAGAGAATCTAATTTAAGATTTAAATAAATAAATTATTTTATAAAATTTTATAGACATGATCTCTATAATAAATAAATCAAGTTCACAAATTTTATCAAAAAAATTCAAACAAGAAGTAAATGTAAAAATTTGATACATTTGTTCATTTTTGACTATTTAAATTTTAGATAATCTCGTCCATTTCTAAATTGAATATACTAATGAAATTTTGTTGAAATGATCTACTTATTATAAAGATAACTTTTATCAAGTTCCATGAAAAAATTAATCCGTTTAGTTATCGAACTAGACTCCCTTTGATAGAATTGTGCCAAAATGTAATAATGGAGAGGAGCAAAGTCCTCTCAAATCTCAACTACAAAAATATTGGCTCTTTTTTAAAATAATACATAAATTATAATAAGGGGGGATGATAACTGTTTTGAACCGCAGAATTTCTTTGGATTGCCTATATCTGCAAAAATAAATAAATTCAAAGGCCTTTTCATTTTGTATATCTTCATAATATGGTCGACTCAACAACTATAGGTATACAAGCCCACCATTTAGACCGGCTTAGAAACTCATCTCCACTTGAAGAGAATTGTACTAGCCAACCATATTGATCGTTCATATTGGTCGACCATTGATGACACCAGGAAGATTATCCAACAATGTGCATGGCTAAGCACAACACTACAAGAATGACACCGACCACCCATTTTGGTTGCCCTAACAAATAGAGATTAGCTGAGCTGGAGGATGATACATTAAGGGAAAATAACCATTTTTTGCATGTGTAAACATAAACATTGCTTGATCAACAATATGTATAAAAATTAGGACAATTGTGATCTTGGAATAGTGCCCATGTTTTCTATTTATAGTAATTTACCTTGTGTAAAAACCCTCATGTAAACACTATCATATACTTATAAAAAGGAAATTATTATTTCCATAAAAAATGATCTCATCTTTTTCCTCCAAACCAAAAGCTCTTTCAAAATCTCCTCAGAAAGCTTATTCAAGCTACCTTGTAACTATTTTATCTTTTGCTTTGAGCAAATAAAAGTCACACACACAAGGAGAACGTACTATCGGATTGGTAGCCAAACCAACCGGAGGAACCTACCTTCATAACAATTATGGTCATTTGGTGGTTCAACCGTGGATATTTTCTATTTTAGTCACTCACTTGATGGTGGAACTTCTACTTTGGGTTAAGCTAACTTTCTATTTCAGGTTTATCAATTTTTTGACGCCCACAAAAAATTAGTATGCTTGATTTAAGCTCATGAATTTTATTATTATGCTAGATTTATAAAGAAAATTTAAACATTATATCCATATGTATACTGTGGTGTGGGTATATCTCTCTCTCTCTTTTAAGTTGGTCTTACTTGTCAGCAAAAAGTTTGACAATATAATTAACAAAACATATAAGTACTCTTAAAATAAATATTTGGTCCAAGAGAATGTGAAACTAGCATACTATTAAAAAACTATAAAATTGAGTAAGTAAACTAGCTTAATCGGAGGAATATTAACTATTCTATCACACAAGGAAGGAAGGAAAGTTGATGTTACACTTGCATTTTGTGAAACTTGCAATTAACGGTAGGATTATTTACAACTCATCTAAAGAAGTTATTAAATTCCGACGGGTATATGGGTGGGGTGCAAGTAACAGCAATGTTAAATTGTTAATAGTTGTCAATAAAATAATTTTAACGGTTGTTTCTCAAGATAGATGTGAAATTATTTAAATCCAAATTAAAAAAAAAGGGGCGGAAGGGGGGAGAAGGGGGGGTGTTTATGGGGTAAGTAGAGGCCAAAGGGGCATGCTGGGGATTGACTTCAAAGGCAGTCTAAAATGAGCTGCTGCATGGCACTGGTTTCCTGGCATGGGACCAACCATGCTTTCTATTTTGATTATCACTGACCTTTGGCCGTCGTTATCCACAATAAATACACTTTATTTCCTCATATTTTTCAGATTATGTCGACCCCTTTTTCAATTAATAAAAGTTTAGGGGGTTGGTAGTCGGATGCTCGGGCCTATAATAGGGTTGGGTCACGACGTATAATAGCTAGCCCCCAAACTTATTCAACAATTTAAACTTTTGTTTGACAATAGAATGATAGAACTGACCTGTATTCAATTAAAAAATAATTTTTTTTTGAGATTAAAAAATAAATTAAAATATGTTATAATATATTTTATATTTAATGTTCACTCTTTACGAATAAATATCTTTTATTTTATTTTTTATTTTTTTGAGAAAAAGTTTCCTCCTCACATCCATCAAAAAATCTCTATGAAAAAAGTAAAAAAAGTTAAATTTAATCTCGCCATATATTTTACTTTATTTTTAAACTTCTCACACAAATTAATTGATTACTCTAGTTAGACCAAGCTAATATAAGATAGGTTTATTATTATTATTATTTCTTTAGGATTGAATAAGATATATATATTATTTTCTTTCTATATATATATATAACTACTAACTTTGACCGCTTCATTTATTGATCGATTTTAGTCTACCAGACTCCTACAACTTTAACCACTTCAATGGATAGAGGATAGTGTTAAATAGAATCAAATGCCAAGGCAACTACTAACTTCAACCACTTCTTTTGATAAGAGGATAGTGGTTGGCTCAATTCAAACACTTGATCTCACGTAGAAAAATTGTAAAATTCAACATGAGCATGTAAGTAGAAGAGTGTTACCACATAGTAACGATGTGCGCGGACTAACGGGTCCAGTTGGTGCCCTGAGCCCGACCCATGTGCCAATGGGCACAACAATTAATATCAAAGGTCGATGGTGAATCGGGGGTGGAATCGAAGTGGGGAGTGTCACCACATAGTAGTTTTATATTTAGTGATCCAACTGCAAACAAGCATGTACACAACCAAGGCCAAGTTCAGCGGGTATTGTTCAGTAAATATAAAAACCTCAATCCAGTCAACATTGGCACCACCAGCTCTAGCGTTGTACGGGTGCAAATGACCTGACCCAGAGCTTATTATAAAGGTATCATCAAGCTTGAAGACAAGCAGGGTTTGTACAAGCTTGGGCTGCTGATGGCAAACCTCTATAAAGAGTTCGATCTCAAACTCAAGCTCTTAGTAATTAACCATGTTCGTTTTGTGCCCCTAAAGAACAATAGCTGCAGCCAAGAATTCCTGAAACCTATATAAAAATGACAAATGCCAGTGAACAAGCCAAAATAAATAAATAAAATTCCATAAACATATAAACTAACAAATTTCATCCAAACAAAGTACTTAAAATACCATATTAGCAACACATAAATATCCACACACTACCACACAATCTCAACACGTGAAAACATAAAGAATAACACCCACAGTAAATTCAAATGAAGTTCGAAATCCTAGATTGCCACACACCATTCATTAATAGACAGTAGAAACTTAATCGAAGAGGCTGAAACCCATGTCCTCGTCAGTATCTTCTGCAGGCTCTTCCTTTTTCTCTTCCTCGGGAGCAGCAGCACTCGGAGCGGCAGCAGAATCAGCAGATGCCACTGGGGCTAGCACTGCAGCAAACTTGCTAGGATCCTGCACATTTTCCCCAAATCTTTTAATACCAAGGAAAGTAGAGGATTCTTCAAAAGTATCTATCCCATGCTATTAGCCTATTATACAGAGCAAGCATCCACTTAGACCACCAAATGAAGCTGTCACATTTTTCAAATGACTATTTTTACACTTGCAATTTTATTTTTCATAAAACAATCGCTTGCAACGAGACTCAAACCCTTGCTCATTAGTATTAAACCTTTTTCTAACCATAATCTAGTCCTTAACGGGCAAGCTCAACATACCTCTAGGAATTCTTTCACTTTATCTGCCTGCGGGAAGGAGCAACTGGTTTCAATTGCAATTGCCAACACATTTTTGTACCCATTGATGAACATGTGGGGCGCAGCTGCAAGGGTTGGGTACGAGATAGCCAACGAAAGGGAAGTAACCATGGAAACTCCCGAAGCAAACTTCTCAACCAGGTCATCTTCAGTCAGGTCAAGCACCTCAGGTTTGAAAACCGAACCATTGTCATAAACATACAACACAACAAGACCGTAAGAGAAAGGCCTTATTCCCAGTTTGGCGAGAAGGGCAGCCTCAGAGGAACCCACTTTGTCGCCCTTCTTGATAAGCTCAACCGGGGTGATAATTTCAACGGTACCCTTGTTAATCTTGGTGGGAATATTGAGTACCTGTAGGGGGGAAAGTTGGTGAAATTGGAGAGAAAGCCCTTCAAAATATTTGAGAATGGTCTGAAGAAGATAAAGACCTACCTGGAAGAATGAGGTCTGAGAAGGGTCAAGGCCAGTGTTGCCTGGAGGAACAACCACATCAACTGGAGCCACCAAACCAACACGAGCGGGTGCTCCCACCTGTTCAAAGTGAATAAAATATCTCTCCAACATAAGCAGTCAATAGAAAAATGTAACAGTTGTTTTTACATCACAGACATCACAATGAGTGGGCCGCTAAGATGCATAGAACTATAAACCACCAAAATCTTGGGTACAATGAACAAATATGTTTAGAAATGCACATAAACATATTACAGAAGAAATTTGTTTACACGATATTAATTATATAATCAAAATTGAGCAAAATCCTTGTCTTGGCTGAACTTTGAATGCCAATTTTATTTTAGAAGAGGAAAAATTTCACACACAAAACTTTGACTCTAGGCCTCAAACAAATGGACCAAATGAATATTCCTTCTAGAACTCCAAACCGGATTAATTCATCATGTACTTAAACCTATTGATAATATATTTAACATATAAAGTTTTGAATAATAAATTCACAATGTCAAGAAAAGTTGAGATATTGTTCCAAGATTGATTTTACACAGTGATATATCACATAAATCACTATGGCATATAGGTCTAACAACAGGCTGCATTGCTCTCATCCATATATTTGGTCATGCGCACATTACTTTTTTGAAACAGGTGAATTGATCCCAGTCGGGATGATGACACATTATGGGGGCAAAACAGGTTAATAATAAACTAAAATCATCAAATCTATTATATATTTTGATTACTTATTATTCGGTACTGTCTAGAATTGCATAATTGTTTGACTACAGCACATTATAGAATCTAAACTTAACATCAGAAAATCAATAAATTAATTATTTCTCACATTTGATATTATTGAATAACAGTGAAGCATGGACACTGATACAAGTGTCTACAAGACATAGGTACAATGCGACCGGACATGACGACACATCAAAATATAAAAAATTAGGATACGGACATGCCGAATAAATGTTAATAATATTTATATGTATATAATGTATATTTATTATATTTATATGTATGTATATATATATATGTATATATGAACTACAGTTTTTATGGAAAACAAATATATATATATTATAGATGAAATGTAAAATTTATAATCGAAGTAATCAATAATAACTGGTATTAGTAAAAACGCATAATTACAAGCCTTATTTAGGAGTTTTCTGGTTATTAAATCTATTTTACAAAATAAAATAAAATTGTATCTCAATACAATAAAGGCAGAGGACATTTATCCGATAGTGTTCAAAAAATGTCAAACGCGTGCCCTAAAAGAAGTTTATATAATTTTAAACCATGGACACGTGTGCAATGTCTGTCAGTAAAATATAAACAATAATAATTAAAATTTAAAAAGAAAATAAGCCACTTCACCTTGTATTTGGCGACCTCTTCACTCACTTCCTTCAGATCACCCTTTGTGAAGATAAGCCCAACATTCCCCTAATTCAAAAAATAAAATAAAATCAATCAATCAATCAATCATATGTTCAAAATATAAAATAATAATAAAATTACCAAAAAAAAAAAAGAATGAAAATGTTTAAGGTTGATTATTACGTACAACAAGAAGGGGGATAAGACAGAGGAAGTCCTTGTTTCCAGTTTTCTCAGCGTGAATCCTAACCGATCGCTTCATCATAGTATTTTTACCCATCAAAACGACTGACTCTCCCCGTAAACCTTTCCTAATGTTCTGCAACTGAGTCGATCCAACGTTGTCGGCCGCCACCACCAGGATTTGGGTGTACTCATCTAGATGCTCGCACAGTTTCTTATCGTACGCTATCTTCTTGTCCGCCTTCGATACTTTCGGCGCCATTGATTCAGTTGATTATGATCTTCAGATTAATAATTGAGTGTATATTTATATATATATATACAGAGTAAAGTGAAGGGTGTACTAAGGAGTAAATAGTACTAAAGAAGAAAAACCCTAGAGTGAACGGAAGAGATGGATGGTACAGAAGAACCGAGGGCCAAGACAGAAGCTAGGGGGCTTTGCCAAGGCGGACAGCAGCAGGATACGCCGCTGTCACTTTAACCTCTCCTGTTCGGTTTCAGGTTTCGGCTGAAGAAGAAGTAGATAAAACCCCTAAAACAATTGTTTGGCTCTGTGTGTTGTTGTGATTGGGCTTCTTTGGTTTTTATACGGGTACGATGTCTGTGGAGCAAGAATCTCAGTCATCTGACGGTTGTCAATTGTTTATCTGCCTTCAATCCGACACCTGTCGGGCCGGGAAGGGAATTTTGGTTTACACTTTCTTTTATTTTCATTTATTTTTCCCCTTGAAAATGCTAGACTTATTTTTAAACAAACTTTTACTACAAGAGTTGATTTGTCACTCAAATGAACTTATTACATCATCATCATCATCATATAAAGAATAAACATTGCACTCCATATTTACTACTATGTTGTATGCGTTTTTATTTATTTATTTTATATATACACAACCCAAAAAGCACAACCCTAATTTCAAGTTTCAAGTTTTAAGGAAAATGGTTGGTGAAACTTTCTAAATTTGTGTAGGGTCCTTTAATTTTGTGATACAAGCATACACTCCATTTAATCTCTATATGTATTGCATTACAATAGTAGTATTGTCAATTTTGACACCAATTTTTTATTTTTTTAATTTTGTCCTTGCATTTTTTTTGTTATATAAAATGATTATTTTTTATCTTGAATCTGACCTCTTGCTTAAAATGGAATGAATATATATTACCATTGAGCTATTCAATATCTATTAATAAAATTTTAATTTAAATAAGAAAAATATGTACAAGCTAGTATTGCTTGTACGTAATTATGCAGTAATTTAGTATGTGATGTCATTTGACAAAAAATCTTGCAAAACGAATTAAAAGATTATATTTACTTGAGAAGTTCAACTTTTTTGGGAGGTCTCTAATTTTGAATGGGAAGGGTTGGTCCGGTCGGATGCTTATATTGGGCCAAAAAAGTAATCCAGTCCATATGGTTCTCACTTTAAATATGGTTTGGAGCCCACATGAAGAGTCGTAATTCGGCTATGTGTTGCACGCTATGCCTTTCCCTTGGGTCGTTTACAAATATGCGTCAAAATGTAAGGCAGTTAAGAAAAACGGAAATGTGGTAATATTCCAAATTAATTATACTTATTATTAAAACAATGTATAATTTTATGAACACGAACATAATTTTTCAAAACAATATTATATTTTGGCAAAGAAATAATTGCTTTGGTAATTTGTACAGGTGGAGCAAGAATTTTTATTTTTTTGATGGGGCACTACAATAAATAAGTACAATATCAGAAATTCTTGCGAATATGTACACTAATATTAAGAGAAAGAAAATAGAAAGAGTATAAGATTGAAATTAAGAACCCTTAGTAAAAAGGAAAAAGTTAGGGTAGCCATATTTGCCAAACCAATATTTTTTTTCCCATAGTGCGCATAGTACCGCTTGGAGAAATTGTATTGCATGTTTCTAAAGTTATACGTTGTTTTGACAATAATGCTACCCAAAAATTAAAATGGAGAGAGGGAGGTTAAAATCAAAGTCAAGGAGGAAAAAGGGATTAGGATTCTCCTTTATTTAGGTGAGCACTAGTTAACAAAATTAGTTGGGCAATTTCTTTAAGGGTGTGTTTGATTGCCTTTATTTTTCATGAAAAATAGGAATTTTTCATGGAAAATAGGAGTTTTTCACCCAAGTTGTCACTTTTGTGCTATTTGATTGACAAAATTTTTTAGGCAGTCAAATTCCATCTTTTGTTACTATTCATGTACTTTTTCATGTAAAGCTTGAAAACATTTTCTTTGGGGGGGGGGGGTTGGTTTTTATTTTCTAGGCAATTGGCACATTTTTCGAGACAAAGTTTTACTCATTTTCTACATTAAAAATGCCATAGCTTAAAATAAAAATTTCAAAATTTAATAAAAATTTAATATTTAAAATCTACTAATCAAGCTCAATCATCATGACTATAGAATTATGTAAAAAAAATACCAATATTTTTTTCTATATTAAAAATGCCATAAAACAACCAATATTTTTCGGGTAGAAAATTAAGACAATCAAACACATTTAATTGACATTTTCCATGCAACTCAATTCTAGGCAATTCAATTGCCTGGAACTTATTTTCTTTTCATGCAAACAATCAAATGCACCCTAAGTGCTTGTGTTAAAATAGAGAGCATAAAGGGTAAAAAATAAAAAACTTTGTGCCCCCAACAAACCCTCAAGTCTCGTTCGGAAGCTTGATAATGTGGTTAAGGACCTATAGTGAGTGACGTATCCACAAAATATCTATCGCCATCTTGGCTGTCACTAAAACCATTACTCATTGGTTTTTATTGTAACGTGATTGTGCTCCTGAAAGACGACTTCTTATTCATTTTGGTCAAGTTTGATTCAGGTATTAGAGTTAGTGAAATTAATAATACAAGTATTAATATTACTGGATTATTAATCATAGTATTAATTTAATATCAATATCATGTTTGATTCATGCAGTATTAATATTGGGATATCACATGCTTCTGTTAATACCATGTTTAGTTCTATAACTCGTATATGAGATTATATTTTGGAATAATAAAAAAAATGATGATTATGATTAATAATAATAATAATAATTTTTGAAAATAGTATAGTAGTAATGACATTTTTGAAAATATATGGTTCATTTTTTTTAATCCTGGATAAACAATACCACCTCCTGGTATTAAATTATACCACAAAGAGTGGTATTAAGTTAATCCCGGTATTAATAATTCCAGCATATTTGTGCGAATCAAACAAGGTATTATAAAAAAAGTGGTATTAATAATCTCATCTCACTTTTTAACACTCGAATCAAATGAGGCCTTTATGTATAATTTGATTTTGGGCTTGAAAGAACAATTCCTATTTTCGTTTCTTTGAAAGAATTGAAGAAAGCATTCCACATACTGATTTCAAAAGGCAACGGTAAAAACTTAATTTGTTGGTGGTCTAAGTAGGAATATGAACTCTAGAAAAGAAAAGATTGAGATATAAAGTACGTTCTTCTAGTTGTTTCTCCTTCTCTTGCACATTTCTAGACTTATTATTGTCATCATTTAGCACATCTACCATGATTAGAAGTGTTAGATCTTTCGGGAGACCTTTTTTCTTTTGTAACTTCTTAATAAAATACTTACTATATAGGTTTCGTGAGCCTCCTAGCTCTTTTGGTAAAAAAAAAAAAAAAAAAGTACGCGAAAGTAGATTTCTAGAGAAGAAAAGAAAACGAGCGCCTTCCCTTTCCTTTTTTCTTTCGAGCATGCTCTACTAAAAATCTTTCAATTTTGTCACCTAAATTCTGTTTGGTTGTAATTTTTAAATATTTAATTTAAAATTTACTTTTAAATAGAATTTTTTAAAATTATTTTTCAATTTGATTTGTATAAGGTATACTATTTTTAAAATCTTACAAAATATTATCTTTGTTTTTTATTCATTTATTAAAAAATTTCTAAAATACAGAAAAAAAAGAAAAGAAAAGATTTTTTTTACTTGAATAAAGTTTTTAAAATGGGTGAACCAAACACAATTTTTTTTTTAAAAAGTACCCAAAATATTTTTTAAAAACCCAACCAAACAACACCTTAATTTCTCAAAAGTGATAAAAGTAAAAGTGGATTAATAATGCCTTCATATTCATCTTTCCTTTCCTTTCCTTTCCTTTATTATTAGGTCATCCGGCAAATGACATTTTTAATACACAAACACAGAGAGAATCCTTTGAAGCTATTAATACTCTTTAAAAACCAAGAAAAGGGTTAGAAGATTCTTCTAAACGGATCTTTTAGAATAGAAAATGAAAGAGTCTAAGAAATGAAGCTAGATTAATTGATGACAAGAAAGCTGACTCTTGTGAGAGAAAGTGGAGGGCAATATTAATGGCAGACGAAATTAAGTTCATTTGGAAGTCAATTAATGGCAGACAGAGACAGATCCATGATTTTAGACTCCATATCACTTATAGATTTAGTAGAATGAATGAGTTTGCCAACTGAAAAGACTGAGGAGTATAGATTCCTAGGAATTTCTCTATCTCTTCATAAAAATCACAAAAAATGATTCATTAGATCCTTTATATGAGCAAAGATAGATAACTCAATATATATATATAGTTGTTAAAACTCTAGGTTTAGGGCAAGAGCTTAAATATGTGGATGAGACAACCAGATGAGAGCCACTAGCACTGCTCTTAGTGGAGGTATATTTATTAGTGGAGATTTGATTATTAGTTTCTTGACTTCTTATTTATCCATTGATGGTACATATACATATATATTTGCCCTGTTTTTGGTTTTTATGACCTCCCCTAGTATTTGACTTACCCCTATAACTAGCTCATCAGGCCAATTAGCCATTCCTATTGTGCAATTAAAATTTAAGAATTATTGATTTTAGAGATAGAAGATTAATTTTAGGAGTATATATTTTTAAAAAGTTTTATTTTTAACCACCGGCGACACTAGATTTGATTTTTGCAATTATGATATTTGATTGTGTATATATATTGTACATTTTCATTGTTTCATGTATACATGGTGGGTAACATTTATGGCATGCAAAGGAAGAAGTGGATTTTAGGTTGATGTGGTTGTCACCAACAAAGTGAATTGAAAGAGAAAATCGAATTATAGTCACACATCTTTCTCTGTCACTCGCAACTATATTGCGGTAAGTCATATATACAATTTTCAAAGTTTTCCATCATCAAACTTAAATCACAAGTGGTAATCAACATTTTCTTGATCTTATCGCTGAATGCACCCCCTCCATTTTAAATACGAGTTTTGATTTATTTATTTTTCAAATTTCTTAGTGTTTCAAATTAAAATACGGTACCTTTTTTTGGAACATATTTGATCATGTACTAAATTTTACAATAATAAATAAAATAAATTCTTGACCATGAAAGTTCAAATTAGGTTTTATAAATTACACCTAAGTTAAAATAGGATTCTTAATTAAAAAAGTACGGAGTAATATCATAGTCACGTCCTATCCAATTTGTGTACTTGTCATATAATGGTAATTTAATAATAAGCTATAAACTATCGTGTTATAGGACATCAGAGCTGCTTTTTCTTCTTCTTTCACTGTTTCACAGGATTTTTTTTTTCTTTTAACTCCTTTTGTGGACTTGAATTAATTTCCAAATACACATATAAGACCATAATTCTTTTTTCTTTTCAAAACTTTCACCATATATATATATATACAGAGCATTTCTTACGCGGATTATTGTTCACGGATGAACAGTACGGATTGATCATTTTGGCACGCTTCTCGATAAAAATTTTTTGATGAAATTTTGTGGGATGTTTTTCATCTTGTGTAGAACATCTCCACCAAATTTCATCAAAAAATTCAACCGGGAAGTAGGTTAACTATATGATTGAAAAATATAGGATTTTATAAATCCATTTTTGGACCAATATTTTTCAATCACGTAGTTAACCCACTTCCCAGTTGAATTTTTTGATGAAATTTGGTGGAGATATTCTATACACGATGAAAAACATTCCCACAAAATTTCATCAAAAAATTCCATCGGGAAGCATGCCAAAATGACCAATCCGTACTGTTCATCCGTGAACAGTAATCCGCGTAGGAAATTTTCCTATATATATATGTGTGTGTGTATAGAATATAGATTGTGATCATTCCCTTAATTTAATTTAGCACAAAATAATAACAATAATAATGATGTCAACAGCAAGAACAATAATAAGAAAGGCAAACATACAAATAAGGTTGAGCAGGCTTGCAGTTTGCACATCATATCTCAAGTTTGCACCTTTAAAATCCAATTAAGTGATTGGGTGAAGTTGTGATCATAACCAGTATGGTAAATGGATTATTAATGTGTCATACATATATTGTTTAATATTGTGTTAGTTGTATATTGTTTTTAATGTTAGTATTCAAATCATGCGATGTGCAAATATTTAACGTAAAATTATTATTCACTAAGTTAAAAAATTTAAGTTTCTTCTTACATTAAATAGGGATCATATTCCACGTTTTGTATAACATTTTAACAATATATATTTTGTCCAGAATTGAGAAACGAATGAGTAGTTAGAATACAAAGTTGTGAGACAAAGAAAAATTACATTGTTCGTAAAATACTTCAATTTCATTGAAAGAATTCAACGTTACAAATGATTTTTAACACTGCAAAAAATTGCTTTGTATATTCTTCTATTGATTAAAAGAAATAGAAAAGAATAAATTAAATTAAAGTTGCAAATAAATAATATTACAAAAAACTTACCACATATAATCAGTCTCTTTCATAGCCAACTATTTAACACGAATCATATACGGAACAAAATCCTCTAGTTTCAGATGTAGAATATTCCTCATATTATCACGTTCTTCAACTGAGATGGATGAAGTATTAATCTAGAAAAAGTGAAAAATACAAAAAAGTTCAAATAAGATTAAAAAAAAGAGATGAGGCAATATAAAGAATATATAAAGAGAGAAAATAAGGAGATATTATTACAACCTGTATATAAAAAGACGATGGGAGAAGTCACATATCTATAATATATATTTGCATATATATATATATACATACTAGATCATATGCACACATGATTCATGTGTTATGTGTTACTCAGATATATTTAGTTCAAATCAAAATATAAAACAAAAATGTTAAGTGGTATAGTGATTAAATAGCACATTACTTTTTCAAATGTCCAAGATTTAAATCCTCTTGCAAGAGTATTTTTTAATGAAAAAAGATACTCAAGGATAAAATAGGCAATTCAAAAGTCTGACACAGTTTCAGTTGAAATCAGTCTTGAACAATCCTAGCTAATGGCATTGAGTACAATCATTAATTAGATATCTAAAAATAAAATATGAAAGTTACAATGAAATGTTTAAGGAATTATAACTCTACAATTAAAGGAAGAAAATTTCAAAAAACAAAACCTATCAAATATAAATAAGTAATAATTAAGAATTTGAAGAAAGTGGCGAGAGTTACATTGTATAATCGAATTAAAGAGATTTTAAATTTTGAAGTTAGAATTTAGAATTGTGGAACATTAGATACTACAAAATAAAAGAAACTAATGAAATCAATATATTGTAAATTATTTTAATATTAAAAATTAAAATTAAAATTTATATTATAAATTAAAAAACCCTAATTAATAAAAGAGACTGGAAAAATAAAGTGGCATGAAAACTTGAAAAACATGAATATTTATATAGAAATTGGAAAACATTAATGCAATGAAAGATAGAGTAGAAAAACAGAGAGGTATCAAAATAGAAGAAAGTGAATATTTATGTAGAAATTGAAAAGTATCAATGAAGTCACACGAGATGGTGAGAAGAGCGCAGTTTACCTTCCATTTATATATAATGCTGTTAAGCATCTCACACTTTAATTAATCAGTGTAAACTCAATACATAAATCAGTGTGAAAAATTTATCAGATAGGTTAATCTGAAAATGGGGCAAAAGGTCTTGAGTGAAAATATTGTTATTAAAAAATCTAAGAAATAATATTTTTTTTGAAATCAGGGCTTATTTTTTAAAAAAATATTTGAAATGAGGGCTTCCCTATCAATTATATTTTAAAATAAGGGTTTTGACCAAAATTATATTTTGTGCAAACTTAGCTTTGCAATTCAAAAAATTGAATACAAATTTGTTTTGCATGATATGTTTAAATATTTTTAACTAGTATATTTTTATGTATTACTTAGGTAACTCTAAAGTAATATCAAATAAACCACAATACATAGTAATGTATTAAAAAACAAGAAGTGTAAACTTAATTTGGCATAACTCAAAAAAATTATTGTGTGTGTTTTATTAATAATGGAGTTTACATTTATAATTTGTTAAAATAACTCTAAAGTTAAGTCAATTAAACACTTATACATAGTAATCTGCTAAAAAATATGCACTACAAACATAATTTTGCATAATATTATAAAATATTATAATATTATAAAATATTATAATTCAAAAATCAATATACTTCACTGCAAATTAATTGCAGTGAAATATTGCAATATGAACTTTGCACATTTGCAATTATTGTTTATTTTAAATGTTTGGTTCATATTCAAAAACATATGCATATTTTAATGCATATTGATATTTTTTTAGTTTATTTTAAGGGTTGGGAATTAATATTAAAAATATTATTACCTAAATTTTTGCAAAATACTTTCTAAAAAAAAATTTATTTTTCAATATCCCGTAAGTTAATTTGTACATATCATTATGTATGATAATATGAAAGTATGCACCAACCATCTTTTGACAGCCAATTAAGTCACCAAACGTCACAGCAACATTCCGGAAACGTGGCCAGGCCAAGTACGTATTTTTTTGTATTCACGGATGCCCCTAATGATAATTTTCTTATTTTTCTTACGAAATTTATATTTTAGATATCCGTAATTAATAATAAATTTTACTGCACTAAATTCTTTCTCTTAAAAAGGGAGATCTCAAAAGAAGAATAAGAAGGGATTTTACGTCATTAGCGCAAACCAATACGATCAAAAATGGGGATTGGGGAGAAAAAAGCACGTCTTGGGATAAAAACTCAAAAACAACAAAAGTTAGAGAACAGATTCTAAACACAGAAAAATGACAGGACAAAAAGAAATAAGGATAAAAGCTTCATGATAGTTTTTTGTAGTTGTTACCCAAAAAAAAAAAGGTTCTTTGTAGGTTTTTTTTTAAAAAATGCCCCAAACTAAAAGTTTTATCAATTAATTGGGTTAAAGTTAGTTTATTTTCCAAAAGTATTAAAATCAAAATCGAACTATTTGAAGGAGGATATCAAATCTTTGATCTATTGACTAATGTAAGCTTTTTAAGATATGAAATAACTAATGAAATCTACTATTTTTATAGATTGCATATAAGAACATCTACAATGACATAATTATAAATAGTAAAGTAAAGTAAATACACCCTACTTACTTAGTATTATTTGGATGTTAAAATAATGATATAGTAAAAAAGAGTTAAAAGTATAATAGAAAGAGTAATATAATAATTATTATGTGTTTGTAATATAGAGATAGAAAGAAATGCGTATGAAACTATGAGAAAAAAAAAAAAGTATAGAGAGAGAATCCCTCTAAAGCACAACTGTTGTGCATCGCTCTTCTAAAAGCACAATTGTTGAGTGTTTTTTTATTAATACGTTTATCAAATGCGTCTGAAACCAAACGCATATATGTTAGGCGTATGGTAAATAATTTAATGAAACTTAACTTTGACATACCATTATCTTATAGAATTGTGTTTTAACATATCATACGTAACTTAATTTTATATACGCGTGTAAAATAAACTTATGCTACTTATTTCAACCATTATTGATGCTCTCATAACCAAAGCCTAATTATATAAGTCTCTCTCTCTAGCTCTGTTATTATGGGTACACTCAAACAAGATTCCTTGGCACCAATATTGAATGGACCCTATAATGATTGTTGAGTGTGGGATACAAATTCCACTTCAATTGTTATCTTGATTGCAAGTGGCCCTAATTAGGATCATATTCATCCACCTCATACTTTCATTAAAAAAAAAAAAAACAGAAATTCAATTATAAACTTCTTTTTTTCATTACTACTATATATTATTACAACTATTTCCATTATTCTTCTAAAATGATTGGGTTTCTTTTCTTCTTTTTTTCTCTTTCTTCTGAAATCTTAGCATGAGGTGTGGAATCACATTATGTTTGATTTTATATCATATTATGCATAAATCACTTTAACCTTGATGAATTGAACATTTGTACTCTAAAAAGGAAAATAAAGAGTTAGCTAGATGCCCCAAGTGAATTAAAAAAAAGAAGGAGAAAAGGGAAAATAGAAAATTAGAAAATAATCAGCGTGTAACATAATCTAAGAATTTGATAGAAAATAATCAGCGTGTATGATAATCTAAAATTTTGCATCAAACTTAGATAGAGATCTGCATCTAAATTGAACATTATTATTAATACAGAACTTTACGGCACAGATAGTAGAAAGTTGGTACAGAGTATAAATAATTGAACACAAAATTACTACTTTACTGTAAAGGCTGTCAGAATTATACCATATATATGTATCAGAGCTTAATTTTAAAATGGCCTAGCTAGCAGTAGTAGAATAGAACTCTTATCATTTAATCATAAGGTTTCCCACTAATAAAAAAGCTAAAATAAAAAAAATAAAAATAAAAATTGTTTAAGTCTATAAGATGTCATTAATTACTTTAACAACAAGAGGGTTGTTAGGGCTCTACTAAAATGACCACCAATCGACATCTGTGAAGCAAAAACCCATGACTCACATGAATCGAAACAGTCAGTCAAAAGAGTCAAAAAGACAAAAGGGAAGAGACGGGGGATATGTAATTATGGAAAAAGTTTTTTAAAAAAGATTAGAGCTCCCTCACCCACTAAACAAGTTTATTTCAATAATGATTAAGGATAAGTATGCATGAAAATAGTAACATTTACGCAATAAGTATGAGTCTTTATATATATATATATATATAAAGAAAGGTACAAGTTTATTCTTTTTATTACAATGATAATAAAATCTTTTCACTCTATGTAAGAGATTTATCTTAAATTTAGGTAATTAAAGTATCAACTATGTTAATATACTTGCAAAAAGTGTTTAGCAATAGTTTTTATATGGACTCTGTTAGCATGAAAGACGCTGTAAGTTTTTAAACTTACAAACAATTTTAAATCACAAATTTGAAAAAGATATCTACTTTTACTCAAATTCTATATTTAGTTTTGAAATAAAAATCTACTAATATTAAATTCATAATTACAAAATTAGGTCTCTATTTTGTTTTTTACACAAATTCATCCATATGACATTTGTATTAGAGTTAAATTAAATTTCCCCATTACTAATTAAAAATAGGATATGCTCATGTATATAATTTTTTTAATTTTTTTTATATCTATAGAGAGGCTTTAAAACTAAAGTTATTAAACTATTAAAATTATTAAAAGATGTTAAGAGTATGTTCTTTTGGAGTGATTTTGAGACGTGATTTAGATAATTCAGGAATGTTGCTATCTTGTGAAATTTCGTAAATTAGCAAATTTCATAATCCACTCAAAGGTTGAGATTTTGAAAATTTCGCCTACTCAAAATAACACTACATTTAGTATTTTCGTCTTTTACATACTCTTCCTTTTTATCAAATATTTCTCATACAAAAGATAAATTTGATTTATTTAAAACTAAACCATTAATTAGAATACTATTATATAAATATTTGATTATTAATTTAAAATATTACAATAAAAATACAGGAGTTTATTGCGTTCTTTAATTTTATTAGCTTTTGTTTATGTTAAGATCATGTAGGTTTTTAAAAATAAATAAATTATGTTACTACTTTATATAATTTTTCTAGTTTCAATTCTCAATGATTGTATCGACGTATCATTGATGATGCTCCTCATACAAATCAAGTATTTTTTTCATGTTATTATCAAACGGAGCCTAGATGAAATAATTAATATTAATTCCTTAAATATTATTTAAAGTGAATGCTTCTATCTTTTAGGGGTTAAAAATATTAATAATATAAACATAGGGTAAAAGTTGGGTCATAAAAATATTGTTTAACGTGACATTTCTATTTTTAGAGGTTAAAATGTTAATAATATAAAAAATTTGAAAGCTTATCCAGTCAAAATATTTGACCAAATATATGGCCATAATTCGTCTGTAAGTTTATCATAAAACTCACATACTTTTAGATAAGCATTTTCCTTTTAATATTTTTCATTATTAGTAAGGTAATTGATTTTACAGTCATGTAATATCAAGTATATGTTGTTATTGACTCTTTGACTTTGTAAGTTTATATTTTTCTATGGGTTTTTCTTATCTCAAATTAAATTTAATTTTAGGGACTTTTCTTGTCTCAAATTAAATTTAGTATTATCCATAATCTAAAATTTGCTTTAACTTTGACGCTCATGTTGCCTAATACCTCAATATATCTTACTCTTTATATATATATATATATATAATATTTACATTTGGTGCCATTTATAAGACATTTTATATTGTGATGCACAACAATACAAAAACTTAGATTTGGGAATCGGCCGGATGACTCGAATTAAGGTAGAATGTCCATTTTGGAACGGTTGTGCATGATATAAAAGCCTGTAATAATGGGATGGTTTCTGCTCTTAATTTCATACGTCGTCGGATAATTAACTTTCATTTTATTCTACCGTACGTTTCAAACATGATACACGCGTGAGTACCACTTGCCATGTCTCGCCTCTCACTATCCCGCTTTTAAGCGTGCGTCTCACCTACGGGTGTTTTCAATTTCAGCTGGACTGGATAGAAATTAGGTAATCAAAACTTAAACTAAATTTATAAATTTGATTTTGATTTTTAAATCTTCCAAACTTCTAGATGCAAACAAAACTTTTTAGTTTAATTTTGATTTGATTTTTTTTGGTCTTTTACATAAATTTTTTTTAATTTTTTTTTTTTGTAACACAACATTTGTTTTAGTCAGAAAAAGGGTTATTTGGTTTTTGGCCCCCATTATTTAGGCCATAACTAACTTTGGTACCCAAAGTTTATCTTATTGTACCTTTGGTCCCCATTTCGGACGGTTTCCGTCCACTGACCAACTCCTCCGTCTGTTGACCCAAAACAATTTTGAAACTTCCCAAACAGCCCCTCATTTTACCCATTTCTCAATTATACCTTTAGTCCCAAAAGAAAACTCGTCATTATCATAAAACACTACCAACTGAGCCCGCCAAAATTACAACGCACCATTGAAGAAGAAGAGGACGATTTTGGCTCTGAAAATTGAAGAAAACGACATATTGAAGAGGAAAAATACGAGTATTAGATAAGGTATGTGTGTATTTGAGTAATTATTTTAATTTCATGTATTGATTTTGTCTATTGCGTATTGCGTATTTAAGGTTTTTTTTAGGGTTTTTACAATTTTGACTTAATAGTTGTAGGATTTTATGTTTAGATGTATTTATTATTACAGTGTGATAATATTTTTTGGGTTTTGTGTTAATATTTTTTGTTTATTGTCGAAGGTGAAGATATATATTAGGGTTAGTTTTTATATTTGTTCATTTGTTTATATTTTGTATATGTTAGGGTTTTTTATCGACAAATATTACTTTCAATGTTAGATAATAGTATTTAAATGGGGGAATATATAGAATAGTGTGCTGCGAATTATTATTTGTTTGTATGCTATGAAGTGAAATTGTTCTTTCCTATATACTTAGCAGATTCTGTTTGTTTGTTTGTTTGTTTGTTTGTTGTTTATAGTTCAGCACATAATGGCTTTACTTGGGATCAAAAAGTTCCTAATTCATTATGGGGGGAAATGGTTATCCAATTTGGAAAAATACGTAGGTGGTAAAAATTTTGCTTTGGGGGATGTGGATGGGGATGAATTTTGTTTTATGGATTTAATCAAAGACATAGAAGAAAAGGCTGCATTAACTGACTTTAGGGTTCTGTGGGTCAAAGAGGGAGGTTTAGGGGTGGTATCAAATGATGTCGAATTAATATACATGTGGGACCATATCAAAGCTGTAAAGGGAGTCTACCATCTGTATTTGAAGAAATCAGTGGTCCTAGTACACTTATTGACACTAGAACCAATAAAAACACAACCACTTTCATCAAGAAAGTGGCAGACAGTGTAAATGCTCCTAGAAAGTCACCAAGACTTACTAACCAGTTCTCTAGGTCTCAGGTAACAATAAACCAGTCCACTAAAAGCCCTAAATCCCCTAAGTCTAATGTCACACAGATAGGGAGGATTAGAAGATCACCAAGGCTTGTAGAGAAGTTTAAGTCTAAATTTACTTCCACAGAGACTGTAATATTGTCTGATGAAGAAGATGAGAGTGTGGATGTAGTTGACAAGGGTAAGAAGCACGTGGTTGACAAGGGTAAGAAGCACGTGGTTGAGGGGCATGGGAATGATAATGCAATTGTTCCATTAGTGAGTCGGTTGGGTAACAATATAAATAGCTTAGATGTTGATGGTGATTGGGCTATTAGGAGTTTGATAGAAAGCACATGTGAAGGGCTCGATGGTAGTGATTGGGAATGGGATTTTCCACCATCTGAAAAACCAGATAAACCATTTGAAGGGACATCTCTACCCTTAGCCACTGTAGTCCCTCTAACCTCAGAACTTGAGCCACTAGATGTTATCTCACAGTGTCATCTCTTGGGATTTGATAGTGTACAGGCTGAAGAAGGGTATCATAGTGGTATTGATAGTGCCAGTGATGATGACTGCTACAATTTTAATGATAGAGAGGAGGATAGTGGTGATAAAGATAGGGTAAATTTTGGGGATACAGAGGAAGATAGGGATGATAGTCCTGAGGTTAATTTTGGGAATACAGAGGAAGATAGAGAAGAAGATGCAGAGGAAGATATAGAAGAAGATAGGGAGGAAGATAGTGGTGAAGTGCATGGGAACAATGATGAAGTATAGCCACAACATAGGGTTACCCCTCCTCCACTTGTTAGACCACCTGGCAGGCCAAGGCACAATAGAATGTTAGGTGCTGATGAAGTAATTGCAGAAAAAAGAGGCAAGAAAAAATGTGGCAAGTGTGGTGGATATGGACACAACAAGACAACATGCAAGGGAGCACCTGTTGTTAATGCAGATGGAAGAATATGTATTGATAAAAACATTGATAAAGGCATATGTGTTACTGTGATTGAATATGAATTAAAGAGCTTATATTTGTTATTATATTATTCCAGTTAAGCCTAGGATTGAAGCAGAGGGGCCAAGCACTGTACAAGCTGGTCAACCTAGTAGGCCTCAACTATTAATCCCTTCAATGCCAATTCCAAAGGCCAATCAGACAAAGAATGGTGGCACAAAGAAAGGTAGCACTTCAAAGAGAGGTGGTAGTGCAAAGAGAGGCAAGAATAACATTTTTAAGCCCCCAGGTCCACCACCACCACCATCTGCCAGTTGCATTTAAGGCCAAAGGGGCCAAGCACTTATTGTTAAACTAATTAAACAAAGTTAGAACTTGTTTTGTTAACCTTTTGGACCAATTATAACTTGTGTGCACCAGTTAGAACTTCTTTATCTTAATTTATGTTATTGTCATTTCATCTTTAACATAATTGCTTAAAATATGATACATTACATGAATGTTACATCTTCATCCTTTATAAGTAAAATTCCTTTCAAACTCCTTACATATATCATCCAAATCTACCTCTAGCTTAACCCTAACATTTAACTTTCTACACTTGGCTGACTTCAACCATTCAAAATGCCCACATTTCAAACATTTTAGGAATTTCTCTCCATAGCTTCTATCTTGCCTAGAAGTCCATAACTTCCTTGTTCCTTGACATCCACTTGGGCATTTTGTTTCTTTCCAAGGACAGTACCTCACCCAATGCCCATTTTCTCCACATTCATAGCAACAATCAGAAGTAGATGATGAAGATGCACTGAATGTGTTTTTCTTTTCATTGCATTCATTCTTCAAAGCTATTGCATCTTCCAGCCATAGCATTGCATTACAATTATCAAACTGGCACTTCAAATATTTTTTGTCATATGTGCTCTTTGATTGAGAATGATGTAGGATCATTAGACCATTGCAGCTAGGTTTATGACATCTGTTGTAAATCCATGAGCATCTATCACCTTTGTGGCTATCATCTTCACATATTTGGCATACTTCCTGAAACAATAATTGATTATCAGTGTGTATATATAAACTTTGATATATATATATATATATAGCACATTTGTTTTACCTTGTTATTTGTTGAGTCTCCATTTCCCCCACCCATTTGCATAGCAGGTATAGGAACTTGTTTGGTTATTTTATACTCTGTGTGTATTTATGCTGGTTAATGGAGTAATGCAAACGGCTATATCATTTATAGCCGTTGGAGTGGTTGGGGACTAAAGGTATAATTAAGAAATGGGTAAAATGAGGGGCTGCTTGGGAAGTTTCAAAATTGTTTTGGGTCAACAGACGGAGGAGTTTGTCAGTGGACGGAAACCGTCCGAAATGGGGACCAAAGGTACAATACAGTAAACTTTGGGTACTAAAGTTAGTTATGGCCTAAATAATGGGGGCCAAAAACCAAATAACCCTCAGAAAAATAATAATTAAATACTTGCTTTTACTTATTTTGAAGAAAAAATATTAACTCTTACATTTATAATATACTGTAATTCAAATATTTATAATAGTTCAAAGAGTCGGATTATCACTCGAGTTTATAAATATTAAGAACATAAAATTCTATATTGTGGAGTAATATTATTTTTGAGTTGTATGGTTTGGTTCATTTTTGCACCGGCACAACCCAAACCTAAACCAAATATATTTGGTTTCGATATTTTTTAGGTTTGTTTTTTAACGAATCGATTCAACTCGGTTGTTTGGTTTTCGATTTTGCCACAACACCCGTAGTTTCACATACCAAGTTAGTGATGGATTCAGAATTTTTAATTTGAGGATGTCAAAACACGACTAATATATATATACTTTTTTTAACATAAATGTAATTAATATAAAAACAAGATGAAAAATAAGTTAACAATTATCGTGCGTTTTCCCGGTTCAATCCCATTATTTGCAAGGTTAGAATTTTTATTTCAATGTTTTTCTTTCTTTTTAAGCAAAAGGCACACAAAAGTCCAAAATATTATAAATTTTACAATAAAAAACTTGAAGGGGCCAAATAAAATGTGACATATTTATACATAACAAATAATATTATTATTAAAAAAAATTTGAAAACCTAGCCCCCCCCCCCCCCCCCCCCCCCTCTCCCCACACACACACACACACACACACACACACGTGTTTATCCATCTCCCACTGTACCAAATACTTGTGTGTGTATACATATGTATATTTTGGGTATAAAAGGAGAAAATGGGAGAAAAATCCCTTATATTATTTCATTTTTTAGAAAGGCCCATAATAAGATATTTAATAGAATAAGAACACCATTTATCACCATAACTAATTGTATTTTACATTCAAATTTGCTAACTATATTCTTTATGTTTATTTCCTAATTTGCATTTTTTTATCTTTAATTGGATTCATCGGGAAATACCAAAATTCTCTATAAAATTATAATTTTTTTTTGAAAATTTAGTATTAAAAAATTTAATTAAAATTTAAAAGTCGCACTACTACTTGAAGTGAAATTTACAAATATCTATGCAGATTTGCAAGAAAATTTTATGTCAAATTTATAAATCAACAGCCAAAATATAAATTGCAATGAAATTTAAAAGTTTTACTGCATATTTGAAGAGAAACTTACAAATTTAAGGGAATTTTTTGACTTGTAGTGAAATTTGTAAGTTTTACTTCAAAAATACAAATATATGAAAAATATTGCAAACAATTATTTCCTAATTTGCCTTTTCATTTATCTTTATTGTAAAATTTTGAACTTTACTAGTATTTGAAAAAGGACTTATGTGTAGTATTCAATGTAATTTTTTTAATTTCTTTTTAGAAAGAAGGTGAATGTTACCTTATCGGATTTTGAATATTGAAAATAATTATAATGGTCATTTTTGTCCAAAAAATGTGGGGTTGGCAAGAAAATGAGTTTCGTTTGAAAAAGTTTGCATCATGTCCTTATCCTCAAAATCCATATGTACGAAGGTTTATCACCATATGACCCTTGTAAAATCTATTACAAGAAAAAAAACCAAAAATCAAATTGGAGTGTTAAGTACTCATTTGGAGTGTTAAAAGTCATATCTATGTTTCAGGCAACAAATTCTTATATGCGTGTGTATATACACTAACCACATAGTAAATTTAACGCATGTGAAATATTATATATGGACAATACTTATCGATGACAAATGAATTTGAAATATATATAGTTTAAAGCAATGTAGTTTGCTTGGGCTAATAAGACACTTGTGTAAATGTTGCAAGACACAATTTTAATTCTATTTTAAGTATAATATATATTTTTTAAATTAACGAAGGATACTTTTGTAATTTCTAGTGCAAACTAACAAAGGCCTCAAGATGAATATAATATATATATAAATATAACTTTCTTTTTATATATGATCAAATAAACATGTGATTCGAGTTTGAAGGTGACAAAGACAAAAAATAGGAGACTCGGAGATTGGAGGGGAACAATTAAGAACTTTGATTCATCATCTAGTTCTAGGTTCAGAGAGACATGACTTCGTAATCACTATATTAGATACTCCAATGCTTATCGCTTCAACTTATTTGCTTAAGTTAATCAATTTAGATTAGCTAGGTTGGTTACCATGACTTTCTAATAAGAAAGAGAGGGGATGAGTTCTATTTTGGTGGTAAGCGAATTTGAAAGTAATTTGTCAATTAACAAATTTAAGAGTTTCCAGTGTATTCCCACTTAATCAGGATGCTACTATGAAATATCCACAGCTAGCTAGAGTACAGAGAAAATGAGTTTATATATCTATATTATTAATGAAACGTGAAAAAAGAGTTTTGATATGCATGCGAAATGATAAAGTTACGTTTCTCGCCCCGTAAATGATAATAAAAACATTGCCAATGCAAGGACTTAAACAGAAGACCTTAATTATGAATATATCATCTACTTAATTAGTTGAAGTACCAAATGGATCGAATACTAATGGTACCTAACATTTCGATATTTTCTTATTAATTAGACGTGAATAAATAGAAATCGTTAAAAAAAGGGAGTAATGGCTGATAATAGATATTTTAATATTTTTTAGTAATTCGGTAATAAAGGATATATAGGGAAGGGTTGGTTTTAATATTTTGTGTTTTATATGGGAGGAAATTGGTAGGGTTAGTTCCATAATCGGCCTATACCAATGTCAAAATTAAAACTATGATATTTGGTAATTTTGGTTTTTGATATTTTTGGTTTTTCAAAACACCAACCTAAAACTATACCATGCGTTTTTTTGGATTTTGTTTTTTTGGGTTTTATTCAATACATTTTTGGTATTTACGTATTTCAACTTTCCGGTATATATAATTAATTTTATTTTGACTTTTGTTTTTCCTCAATGCAGAGAATATGAATATATTATTTCATATCTTTACTTATGGATTATAATGACTTCACTAAGTAAAAGTTTCAAAATGTATAAAATTTTGAACTAACGAGATACAAATTTTAAGAATTAGATAAGTATATTAATAATCTTATAATATTTTGTGTATTTGTTTTGGTAAGTTTATATATATGATCACACACATTATATTTTATGAATAACATTAAAATTATACACATAATATATAAAAAAATATATTATATATATATATATATATATATTGTCTTAAGATAATATAAATAATTTAATATAGTTACCGTATAAATTTCAAAATCTACGGTTACATATTTCCACCCGTGAGTCATAACAGAACATTTGCTTTTATAATTGTAGTTAATTAAGGGTGGTACTATTTTCACCCCAATATATACTTAGTATCACTCTCACTCGTACTACTACTCCCACCAACTCTTTTTTACTCATCAACACTCACACTACTTCTTTTATCACTCCCATTTTAATATACATAGATTAATGATTAACTATAATTAACCATTAATCATTATTCTTCCTCGTCCTCCTCCTTTTTCTCCTCCTAATTATAATTAATTATTAATTATTATTCTTCTTATTCTTCTTCTCAACAATGATTTTAAAATTTTTGCATCCATCTACCCTTAATGCAACACAAATAAATTCTAAGTTATAGAGAATGGTAGGGAATAAAAAATTGAAGGTTCTTATTCATTTTGCTTTCTTAACACGTTGGAGAGTTAATAAAATTATTCAACTATTGACCGAAGTTTATCAAACTCCTTGGTCCCTTACAACTGAGGCTTCCTTATATCATATTTTAACTCTCGGGACGTTACATCGGCTTCTAACAACCGAGTATTGAGAATAATTTCGGTTTCCTCTGACCGAGGTTCATCCACTTCCTTGGTCTTTCACAACCGAAGTATTCTGAATTATATTTTCAGCTCTTGGAACCTTACATCAGTTTATAACAACTGAGTATTTCGGATAGTTTCGGTTTTCTAGGACTGAAGTTTATCAAATTACTCGGTTTTTCGTAACCGAGGTAACCTGTTCTGATGCTCTAATTCGTTTTGTTGGTACAAATTTTTTTTTGATATTAATTAAAGAAAATAAACATTAAACATAATAAAAACAAACACATCTCTCATTCATTAGGTTTTTCTACCTTAATAATCCTTGATTCGCTTTTCTCTATCATCCTTTACAACTTAAGGTTTTTTTGGTGTTACATCAATGGAGATTTTATGTGTTTTTGTGAGTTACTTTTTGAATTTTTGTTGGCTTTTGAAATGAACTAAATGAGATAGAATGGGTTAATTAGATCTGAATTTTTGTTAATTATTAACCATTGAGTAAAATCTATAGAGAAGAAGAAGAAGAAGAAGAGGAAGAAGAAGATGATGAATAGTAATAATGTTAATGAGTGATTAGTTGGTTGAAAATGATTAATTGGGTGAGGTGGAAACAGAAATTTAAATATTTTTTTTAGTAGGAATGAAAGTAAGAAGTTTGGGGAGGGGAGGGGAGGGGAGGGGGGGGCAATAGTACCAACCTTAATTAATACAACGGAGATGAGATTTACAACTGTAACTCCCTCCATTTTTTTTATTGATTTAAACACAATTAAAGAGGAAAGAGAATTAATTTTTATTTGCTTTTAGGCATTTTGGATACAAAAGAGGTTTGTGATTTATTTGTAGGCAAGGTTTTTCTTTTTTTAGAGATAAATGTGCAGCCATGTAGGCAAGTTCTGTTTCATGAATTCAATTTTTTTTTTTTTTGCCAATTCAAATCATTAGCTTTATTCGAAATTGAAGTTTGTATTCCAAATATCAACCAAAAAGAAAAAAGAAAAAAGGAGAATAAATTAAAATAAACCTGCTGCGCACCAAACATGCCATAACACGAAAATAGAGAAAGGGAGAGAGAGACAAAGGGACACAAAAGAGAAAGTAAAGCAGAGAGGGATTATAAATACTCCTTTGTTGTATAATTTTCTCAGCCAGATTTTAATGTTTCCGTCAAAAAATTGGAGAGAGAAAGTGTGTGCACTCTTTTTCCTGCAAAAGCGGCTCCAATTTCCTCTCTCTTTCCCCCTCTCTCTCTCTTCACGCACACTAGTTGTGGTACCTTTTATCGTCTTCAGATCTCTCGATTTGGGACTCTGTTTTTAATAGAGATTATTAACCTATTAGCATGATTTGTGTGTTACATAAACAAACATTCTATGCGGGCATTTCATTGGCAATAAGCTGAATCTCTCTTTTTTCTCAACGCTTAAAAGCAGCATTTATTAAGGCAAATTTGGGTTAAGTGTATGAGAGAGAACAAATAGTAAGATTTAGTGAAAGAGAGTGAAAAAACAAAATATTTGGGTAGTTATTCTTAAATGTAATTGCAATTTTTGGGTAGTTATTATTAAATGTAATTGCATTTATGTTACTGCCAATATTGGGAAACAACTATCCACAGAATTCGTAATCCTTCGCTGGAAAGCTGTATGCATTAACCAGTGCCACTTCCTCAAATAAGGTAACGGTTACAACTTTACCTGTATATATATGTATGTATATACAAACATACATTTGGAAATACATAGAGAGCTTTAGTTTCTACCTTCTTGCCCCAACCAGAGACTGAAGGATCAAGGCATAATACAATTAGAATTTGGTGGCTTTTTTTTTTTTTTTATTATTCTTGGGGTTTAGTTGGTTTTGTGTCATTGATTCTTTTTATTTTTAGTTTCAGATCAAAGGGAAGTGAAGAAAAGGGAGGAAATTAATATGGTGCCTAAAAAGCAAGCTGAAGTGGCCATGGTGTCTGATGGAATGAACGAGAGTGAACAAGAGGAGAGGGAGGGTGGTGAAAGGGCAGATCAGTCAATTTCCGGCTTCAAAAGCTTTCTGTGGCATGGTGGTTCTGTTTATGATGCCTGGTTCAGCTGTGCTTCAAATCAGGTAATTCCCAATTAATTCTTCATTTGTAGCTAAGTAGTAAAATAAGTAGTCTTTCTTGTGGTCTAATTAAAATAATATTGAATTACAGGTGGCACAGGTTCTTTTAACTTTACCATACTCATTCTCTCAACTGGGAATGCTTTCCGGAATACTACTACAGGTTTTTTATGGGATACTTGGGAGCTGGACTGCTTATCTTATTAGTGTCCTCTATGTTGAGTACAGAACCAGAAAGGAGAAAGAAAATGTTAGCTTCAAGAACCATGTTATACAGGTATTGCTAATTTACCGCACCCACCCACCCCCCAAGAAAAGAAAATTAATTCCCAATTTAATCTCAGTTTTTATGTAAAATATATATATGATCACCGTTCGTGTATTATTATTTATATTATATATGCATGCATGTTCTGTATTCGATCAGTGGTTTGAGGTGCTGGATGGGTTATTGGGTCCCAAATGGAAAGCTGTGGGATTGGCCTTCAATTGCACCTTTCTTCTCTTTGGCTCTGTTATTCAGCTAATTGCTTGTGCAAGGTGAGTTTTTCTTTTAATTCTGTCCGAAACTTTTTGAAAAATTAGACATGTGTTTTGCTTAATTACTCCTCATATGGTGTTTTCTTGGGTTTAAACAGCAATATATACTACATAAATGACCGATTAGACAAGAGGACATGGACATACATATTCGGGGCTTGTTGTGCTACAACTGTGTTCATACCTTCATTTCACAACTATAGGATTTGGTCCTTTCTAGGGCTTGGGATGACCACCTTCACCGCCTGGTACTTGACCATCGCAGCCTTTGTTCACGGCCAGGTTCTCTCAATCTTCTTCCCAAATTTATTTACTCCCTCCCTCTCAATTTGATATGCGCTCTAAATTTATTTTTTGAAATGTTGTAAATTTGATATTTAGGTAGTATTTTAATTTTTCAAGCATACTTTGCAGTCAAGTATTGTCTCAACGGATGAATCTAAAAACTAAAGATAAAGTTCTGAAGTGTAAAGATTAATTTTGAAAAAAAAAACTTGTATTCATTTTGACCGTCACATCATTTGAAATGGTGTTATTTGTTTGAATGCTAAAGGGATTTTATTTGAAAATTTTTGCCCTTATCATCTTATTTTATAAAAGTAAATAAAGGGCAAATGAAGCGAGTAATAATTTTTTACCTCCAAAAAAATTAGGTGTTAAAAGGGAGGGGAGCTTTTAATTTTTAAGAGGTAAAATAAAACTTAAAATCTAAAATTTTAAAGCTATGGAACATATTCTGATGGACCATCCGTTCAAATTTGACAGGAGTAAACAGTAGTAGGGCCTTTAGTAATATCTTAAAGTGTTGTGCAGGTTGAGGGAGTGAGTCATTCGGGTCCGACAAAAATGGTACTCTATTTTACAGGGGCCACCAACATCCTCTACACTTTCGGCGGCCACGCAGTTACTGTGTGAGTATTTCTCCTTTATATAAATATATATATATATCAATCTTGTTAGTCAAATAATAAATTACTCTTCATTAATTGATTTATAGTTAGTTTTTGGATGTATCCATCCATTTGTATTAAGAAGTATTAAAGTTGATTATCATAATTCATACATAAAATTTTCATGAACATCTATCCGTTATTAAGGTTTCGATATTAGAAAGGTTGATAATCATGATAGTTGCACAGTAAATGACCGTAACGAGTTTGAAAAAGAAAAAACGAAACCCGTAAATTTGAGACCAACAAAGTATTTAGCAGAACCATTTAGTACGTCCTCTCAATTATGTGACAACCAAACAAACTAATTTTAATCTATCCCAAATAATTGCGCATGCATATGATATTTGTTTTCACATGGTTATTTTTACACTAACATAGTGACATTGTAGAGGTAAAGGTAACAAATAAAGCAATTCTTTTTATGGCCGGGTGATTGATGATAAAAACTAAATGAAGATTATGTTAATTTACAGGGAAATAATGCATGCAATGTGGAAGCCTCAGAAATTCAAGTACATATATTTGTTTGCAACCTTGTATGTATTCACCCTTACAATTCCATCAGCTTCTGCAATGTACTGGGCCTTCGGTGACCAACTCCTCAACCACTCAAATGCCTTCTCCCTCCTCCCTCGTACTCGCGTCCGTGATGCAGCTGTTATCCTAATGCTCATCCACCAGGTCTTCTTAACAAATTACTTAACATTACACTAATTAACCATCTCTATTACCTAATTAGAGCATCCACAGCACTCCTATAGTATTGTGTTGTATATTAGGCAAAGGAATAAACTTAAGTTTGGCCAAATTGGTTATCATACCGACAATTGATGTTTGTTAAGTTCCACACGGACCCCCCATAAGGATTTCGGTTATCTATTTGAGTCATAAAGGATATAATGGTTGTACTTTTTGAACCAATTATACAGGCTTTATTGTCTGTTTCAATTCAGCCATTATCCGGACATCTCTTATAAGTTTGTCTCCTTATACTAACGTACACTTGTGCAAATTAGACTGCTGTGAATGCTCTTAGCCTACCCCAAAACTAGTGAATATTCTTAATTTATTACGGTTCGCCCTTTGTGATTTAAATTTTGCAGTTTATAACATTTGGGTTTGCGTGTACGCCATTGTACTTTGTGTGGGAGAAAGTGGTGGGTATGCACGACACGAAGAGCATATGTCTAAGGGCACTAACCAGGCTACCGGTGGTGATACCGATATGGTTCTTGGCCATTATTTTTCCCTTCTTTGGGCCTATCAACTCAGCTGTGGGGGCTCTCTTAGTTAGCTTCACTGTCTACATCATCCCTGCTCTTGCCCATATGCTAACTTACAGAAAGGCCTCGGCTCGGCAGGTGATCAATCAATTCTCTTCCGTTTTATCTTCATTTTGTACTACTCTCTTCCTGGCTTTGTCAATGACTGTCAAAACTAGCTGCTTATATTGGCGACTGTGATTCATAATCATTTTGTATACTAACTTACTGTGTACTTTTTCTATTTAGCATTATTGCTCATTTAAGAATAAGAAATTGATTCTCGTTGAGACTTGATGTAAATATATTATTTTAGGTTTGAACATTAGCTCTACCCGACAGGAGGCTAGATGGTTTAGTATTTACATGGTTACGATTTGAAAATAATGAGAGAAGATGAGTTAGGTGCCATTTCATTGTCTTTCAGTCACACAAGCAGAGGTCCCAATCCCAACTGGTGTACTAATTTGGTAACCACATCTAGAATTGGGTTGGCTAACTGACCCAAGAGTCTACCCTACTTGAGATGACTGCAGAGCCCTTAAAATGATTGTACACTTTTTCTGTTAGCTGTCAACTGAATCGAAATATTGTTTCTCTGGTCACATCCCCAGACGTATATCCTAGTCATCGCTTGATGAGTACACGAAAGGAGGTTACCCACCACGTCAGTGTACCCCCTAAAGAACCCCGTAAATATTTGGCGGTGACAAAAATATACTTGTTGCATTAATTGGTAATGCTCAAAATTCGATTATTTTAAGTAGAAGAGTGGATGCTATAAGTAGTAATTAACTAGTCACTCAAGTCACACTGTTGTACATGGTTCAGCATTGATTCTTTGTCCACATAATACCAAACTTAGGTAAATTTATCACAAGTTCACCTTACTGGATGCTAGGAATAGCCAAATGTGCGAGTTTCTTAATCTTTATCCAAAGTCCTAAATTTGAATCTCAAATTTTAAAGACAGAAACAGCCAGAGTGTGGGATTTTCCTGTCCTCCCCACTGACCCCAAAGAAGATGGTTCTGTCACTAAGCTGGCGGGCAGAGATATCTGTTTGTTATTTTTTTAAAAGGAGTCTGAATGGTTGTATCTCATTTTTACAATCCAAATTCATATTCAGAGACAAATATAGGATGCCTCTGAAATTCTGAATGGGTCCAGAATCCAGATTCAGGCTTCAAAGATGAAAAGTGAAAACAAATAGCACCTAAGTCTACTGCAATTATTAAACCTGCGTGCAGTAACCTTAAATAGTCCAAGAGACTAAATTTTGGTACTTCCTTGTAAATGAAAGCGCGCTGTAATTATTGTAATATTTTTATGGTGCAGAATGCGGCAGAGAAACCTCCATTCTTTCTACCGAGCTGGACAGGGATGTATGCAGTGAACATATTTGTGGTGGGGTGGGTGTTGGTGGTAGGTTTTGGATTTGGAGGGTGGGCTAGCATGACCAATTTCATCAAGCAGGTTGACACCTTTGGACTCTTTGCTAAGTGCTACCAATGCAAGCCTCCACCACCACAGCATCATTGAGTTTATCAAACATGCAGTACTATTGTAACAGTCTTCTCTGTACTGTTCTGTTATAGAATGTGGTTTGTTTTTGCTCTAGTATTGCCTCCCCCACCTCCTCTCCCCCTTCAGCCCTTTTGCTTCAATATGAGACTCAATGAATTAGTTGTTACTCTCTTCAAGTGATACATATATATATATATACATCTATGTTTTTTTATTTTATTTTTTAGGGGTAAAGTTAAAATATTGTACATCTGTGATATTTTAGTGTTTTATAATAATATTTAGCTTTGCATTGGTAGCCAAGTCATGCATTAAAGTCTTAGGCAGTTTGGTTTGGGGTGAATTTTTTTTATTGCTTTTTAACTAAAAGTATACTCTCTTTCTTCCTAATAAATAAGTGTCGTTTTGTCTATGTTAGAACGTTTCAAACGAGTTTTAACTAAAAAGATATCACTCTGAACTAGCCTTCACTAGAGTGGGTGTATTTCAGATCCCACCATCAACTGTGTCAAACCCTTTTTAAGAGAAAATTTGTAAGAAAATGACTACTTTATTTGTGTAGCCCACACTCGAATACGTAATTAGAATTTTTCAAAGATAAAATAGACCAAGTCGGTGAAAGTAAATAAGATTTTGTTTTTTCACTATTGATTCGAAACTAAATAAGTGAAAGTTAAAACATGATTCTTAGTTTGAGACGGACAAAACAATAACTATTATTTGTGCAAATTTTACAATATTACACATTTATCAAAGCAAGAATATATTATTAGGGTAGAGATTAATTTGGTTCGAGAATTTTAGATGTACTTATCTGAATACAAGAGTCCTTTTTGCTGTTTGAATAATGGATGTTTATAGTTGGTTTCAGTATTCCCACGATGCCCAGTAAAATTTAAGACAGACAGACAACAATGTAATTTGGGAAAACAATGTTCGAATTTTTTTATTATTCCCAGTAATGTTTCCTTTCTCTAATACTTTTAAGTTGCAATGAATTACACCTGGTCAAACTTCCAACTTCCATGATTCCACTACTTGTTAATCAAAGCTTTTATCATGGTGGCTTTTGTTTTTATTGTTTATTTATTGAATTGTAGCAACGAGAAATAAATCTCTAATTTTAGTGCTAGCTAACATTCTCACAAGAGAAATTTTAGTGTAACCCAAAGCAAGTTTTAAAAGCTCTAATAAAAATGAAATTAAGTCACACCTCTCAACTAATTAAATTTTGAGTAACATTATGAATGATAAAAATTGGTCGAAAGCAACTTACATAATACATATATAGGGTCCGTTTCTAGTACAGATCAATCCTTACGGATTGATCATTTTATGACGCTTTTTCGTCATAAAAACATTTGAAATGTATTTTTTTATGATGCAAAAGCATCATAAAATGGACCGGTCCGCACCTAATCCTAACCGTATATATATATATATATTTTATTTTAGGAATTTTTTTTTGGGACAAGTAGTATTACTCGTCACAAAATTACTCTATGTATCTCAAATCTCTAGAGCAATGCTACTCCACTCAATATATATATACACCAAAAGCACAAACCAAAGGTAGTTTTCAACCGATTATTATTATTTATCATTTTCTCTCTTAGACCCCATTTGGACTACACTTCATTTCTCAAACCTATAATCTCACTTTGGTTTTTTGCTATGCATCAAATTTCTAGTTTCATTTATTTTTGAGATATAATCAATATTTTAAATATCATAATAAAAAAATAAGTTACATATTTCACTAATCATTATGTTAGAATTAGCATTTCCTTAAAAAAAAATATTCAATCCAAAGTGAAAATAGAGAAAACAAAGATATTTACACAATATAACAAGGGTAATGAGATTAGCACTGTACAAAAGTAATCGAACACTTTAAAATCACCTTTAACAGAGCTGTGAAACAGTCTCAAAGTTTAATCCGAAACTTCTTTTGTTTTTGTTTTTGTTTTTGTGGCTGTGGAGGGTTGGACTGGAACAAATATTTTTAGGTTTAAACTGAGTTATAAAAATAATTAAAATATGCCCTATGAGGCCAAATTATCTCGAAAAAGATTGTGTTTAAGAACGAGGTGCAAATAAAAATAGATTTGGCTTGGCATCAGCAACCATATTTAAATTATGAGATGTATTTTAAATGTAAATAATATGTTTAATGATATATGATATATTTATGCAAAGCTCGTATGGTTGTTAGGTTTGACATGTGGATATATAACCGCCTTCGGAAACTATATTAAAATTTGAAGCATCTAATTAAAAAAATTAATTAGCAATAGCTGGAATAACCTTAGATCTTATATTTTGTTTGGGAAGGCATTGATTCTTGATGAAGAATTTATATTCTCAACATGATGTATTTGTTAATGTAAATAACAAAATTTAAAAATTAATTTGAAATGTGTTGCGCAATATTTTAACAATTTTTTTACACATATATGTGTTGTTTTTATTATATGAGCAGCAAAAATCTAGAAGGGAGCAAATACAACCACGGTTTGGGTAACCCGAGAACTTACAAAACCACATGAATTTGAATGATTCGGGTTTTAGAATACTTTGGATAAGAATTGCTTAATTAGGCCATTGGGTCAATGTCCATTTTCTTCATTAAGTAAAAACTCTACCGTAAAGTTATTAACCTCTCTGTATACAACCACCTCCACAAGATGCTGTAAAATATTAATTTAACCAATGCTTATTGATTCTTCACTAAGGTTGACAGGGACCTAGAAATTTGTAAAATAAATTGCTATAACTTTAATAGAGGAAATTGCAAACAGAATACAAAAGACATAAAAAAATTACTACCAGGAGATTGTCCTTAAAAGAAGGAGTATGATATTTATGCTGCTTTTTTTTTTTTTTCTTATCCACGCTTACTGTATTAGCCTTTGTTAACTTATTTTATTTAACGAATGACCAGTTTATAATTTTTTAATACCGCTTTTAATTGTACACAGTAAAACAAGTACATATATATATACGAACATATATGAATAGATTTGTGTACAATGTGGTACTAAATTGGATAAAATTGGTACCCAACGGGATACAATATTAGTAAAAAAAAAAAAGGCTCGCAAACTAGTTTATAATTTTTTTGTACTAGTCTTAATTGCATACAGTAAAACTAGTATATATATGTGAATATCTATAAGTACATTCATGAACAATATGGTACTCAATTGGACAAGTTGGTACCCAGTTAGAAAAAATATATATTATACACAAAAAGGCTCCCGTAAAATGGTTGACGCTTTATTGATGATTTTTTTTGTAGGTTTAATATTTTAAATTATTGAAAAATAAAGCAATCCATAATCAATCCCAAACAACTTAATTAATTGAATATAAACCGATCAATCACTTATAAGAAAGTACAACTGCAAATTAAAGCATGCAAAAATAGGACTAGAGAAACAAAATTAAAAGCATACAAAAATAGGATTAGAAAAACAAAATCAAAAGCATACAAGAATAGGGTTTTAATCAAAGCATATATGCTTCAAAAACAAAAAATTAAAAGCATACAAAAATATGGTTTTAATCAAAGCATATATATTTTGAAAACATATATCTAGAAACTCAGTAAACCATTTTTAGGTAGATGGTCAAAAGAGCTAACATAATCATAGAGTAATTGTTGAATAAAATGATTTATTTTTCAATCTATCAATTTACAGTTTAACTCACTTAATTTGTTTGTGGAATTAGTTGAAAAGAAAGTGAAAAGGAAAATACTTATTAAAAAAACAAACAAGCATTATTTTATGTTTCATAAACTGTGTTTATGGAATTTTTATTTATTTGTTTTTTTTTTTTTTAAGAGACGGGGATCGAAAAACTTATTTATCTAATTTATAAAGTAGGCCAAAAAAATTACTGAGTGTCAAAATGGGTAAATGTAAAATTAACTGCCATTGACTTGAGAAACTTTCCTAAACAAATTATTGCGGAATGTTTTTATAATTATTTGATAATTTATCATTCATAAACACTCTCTACCTTAAGTTTTTAATTATGCATGAAACATTTTTAGTTGGAATTCAAATTCTTATCCATTTAAAATAGTCATACACATGAGTAAGCGTTTGTGTATTGTTCATGTTATTCTGATTGTGGCTATTGAATATATTAAATTTTTAGTTTCGTTTAATCAAAAAAGACTAATTTTATGTTAATCACTTGTGAATAATACAATATTTTACTTTTTCAAGATATCACACATTGATTGTGCACCAAAATGAGATGGGGTGCGAAAATAAAATGCACATATAAGAATTATTAAGTACAAATTTATTGATCATTCTCATTTAATAGTGTCATAATACTTTTATTTGATTGATCAATATATATTTGAAGAATGAGAGAGTAATTTTAAATCATGTTTTTTAACATAAAGATCAACTAATGAGTTCCACTAAATTTGTACTCGCCGGAGTTCTAAACCTAGCCTAAATTTCGTATGAAATAGAGAGAGTACAAATACACTTCAAATATTGGCCGACAACTTTAATGAAAGGGATGAAATGGAGAATTTAACAAAACAACAAAAAGGGAAAAATTGGAAAACTAACTCATGTTTCTGCCTGTTTAGTAAATAATAAGCCGTTTTATGTTACTTTGGTTATTATTTTACAAAAGTATACATTTTTTGTAATTTTTTCACTGTAACTGCTTTGCCGTTAATTAAATTGCTTCCTTGAGCTCTATTGGTAAGAAAAATAACCATGATAAGCTAAAGTGCTCATGTTATGTTATATTACTTCTAAAAGTTGTATTGTATAAATTATTTATAATATAGATCCGTATTTAAATCCATGTAGTTTAGAGTGTGTATTTATATAGAGCGTTCAAGTTTGAAATCCATTTCTTTTCTCTTTCTAGAATTACTTAGGAATAAATAAATTTTATGTATTTAGTTCATCTTTTTAACATATTAACAGTTGTACGTGTAAAAAAATATTAATTTTTAAGTTCTACTTTTTCAATGAATAGCTTATTAACATATATATGAAAATATAAACCAATAATTGTTGTGCTAAAACTAGATTAAACCAAAATAAAAAGTGAAAAGCAATGCTATTAACCCAAAAATAAGTTTCAATGCATCTCATCCGCACTTCACTTTTCGGTGCATATATGGTTCAAATGCATTTGGATTACAATTTTTGGGGTAGATAACATTTTTGGAAAGATAAATGTTATGGACAAGCCCAAATGAATTTGAATCACAGCGTTATACTAAAATTTGGGAAAGAGAAAATGGAAAAGTTGTTGAAATGCATTCATAATAACCATCAAAAATGGTTAGTGTCGTGACATTGAGTTCAACCGGAGACTCTCCAAGTTGGATTCCAACAATTTCAAAAGCTTTGGTGGCCAGAGTGCTCTATCATAGGTTAACGAAAATTGACTCAAACATCTCTTGAAAATTGACCAAAAAATAAGAAAAAAATAAATAAATTTATAGTTAAAAAAAAATACATTTTTATGGTATTGGACTATGGTTAAAAGAGTAAAAGTTTGAACCGAATTAGGGAAGAAACCATGGATGGGGCTGAGTAATTGAGAAACCAATTAAAAAAGGCCGGTGTTATTTACACCTCTTATATTTATCAGAAATATTTTTTTGTCACAAACACCTCTTAAAGTAAATTTTTAATCATTAAATGCTTGTATAATGAGAAGTGGGTGCAGTGACACACACTCGTCCATTTAGAGAGAGTTTGTTTGTAAAAATTGGCATAACATCAGGCAATGAATTACTGGAGTGTTTTTCAAATAAAGATTGCATAATGAGAGGTGAATACACTTACATAAACTCAGTTCACATGATGAGAATGTATTGCTAAATACTCACCTACCATTAGACAACAGAAAGAAGTGTTTGTGATAAATAAGTTATTAAAATATATTTTTAATTAAATTTTAGAGGTAGTATTTATGATATATTTTAGGGTGTAAATAACACCATCGTTAAAAAAAAGAAAAAAGAAAAAAAAAGTGGGGAAATTGTGAATCCTACGTATATACTCCCTCCGTCCCAATTTAATTTTCACACTTTGAAAAATTAAAAATTAAGGAGACATAATGATTACTCCAAGAAAAAAATACTTATTTTCAAAAATATTATTTACTTTTCTTCTCATAAAAAAGTGGTGGGACCCAAAATAAAAAAAAAGTGTGAGAAGTTTAAAGAGTAATATTAAAAATAAAAAAATTATTATAATGCATAATAAAAGATCAATTTTATTTTTACATACTAAATATGGGAAAAAAAAAGTAGATAATTATTTTAAAATCCGTCTTTTTAGGGTGTTCTTAAATGATTTTTAATATAAAAAAATTTTCTTCTTTCTTTTTAAAAAATGTTATCTTTCGTGTAGTGGAAAAATAAAATGTTTTTATAAAAATAAATCATTTATTAAAATATTAAATTTTGGACTCAAGACGGAAGAAAAGAAATTTTCTCATAAACTATTTCATTTTTCAATATTTTTTTACGAGTAATTTTAGAATTTAAATATTGAAACATAAAAGCCAAAATGCAACACATGCACACACACACACCTAATTTAATTATCTAACTTTGAAAAACTAAAAATTAAAGAAACACAATAATTACTTTAAGAGAAAATACTTATTTTTAAAAATGACATTTATTTTTCTTTTAATAAAAAAAGGTGATGAGACCCACAATAAAAAAAGTGATGATAGTCTAAAGGGTAATATTAAAAATAATAAAAAATACTCTAATTAATAACTTGTTAAATATAAAAAAAGAATAATTATTTCAAAATATTTAAAAATAAGAAGGAGTATGACTTTTAAAAATTAAAATAAACTCATGCACATTGGCTGACTCTCCCCTCCCCCGCCAGCTCAGCTCCCCCTTCCCAAAAGAGTGGGGGTGGTGTATTCACGGGTAGCTCTGTTTCTGTGTCTGTTTCTTCAAAGCAGAGAGAGTATTCTCTCTCCCCTCCCCTCCCCGTTGTTTCTCTTCCTGTTTTACTTTTCCGATTTAGAGTGAACTGATACTACTTCTCAACAATATATGGCGCCAAGAGGGAGAACTAGAAAGGTACTTTACTTGCGTTTTTCTTGCTTCTTTCTCCTATTTTCTCACCATCTTCTTTTTCTTCTTCTTTTTGGCAGCCGCGATCATCTCGAATGGACGGTGCCATTGATAATATGAGTACCTATGGGTTTCCAGAGGATCTTGTTCGCCGAAAGGTCAAAAACCTTCTCCAGGTCAGTCACAATCTACTTGCTTCTCTTTTCTCTCTCCCTGTCCCTCTTAAGAGCGTACTGTTTGGTTGTCGAGAAAATCGTAAGGAAAAATCCTACCTCTTCTAATCGCCTTTTCGGTTCTCCTATACCTTTTTTTTAGTACTTTCTTCGACGAAGCGAAATTGATGGTGTTTGATTTTAATTTCGTTATGTTTTCTTTGATATCAGATTAAGCCTAGCCTAGCCTAGGTTTGATTTGTTTGAATGTAGTCCTTTTTCTCTTTGTGTGCTTGTTCCTCATCTTAAACCCTTTGTCTGGTCTTTGAGGGTTTTTGTTTTTCCTGTTCGATTTTAAATTGGTGTAATTTTTTACAAGGAATGGGTATTCCCAATTTCAGGTCTACGGTGGAGAGTGGCTTTTTATTGAAGCCGACTCCTATTCTGTCCTCCTTGAAGGCCTTCTTGAGGAAGCAACAACCAATAATGAAGAGAAATCTAGACAAGGGGAAAATATGTTGGTGGTAACATATGATATCTTCTTCTTATTTTTTATTTTTTTTTCTATATTCACTAGGATATATGAAACTTGTATAATATTTAGTTCACCAAATGGGATTTTAAGCCTAACTTTCTGTGTTCTATCACTAATGGCATATATTTTAGGCCAACTTTCTGTGTCCAATTCCTTAGAAAATGGAGTGTTGGAAGTTTTACCAAGGCATACTTCACCTATTTGGAAAAAAAATACCAAGGAAATGCAACATTTGATTGAATAGATGTTTACTCAAAGTTCAAAGGTTGATATGATTTGGCATACCGTTTTAGATGTATATGCACCCCGATATCTCCCTCTTTCTCTTCATTTCTGTGTAAAGATTGCTATTTTGGCAGATCACTTAGGCTATATTCGGTACTTCCGCTCTTGTACTAATGAATATTGTCACCTAAGGCCCTGTTTAATAACAAGATCGAAAATGATAGCAAAAACAGTTGATTTTGTGAGAAATGGGAAAATGAGTCGAGTGATGTCATGAGATGTTCTCTTACTTTTTCGCTTTTTCCATGGGAAAAATTCTTTTCGTGGCAAGGAAGAAAAATTTTCCACATAAAATAAGCATGAGATGGAGAGCAAATCACTACATCACTCAACTCATTTTCTAACTTCTCACAAAATCAATTGTTTTTACTATAATTTTCCAACTTGTTATTAAACGAAGCCTAAATGTGGTTTATTTCCTTTCGTTTTCCATTTAGTTCCGCTTAAATTAGATGCACTTTATTTCGTGAACCAAACAAAATCTCTTCATAAAGTTTCTTAAATTTGTCCACAAAATCATTTTAAGAGGTTTCATTTACAATGCAACAGGGAAGCCTGCTCTATTTTGCTTCTGTTATTAATAGTGTAAAGGCTGTTCATTCTGAAATAAACATTTAATTTCTTCACTCCATTCTAAGAGCAAGTTGTTATACATTGTAAGAGCAGGTGTACATGGTAACAGACTGGTAGTCCTACTTGTGTCCATATCATGAGCGAGCCTCTTAATGGACCAAAGTCACCAAAAAATGACCAAAACTGATTCAAACATTATTTGTGTAAGAGAACTGGACTCCATATATTTCGCTAGAGTTTGATCATTATTTGGTGAGAATTGTACGAAATTATGGTTCACATAAAATACTCATTATCCTTTCTTTATAATGGGACGATAAAGGTACTTTGTAGAGAGGGTGATCAACATCAAAGCTTTATTTTGACCTTGTGCTGTATATTTCTTTCTGGAAATCTCACTTGCTTTGGCCTTAAGGTAAATACTAGATAGAATTTCCAATTGTTGGGCAAATTATCCTCCGCATTAGATGCATATATCGTACTAAATATGTGTGTGTATTTTATAATGGTGTGCCATTTGATGTTCAGTTTTGTTGCATTTTCACCTCTATGTGTGATGCTCTTCCTTTTTACCTTTTACCTGCATAGATTCAAATATCTAGTTTATGAAATTTAATGGCACTGAATGCTCTCTGTCCTTATACTTGCTTTTTGAAGGATAATCCACCACCTGATGAAAGAGATGAAGATCCCGATTTATTACCTAGTATTGGTTCCTCAAGTGGAGTTGCTGAACAATCTATATGTCCCCAGATTATCAACACTGAACCACAGGCTGGCGCCACAGGTATTATCTTTCTTTCTTGGATTATTAATCATACTAACACTCCCTTGGTCCCAAATTGAGACTAATACAAAACCAATTGGCAACTGGTGGTGACATTTAGGACAAAATATACTCTTTGTTTTGCAGGTGGTATGGACTGTTCTATGGAAGTTGAAGAAAATGGAAAAGGGTCAGAAGACAATAATGTGAGCAAAAACATCAGTGAGAAGGAGATAATTAATGGTCCCGGCAACACCACCAAGGGGTTTTGTGGGGCTGAAGTGCATGTTGGCAAAAAGGCGGCTCATTCACCTCCACCCCCAGTGATATCTCCACCATCAGTGGAGGCTAATCCTCCAAGAAGGCGGCGTAAACCTTGTCATGGATGGATTAGTGATGGAGAGGAGGATGATGATGATGATTTTATAGATCTACCACCTGCACCGCGATTGATCAGTACACCGGCAGCCACAACAAAGGATAAGGGGAAAAAGCGCAAGACAAGGTGGGATGTTAGACCTGAAGAATACGTGTAACCCTCCTTTTCTACTATATCCAGTAGGTAGTAGATGTGAAGACTTTCTTTTTATAGCCCATGGCCCTGGATGTTGTTGTTAGTGTTGGTTAAGTATTAGCATCAATATGTAACAGTTGTTATTAGTCTAGGCTAGTAAAAGGGATAGGATAGTGAGGGTGCTTCAACATTGAGTCGTAGTGTATTGCTACCTGGAAAAACACCATGTGGACGGAACATTTTCTAGTGATTGGTTGAATTGGGGACCCATGAAGATTGTTGGAGGGTGCGTCAACATTGAGTCTAGTGTATTGCTACCTGGAAGAACACCATGTGGACGGAACATTTTCTAGTGATTGGTTGAATTGGGGACCCATGAAGATTGTTGATTTTGTTTGGCATGGTATGGAAAACAGTCTACTTCTTTATAGCATGTGTCTCCTCTGGGGAGTTAAAAGAGTAAATTTTCTTAAGGTTTGTTTTAACTTGTTGAATACTCAATGGACTGAATCTAAAGGATTTTTCGTGTAAATGAAGTATTTTTGTTTGCGTTTTTCTGGTTAGTATTTTAGAATTGAAATCACTTGCAAAAGTGTGCGTGGAAAACTGTATAAAAAGCATTCAAAAGACTTTTATTTACAATGTGACCGAACGCTCGATTTTCTATTTTCCTCACGTAATCAAACTTGCTTTTGTAAAAGTAATACTTGCGTAATGTTCTAGGGATAATTATTTCAACTACAGAATGAATTAACGTCAGATTTAGTGTATAATTCTGAATTAATGAAATACAGTTTGGTAAAGCACTAAATACATGAACATAAACTATTTTGTGGTTGAAACTGAATTATCCTAATTAAATTTAAGAATTAAATATTTTTGGTTAATAGCTGATTAATTACAACAAGAATTTGCAAACTGAACTTTACTCCGACTGTTAGCAATCCTTTTGTTGACAAATATAGAGAGAGAGATGAGAGAACGAATTGTGTTTATGTTCATTTATGTAAGCCCTTTATATAGGGATGAAAGGAAAATACATTGTCAAAAAAGGAAATGTGAACAAATCTTATACGTGTTGAATAATGAGTGTTGTCTTGTATTGACCATCTAGAAAGGGTGACCATCTAGAAGTGGTGGTTGAATGCATTCTAATTACTCCCCCTTAAGTTAGCACACATATATCAAACATGCCCAACTTGCTAATCAGCTTGGCAAATACTTTTCTTGTCACGGACTTTGGTGAGTATGTCAACTAACTGATCTTCAGAGTGTACATGAAGAACATAAATAATTTTATCTTTCTAATTTCTCTTTGATGAATAATCTATCCAACTTCAATATGCTTTGTTCTATCATGTTGAACTGGATTGTGTGCGATATCACATGCTACCTTGTTATCACAATATAGCACCATAGGTTCTTTTGGAGAAAAATCGAGATCTGTCAGTAGCAGTTTCAACCACAATAATTCTTGAATGCCGACTGCCGTACCTCGATATTCTGCTTTTACACTTGATCGGGATACTACGTTTTGCTTCTTACTCTTCCAAGTGACCAAGTTTCCTCTTACAAATGTAAAATACCCTGATGTAGACCTTCTATCACATATATTCACCTGCCCAATCAGCATTAGTGTATCCTTCAACCTTCAGAAAATCCTTATTTTTTTGGAACATGATTCCATTTCCAGAACTGTTTTGAGATAACTAATAATCCTCATAACTGCTTGCATATGCTTCTCCCCTGGATTATGCAGGAATTGACTGACAATGCTCAATGCATATGATATATCAAGCCTTGTATGTGCTAGATACATCAATCTTCCCACCAATCGCTGATAGCGCCCTTTATCAACAGGCATTTGATCTGTTTCAACCTCTAACTTCAATCTTTAATCCATTGGAGTCTCTGACGGTTGATAAGTGGACATTCCGGTTTCACTTAGTAAGTCTAGGGCATATTTTTCTCTGAGAAAGGAAAAATGCATTTTGATGATCTAGAACACCTCGATTCTCAGAAAATATTTCAAGTTCCCAAGATATTTCATCTCAAACTCCTGAGATAAGAGTTTTTTCAATGCCTGTTGTTCTCGAGGGTCGTTTCCTATGAGCACCATGTCATCTACATAAACGATAAGTGCCGTAATCTTCTTATGACTTTTCTTCAAAAATAAGGTATGATCAGAGTTACTCTGACTGTACGTAAATTTTCGCATTGATCTTGCAAATATCCCAAATCAGGCTCTGGGGGATTGTTTTAGTCCATACAAAGATTTTTTCAACTTGTAGACTTTATTCGTATGCTCAACCGGAATCTTATATCCAGGTGAAAACTCCATATACACCTCCTCCTCTAACTCCCCATGTAGGAAGGCATTTTTTACATTGAACTGTTGTAGAGACCAGCCCAAGTTTGCAGTTAATGAGAGTAACACCCGCACAGTATTGATCTTTGCCACAGGCGCAAATGTCTCTAAATAATCAATTTCATGTGTCTGTGTGTAGCCTTTTGCAACCAGTCTCGCTTTGAATCTTTCGATTGTTCCATCTGCTTTAAATTTCACAGTGTAGGCCCACTTGTAACCCACTTTCCTTTTTTCTGCTGGTAATTCAGTCAGCTCCAATGTGTCGTTTTTTAACAAGGATTTCAACTCTTCATCCATTGCTGATTTTCACTTAGGATTACATAAGGTTTCCTGCACACTGTTAGAAATAGATACAGAAGTTAATTGATTCACAAAAGATTTGTTAGATGCAGTTAACCGATCATACGACACATAATTACTCATAGGATACTTGGCTTTACTGGTAAAGTCTGGGTCATATGTAGGTTTAGGTACACCTTTATTTACTCGGTTAGGAACCTGCTTTATAGGAATAAAAGAAGATGATACTTGGGGGCATCAGTTTCAAGGTTATTTGAAGTTGACGATTGGTTATTAACCTAATTTGGATCACTCACACGCCCTCACGCGCCACTCAAAGAATCAAGAATCTTATTCGTCATTCTCACGCGCCACCAGGTGAAGAAGACGAACATGTGGCATGCCACATATGCCCTACTGCCACATTACTGCCACGTCAGCGATGCGTGACTGCCACGTCAGCGACGCATCACTACCACGTCAGCACCACGCCACTGCCACATCAGCTGTTACTTCCGTAACGACCGTTACTTTTTTCGTTAAAGTTAACGGGATATTCCTGACACCGTTAATTTTAACGGAATATTACTGACGCCGTTAATTCTCCATCAGGATTATTTGCAAATTAACCCCAAAATTTTATGTATTACATTCCTCCAATGGCTAACGACTCCATAACCATGACCAGATCATCCACAAAGGATTCCCCTCTTATTATTCAAACTGAGGGCTCCTCATTCAATATCGGCCTTCTATTTGATGAAATAACTACAATATATGGTCTCAACTCATGGAGATGCACATCGCAGATAAACAAAAATTCTCTTTTATTCAAGGTTCAGCCTCAATTCCGAAAGAAGGAACACCAGAATACGATAAATGGTCCCCAGATAACCAACAAGTAAAACGCTGGCTCTTAATATCCATAAAATCGAAAATCATGAAACGTTACATTTGTATTCCTACAGTACGTAAGATCTAAAAATCACTGTCTACAACGTTTCATGACGAGATTGATGAATTACAAGTGTTTTCTTTGAACCAATGGGCCTTCACTGCCAAACAGGGTGGGCGATCAATATCCGAGTTCTATGGGGAGCTGACAGAGATATTCAGCGAATTGAACCACCGTGATAAAGTAGCTATGGAATGCCCTAATTATGAGAGTCTTACATGAGATCAATTCAGAGCTTGTGAGTTCACATTTTTCTTGCCGGGTTGGATAATGAACTTGAACAGATTCGGGGTGAGATTTTGCGAAAGGATTCCGATTTTAGAACTAAAAGCGATTATATGCTATGGTTCGTCGAGAAGCTCTTCAACGACAAACAATGAACACTGCGACAGACACTGCAGCTCTGGCAGTCCGTAATCAAGCCCCCTCCAATTCTAATTGGCGTCAATTCAGAAAAACGATTCAGCTCTGGTAATCGACCGAATGACTCTCGGGTGCGACCTCTAAATACCCTCCATGCTCTGTCTGTGGACTTACGGGAGACACTCGAAAAAGGGTTGCTATGAAATCATTGGCTACCCGGATTGGTGGAAGGATTCTCGCAATTGCCGAACAGGTCAAACCACAGAAGAAGGTAACAAAAAGGCCTGGGGCTTACTTACCACCACAGGTACATCAGATACGACTTTACATTTTGTCTATATTTTGAATAATACATGGGTAATTGATTCGGGTGCCACTGATCATATGACATCTAATTCAAAAATGGTTACTCCGTTAAACCCATCATCTTCAGACCTTTGTTTCCACAGCTAATGCTGCCCTAGTTCCTGTAGTAGGAAAAGGGTCAGTTAATCTATCAGACAACCTGAACCTAAGCTCTGTCTTAGTAGTACCATCATTAGATTATAATCTATTATCTGTTGCTCAAATAACTAATGCCTTACACTGTGTTGTCACCTTTTGGCCTTCCTATTGTGTTTTTAAGGATATTCAGACCAAGAAGACGATTGGTTATGGCGTTTGGATGGAAAAATTGTACTACCTGGACCTGGAGGAGAAAAACATAGGTCGCTTGGCCTTACACACCAATACCTTTGGAAAGAAGATTGCAGATGAACTTTGGTTATGGCACCGTCGGTTAGGACACGCATCGTTTGGTTATTTAAAGAAATTATTTCCCCGTTTAGTTAATAAAGTTGATTCTTTTGTTTTTCATTGTGAGATTTGTGAATTGGTTAAAAGCCATCGTACTTCTTTTAAACCTTCCTCTGATACCATGTTGACAAATATAGAGAGAGAGAGAGATGAGAGAATGAATTGTGTTTATGTTCATTTATGTAATCCCTTTATATAGGGATGAAAGGAAAATACATTGTCAAAAAAGGAAATGTGAACAAATCTTATACATGTTGAATAATGAGTGTTGTCTTGTATTGACCATCTAGAAAGGGTGACCATCTAGAAGTGGTGGTTGAATGCATTCTAATACCTTTAACCCATTTTGTCAAATTAACTGCATTGCGGGTGCTCAAGATTTTTTTTCTTATTTACTTTCGAGCTTGCTACCAAAAGATTTACTTTAAGAATAATGATGTACTTACTCGTGCTGAATTAATGAGTTGTACATTTTAAAAATTTACAATCCACTAATTCATTCGGTATTGAATAATTGGTACATAAAACCAATAAGTGTAGCATTGTTTAAAAAACGACAATGAAAATAATAATATCAGTGAATTTCTATAGGGACGGTTTATAAGTGTTCATTTGTACATATTTCTTACTGGTCTTTTTAACTAATCATAGCATAATAATAATGTTTTAAGGGTGTGTTCTTTTCACGTGATTTTGGAGTTGAGATTTGAAAATTCCTGTGTTTTTTACATTGAAAAAGGTTCTTTTTGAAATGTCTACAAGATTTCCAAATTATGTGAAATTTTAAAATCTTGCAAAATATGATATTTTAGAATCTCGTAAAATTGGTGTGATTTGAATAGAGGTGTTGTGAAGAAATCGAAAATTGATCACCCAAACCGTACTTAACCGAACCGATCCGTTAAAAATCGAACAAAAAAAAACAACAAAGAAATTGAGTTTGGTTCTAGTTTAGCGTGCGCAAGTTTAAAACTGAATCGAACCAAACCAAACCAAATCATTGCATATACGAGTCGATGATAATGTTACGTCACTATATAAATTTTAATGTTCCTAAAATATATAAGCTTTAGTAAGACCACAACTCTTTGAGTAATCATGAATATTGGAGCTACATTACAAATTGAAGAATTAATATTTTTTTGACCAAAATAAGTGGGAGCAAGTATAGAATTATTAATTTTTTGATCCAAATAAATGTTGCCTTGCAATTTATTTTTTTTAAAAGAAAATATATGAAAACCAAATAAAACCGAGTTGAAGTTTGTTTCAGGTTTGAGTTTGAAAAATTTAAAAATCGAAATTGAAACTAAAATCGGAACTAGAGCCGAGCCAAAATTCGGTTTAGGTTTGGGTCTCCCCAATTTCTACCCCGATCGAAATCGGATATACCCCCAGATTTAAAGCATCTTAGAGCATTTCCAACAGCCTTCTAAATCATTGTTTTGTGTAAAATTCACACAACTTGTAATTTTTTTTTGTCTCTAGCAGTCTTTTAAAATTAAAATTTGAGTAAAATGGTTGAGTAAAATATACTTCCATTTTACGATGCCATGTCAGTTTTCTCTTTCTTCATTTTTTTTATAAAAATTGAAAAAGTAATAACTTCAAATGTAAAATATATATTTTAATCAAAATTATATATTTGAAATATACTTATCAATACTTTTAAATCAAGATCCATTGTGACTAGAACATTATTTGTAAAAAAAAATAAAGAAAAAATTGCTTGAATTGATATTTAAAATGTGTTAAAATCTTATTTGTTATTTCAAAATTTATACAAGACTTTACAAAAGTACCATTGGAACAATTTTTTTTTAAGTATTCAAGGTTTTTTGTAAAAGTGAGTTGATATGTGTAATTTACAATTCAATTTTTACACTACCATTGGAGATGCTCTTATTAAAATTAAATAATCCAACTTTAGTAAAACTCAATATTTTTCTATCTCCTCCAATTTCACTCATCAACATATTATCTCCGAATCAAGTACACCAAAAAATAAGAAACTGGATTAAACTTACCTTCTACTACTTTTTACATTTGGAAAATAAATTAAAATAAATTAAATTGAAAATCGCAAAGTTTTAAAATCTTTGATTTATCAATTCCCGTAATTTATAAATTTTGTCAAAAAAAAAAAACAACTTTAATTGATTTTTATTTTTCGCCCAGGTTTTTAATTGATTCAAGTAGATGCCATTCCTTGGTGGTTTAATGGTCAAAACTTAAAAGTGTTAAGCAAATTGGAGTGGTTTTGCGCTCTTTTTCGTTTAATTTCTTCGTATACAGGTAACGGATAATTCCGGAATTGAAGAGGAGAAATGTTTTCAAGCATACACAACATAACTACAATTTTCACTCTTTCATAAACTTTATTTACATCTCCATATTTAGCACAAAAACTCTTTTTATCACAAATATCCCCCTTAAAGTAAATTTATTATCACTGGCACCCCAAGACCTGCCTAATGAAAAGTGAGAGCAGTCACTTACACTCGACTCACTTGGAAAGAGTTTGTTGGTAGGAACTCACATAACACCAAGCAATGGAGTGCTAAAATATTTTTCAAATAAGGCTCTCATATTAAAAGGTGAGTGCACTCACATAAACTCGAACTCAAATAAGCAGAGCGTGTTGGTAAGCACTTGCTTAATATCAGGCAATAAAGGGGGTATTTGTGATAAATAAAATGGGTGTTAAAATGTGTTTTTAGTTAAATTTTAGAAGGTGGTGTTTGTGACACATTTGGAGGTGTAAATAGTACCACTCTTTTTTAATACAACCGGTGATCCTATTTTTATGGAAAGGGGGGGCCGAGCATACTTCAATTTATGATTAAGAGCATATCTAATAGTTTTGTATAATATTAGTTTGTATAAAATTTACACTTTTTGTTAAAAAAAAGGTCTCCAATAGTGTTTTAATAAACTTTGACACCTATAATTCGTGTAAAATATTACATTAGTGTTTTAAAAAATAGTCCCCAATTTACACATCCTCGTCATCTTTCTATCTCCTTAATTTCTTACAAAAACTTTAAATAGACAACTAAAAATCTAAAGATTAGTTTTTAATAGAATTTATAATGATACATTCTATTTTCATTGGTCTATTTAAATTTTACGCATGAGTACGTACCATTAGAACACAAAATAAATATGTGTATAATTTATATATAAATTCACTTACACATAAAATTTTATACAACAAATATATACCACTATTAGAAATGTTATAAGATCACCGTTAATTAACAAGGCTAATAATTATATCTATAAGGACCAAATAAGTGAACTTCATACCAGGACAAATAATAGGCCAACAAGACTCAAAGCACACTTCCCATGGTAAAATCTTGAAAGAAAGGTGTTCCCTTACTAAAATTGTTTGTGTTTAGTCAAGTGACTTATTTACCATTAAGTTTTTATATTAAAGAGTAAATTACCAAAACATACAATGTACTTTACTTGTTTTTATAATTTGGATAATATACAATTTTCTCGACATTAGAAACATTGTAATTTATTTATTTTTTCATTTTGGGTAATAATAACACCCAAAATATTACCCAAAATGAAAAAGTAAATAAAGTACAATGTTTCTAATGTCGAGAAAATTGTATATTACCCAAATTGTAAAAACGGGTAAAGTACATTGTATTTTTTGGTAATTTACTCTATATTAAACAGAAAATTTTGTGTTGGATACGTGCAAATTATAAACCTTCGTGTGTGTGTATATAATAGAAATAAAATACTCCCTTTTCATGAGAGCTTGACGTACACGTGTTAATAATAAATGAGTATTATTTATCTAACTAGTTTTTAGCCCCGCGCAATATGCGGACGGTTTATAATTGCTGTTTATAAGCCTAATAAATTCTCATTAGAAAAGGAGTAAAATAAGTGTATATTTTAAAAGAATGAAGAAAATATAAATGAAAAACTACATGAGCCCTCCGTGCGTTTAATCATGTCATTGACAAAAGAACGCATACATGTCATTAGAAATATTAATTGCAATGGACAATTAAAGAGTATTGTCCATAAATCTTTCGTATTTATTACAATAAACTATATATACATCTTCAAGAATAGAAAGAACTTGCCAACAATAACATGGAGAAACTAAAACTCAAGAATTAGATGATCAAATATGACACATTGGTCATTTCCACACATCTACTATTCTTCCACTCTCCCATTGAATTTGTCTTTCTATTAAAAGAAATAAATAGAGTTGTTTTTAATCATTACAAACTTCACAAAATAATTAGTTCAATTGAATTCTCCCGTTGCACACAGACATACTAACAATATTAGGAATGAGAACCCCAATCGTATTCAAACAATGAAATTAGTAGAGAAATGTTATCCAAATCTCAATTTTCTGTAAACTATTAAAACATGCTCCCATTGGTCAAAATGAAATAGAATTTTCGGTCAGTATAACAAAAATTAAGATTTATCAATGTTTGACAAAGGGAAAGCAATCAATCAAATCACAACTAATAAATAACAAAAACAATCAACAAATAAATTAAGTGAAGAAGCCATGAAAGCTAAATTCTCCAATCCCATTCAAATAGAAGGGGTCAATGGAAGTTGAAAGGATTATCAAATCAAATAATAAGTACAACTCAAATTTACAAAAAATATTTAAAAACTTACCCATTAGAGAAGTACTAAGTTAGATGAGAGGGAGAGTAGAGGAATTGGTGTTCTAGGGTTTCTAACGAATATAACAAATCAGATAGTGATTGTACATGTCAATGATTCAATCCTTAGAATGCCCAAAGATCAAACAACTCTGGCAACCATATAGAGGGATAATAAGATAGTTTCGGCAAAAATCAAGTTTGATTTTCTTAACAAATCAAGGGAAAAGGAACACAAAAATTCACTGGAAAAGATGGATGGAGAGAAATAACTATGAGGGGGAAGAAAAAACCACTGCTTTTGAAAGAAAAAAGTAACAAAAATTGAAGAACTTGTCTTATTTCGAGAGAAAAAATGACCAACGGCAAGAAACCGCTGGAAATGGTTGTAAAACAAAACGATGCCTAAAATTCTAACGGAATAAAGGAGTGTAAGAGAAAATGGTGTAGTTTTATATGTTAGTAGGAGGGTTGAAAGAGAGGACACGTGGCAACCTCACGTTAAAGGCTTTTGTTATTAGTATTAGTTATGTGATATATATATATATATATTTTTTACTTACTCCCTTAATACAGTGTCTTTTCAAATTTCTAATTAATCCATTAAAACTTTTAATTATACTTCTCATTTATTTAACTATATTTTATTAGATACATCTACTTTTTACATTTATTAGAGATTTAATTTTAATTTTTTTCTAAAACCTTTTTCGGAATTGCTACTTTTCACGAAAACTTTTCGAGATTCGTACCTCGAATGACATGGCTGCTCACGTGGCAATTAACACATCAGCAGCTTCGATTCCTTATTTCCCAAGATTTCCTTCGCATATTTATCTTGACCCCCTCTCTATCTAATTATCCACTAATAGAAACATCATGATTTCGACCCTCATTTTGAAATATAAAGCATATTTATATATGAAATGTTTTCTTGTCCCTGAACTCCACTATCTCCCGCAGTAACAACGACAGGAAATTACATTCAATTAAGCTTAAATTGATACACAAATACGAATCTGAAAATTTAGCTCTATCCATGTGAGAAGATTGTGTGAAATATGTGTTTTTATAACACTTTCCGTTGTCTTTTACTATCTGAGTTTTCTCTAATTATGTTGAGATCTAATTTATTCAAAATTCTTAATATTACAAGCACTTACCCCGTCACCAACGAGTTGTTCGATTAAATGCTTCACTGGGAATGTTCTTTTGAATTCCTCTTCTAGTGATGTAAAAGTTGAAAAAAATGATTGAGAAAGAATTTTTGTAACTTAAGATCCATATAGTTCAACTAAATAATGTGAGTTTATAATTTATATTCTTTGTTAGTACAAATTTTCAGAGGTCGTAAATCATCCCATCCCCCCCACTAAATATTTTGCTAACCTTTTTTTTTTTTATTTTTTTTTGTTGTGGGTTTAATTGCCTCGTGGCTGCAGCTACTACATTCTCATATTTGGTGTTGCTATTGTTCTCTCCATTCTGCTATTATTGACTTTGGTGTAGCAATTCAATATTGGGGTTTTCCATTTTGTTGCCATTTGCAGCACAACAATCATGCAGATCCATTAATGCTTTGATTTTCACTATTTTTTGTTCCTCCATTAGATGCTTATAGAGGGCTAATCCATATTGTAATCCTTACTTGCTTTCTACTGCATTTTTTCTGGCCTTTTGGTCTGTAATGCCTTTAGGGTGGGTATATTCACCTTCCAACTTATTATGTTTTCTCTTTTAATACACTTATCTCTAGTCAAATTACCTCAATTTACCATGTCAAATTATTTGTACATAACCTTTCATGCTAGTTAACCTATCTCTTGTCAACTTGGTTTGTCTTTACACTAAAAAAGCATCATCTTTGTGCTGAAAAACTCGTTACAGCTTTAAATTTGTGTTGTCATTTTGTATTAAAACTATATTCTTTACTTTAAACTCTCTCCATCCCAAATTAGAGTTCATTATTTATTTTGTTGGGATGCCTCCAATTAAGAGCCCAATTTCTTTTTCAGAACATAATTAATGCTCTAAATTTCAAGACAAATATACAAAAAAGTTCTTTTTTACCATTGATTGCAAGATAAAATAATATACACAAGTAAGATAAATTATGTTAATTTCTCATCATGCAAAGTTAGCGAAAATTGAGTAGCATAAACTTCACTTAAAAATGATTAAGGCATGAATCTCCATAACAATATTGGACTTCATTTAAAAACCAAAGAGGGACTGAAACTCTAATAACAATATTGAAGTTTTTAATTTAACACCAACATAATTTTTCTAACATTTATTTGCTTGACTAAACAATCCAAATAAACACAAGGAAAGACCTATCTAGTAATATAGTTTGTTATGACTTTCTTTTTCACATATTTAGCCCAGTTCATGTCATCTCAAGAATCCTTGGAACGTCTGAAAAACAAAGAAAATAGGAAAAAAAATGTTAGGTTTTGGACATAAACAAAGTTATAATTTAATGATAGTAAAACTACTATTATTGGATCTTGGGATCTATTTCAGTACTCCCAGCTAAGTTGTCATCATGAATTGGTGTAGCATCCATTACTTGCTATTTAAGAATTTACACGCAATAAATATAGATTAGTTAAAGTGATATCAAAATTTCACAATATTTATTCTATATGGAGAAGTATGTACCTGTAAAAGATACTGAAAGTTAACATTTTCCATTGATGTATCACGAATAGTTATATCTTCACCTGGGTGTACTGTCAAATATACAACATTTTAGTCTCTATTACTATAAAGTATAAGGTGGGAAATAACAATGGTTGTGAATTACTCCTACTACTCGAAATAAAATATTGAGATCAACACCATTATGAGCACTGCTCTAGCAATGGGTTAGATTCATCTAAAACCACCAAAAATAAAATAAAATTACTTTTATTGTAAAATATGTAACAAGGTTAACATTCTGATTATGTATGGAGTGGTGTAATTTTATCGAAGTACCATCTTCTTTTTAAAATGATTAGCTTGTGCCATTTGTTTCTTCTGAGAGACCTGCTAGTGCAATAATAGTAAAAGTTTTAAAATATAACATATACAATTCATTTAAAATTAAAAATCAAAATATAACAATGGATTAAAAGATTGGCTTTTTGATTATACCTTAATATGGAAATTTTGAAAGTATCTTACATTTCCCAGTAGAATCTATTGCCATCTTTACCAGTTCACTAGATTGTGTTTGTAGTCTATCATACCACTATATTTGCTCATTTGTTGAGGCTTCAACATAAGAAGTCTTCATATAGGTGTACTTGTGCTTAATATCAGCTCCCCATCGATCTAAGATATATTGTGTTGGAACCTCCTTTATACATTGATCACTAATAACGACAATTACATGCTACACAAAATTCCTTTAAACTCAAACAAACGACATATACATCTCACATCAAATTCATCTTTATTGTAAAAAACAATATTAAACTATAGTCTCCTGGTATCATCATCTCCGACTACCAAATTCTCTTTTACTTGAAATATGGAAATTGGTCCATCAACCTTAACTAACCCGACATTGTAGTAAAATAATTCCCGCAATTCATTTTGAAATTACTTAAACATTTCATTAGTGTAAGCTAGCTGGAATTGTTTCTCAATACCAAATTTGGTAATCACCGGAATAGTTGAATTAAAGAATGCAAAAGTTGATAGATTTTTTTTCTCAACTTTACTTTTTAATGCATTATCATACTGCTCAACAAATTGTTTTAAACTAGTTTGTTTAGTAACATATCCATCAAAGAACAAATTCATTCTTTCATTACGTAGGTGGTAGAAATACCTACCCAAAAAGTATGTTTCACAAATGCAGGAACCTAACGATGACGGTCCATATATAAGGAATTCAACCAATCATTTTGTTGAAGGTCGATCATAATTCTCTATCATTGTAGCCAAACTTCTTTCGAATTCTAATTGTGTCATAGAGTTATACACAACATTCGTCATTGTGTTGCTAATGGCATTATACTCAGTGGATGCACCCAATTTTGCAGGAATCTTCCTCATAATATACCAGAAGCAAAGTCTATAACGAGCTTCCAGAAACACTTCTTCAACTGCTTTTTAAATGGCCATGCATTGATATGTGATGCCAACCATGACTTAAACAACCAAATATAACTCTTTATATCCTCATTAGATAATAATCCACAACTAAACAACATTGATTGTCCATGATAATTTACTTATACAAAATGAGCAAAAGCATTATCATATTTATTAGTAAGGTATGTTGTATCAAATGTAAAAACATCCCGAAATGACTCATGCTGCTTTACACCTTCCATCAGCCCAAAAAATATTTTTTATACGCCTTTCACTATTAAAATCCATCACATAAAAGAAAATAGAATTATGGTTTTGCATTCGAACAAAATAGTCATATATAACTTCAGCATCTCCGTTTCCAAGCCTTAAGTGTTTTGCTTTTGCGATATAATTTCGAAACTCTTTCTCACTAAAAGATAATTTCTCGAACCCCCTACTTCAATGGTGAAAGAATTAAATGTTTTATTTAAAGGAATTCCATCTTTGTCATTTAGTTCCAATTTTCTTCTTACATGATAACTCAACTCTTTATGCCATTTAAAAAATGAGATTTAGCTGAACTTGGTTCACGATTATGTTGAAGGTTGACACAACCCAGAGTGTACTGACCATCACTATCAACTGCCATGTTGATTTTGGCTTTCAATTAGTTTTAATTGATGGCTTTGGTTTGATGGAATTTTTAGAAGTGCTTTTGAGTTGGCCGATTTACCACAAGCAAATGTCACTTACTTCAATATCTTATTTTCATCAAACTTTCGACTTTTTCTTATCACGCCAAAACCTTCTCTTCGACCATACTTCTTGTAATAATCATAAGCTTCATTGTCAGACCGAAAAACCATGCCAACCTAAGGTGTATTCTCATCTTCATCCTCATTTGCTTTTCCAACAAAATCTTCATCATTTGTTTTTCCACCAGTAGCATTTTCTTGATCTAAATAACCTCGATAATCTTTGTCTAGTACTCCCGTACCCATCTTAAAATAATCACCATCCATTTCCAAAAAAAACATTGTAATGAACATAAAATTGAATGAAATATAAATTGAATAAAATTGATAGAATGCCGAAAAAAATTTAATTTCTATTTAAACGATTTCATATAAATTAAATTGTATCTTTTTTAGACTTAGTTGGTGTGCCATGGTGTGCTGTTGCTAGCCCCTGGCACGCTAGCATCCCAAGACGTTTCAATCTGCATAGCTCCATGCCCCGAGTCCATAGGCAGATTGACTGCAACCAATTCATATTTGACCGGGGTGTATGCATCACAAGCATGAATGTCGCACGATCCATTGAGTTATCGTGAATTATATTTAATGATTTTTTCTTATTTGATTTTAATCACTATTGATTCTATTTAATCATGCATAAGTTAATTGCTGATGAATAGTCAAAACTAAAAAAAAAATACATAATGAGATTCGTACCAGTATATTGTGATTGCAGGAGTAAACTTCAGGTAATCTTCAAGACATAAGATTAAATTGAAGAAACAATAGAAGGAGAATTGTTGTAAAAACCTTCGCACATGAAGGGCTTAGTTAAAATACGTAAAGTTGGAGGCCTCGTTAGGGTTTTATTTTTAATATTTATTTTTTTAATACATATCTGACTTGTAGTTGACATGGAATGCCAACACATCATGCCACACAAGTTCGAGATGCATAGTGCCGCAACATTTTCAACTACAAAAAGATTATATATGCAAAGATATATATATATATACACTTGTATAGAATTACGTTAAGTAACCCAATTGCTAGAAATGTGACAAAAAATTTCAAAAATTTGAATAAATGTCATCAACGCAAATAGTTTTTAGTTTCTCGTGTGTTCCCTTAATGTTTTTTTTCATTTTCTATATTGCACATAAAACTTTGATTTATGAAAAAATTTATTATTTTAAAAATAATTATGATTATTTTAAACTATAGTTAATTTAATTATTTACATAATTAAAATAAATTATATAAATTTTGTGCATCATATGCGTCGTAAACTTGTTGGGACTAATAACATACTCACATTATTCTCACATCCAATAAATAATAATGTGCCGCAGGCATGGTTCAAAGTATCGGCCGAAACCGATCCGAGATGGCCGATACCGAGTTAGAATAGGGGGTGCCGAACCGCTATTATAACCCGATATGATTAAAATCACGGTATTTCGAAATATCACCGATATTTTACCGAAATAATACCGAGTTGCCGATATTTCACCGATATTTCACTCCGTATTGAATAATTGAATAAAGTGACTAAAGTTTAAAAAAAATTAAAAAAATTACTCCATGTTGGACTTTAGAGACTTGAAGTGTAAATTGGCATTTATTAAAAAAAAATGTTGATTTGTTTCAAAATAATTTGTTAATCTTTATTTAATTAAATTAACAACTATTAAAATAAATTTGATTTGTTCAATTGTTCCAAAGTAATTTATTAAAATTTTCTTAATTAAATTGGCTTAATTTTAAAAAAGAGATGATCATGAGAAGGAAGAAAACAAAGAAGAAAAAGAAATGGAAAATAAGCAATAAAAAAATAAAGCAAAAGAAGAAAGAAAATAAATAAAGCAAAATAATGAAGAAAAGAAAGCAAAAGCCTGCCAAGCATGTTGAAAAAGTTTTAATATTCCCGTTTATGCAGTATTGCTAATCGACCAAAGAAACACCAATGGTCTTAGAGTATGATGATTTAGCATAGTTAGATAAAGGTATTCAAAAGAGCAAAGAAGAGATGGAAGGTGGTCTCCGTCGTAAGCAACCTCAAAGACCTACCGTTTTCTCAATTAATGATGACGATGACGACGGAGGGGATGATGATGATGATGCTAATAATGATGGTGGAGGTAGGCTAGGTAGTTGTGCTATATAAGGTACTAATAATGGTCATAAAGATGTGGTTTACAATCCTGATACTGATAACCAACATGATGGTGATATGTCATGGCAATGAGATGATAATTATTATGCCACACAAGACAAACACAAACCACGTATCATGATGGATCTTCACAAGATTCTGCACAAGATTATGCTAGTAGTGGGGGATCAAATAATAGTATTGCTACTCGTTGTGGTTATTATAGAACTAGTCGTGGAACGTATCATGATGGATCTTTAAGTAGTAGCGATTATCAGGAATTTGTGTACTATCATCATCATGGTCAACCAAATTTTTTTGATTATGGGTCATCTAGTCATTCATCTCATTCTTACCCTACAAGTGCCAATTTTCAACATCCTTTATATTTTTATTCTTCATCACCGGAATCCTTGAATAATGATGATAATTATAATCTATATCATTTTATATTCTAAGCCTAATTGAACTTATATTTAAGATATTTATGCTTTATAAGTTTGTATTGTTATATATTTATTAAATTATGATGTAATATTTTATTAATAAGTGCGACAGATGATGGTATTTGATGTATGATATTTAATTTGTACTAGATAATGTTATTATACTTATCTAATTAATCGATCTTATTAATCTCAGACTTTAAAATTTTTTTATATTTTTTTTGTAATCTTTTAAACTTTTTAAATAATAAATCAATTTATATCGTCGAAACCAAAATCAATACTAATATCCGAGTAAAAAATTGAGTGCCCGAGTTGGCTTCCAAACCGCGACTTTGAACCATGGCCGCTGGATTTAAGGCGGTTGGTTACTCCGATTTCTGAAAGTAACGAACAAAAAACGGATAATTCCATTTCTTCATCACTGTCAGTTTGGTCATTCCCCCCTAGTCTCAGGATAAGATTTTAAACCTCTATAAAAACATCTATCTCCATTCTCGACCATCGAAAAACCCTAAACTCTCCCTCATATTCACAATCGCTCCCCCTCCACCTCTTTCACCTAAACCTTAATTCAACAATTCAAATGTCATAACTAGTAGAATCATATTCATAACCATAACTAAACCGATGAATCTCCCTGCGTGTTTTCGCGGGAACTTCATTCCTTCATCACACTGGAGCGCTTGCCGTAACCTCCAATTCTATCCCTTGCTGTTTGCTTCTTCCATTACTGCTCCTCCTAAACAGAGCAATTTCCAGAGAAACAAGGTTTTTCCGAGGTAAACTTTGTTGTTCAATTAATGTGAGATTCGTTTATTGTCCGCCTTAGAATTATTTTTCTTTTTGTTCTTTTTTAGGGTAGTGTTTGGGAGGCGAGAGCTTCTCTGCAGAGTAGCGGAAACAGACACTGAGCCAGATAGCAATAGTAATAAGGTAATTGGAAATCTCTCACTGTGTGCACCTTACTTAATTATAGACACTACAGTTCACAGTGTAGCTTTTCTAAATTTGAATATCATTATGAATATTATAGGATGGGAAAGTGCATGAAGATGGGGAAATACCGACATCCGGCTCGAATGATTCTATTATGGGAAATAACTCAGAGCTTGATTCTCAGCCCATAGTCGTTGATCAAGTAACCTTATTGTTAACTTGTGTTTTTTCATTCTAGAAGGTTACCTCTATTTAGAAAGCAATGGAGATTTTTGCCAAAGCATAGAACCTGCTTTTAATTCGAATTGTACTGCGATTACAGCACTGATTGCCTTTTGCAATTGTAGCCTCAACCTTTTCAAATTTAAGATCAAGTTGTTATTTAAATTTGGCTTAATTATTTGGTGTCCTTATGAACATGTGATTTTGATAGGATAATAAAGAGCCTGTTGAGTTGCAAGTGCTTGATTCAAGCAAGCTAATAAACAATAACGGTGCAGAAATTAAGACTCAAGACAGCACTAAGGTATTTGGGTTTTTACCTTCATAGATAGGATCATGTCAATGGCTATTTGGGTTGCTAAATTGTTCTCTTTTGTTTATATGATGATTTTGAGAGTGTTACATACTATGAGTGTTGAAGTCTATTTTCAGTTGTGTCTAAGAACCTGGTAATGCTCGTGTTCGTCTAGGTCAGCAAAGGAGTTACAAGCATGGGTATTACTGCCCTAGTTCCATAAATTATTGTCACCCTTAATCCATAAAGAAGGAAAAATGTGATCTTTAAGTTAGACATTCCTTTCTCCATAACCTTATCATGGATGTGTGAGTTACTTATATTTATTGCATTTTGTCAATACAATATTCACCTTTTCCGCATTTTTTTTTCTCCCTCAACGAATCCACAATTTAAGGGTAACACTTTTCGTAACTATAGTACCCCATGGTTATAATGAACTTTATTTTATTATAGGCATTTAGTCAACCAGCCCTTGAAATAGTATCAGATGTTTCAAGTTTCAAATGAACTTCGTTCTGAGGTGTTTCAGCATGCGAGACCATTACTAGTTTCGTTGAGCTGATATTTTGATAAATAATACTCACAGAGTTTCATATATTTGTTCAAAATGAAACAAAAAGATTATAATTGCATCCCAACTCCGCACTAATTGTGCTTGAAAAGCATAATTACACTCACTGTTACAAAATAAGCAAAACTTGCTCTCATTTTTCTCGGATGCTGATACTGTTTTTTGAGTGTGGCTTCAAGCAGGATGCTGATACTGTTAAAGTTACAAGTGGATCACCTCTACCAGGTGTGAAGGTGATTATAGTAATATAGTTTGCTTTGATGTTAAATATACTAGTCTTTTTATTATTCCGTGTTGCAATGAATGTTCCTTGACCCATTTCTCTTTTTTCTTTAAATGTTTTCCACTATTACTTTTTTCAAATACTCCCCAATTTTTATCATACAGCCACAGCAAATTGATGAATTCATCAGGATTCCAAAGGAAACAATCGACATGCTCAAGGACCAAATATTTGGCTTTGACACCTTTTTCGTGACCAGCCAGGAGCCATATGAGGTGATTAGATCGATAGCTTGTTCTCTAAAAACTTTTATATGATGGAAAACTAACAATAACTTCGATCGATAATTCTGTAACTATTCGAGAATATCACTCTTTAACCTTCTTCAGTTTGCATTTTTAGGGCGGAGTGCTATTCAAAGGAAACATGCGAGGACAAGCTGCTAGAAGTTATGAAAGGATAACAAAGAGAATGCAGGTTGGTGAACCTGCAGTTCTTCCATTTGAGACAAAGGTTCACAATCCAGGTTTTATTCAATTCAAACTGATGAATATTTCTATATACAGGACAGATTTGGAGATCAATATAAGCTTTTCTTTCTAATCAATCCGGAGGATGATAAACCTATAGCTGTAGTAGTTCCAAGAAGAACCTTGCAACCAGAAACAACTGGTAGTTATCCCATCAGTTACTTTATTTAAATAATTTCCCCTCCCTCCAAAACTAGAAACCATGAGAACTCAAATCTAATGTTTGCTTAATTTTCTGCAGCTGTCCCAGAGTGGTTTGCAGCCGGCGCTTTTGGACTAGTTACAATTTTCACATTACTTCTACGTAATGTGCCTGCATTGCAGTCAAACTTATTGTATGTAGTTCATTTTCATCCACTAGTGTTATTATCTTATGTTTTTTTCATATCTAAATTTTGTGTAAATTTTGCTTTTCATGGTCTAATTGTTGTTATTTTAATAGCATGGTGTGGAGTTGTCTTTGTTTTCACCACTTTTTTTCGCTTTATAAGTCGATTGGTGTTATAAGATTAAGTTAACAAAACTACTCATCTTGTAATTTGCCAGATCAACATTTGACAATATCGAGTTGTTGAAAGATGGCCTTCCTGGAGCCCTCGTAACTTCACTTGTTTTGGGCGTGCACGAAATCAGCCACATTTTAGTTGCAAATAGTCTTGGAATTAAGCTTGGGCTGCCATATTTTGTTCCTAGTTGGCAGGTGAACTTCGCAGTTCCTTGCATCAATTATATCATTTTAGAGGGCTGTTCCCTTCAGGCGCGGTCGCTTTTTTTGTTTTTTAACTAATCAAAAAATGGTAAAATATCAGTGGAAGCGACTTCATTTTTTTCACCAAAAAGAGTTGCCCTTATAATAACCATGGAATTTTGTTGGGGAAATGATAAGGTAGTCCTTTTGTGACACTTTCAGAAAAAGAATTAGGTGGTTACCATACGACAAAAAAAAAGTCCACTAACCATTGCAAGTAAATTTTCTTTTTGATCCTTCAGAAAAATGTTTAAAATACTTATTCATTGTTCTACAAACTGGTTATGGAAAATCTAATGAGCTATGTTGGTGGCAGATAGGCTCTTTTGGTGCTATTACAAGGATTAGAAACATTGTACCAAAACGTGAGGATCTTCTCAAGGTTGCAGTGGCAGGACCTTTAGCTGGGTTTTCCCTGGGCCTTGTGCTTTTGCTTTCAGGATTCATCTTGCCACCTGGTGATGGCATAGGTCTCATTGTTGATGCTTCTGTCTTTCATGAGTCACTTCTTGTTGGTGGTATAGGTAAAGCAAATTTGTTCCGCATGTCTTGTGCGCAAAAAAATATCTATTTTATTTTTTTCTTCCAAAGGAGGGCCAAATACTGATATTTGTTTCATTCGCATATATACTATCATATTGCACGAGAATAAGAGATTAAACATGATATTTTTCCATCGATGATTATAGCAAAGCTGCTTCTTGGTGATGTTCTCAAGGAAGGAAATCAAATATCTCTCAACCCCCTTGTGGTATGGGCATGGGCTGGACTTCTTATTAATGCAATCAACAGCATTCCTGCAGGGGAGCTTGACGGGGGACGAATTGCACTTTCTATATGGGGACGGAAGGTTTATACTCCCTCAATCCCAAATTAAGAGTCCATTATTCCTTTCTATGGTATCCGATATTAAGACAACGGTTTCCTTTGAGGACTATTTCGATTTTGACTTTCTTTTTGTTTTCCTTTGATAGGTGTCGACTCGATTTACGGGTGCCTCAATCGTGCTACTGGGACTATCGTCGTTGTTTAATGATGTAGCATTTTATTGGGTGGTACTGATATTCTTCTTACAAAGGGGGCCAATAGCTCCAATTGCCGAAGAAATCACAGATCCTGATACCAATTATGTTGCCCTTGGAGTCGGGGTTTTGCTCTTAGGCTTATTGGTGTGCTTACCATACCCCTTACCTTTCACAAGTGAAACCATTACAAGTTTTTAGTGATAGCAACATATACTCCTCAGATACTTTTCATGCTACTACTAGTGAGATATTTGAATGATTCTAAATATACGTTTCGGATATATATATATATATTGAGAAAGAGTGAGAGAGAGATGAGACGAAAGATGGTTCGTCTGATTATTTTGTAAGTTTAATGCAATAGAAGGAATTTCTGACTGACTTCCTCATTTCCAATTGAGTATAGGTACATTCTAAATTAAGAAGACTTCAAGCGCTTTTTTTTTTTTTTCAACATAATCAGTGTATCACATTCCACAACAGTAGTTAGTAAACATATTTTCTATTCTAAATTGTGTTAAAGTTAGCGTATCATTGAAAAAGCATGGAAATTAAATGTGACTATTGATTTAGCACATAAAGTATATATTACTAGCTTTGCTTCACCTGTACGTACTCTGCATGTAGATATCTCTTTATTTCCCGGGGAATAAAACCAAAATAATTAGAAACAGCGGTAAAAGAAACACTAGTAGTCTTGCCTTGCTGAACGTATCGAAACTTGTTACTTACCTATACATACATATATATATATATATATAACCAACTGAAAGTTAGTGTAATTAAAATTTAATATACATAGTTTTTTTCGTCCATTGAAATTTTAGAAGAATATTTTATCCACTTTTAAATTGAATTATTTTTTGATAAGAAAATGATTTACTTATTATAGAGGTCCTCTACTAATATATCTTTATAAAAAAAAATAAAAAATCATCTGCTTGAACGAATTATGTTGAACAAAAAAGTAATGACGAGGAGTCAAATCCATCTCGTAATGGCTTTATATAATGGAAGATAATTTCCTTTTGTTGAGAATGACAAACGATTCCTAGTAAACAACGTTACTACTAAACCACTAAACCAGGTTGACGTTCTACTTGATTTCCCCCAGGGTTTATTGAAGTGTTCACTTCGGCCGCATTTTGCCCTCAATTTCATATAAAAAATCAGATCCCCTGGCCTTCAGACTACAGCTAAACAGAAAAATCAAAATCAAATAGAAAACTGATCGAGGAGGATTTTGTCAATGGCTTGGAGTTTTGATCGGTTGTTACCTCCTATAACAATACAACTAATGAATGGCAGAGAAGCAGTACGCATAGCTAGGTTTTTATCGGATATTACCTATGATAATGATATGATTGTATGTCTCATTTACGTTTCCTTCACATAATGTGACTTTTTCAAACACTACAATCTTAATTTCACGGTACAAGGATAATTTAATTTTTGTGCTTTGTGCTTTTTTACTCCTACCAAATGTACCTTTCCTTGGTTATTTTTACCTGTACTACAGTTTTGGTGGTCCTATTACTGAGACATGCAAGGTAGGCATGCATGCGGCCAGTTTTTCTAGTGCTCTTATGAACTGGGTCGCCATCAACGCTTCAGGATTCACATATCATATGGAATATTACATGCAATTTGATTATAATTATTATTCTTTGTTTATTTTGATGTCATTGTCGTCTCGGTGTTTTTGCCCCGGACTGAACTTGAATATACCAACTGGGTTAGCTAGCTAGCATTGGAGTTTACTTGTCTCTGGTCCTTGGAACCCGAAAGGACTACAATATATGGATATGGGTACATATATAGAGAGAGAATATATGCGTGTGTTTAAATCTACTCTTTGGCTCGATCTGTATTTGTTGAAGCGTACTGGTGCCTACGTACCTTTGCCACTAGTATATATTGCCCTTTTTAGCTTTGCCTTGGCCACCTAATCCTTGCCCAGCTTATCATTTTATTTGGAGTACGTTCTTTTGAGTGGCCTGTATATGCGCGTGGTGGTATTTATCTACTATATATATATATATATATGTGTGCGTGTGTTGAGATTTTATAATATTTATTTGGTGTTAGATCTCAATGCTTGTTAAAATGGAGTGGGAATTCGATTCTTAGTTTTATTGAGAACGAAGTAACAAATCAAAGCTTTGAGATAGATGAGTTATGGACAGACATGCATGGAGAAGAGGGAAAATTTGTATTTAGTTTTTTTGGAATTGGTTGTGATCGGTGAAGATACAACTCATATAATGCATATCGATAAAAGTATTGGATCGTTTAGAAAATGCATTTTTTTTTTTTGGGTATTCTTACTAGTGTAATGCATGCTACTCATTGCTGATTTTGTTGAATTTTAGTCGGACTTAGCGCCTGTGTGTTTTGTTAAATATATTTATTTTCAAATAATTTAGACGATTGTTCCCAGTATATGGCTTTCATTGGAGTTTGGATATTTTTGTTCTTTGTTTTGGTTAATGTCAAAAGTCCACCTACTACTTGTGCATAGAAAATTCCATTTGTTTGATGATGCAAAAGGTATGTAACCGTCTTCTTTTTTTCCTTTTTTTTAAAAAAAAAATGGATAAGCAAGGGTATAACTCTGTAAAAAACATTGAGCTCATCATATTCAATACACTAGTCGATTATTCAGTAGATTTATAATCTATTGAAGAAATAAGTTCCATGCAGCAAAACAAAAAATAATTACTGCAACATTAGTGTAAATATGATATTTCAATATCAAAAATTCATGTCTCAAGCACCTGAGACATGACTTAACTGCAAAGTTCGATTTTGGTTTCGGTTTAGAAATCTTGTAAACCCAACTCAAACCAAATATTTTAGTTTGGTTTTGGTTCAGTTTTATTCGATTTATATATATATATATTTTAAATGAATTTCACAAAAAAAAGTAGCATATATTCATAAAACAATGAATGTAACTTGCTTAACTAAAATACTAAATATTAACTAAAAGAAAAAAAGGCAAAAGGAATCGAGCTATTACAACACTCCTAGCAAAAGGAAACAAATTTATATGAAAACAATTTGTAATTTTGAAAGTAGAAAAGGCAAAAGAAATACATTGTCACGCTCTTCTAATTGCAAAATGGTAGGATCATAAGTTAATTGTATGTGAGAGGAGACAGTTTCTAAGCATATAAGTTAAGTCACTATCACTTAGTTTAGATGTAATTTTAATCAACCGAAATAGTTTTTAAGAATTAATACAAATAAAAGTTAATGACTAAAGTTACAGATATTAATGTTAAGTATTAATATACAAATAAAAGTTAATGACTAAATTTGCTTAAAGAGGACTATAAAAGGGAGGTAAGATAAAGAATTGTCTTCTTTGATTAGGTAATGCAAATGGTACAGTACTAATATTAGAAGGGAATGAAACCAAGTTGCTATCAATATTTTACACTAAAGAGTATAGTATCTCTTGAGCTTTACAGGAAAGTGTACACTTAACATGTGCTCTTAGAATATATATTAACATCTTTCATTTTTTTTATACATAATTGGGTTCGGTTGGGTTGGGTTCGGTTTTGGACTAGCTTGCCCTGAACCTGAACCAAACTATTCGGTTTTCTTATTTTTGATTTCTGTTTTTCTTCGGTTCGGAGTTTTATAGATCAGTTCGATCCGTTCGGTCGATTTTCGGATTGGCCTTAACACTCCTAACCGTAACACAAAATATGCTAAATAGTAAACTGGAGGTAAAATTGACTACTGACAATTTTATTCATAACCTAATACATCATCTATTGAGATAGGATAGTAAGAAAAAAAATTCACAAGACATAGTGTATCGTGAGAGATCAATTTTTTAACTCTTACAACACATAATATATCATGCAATACTTAGTACCTGGCTGACACATCAAATATCATGTTAAGGAAAGAAATCTTTTAATTTTAGCACTTGGAATGACACGTAATGTGTCATGTCACGCATTCAACCCCAACCTGACGAGAAAAACTTACCTACACTAAGTATACCACGTCAGCTTTGCCACGTGGTATACCAAGCCAATCAAAATCCGCCACGTCGCCTTTTCTCATTCTCTCTCTGCCACGTCACTTTTCTCTCCCTCTTCCTCTCACACACCATCACCACTGCCGCTGCCTCCGGCCACCGTCGGCTTCTTTTCGGCGACCACCCTCACCTCCTCTCCGGCACCGGAGCACGACCACCATCACTTTTCCGGCTCTCTCTCTCTTCCGGCGACATCCACCGTTTTGACGCGAGGCGCTCTCTCTCCTCCTTTCTCTTCCTCTCTCTATCTCTCTCACCACCATCACCACAGCACGCCGGAGGTGGTGATGGTGGTGAGAGAGATAGAGAGAGGAAGAGAAAGGAGGAGAGAGAGCGCCTCGCGTCAAAACGGTGGATGTCGCCGGAAGAGAGAGAGAGCCGGAAAAGTGATGGTGGTCGTGCTCCGGTGCCGGAGAGGAGGTGAGGGTGGTCGCCGAAAAGAAGCCGACGGTGGCCGGAGGCAGCGGCAGTGGTGATGGTGTGTGAGAGGAAGAGGGAGAGAAAAGTGACGTGGCAGAGAGAGAATGAGAAAAGGCGACGTGGCGGATTTTGATTGGCTTGGTATACCACGTGGCAAAGCTGACGTGGTATACTTAGTGTAGGTAAGTTTTTCTCCAACCTGACACATGACTTGTAGCGAGAGACTTTTAACTTTTACTAGTGCAATTTTTCTTATATTGATAAATTAAATATCTATTTTTACTGTACAATTTTACCTGCCAAATGGAGATGGACTAAAATAGGTAAAGGGAGCTGGAATACGACGGCGTAGTGAGGATTATCATTTTGCAATCTCAATTAATTGGACAAGGGACAGGACTGGAGAGGCTTATCTTGTAATAGTAAGTGAAGACGAAGAAGTTCTCTCTGTGCCTAAAGAGTACTCCAATGGCGTCACTGCTACTTGGTTGCCTTCCAATGGCAGCCTCTCCCACTCTTCTATCCTTCTCTCGTTCCCAAACCCTAGCTCCCTTTCCCCTCTCTCTTTCTTCCCTTTCCCTTTCATCTTCCTCCTCTCCTAATCCATCCACCCTAAGTACGCCCCCCCCCCCCCCCGCCTCTTCAATTATACTCTATACTCCATCTATCTATCTATGTAATTCTAATTCTTCTATTGCTAATTCTCTCTCACTAATTTTTTGTTTGTTTGGTTGTTGTCTTTCTGTAATCCTCCTCCTCCTCCTCCAGCAGTTTATTGTGGCAGGGGAGACAAGAAGACTGCCAGAGGGAAGCGCTTCAACCATTCCTTCGGAAATGTGAGAGTTTCTCTATTTCTAATTTTTCATGTTAATTATCTCTTCTTCTTCTTCTTCTCTTTTCATTTTTAGAGCTTTAATTTATTTTTTTTCCCAATTTATTAGGGTTTTTGAATTGTTCTTCTTATATATATATATATTAATATATGTGGGTGTGCATAATAATATATTAATAGGCGAGGCCTAGGAACAAGAAGAAGGGAAGAGGGCCTCCAAGGGTGCCGGTTCCTGCTGGCCCACCCAAGAAGGAAGAAAAGATTGTCCAGGTCGACCTTGACCTAATCGACGACGACGAGGAGGAGGACGAGGACGACGGCTTCTTATTATAATTATAATCTCTGCCTCCCGCTGCCTCAGCTTGCTTTTGTATTATCACGTTTTTCTGTCATCCTTCTACTTCCCTAATTTATAATAATCTATCTTTTGCTACCCTACTACTTGTTTATTATGCTCTGTGAAATTTGTGTTATAATGAAGTTTTCAGTCATCTTAATTATATTTTGATTTGATTGATAATTCGTATCAATCTCAAAGCTGCCTCTTTTCTCTTCTCTAGTTGGGATGTTTGATCAATTGCCAAAACTCAGCATCTTCTCTTCTCTAGAAGTTGTGGTGTTTGATCAATTGCCAAAACTCAGCATCTTTGTGGTGGTTTGCTATGACATTTGAATTCAAGCAAAACTTGGTTTGGTTCAAATTGTATGAATGTGTAAATGCCCTTTTCCCCTCGTCTACATCCTTTCCTCCCATTCCAAACGGGAAGATTAAATGAAAGAGCAAGTTGGGCTCTTTGTTTCGATCTAGTTGCATGAAAAAATGATGAACCGTTCTGTGTCGATTTTGTGGGATTCGACCAATGGCTTATGGATTAACCATATAGATTTGTTAAATATGGTAAGAGTACCCCGTGTCAATTTATAGAAGGCCAAACCAAACTTTGGTGCAAGCAGTTTAACAGATTCAGTCTGATGAAACGGAGTGAATTAGATTAGTCCAATTCAGAATTTGTAGAAATTACAAAAGCAGAGTAATTTACCAATTGCGAGTAATTTACCAATTGCGTTCTTTTTTTTAGTCCTTTTTTTTTTCTCGTCTGGCCGTTCTTTGCTCTTCTCCTTTTTTTTTTCTCGTCTAGCCGTTCTCTGCTGTATAATACTCTCAATTGGTAAGTTACAGACAAGAAGACGAGAAATTACAAACGTCATTTTAGTCCCTTTTTTTTTTAAGTTGGTGGTCCCAAATAGCGCGAGTAATTTACCAATTGCGACCAATAGCGTTGGTTTAGAATAGCATGCAACGTCATCCAATAGCGTAAGCAATTTGGGAAAATAGCAAATACACCCTCGCTATGTAGCGTTTTTTGGCGCATGCTACCATGTCTTTTTCAGTTGCACCTAACCTAATACAAATCTAGACAAATTTTTTTGCTAATTGATATCAAGGGTTCTCTGCTGTATAATGCTCCAGGAAGGGAATCATTCTCATATTTCCTCTAGTTTAGCTTTCCCTTGAAAAAGAAACAATGGAATGGAAATTATCACGTGACTCAGTGAACCGCCAATAAATAAATTCAAGGGTTCAAAATTTGATATGCCCCTGCAGATTTCACAACTATTAGAGTACACAACATTAATGGATTGAAAGAAATCTAGAGGGGAACTCAAACTATGTGCCACAACTAAATGATAAGAATGCGAATACAATGTAGATAAGGTGCTGGATTTAGCATTATGCACCCACTTGGAATTGTTTTACATGGAAAATAAAAATTCCCTATGCAAATGGATTGTCTAGTCCGTGGAAAAGGAGCAAACTAGGCTATGATAACTTTGTACAATGGAAATTGATTCATTAGAAAACTTCTGCAATTCAACGCTACAAAACATAGAGAATATGACAAAAGAACTGCAATCAAACTCGCCCTTCCTTGGACTTGACAACATGTTGCCAATATAGGATCTCTTATAGAGTCCAATTAGTCTTGTAAACTCAGCATGAATCGTTACTGATCAAGCACTGAATGAGTAAACTACAATCAAGACATCACTGATCAAGCACTGAATGAATAAACTATCATCAAGACGTTACTAGATACTGCATTTTTTTGATAACCATGGGTATCGGGGCCCCACCCCCACTAATCCCATGAGGCCCTGGTTGCTCGACCGGGAGACTCCCCCAGTGGCCCAAGAAAAGTTACACGCAGCGGGGAATCGAACCTAAGTTACTAGATACTGCATTGAAGAAAGAATATCTCATGTGTATCCACAACCAGTAGCAATTTTGCTTTGGATGCTAATACACGATAAGAAATAACAGTAGTCAGCTTACTATACAAATGATGAATAATTTCTTTTATGTCGCGCATCAAGGATTTATCAGGTCAAAAGACATCCCAATATAACAAGCAACGATCTTTGTGTTATTTACACAAATCTATCCATGATGCATGCATCTTTTGCAGTTATGGGTCTTAAATCTTAATCAACTACGTTATGGGGAGAACTAGAGAGGTGAAAAGTGTATTGAGGGGCTCTAATAAATAAGAAAGTCCACTGGAAATTATGAGAGTTTAATTATGGATGGGGGAATGGGGGAATTTATCAGTATAGATAGAGGGAGGAGAATAGTGGCAATAACGTAGTATCCTGTGTAGTGCAGGCTTCCTTTCATTATAGTGATTTTCAAAGGCGGTATTAAGCTAATTATCAAAAGGCTAAAAACATCCCATCTCATGTAACTAGAAAGGCCTTACGTTCCTCAAAATTGTTACTACATCCACCAAACAGTTTTGTGTTACCCTTTCTTCTATGTGATGATTTTATTCAAATAACATTTAATCAGGGTTCCAATAAATCATTTGATGCTGTGATTCAAATAAGTGTAACCAGACGTCCAAGGTTCAAACCTAACAGAAGACAAGTAGTTTGATTAGAAATTAGGAGCGAAGTTCGGATTAAGCTTTCATTTGTTCATAAAGCATTGCAGGGATCTTCGACGACCACTATGGGTGAAATTGAAATATAATATAGAATGGGAGGAAGAAGAATGAACGATTATATTATTTATAGTCTGTAAGCAAATAAAGCCTCATCGCCTCCATAATAGTACCACCTACATAACTAGTGCGCAAAATACATGTAGACTGTTGAATGAGGAAGAATAGGAATAAGAACAAGAAGCAATGGTACCTGTGAAGGAGAAAGTAACTAGTGGCAAGTGGACCAAACATAAGGAATTCAAGCTATTCATTAATTCCAGTTAATGAAAATTGTAGTTCATACAAAAACCATTGATTCTCAAAAAATAACAGGTTACACAATTCCAAACATGTCCGCAACTGCAGGAGAACAGCTTAAATTCAACGCAACAATATGTCTATGTCTATCCATCTAATAATAATTGAGGGAAAATAGGGGATCACGTTAAGCTTAAGCGCATTGAAGATCCGATTGATAACAATAACGTATCATTCTAACAACGATCAAATCCAAACGAACATCAATTGATTTACACATTACATTAAAAAAAAAAAAAGAAGCAATAATAAAATCAACATTGAAGGAAACGAGATCAAACATACCTAATTTTACACGAGATCAACATACAAAAACTCCTCCTTCTTCTATCTCTGAGCCTGAACATCATAATCCACAATTTCATCATCGGTAACGGAGCGAGAGTGCTGAACAATAGATCGACCAATAGAATTGATCCAATCTTCCTTTTCCTTCTCGGAATCGGCGATGAAGTACATGGTTTCGGTGCGAGTGGAGAGCTCGAAGGCGAACTGTTTGTTGAGGACATCTTCGGCTCCCTTGACGGTGAGGCAGGTGGCCACTGGGATGACACCACGTGGAACAGAGCCGCGGGTGACGGTGGAATCCTTGAACCAGAAGAGCTTGCCTTTCTTGAGGACGAACCAACGGCGACGCCAGGTCTTGATGTACTCCCCTTGCTTTGTGAGCCACCCGGTTCGCTCGGGGCTAGACCAGAACTCTACGCCGCCGTGATCTTCGGGGGGATGGTTCGAACCCATCGCGGCTCGCCACAGGCTTGCCATGGTGGTTATTGCTCAGCCGGGGTCCGTGATGGATGGAGTTATTTAAAGAGAGAGAGAGAGAGAGATGAGAATAGTCTCTCTGCAAGACAGATTGGTAGCTGGATTTTACCCTCTCTCTTTTTTTTCTAAATTTTATGTATTTAGCTGGATATTGCAAATTTCGCTTGTAATTAGGGATATTGTTTTAAAATAATACATTACTCCCTCTATTCTAATTTAATTGTTACACTTTGAAAAACTAAAAATTAAAGAGACATAATAATTATTTTAAGAAAAAAAACTTCCTTCCAAAAATGATTTTTACTTTTTTTTAATAAAAAAGGTGGTGAGACTCACAATAAAAAAGTGATTGAAGCTTAAAGTGTAACATTGAAAGTAATAAAAAGTATTGTAATTAATAATTTACTAAATATAAAAAGTGGATAATTAATTTAAAATATTTAAAAATAAAATAGTAGACAATTAAATTAGGACAGAAAGAGTACAAAAAAAAATTCTATTAACTTTAAGGAAAATATCAGAAGTCGTGGTCCAAACGCGCCAAGTGAATTTCAATCGCCCAACCTTTTTTTTTTCTTTTTATGTAGGAAAGTAATCCAATTTTTTATAATAATAAATAAATTTTATTATGAACATTTGTCACTTTATCATATTAAAATTAAGGTTTCATAAGCAAATGGATACAAAGGAGTACGACTTTTTCACAATATATTAAAATTGAAACCATTGTTGCTGGTCCTCCTAACGTGGTTAAAAGTAAGAGGGGGGGGGGGGGGGGGGGGGGGGGGGGGGATGCGGTGAATATCAAATGTGCCTTACTAAATCCAACTATTACTAAGATGTATTGAAATTTGGTAATGATACAATATTAATCAGTATTGTACCACACAAAATTATTTTGACACGGTACTAGTACTTAAAATCGTTACCGACGGTATATCGTACTGTATCAATAAATTAATATTACCACAGTATACCGTATCATACCAATACCATTTATACTAAATACACAAAAAATATAAAATTACCAAATTATGAATTGCGTGTGGTTAGTTTATCAGCATAAGAAGTACAATATTATGGTTCTGAATAATTAAGACATTTTTGTGCTATCCTTAAAAGGGAGGATTAGTTATTTAGATTATTGTATCTTTTGTAAGAGTCACGTCTATGAGAGTTCTTAGCTTGTACTTAAATGTATTTTCAAAGAGACAATTAATTTGAATACTAATGATGGCTCACCTTATCTATAGACAGGAGAGTTAATTTGCATACTTGTTTGGAGTCCGGGAGCTTAGGTTTTATGGAGCTAATGTAAGTTCCTTTCATTAAAATTATCAAATTCTATCTCTTCAGTAGTTTAGTTTGCACCTGAACTATTCAGTGCTATATGGATGTTTTCTTGCCAATGGAAAAAAAAATATTAAAAGTACGTAATTTTCTTTCAATGCTTGCGGAAAAAAGTCAAATTGTAACTTTGGTTTTTTTTAAATGCGTATTTATTGTATCTGGTATACAGATATTGTCTTTGGTAATTGTTGCATCTGGATTTTAAATTGATTTCTCTATGAGATTGCATTTTATGTTTTAGTGCATACCATAATGATTACCATTTGCTATTAAATTTATTAAGATTGCCTGCTTAAGAATAAGTTATTGGTGGATTTTTATATCATTATTACCATATTAACCTGTGATGATGAATTAGCAATTTAAATAACATATCCACATATCATTCAGCCTCCCTTAATCAATCAAATATTAATCCTATTAAACTTCAAATATCAAATATTTATCTTCATTTTTTTAATCATATTAAACTTCAATCATATATTTGGCTTCCAAGTATCTGATAGATGTGTATGTGTTGATTATAATTTATAATGCAACAATATTTATATAGAGTTTAGTGTTTTTGGAACAATCAATTGCAAAAACTTAATTAAAGGTAAGTAAAAATAATGTAATTATTTTGTTTTAACCAAAAATGCACACTTTTGACCATCCATTTTCAATTTGTTTTTTTATGATTGATTTTTTGGTAATGTATCGTACCACATCGTACCGTATCAATATTTCGGTATACCGAACTTTGGTATACCGAAAAATTAGTATGGCAATGGTAATGAATTTTGGCGTATCGAATTTTTAGTATGGTACACGGTACACTCGGTATGGTACGGTATTGTACCAAGTTCACCCATACTTAAAAGTGTCAATTGATATGTTTCTTTGCATGGTTGAATTAAGAACTGTTATGCAATTCAAAAGCTATCTACACTCGGGTGTAGGGTGTGTAGCAAAGTTAGTAAAGCGTGGGTTTTTTTCTATTACACCATAGTTTAATTCTTGAAAATCTCATTTTTAGTCTTCAGATTACACACCGAATGTACTCGCATGTTGCTTGTTTAAATAGAAAAAAATAATAATAATTTAAAAAAAAGGTCTAAAAAATATACGTAGAATGGTGGCAAAGTCAAAACGATGTTGGACCTTCGTAGCGAACAAACCACGGGAACCCCATCCTTTCTTCTTCCCCTGTATTTGAATAGTAGTGGCTCGTTTGGTTGGAGATTTGAGAAATGAATTAGGCTATGTTTGATTGCAAAGTGAAAAAGAAAAATAAATTGAGTTAGTTTTGATGAAAAGATGAAAAATAAGTTGAGTGATAGAGGTGATATCCTCTTGATTTTTAAGTTTTTCCATGAAGAAATTTTCTTTACATGGTGGTGAGTAAAAAATTTTCACCAAAAATATTAAAGGATGGAAGGTATATACTCATAAAATGAGTAACATCTCTCAACTTATTTTCTATTTTTTCACACAAACTAACTAAATTTATTTATTTTTCCATCTTTGCAATCAAACAAAGCCTTAGAGTTTAATATTCTAGCAAACTTTCTTTCCCAATATAGATGATTCATCTCCATTGTTTAGCCCAAATAAAAGTGAGAATAAAAAAATATTTAATTTATTAAAATACCCTTCATCCAATTCAATGTAGATGTTAACATGAGAATGCTATAATTGTCCTTTTAGGAACTTATGAGAGTATCTCCATCGAATAGAGTAAACAGATAAATTTAACTTATCCTTCTCCACAGCGGAAGAATTTAGATGGACAAAATTTGGCTTGCAGGGTAAAGAACGACTAAACTTATTATTCTCTTAAATTTTATCCTATACGAAGATGCCTCAATCATATAAGCCATACGAATGTCTCAGATTTGTATCAAACTAAAAAAAATAATACAAAAGAAGCCATACGAGGGTGGTAACCTTGTATGGTTGAAAAAGTGTGATTTTTTTTTAACTCATATTAGTCACATTTCTTTAAAAAAATTGCCAAAACAACTCATACGGAGATGCCTCGATCGTATGGCATTAATTTTTTTATTTTTTTAAGAAAATTCATACGAGTGTGAAACGTTCGTATGAGTAAAAAAATACCATTTTAGGTGTGTGCAGGCTTTGAAATTTAGAAAGTAACTGCTAAATTTACCCTAAATTTTAGAATATCTGGCGTGGATGCTCTGAGAGGATGTCAAGAGAATCTTTGAAATTCCTCCCAAAATACACGGGATGAAAAACATCAAAGTGAGAGAATAAAAGGTTATTTGAACTCCAAGATTTTGAACTAAAACTCCAATCAAACAAAATAATCCTGAATGAAAATTGAGGATTTCAATGTCAGGTAAAGAGGAGGAAGAAAGTTGCATTTAAAGATTCTTAGGGCGGCAATTGTTAAAATAAAGGCAACGGCAAATGAGAGAATTAAGTGGAAGCACGTGGTCGTGTGGTAATGGGGCTACTTATTCAAGCGACACCGTTTTGATTGAGCTCAGTAGTTTTGTCTTGTAGTAGAAAGGTTCAAAGTTGGTTAGATCATTTTATATTTTCTTATTCTGATTGGGACACGTGTTGGTCTGTAATGCAATTGAGTTGGTATATATATGGAGCCCAAGAAATGTTACTGGTACGAATGAAAATATTAATTTGCTTCTTCCTCTCTCTATTTTTACTCTACATCTCTACCCTAAGTCTCATTCTCTCTCTCTAGCCCCAAATTCTATAAATCCATCATTAAAATCAGATTAGCTTAATTAAATAGAAGCTCACGCTACCCTTAACCTCACAATTGGTATCAGAGCAGTGATTCTCTGACCGATTCACCACACTTCAATGGCAGGAGGAGGAGTAGGAGGAGGAAACCAGTTGAAGGAGCAAGTAGAGGCAAATCAAATGGCAATGGAAAATTCGATGAAAGAGACGGAGGACAAACAGGATCAGTTGACTGTAAGATAGGATAATCTCGAGAAAAAGGTAAATTCAGTACAAACCTCAGTTAATGCTTTACAAGCCACATTTAACACTCAATTTACTTGGATCCAACAAATTCTAGACCCTACTAGAGAAAAAGGGGGAGATACAATTTATGTTGATGATAACCAGAAAGGTTTGCTAGAAACCCCAATGATGAAACCCACTAAGGCCTTTTCCTCCTGTGTAACACCTGTTGGAATTGAGAACTGGGAAGTTAAGAAGCATGAACCACCTGTTGGAATGGGGAGTACCCAGTGCAATAATTTCAAATCACATAAATATGAATTTCCTAAATTCGATGGTGATGAGAATGTTGTGGATTGGTTACAGCAATGCAATTGTTTTTTCTTAATTAATCATATACCAATGCAAAAAAGGGTGATGTTTACTTCATTATATTTAAGTGGCAAGGCTAGAAAGTGGCTGTTCATACGCTTTAAGTCACTAACTAATGTCAGCTGGGATCTCTTCAAATTGGAGATTACTAAAAGGTTCTCTAAACAAGGGTATTACAATGTTGTGGCTGAATTGCATGAACTCATGCAAACTGGCAGTGTGGAAGAATACCAGAGTAAATTCGAAGAACTGAGAATACAAGCGTTGGAAAAAGAGCCAAACATCAGTGAAACCTACTTCATATCAGGCTTCATTGGTGGATTACAAGTTGAACTGAGAAACTTTGTGTACATGCTCAAACCAACCACTTTAGATGATATTGTCACCCTTGCTAGACTGCAGGAAGGTGGTTTCAACTCCCTATTGGCCAAAGCTAAGGCACACTCTACCTATAAAACCATCACTTACCCTACTCAATCCAACAAAAACCTTCCATCCACCAATCTATCACCGTAAAATACCACTAAACCTTTCCCATCATTAACTAATGTCACCTCTAGAATTGATGCCAAACCACCAATCTTACCCAACAAAAACTCTTCACCCAATGTAGTTTTACCCATCAGAAAAATATCTCCTGCTGAGATGCAAGCAAGAAGAGAAAAAGGGCTATGTTACAACTGTGATGAGCAATATTCGTTTGGTCATAAATGCAAGAAGTTCCAGGTCTACCTTATAAGTGTAGAAGAGCAAGAGGATGAACCTAGTGATGATGTACAAACAGAAACACCAGAAATAACAAAAGAACAAGCACTAGATGATAGCCTTGGTATCTCCATGCATGCTATTACTGGTGGAGCACCTTGTCAAACTCTAATACTGTAAGGGCAAAGTAAAAAGGTACCACTGAGTATTCTGGTTGACTCAGGTATCACCCACAATTTTTTGGACCCCCACACTGCAAAACAAACAGGCTGCCAGTTAGTTCCCACTACCAATTTAGTGGTAACAATAGCAGATGGCAGTAAAACAAGCAGCAGAGCATATTGCCCAGATTTCAAATGGTCAGTGCAAGGAGAAGAGTTCACCACCACTATGAGGATCCTTCAATTGGGAGGATATAATATGATACTAGGTGTCGATTGGCTCAAGAAATTCGGACCAGTTACTCTAGATTTGAATAATTTGACCATGAATGTAAAGAAAGGGGATAGGATGGTCACATTGCAAGGAAAAACTCACTCACAAGGAGAATTATAAGTCATTACTGGGGGTTCGTAGTATAGTTTGTGTGCCAGCCAACAATGCAGCTTCATTGGCCACTTGAATTTTGTGACAGAAGATGGGACTAACACAACCCCAATTCCTACTGCAGTTAATCCTCTTTTAAATAAATATGCTTGCCTATTTCAAGAACCCAAAGGGCTGCCTCCTCCTCGGCTTCACGATCATCATATTCCCCTTAAATCAGGTGCAACACCTTTCTCCATCAGGCCCTACAGATATCTCCATGTGCATAAAAATGAAATTGAGAAACTGGTGAAAGAAATGCTCGAGAGTGGCATAATCAGACCTTCTACAAGCCCATTTGCCTCCCCAATTTTATTGGTTAAGAAGAAAGACGGTTTTTGGCGTTTATGCAATTGATTAGAGGGAACTAAACAACCTCATAATCAAGAATAAATTCCCAATACCAGTCATTGATGAGTTGTTAGATGAACTCCATAGGGCAGCTCTCCTTTTCAAGCTCGACCTTAGAGCTGGTTACCACCAAATAAGGGTCAACACTGCTGATATCTCCAAAACAACTTTCCAAACGCACGAGGGTCATTATGAAATTCTAGTGATGCCCTTTGGTTTGACCAATGCAACAGCCTCTTTCCAAGCTCTTATGAACCAAGTTTTCAAGCCTTATCTACGCAAGTTCATTCTAGTTTTTTTTTATGACATCCTCATTTATAGTAAGAGTATGGAAGAGCACTTGGAACACTTACACTTGGCTTTTGAGGCTTTAAAGCAGCATCAGCTCTATGTTAAATTCTCCAAATGCAGTTTTGCCCAACCCCAGCTCGAATACTTGGGCCACATAATTTCACAGGAAGGAGTTTCAGTTGATGACAACAAGATTGCGGCTATGCTCACTTGGCCACTGCCCAAAAATATTAAAACGTTGAGAGGGTTCTTGGGTCTAACAGGGTACTATCGAAAGTTTGTGAAAGGGTATGGTATCATCTCAAAGCCGTTAACCCAACTGCTCAAGAAAAACCAGTTTCATTGGAAGCAACAATTGCTTTCGAAACTCTTAAAAAGGAAATTTCTATTACTTATGTTTGACTTTACCCGATTTTTCTAAGCCTTTCATAGTGGAGACTGATGCATCACAAGACGGTATAGGTGTTGTCCTAATGCAAGAGGGTAGACCCATTGCCTTCTTGAGTAAAGCTTTACCACCAAGAAAGAAATGTCTTTCGACTTATGAACGGGAATTGTGGGCTCTTATTTACGGTGTCCATAAGTGGCGAACATACTTATTTGGCCATCATTTTATCATTAAAACCGATCACCAGAGCCTTAAGTTTCTGCTTGATCAAAAGGTTACTTCACTGCTCCAACAGAAGTGGTTGACCAAATTGATTGGGTTGGATTATACCATAGTGTACAAACAGGGCACTGAAAATAAGATAGCCGATGCACTATCGAGGAGGGACTTCGGTGAAGGCATTGTCAGTCAATGTAATGCTTTATCTACTGTCCAAGCAGCCTGGCTGAGTGAGATCACAAATAGCTTGCTCAATGACGATGTGGTATAAACCATTGTGGCAAAGCTCCTGGTAGCTTCTGAGGAAGTACATGGGTATACTTTTAACAATAACACACTGAGGTATCAAGGCAAGATTTATATTGGGGCCAATGGGGATTTGAGACAGTGAATTATACAAGAATTACATAACTCGGGTTCTGGTGGGCACTCGAGTGTTAAAGCTACCCTTAAACATATTGCTCACTTCTTCTACTGGCCTACCATGATCACTGAAGTCATATCCACAGTCCGAGATTGCCTCATCTGCCAGCAAAACAAAAGTGAACACACCCCTTACCCTGGCCTGCTATAACCATTCCCCATTCCCACCCGCCCTTGGAAAGATATCGCCATGGATTTCATAGATGGTTTGCCCCCTTCTGACCATAAAACCTCAATTCTGGTAGTGATTGACAGATTTTCTAAATATGCTCATTTTTTTGCCATCTCTCACCCATATTCTACCCAAGACATAGCTAAAGTATTCTTCGACAATGTGCATAAACTACATGGCTTGCCTACCACCATCGTGAGTGATCGCGACTCCACTTTTCTCAGTCACTTCTGGACCCAACTTTTTAAATTATTGGGCACCAAATTGTGTCATTCTACCTCGTACCACCCTCAAACTGATGGCCAAACTGAACGCCTTAACCAATGCTTGGAAACTTTTCTGCGTTGCATGACTTTTGATAGGCCTAAACAATGGGCCAAATGGATTTCCTTGGCTGAGTGGTGGTATAACACCACCTATCACTCTTCTCTTCAGTTAACTCCCTTTGAAGTGTTATACGGTTATCGGCCTCCTCATTTGCACATTCCACAGCTTGAGTCTCCAGCTAACCTGGAGGTTCGGTAATTTCTCCAGAACCGCAAAGTCCTGATGCAATGCATTCGAGCTCGTTTACTAGAAGCACAACACCGGATGAAACAGTTTGCTGATAAACATCGGACGGAATGCACGTTTGAGGTGGGTGATTGGGTATTCCTTCGATTACAACCCTACCGCCAGACCTCCCTCTCCATGAGACGGGATTATAAGCTTGCACCACGTTTCTATGGGCCTTATCGGGTACTCGCCAAAGTTGGTCAAGTGGCTTACCGTTTACAGCTACCACCGGCGGCGGGAATTCATCCAGTGTTCCATGTCTCCATGCTTAAAAAGAAATTGGGTAACGCCGTTGTACCTACCAGCGTTCTTCCTCTAGTTAATTCCGATGGCCAATTCCTTGTTGAACTAGTGGCCATCCTTGATCGGCGTCTTGTTCGGTGGGGTAATCTTCCAGTGGTGCAGGTTAAAATTCAATGGTTTAATATGCTTTCAGAGGAGGCAACGTGGGAGGATTATGACCGTATGAAAGCTTAATTTCTTAATTTTGATCCTTGAGGACAAGGATCTTTTGAGCCGCAGGGTATTGTCAGGTAAAGAGGAGGAAGAAAGTTACATTTAAAGATTCTTAGGAGCGGCAATTGTTAAAATAAAGGCAACGCCTAATGAGAGAATTAAGTGGAAGCACGTGGTCGTGTGGTAATGGGGCTACTTATTCAAGCGACACCGTTTTGATTGAGCTCAGTAGTTTTGTCTTGTGGTAGAAAGGTTCAAAGTTGGTTAGATCATTTTATATTTCCTTATTCTGATTGGGACACGTGTTGGTCTGTAATGCAATTGAGTTGGTATATGTATGGAGCCCAAGAGAGGTTACGAGTATGAATGAAAATATTAATTTGCTTCTTCCTCTCTCTGTTCTTACTCTACATCTCTACCCTAAGTCTCATTCTCTCTCTCTAGCCCCAAATTCTATAAATCCATCCTTAAAATCAGATTAGCTTAATTAAATAGAAGCTCATGCTACCCTTACCCTCACATTCAAGAACCCTAAAAAATTCCAATAAAATGAGTCCCGAGTGTCTCAATATATTGTTGTACAAAAAAAAATGTCTTAAAAAATGTAGTTTAAATAATTTTAATTTTTTAACCACGCACATTATAATATGAGATTACAAAAGTGATAAATGGTTAACATGCATCAACACCAGCTTTTGAATTATGATTTTAGAATTTGTTTTGAGTCATGTAACACTACTGAGTTGAATTTAAAACCAACATCCGCAAAAACAATCATGAACCATTCAACGCCTTAATTACAATGATTTTGTAGCTTAAATATCACTATAAACTTTAAAGATTGATTTAACGATAAGATTCTTGAAATTCGGACCCTAAATTTTTAAGATAATCTTTTTGTGGAAATTACAGACTTACAGCCTCATTTGTGCGTTGGGATTCGAGAGGGGAAATGGTTACGTTGTTCTCATTTCTCAATAATTAGTTTTCCATCATTTGTATTAATAATAATCTTAAATAAGATTGTTTGAATAGTTTCATGAATATTCTTAAAGAAATGATATTTAATCATGTAAATTTATTCAGTCAATTATAATAAATACAAGGATTTCAATGACATGTATATTGTTAATAATAATAGTCTATCACTTATAATTTAAATAAATATTCATTATTTATGATTTACATTTATTCAAATTTAATCTTTAAATTCAATAAAAAAAATTCATATTTATATTGTTTACATTATTATATTTTTTAAAAAGAAATACTATAGGTTTTATTATTTGAGAGTAATTCATTATTGTTTTATTATTTTTAGATCGGTATTTCGATAAGCCTAGCACTTTTATTGAGTAATGCCTGAGTCCGGCATTAAGCTTTGCCCTAAGGGTCCGTTTGGTTTGAGTTTTTGATGATTTCTGGAATCCTGGATTTCATTTCAAATAGGATTCCGGTATTTGGTTGGAGTTTTTGAAGGAAAAGGATCTTTCCTAAAAAAGCTAGATTCCTCCATTTCATTCATTTTTATTCCCTCAAAATTTGGGAGGAAAGCTTAGGATTCCAAGGGAATTTTCTTCTTTTTTTTTTTTCAGAAAAAAAATAAAAATCCAGCACAAGAAAAAATTATATTTTTTTCCAGAAAACAAAAAAATTATTTTTTCCAAAAAATGAAAAAAATTGTATTTTTTCCCAGAAAATGAAAATATTATTTTTTCCAAAAAATGATTTTTTTTCCAGAAAATGAAAAAATTTATATTTTTTCCCAGAAAACGAAAATATTTTTTTCCAGAGAACAAAAAGATATTTTTTTTCCAGAAAACGAAATTTTTTTTTCCAGAAAATGAAAAAAAAAATTCCCGATTTCATTCCTAAAACTCCAACCAAACGAGCACTTAATGGATTGGAATAAGGATGCCAGGAATAATGGTTTCCTGGCATCTAGAATGCTAATTCCATTCCAAAAACTTGAAGCAAACGAGCCCTAAACTTATAATGTATAGAATGAAATAAAAATTGTTGTTAATATTCTTTCATAAAGTGTTAATTATAATTTTTGATACTTTTTAAGTTTACTGAAAACTTCTATAAATTCAGTTAAAATGTCTCAATATTTATATGGTTAAAATTACTATTTTTTTATTTTCAATAAACTTATTAATTATTACCATATAGGAATTAATTTGTTTAGTTTGGATTTTATTTACGAAATCATATAAAATTAAAACAAGTGACTCATTAAATTATTGATGTCCAATAATATTATTCTAGCACACCGTGAGAGCAAAAAAATTTGGGTCTCAAGAAAAGTTCAAAGCAATCTCAATGAAATAGTAAGCAAAAAATAGTAAAAAATTTAAGGATTTTGTTGTAAATCAAGTTCCTTCAGTAACTTTTATGTTAATCCGGCAGCATATCCTCATTTTATTTGTGTATTTTTTCTATTTACTCAAAGGCAATTAACAATGAAAATAATACAAGCTACCAACTCTCTATCTCTCTCTATTACCAATAACTTAGAATTCAGGACCAACTCCTTTATAGTAAGCTATCCCATTTTTTATTTATATGTATAGAATTAGGAATTACAATGCCAATTATGATAGATAGTAAAATGATTATAAAGAGTAAATCTTAAGCATCACTTTAACTCTACACTTTTTCAGGTATCTTAAAATAGTATAAATTAAAGTGGCATGACCATATCGACATATAATGCCATCATATCGGCAGTGCCATGACCATATGACATATGATCATCACAACCGTATTAACCTAAGTATAACCATGTCGGCATAAATATATCTTCCTCGGCATTGAGATCTCCTAAGTTATTCGGCATCCCATTCCAAAAGTGTTCCATACTTAAGTTGCTATTAATACGCAAGGCTAGCTCATTTGGCAATGTACATAATAATTTCGGCCCAATATTTATTCAATAATATATAGGCTCCTTCACAGACTAATTTAAAGAATGAAATATATATATATATTATATATATGTGTGTGTGTAGGCCCGTTAATAGATCGGATTTGTACCCGAATACGATCTAAATTTGATTCATTTAGTCGGTTATGGATTGAGATTTATGATCTATATATTTAAATTCGATCCAAACCCGTTAGGTCTTTGATTAACAAATCAAATATGGAATTTATGTTGATCCGATCTGTTTGTAATCCGATCCGATCCAAGATAAGCATTTATGCTTAAATTTATTATATTTATATTTGCCATATTATTATTAATACACTCATAAAAAAATAAATATAACCCAAAAAGTATTAAATAAGTTTCTTTTTACAAGAAATAAAATACATTTGACTGTTATAAAATTTAACTTTTATGTTACTTTCATTATTTTTTATATTTTTACAAACTAATTATTATATAATTAAAATTTTAAATGGATTGGATTATATCCGATCCAAATTTGATCCGAACAAATTTGGATATGGATCGATATTTTGGTGATCCATTATATGATTTGATCCAAAAAAAATTTCAAATATGGATTTTGATTCACCTTAATCCGATCCAAATCTGATTCCGTTGACAGGCCTATGTATATGTATTGTAGTAACACCAAATATTAAATAAAAATAATATTGGAATATTATTCAAATGTTAATGTAATGAAAATAAAAAAATACCACATAGTTGATGGGATTAAGATACCCAATTAAGTTCAAAATCCATATCTCATTGTAATAGGATGCTCAATATCAAATCTCAACAAATTAAGAACTAAAATCAACAATAAATTGGATTGAGAATAAAATACTCATTCATATCTAATTACCATCAACTAAACAAGTTCCAAATATTAAAGAAATGATTATAATAAATTATTAAGTTAAACTACTTACCGGTGTCAAGATATACAATAAATTAAGCTTCTAGAGACAAATCTTTGGGAAGATTATATGCTATTAAACACTAATTGCGCCAATCGTCTTGTAGTCCATTGGCATCTTTTGTGTTGTCATAACGAGATTTTGATTCGATCTACATAGATGCAGTGTCAAAACTTTTATTGTGTACACCCTTATTGTGGTAGTTATATGTCCACGGTTGTTGTAAGGTTTATGACTTGTATATAAAAGTTCTGCCTGCCTATATTTACAAAAACAAAAACAGCATATCCTTCATAATTATTCCTAGATTTTTCTTTATTCCTTGACAAGAAGAAAATTATTGCTTCTAAGGTTTTGTTTGATAACAAGTTAAAAAGTGTAAGAAAAAATAATTAATTTTTGTGAAAGTTGGAAAATGAAGTTAGTAATATCGTAAGTTTTTCTTATTTTCATACGTAATTTATAAGAACATGTCTTTTTCCATCTTAATTTTTTCTTGAAAATTTTATTTTCATCACCATCCTAAAGAACTTTTTTCGTGAAAAAACTGAAAAAATAAGAGAAAATTTTCACCACATCACTCAACTCAACTTATTTTCCAAATCATGAAAATCAATTATTTTTCACCTTATAATCAAGCGAGTCCTAATTGTCTAAAATTGGTAACCCCTTAGCTTCTTTCACTAATTTTTTTTTTCGTAAACGGATATTCTTATATTGATTTCCTTCCCTGTGTCATTTATAATTTGTCCATTAACATATGTATTCTCATCGCTAAGTCAACTTATCATGAAAAAATGATTTATAGTACTTTAATTTGATGATCTTTTAAAAAATATTATATCCTCCTCAAGGTGGTAGTTAATTTATTATTATAACAGTTCAACTTGATAGGTTTATTTGTATTTTGAGACGCAATGGATGTAATAAATATCATAATAAAAATAATAAAATCATAATTAGATTGAAATTATTATTCAGAAGTAAAAATAATTAAAAATGAGGTAAAAGATTTTGTGTAACAATATTTTTTGCAAAAAAATCAATGAATAATTATTTTTTAAAAATAAGGGTATAGATATCATTATCATTTTGAAATAAGGGCTTGCTTATCAATTGTGTTTTAAAATAAGGGTTTTGACCCAGTGTAAATTTAACTTTACACAAAATTATATTTTGTACAAACTTAATTTTACAATTAAAAAAATTTAATGCGAATTTGTTTTGCATTGTATGTTTATATTTTTTAACAAATGTATTATTATATTTCATTCATAAAACTTTAAAATAACGTTAAATAAACACAAATACATAATAATGTTTTAAAAAATAAGGAGTGCAAACTTCACTTTGCATAACTCTAAAAAAATTATGTAATTTGTTAAAATTATTCTAAAGTACTATCAATTAAATATTTATTTATAATAATAATATGTTAAAAAAATATATAATGCGAACTTAATTTTGCATGAATTTATAAAAAAATATAATTTAAAAATTTACTACAAAGTTAACTTTGCACTATTTTTATGGTTTGATCAAATATAAATCTTTAATTTATAAAAATCTTATTTCTTAATTCTTTTAAATTTTTTTAAATAATATCGATAGAATCTTTCATTAAAAATAACTTTAAGGAGAATCAAATAATTTTTTTTGTTGTAACAATCTATTTAGGTGCCGTTTAGTAAAAAAACTTGAAAACTCTGAAACTTGAAAAAAACTTCTAACACATTGAAAACTATTTTTTTTAATTTTTGCCCAACAATTGGCTATTTGTGCAATGTGTGTGTGGACGGAGAGAGAAAGAGCAATCCGTGTTATCTACATCTGTGTGTGTGTGTTGTTGTGAGCGATCTGTGCAATCTGTGTGAGTGTGTGTTAAAGAGAGAGAGAGAGATTTCGGATGGAGAACGACGAAAATCATGAACAGAAGTGACGAGCGGCGTGTGAGGGTGGGTTTTGTGTAATTTTGAGAAAAGAGGGAGGGTAAAGTAGACTTTTTCTACTCTTTAAAATTAAGTTTCAGATTTAAGTGACAAGTTTGTCACTTAAAATTTTAGATGATAATTTTAAGTTTTAAGTGATAAAAATTAAATGATCATTTAATTTTTTTAATTAATAAATAATTTTTATAGTCACTTAAATTTAAAAATTTATAATTTTTAAATTTAAATGATAAATTAAGTGCAAGTGGACAAGGCCTTAGCGGAGTCGCAAAAAGTCCATGTCCACGTCCATGGACTGACTGACAAAAAGGTATCGATGTAAAAGGAGAGTGGGACCTCTATTATTTATTTTTTGACTTTTTTTTTTTTGAGGGAGAGAGGGTTTTTCTTCTTATTCATCCACATTCAAAACAAAACCCACTTCTCACTCATTCACTCTGCTCTCATTGTCATCCACAATCGCTTCCATTATCGCCGAATCATTCACTGCATCTCATCCATAGCCCGGGTTGCTCCCATTTTCTGTTTTAATTTCTATTTTATTTTATGTATTGATCTGTTATAATACCCTCTACAATTATTTTCTTTTCTTTTTTAAACCTAATTTCTTGTCCTATACTTCATTTTTGAATTAAGGTGTTTAGATTTATTGTTTGCACGCCATCAATTGATGGAAATCTCTTGGATCTAATTGTTTGTTGTCATCATGGTCGATTATTCACATCCCTAGCTGATGTTTTTCATGTCAATGTGATCATGTAAACCTAATTGAACTCTCTCTTTTTTCGTTTTTGTTTTTAGGGCTTTCATTCATTTTCGAGTAGATCAATGATTATGGCAGATTGCATGTAGGTTCTACATGTAACATGTCAAACAAGATAGTACTTCTTGTTTTTATGGTCTTCATTTATTTTGGAGTGGATGATGATAGTTGTTTGCATGTAGGTTCTACATTTATAATGTCAAATAAGATAGTAGTTCTTGCTTGTAGGGTCACAATCACAAGGCCATTAGTTGGCAGAGTCACAGTTAACCTATAGTGATATCCTCTAGTCTTAGAATTCCTATGTGTATATCTATATATATATATATGTATGCTGAATTATTATACGCGCGAGTTTGTGAATAATGGGTTTATACCCTGCTTTGAAGAAAAGAAGTTTGATACCAATTTGGTTTTGGCTATATATTTTGGACTAGAGCTAGTTTAGTGGCAAGGCCCGCCTCTTTCAAGTATGTGGTTCTAAGCTCTATCCCCTTCTCCTAACCCCTCTCACCAGGGCCTTTATTCGATTATCAGTTGCTATTATAATTGGTGGAATGTTTGATTAATATTTTCGCTTTTAATACTAATTTCCATTTTCATGATCTTTTATTTTTCCTAAAGGAAAACAATTCCAAGAAGCCAGTTATTTTTCATGTAAAACAATCAAAGACATCCTTGCTCGGACCCTACATACGGAATCCTATAACCTGTTTTAGCTCACTTATAAATTTCATTTAAAGAAAGCTGCACATGACTGTTCAATCAATTATACACAAGTCTGGGGCTAAAGGATATATTCAAATACACCTGTAAGATGAACTTCTTCGGATCATAGTTAAGTGAACGCCTAAGTAAGTTTGTACTTTGCAATGGGCTAGGTAATTTAGTGTACAAAATGTACAAAACATAAGTAGTGCCTTAAGAGGTTATATGGTTAATTGGTTACTGCATCAGTTCCTTCTTGCTTCCATATATTTTTTTCAAACTGCATCATAGTTTCTTTGACCATGGAACTTTCTTTCTGAAATGAGAATTTTAATTAGAATTGTCAAATATAACATCATCCGTATTTTGAAATGATATGTAGTCGTAATTGCATGTGAAGATGAGTTCGGGAAAAAGAGGTGGAAAGCCTTTTCGTGCTGGTATCAGTGACTTGTCAACCAAGGGAAAAGGCATATCTGAAGAATCTAGCCCTGTGGTTGATCAGTTGAGTCATGGTGTGGCAGACATGAAGCTGGACTCCGCCCAAGATGATGGGTGGGAGGTTTATGCAAAAAAATCCAAGAACAAAGCTGCAAAACCATGGGGGGTTCAGAACCCTAATTCTAAGGCATGGGTTCATCATCCATCAGGTGATTCTAGAAGACTTGGTGGCAGAGGAGGCGGAAGAAACCAACCATCCAACAGAGGCTTCGAGAATGACTACAGAGCACCACCAGCTGCCGCAGTTCAAATTCCTCCCCCATTGGAGCATGGGTGGAATTGGCGGTCCTCAGCTTTGGGTGAAGATGGCCTAGCCAAAAAAGAGAATATTACAATAAATCCCTATCCTGTTGAGGCTGATGAATCTGATGATGATGGTATTGACGATGACAATGATGATGAACTTCTAAGTGATGAGTTTGATTCAGACTGTAGTGAGAAAAGTCACGAGACCCGCAAGAAGAGCAGATGGTTTAAGGCTTTCTTTCAAGTTCTTGATGGTCTGACCGTTGAGGAGATTAACTCACCAGATCGAAAGTGGCATTGCCCAGCATGCCAAGATGGGCCTGGTGCCATTCAATGGTACAAGGGTCTGCAGCCCCTTCTAACACATGCCATTACCAAAAGGTCAAAAAGGGTGAACCCTCACCGTGAACTTGCAGAATTGTTGGATGAAGAGATGCGAAGGAGGGGAACAAATGTTGTACCTTCTGGCGAAGCGTTTGGCAAATGGAAAGGACTGGATAATGTTAAAGACAAGGAAATAGTTTGGCCGCCAATGGTGGTCATAATGAACACGCGACTTGAGAAGGACGAGAAGGACGACACGGTACAAGCACAATACCTTCAAATTTTGTATAATTATTGTGTATTGTCAAGCTTTCATTATTTAAATGACGTTGTGTTAAAGTTTGATTAAAAGCTTTTTTTTTTCCTTCTTAAAACTGGATTTCAGTGGAAGGGCATGGGAACTCAGGAGCTTCTTGAGTACTTCAGCTCATATGATGCAAAGAAGGCTAAGCATTCATATGGCCCACAGGGCCACCGAGGGATGAGTATTTTGGTTTTTGAGGCATCGGCTGTAGGTTATATGGAGGCTGAGCGCCTTAGTAAACATTTCGAGGATCAAGGTACAAATAGGGAAGCTTGGGATCGTCATCGGGTTCTATTCCTTCCTGGCGGGCAGCGCCAGCTCTATGGTTACATGGCCGAGAAAGGAGACTTAGATATCTTTAACCAGCATTCCCCAGGTCCCTCTCTCTCTCTTTCTCTCACTCACTCTCTGTGGCTGGTGAATATTGAACATGTTATTTGCTCCAGTTTTGCTATTGCAAAATTTGATGCGCTTTTTTTATAATTGGTTCTTAGGGAAATCGAAACTTAAATTTGATATGCGGTCCTATCTAGAGATGGTTGTGAGTAAAATGAAGCAAATGAGTGAAGACAACCAACAGCTCATCTGGTTCAAAAACAAAGTTGCGAAAGAACAAAGAATTTCAAAAGCTCTCGAGGAGACATGTGGTTTGATTTCTGAGCAGTGGCGCAAAACAAAAGAGGAGAACAGTATTGTGAGACAGAGAACAAAATTGCATCATGAACAGAATAAGGAAGAGGTAATGTGAAAAACAGCACATATATAGATAGACATTGGTTGAAGATTTGAAGGAAAAAAAGTTGATTTTGTTAACTGTTTGGCGGTCACTGTGAAATACTTTACAGATTTTTGTTTTCTAATATTTATCGCATGCCTACTATAATCTCAACTAGTTAATCCTTTCTTAACATCATTTCGGTTGAGTGCATGTAACTTAGTGTTTACTTCCTCTTCTTACTCATTGGTCAAGTAATTATTAGTTGTTAATAAGTTGCTCTTGTTTCCCTTTTGCATTGTTTCTAGTCCTCCCTCATTTATTATTGCATCTGTGTTGTTATTTATAGATGGACAGTCAAGAACAGTTCTTCAAGGATCAGATCGAAATTATCCGTAATGCTAGGGAAGCAAAGGAAGACAATTTTGAGAAGATACAGCAGGAGGAGCGCGAGAAAGTGAAACAGTCTTATGCAAATCCTTCTTCAAGGTAAAGTGCATATGCATCAAATGCAACTGCATTTTTCTGTCAATAACCTCCATGCAAAGTGCAAACATAATAATGCTATATGCACCATTTTGGTACATTATGCATTATAAATTTACCCCCGCACTTTATTTTGTCAGTTGTATGTATTAGTATGTTGATGAGTACAAATGTGATACATATATATTTGTAGGGAGGAGGAAGTTGCGAAATTTATAAAGATTCAGGACCGAGAGATGAAAGAATTTGCGGAAGAGAGGGAAAAGATGGAGAAGATGCAGGAAGAGAAAAGGGCAGCGATGAAGAGGAGGCATTTGGAGGAAGCGCTTGAGCTAGAGAAGGAATTTGATGCTGAGTTTTCGCTGCTCATGGACAGGTACAGCCCTGCCACCAGCAGCAGCAATGCTCCGTAACAGGCAGTAGTTTGTGTGTGTGTGTGTGAGAAGGGGCTAGGGAGATGACTAAACACACTCTGTTCTATTACTAGAAAAAAAAACTTTGGGACAGACAGTTGTGAGGTATTCTGTAGGACTGTAGCTATAACTAACGTTGACAAGTTACATTGTAACAGAGTTGGTTACTTTTGCATAGAAGAAGTAAGGAGGTAATGGTAATGAAATAGACATCCTCTTAAGCAAATTTTGTATGAAATGAAATGGCTGGTGTGCTTGGTTGAGGTGTTGCCTTTCATTCCATTTGGGAGGATGAATGTTATTTTTGTCCCCCTGTTTCTATGTTACCCCCTTTCTTTATAATTATTGGTTTGCTCTATGCCAAGAATATCATTAGAATTATTTTTATCTTTATTTTGATAACCATGGGTACCGGGCTCTCCCCCACTAATCTCATGAGGCCCTAGTTGTTTGACCGGGAGATGCCCCCAGTAGCTCAAAAAAGGTTTCACGCAATGGGAAATCGACTTGAGACCGTGCGTCTAGTCCCAAGTTCACCCTTACCGCTGTGAAATCCCTTGGGTTCTCATCATTAGCATTATTGGACAGGGTTTCCTGCCCCATTCTCCTTGATTGGTCTTTCATTTCCGTCTTCTGCTATTCTGTCACTTGGATCGGGTCTCTTACAGTGCCTACTACAGGTAGCCTGTTGTGTTTTATCCACAGGCTAGGACACCTGCCCAATTGTGAAAAACCTTCAATACGAGGAGTGTATTTAGTTTTGTTAAGAATACCAACATCCATCCTCTTTTCACTCCTTCTGTGTTTTAACAGGCTCCCAAGGATTTGTATTAAACAGGGTCATTTTTTTCTCCTATTTTTTCTCACTAACTTACTTTCCGGACGAGTTTTGTTTTTAGATTAGAAACCAACACTTCCCCATCAATCTTCTTATTTCTCAGGTCTGCTTTTTTCTATGTTAGGTATAGCTCCCTATTTAAGGAGATTATCATTCCTCCTCTTTTATCATTAAGTTAAGGAACACAAGTCCCTGTTTTTAGATTGTCTACACTTTTCATTTCTCTTGTCTAATATTTATCATGTATCAGAGCTTGTGTATAGCTCCTATTTAAGGAGATTATCATTCTCCTCAATAAGTTAAGGAACACAAGTTAATAAACAATCCACCATTACACACCCTCTGCTCTAATATTTATCATTCTCTGGTATCAGAGCTTCCTCCATCTTCCACCATTACAAAATTCATAAACCCATCTGCTACTCCATTCTCTTTTTTACTCAAAATTCATAAACGAAAATTATCAAAATCCGCCTCCAATTTTTTTTACTTTCGACATCTTTGCTCCAAACCGCCTCCAAACCATCTTTGCTCACCACCACTGTCATAGTCATAACAAGACGATTCCAACGCCGTCGAAATCATCCCAAAATTCGCCCTCACGCGCCGGCGATTGAAACCGAGCTCCGGCGCAGATCTCACGCTCACCCAACCACGCGCGCTTCCACGCGCCCTCCCACGCAACTGACGCCGTTAGTCTTACCGCCGGCTGCCTGACGCCGTTAATTTTTTTTTAACGCCGTTAAATTTTTTTTATTCAAAAAAAAAAAAAAAAAAAAAAAAAAAAACAGAAAAACAGAAAAAACCTTTGCCTTCCATTTCTGATTTATTTATTTTCCTTTAACTACCCTTAGTGGTTTTCAAGATTTTAATTTTTTTTTTTTTTTCATTTTTTTTTAAAATTTTTTTTTACAAACACCACTACAGACTCAATTTTTTTTTTCTTTTTATTTTATTTTATTTTTTTCTTCAAATTTATCTTCTACCTCAAGTCACCTGTACTTCTTTCCATTGCCTTTTATTTATTTATTTATTTTTATTATGACTACATCTGAAATTCCTATTACTGTAAAACTTGATGGAAATAATTATAATCACTGGTCCATGCTTTTTCGGAATTTTTTGAAAGGAAAAGGGCTTTGGAAGTATGTCACCGGTAAAGAATCTTGTCCCATGGAAACTGATGCCAAATTTGAGGAATGGGAAATCAACAACAATAAAATCCTGACATGGCTTGCAAATACCGTCATCCCATCCATCAGTATCCAACTGGGCCGATGCACCACTGCAAAGAAAGCTTGGGATTTCTTGGCACAACGCTATGTTCAAACCAATTTTGCCAAGAAATACAAACTCGAACAGGACATTAGATCTCTTCAACAACAGCCCGGCCAGACAGTCTCTGATTTTCATGTGTCCAGCATATGGGTGTTTATATGGGATCAACTTGAGCATTTAATGGAACCACAGTGGACTGTTGATATGAACTTGTGGGAAACTTTTCGTGAGGAAACACGGCTCGTTCAGTTTCTTATGGCTCTCCGAGACGAATTCGAGCCAATCAGAGCTTCTATGCTTCACCGCAAACCTCTTCCTTCTGTTGAGGAAGCCTTGACTGAACTAATCACTGAAGAAACCCGCAAAGGCATCACTCCAAACCTGTCATCCGTCTTCATTGCGGCCCCTCGCTCGCAGCAACACTTTTTTAAACCTCCCACTGCCACGTCATCACCGCGCCCTCAACAAGTATCCTCCCGTTCGTCCAAAGAACCGGTACAATGCAATTATTGTAAGGAATTTGGGCACATTGTTAAATATTGCCCTTCTCCTACATCCCGGTACATGCGTAGTTTACAAAAATCAACCAGGTCATCCGTTGCGTTCACCTCATTCAACGGCTCGTCGTTCAACCATCAGACTGGTAACTCTTTCAACTCACCTACTATTCAGGAAGTTCAGAACATGATCACACCGGATCACCATACAGTTGCATCTGCCTTCTCACCTCCCTCAGGTATTTCCTCTCCGTGGTTTCTTGATTCTGGGGCATCAAACCACATGACTTTTGATCCAACCCACTTCAAGTCATCTCATCCTATGGGATCATCTACACTGATTCATACCGCTAATGGCTCAACTATTACTGCTAGTCACATTGGCTCCATAACTAATAACAGTTTATCCATCTCTGATGTTTTTCTTGTTCCTCAACTATCTATGCAACTCTTATCTGTTGGACAGTTATGTGACCTTGGACTAATAGTTATATTTCATGCTGCTGGTTTTATCATACAGGACCGATCGACGGGGATACAAGTTGGGACCGGCCATAGAGTTGGTCGACTATATGTGGCAGACAAATTACAGACTTCAACCATCCCCAACTCATCTCTCACCAGTCTTACCATCAACCCATCATCCCTTATTTCATGGCATTCTAGATTAGGTCATGTTTCTTTTTCTCGCCTTCAATATATGATCAATAAAGGATTGTTAGGACCAGTTACCTTAGACAAAGATCATTCTTGTATTGCTTGTAAACTGGCTAAACAACCCGCTCTTCCCTTTCATAATAGTACAACTACTTCACGTTCTCCTTTTGATCTTGTGCACTCTGATGTCTGGGGAAAAGCCCCAGTTGTCTCCATGGGAGGGGCTCAATATTATGTGGTCTTTATTGATGATTATTCTCGATACACCTGGACTTATTTACTCCATTCTCGGTCTGATTTTTTGAAAGTTTACATCGAGTTCGCCACTATGATCAAAACCCAATTTTCAAAAAATATCAAAATTTTCAGATCTGACTCTGGGGGAGAATACTTATCCAATCACTTCCTTGAATTCTTAAAGTCTCAAGGGACCCTTCCCCAACTATCTTGCCCAGATACCCCTCAACAAAATGGAGTTGCAGAAAGAAAGCACAGACACCTTGTCGAAACAGCTCGTACTCTCATTCTCTCATCATCTGTCCCTTCTGTCTTCTGGGGAGAAGCCATTCACACCTCTACCTTTCTTATTAATCGTATTCCTTCCGTTGTCACAAATAGCGTATCTCCTTTCGAGCGTTTATATGGGACCACACCCAATTATTCTGAACTTCGCACCTTTGGATCCACCTGTTTTGTGTTACTCCCAAAACGAGAACGAACAAAACTCACCTCTAAAAATGTCATGTGTGTCTTCCTGGGGTATGGGATTCAACAAAAAGGGTATCGCTGTTACGACCCGACTGCCAAACGACTTCGCATTTCTCGCCATGTTACCTTCTGGGAACATAAACCATACTACACATTATCCAAAGATCCCCTCTCAAGTACTATGACCTCTACTCCCATCGACCCTTTTCCAGAACTTGTCCCAACCATCCCGCCTTCACCCACTCCCCCTGTAGCCACTCCTATGCCAACACCCATCACTACCCCTAAAACTGTAACTGAATGTCCACCTGCCGACAACTCTATGTTCTGTCCTGAGTCTGTATCCCCGACCGACGGCCCTCTACCGCGACCAGCCCGAGACCGCCATCCACCAGTCTGGCATTCCGATTATGAATGCTACCTCTCTGCACTTCTATCTCTCCATGAGCCATCCTGTTACCGTGAGGCTTCTGCCGATCCTCAATGGCAGCAGGCTATGACTGAGGAACTTGATGCCCTTCAGAAGACAAAAACCTGGGTTCTCACGAACCTACCCACTGGCAAATCTGTTGTTGGATGTCGATGGATATACAAAATCAAAACTAAAGCTGATGGGTCTGTTGATAGGTACAAAGCTCGCCTCGTTGCCAAAGGATACACCCAGGAGTATGGGATCGATTATGAAGAAACTTTCGCTCCGGTTGCAAGAATGACCACAGTTCGCACTCTTATCTCTGTCGCCTCTATTCGAAATTGGACCATTCATCAGATGGATGTTAAGAATGCATTTCTTCATGGTGATCTTCAGGAAGAAGTTTACATGCAACCTCCCCTGGGCTTCCTCATGCCCCTGGACAAGTTTGTAAACTTAGTCGCGCTCTTTATGGTCTCAAACAAGCGCCTCGAGCTTGGTTTGAGAAATTCTCCACAGCTATTTTGCAGCACGGTTTTTCTCAAAGCACTCATGATCACGCTATGTTTACTTGCTCCTCTTCGCATGGCATTGTTATTCTCCTTATTTATGTTGACGATATGATCATCACTGGCAATGACAAGAATGGTATATGTCGCCTCAAAGACTATCTCTGCTCGTGTTTTGAAATGAAAGAACTTGAAAGGTGGGGTTCCTTCGCTACTTTCTTGGGATTGAGGTTGATCACTCCTCAACAGGATATTTCCTCTCTCAAGTGAAGTATGCCTCTGATATTATCACACGTACAGGCCTTACTGACAACAAGACTGCTGATACTCCTCTTGAGATGAATGTCAAACTCTCATCTTCTGAGGGCACCCTGCTTCCTAATCCTACTCTATATCGACAGCTGTGGGAAGTCTCTAATCGACAGCTTGTGGGAAGTCTCAACTATCTCACTATCACTCGACCTGACATCAGCCATGCTGTTCATATCGTGAGTCAGTTTATGACTGCTCCTCGCTCAGTTCACTTTGCTGCCGTTCTTACGCATGCTGCCGTTCTCAAAGGGACGCATCAGGGCTTGCATCATCCGCTACATCACAAGGGATATTCAGACTCAGACTGGGCTGGTGATATTACTGCACGTTCCACGACAGGGTACTGCAGGGCTTGCATCTTGGTGACTCGCTTATTTCATGGAACATCACAGATTCCTGTTATTGCCCGTTCCAGTGCCGAAGGATACCGAGCTCTCGCTCAGACTCAGACTGGGCTGGCTGAAATTGTTATGGCTACTGATCGACGTTCCACGACAGGGTACTGCTTCACGATATGGGCATTGACCTCGCTTATTTCATGGAAAAGCAAGAAACAGACTGTTATTGCCCGTGTGACAACAAGAGTGCCGATTCAGCTGAATAAGCTCTCGCTCATACAATGACGTTGTTCATGGCTAAGCATCGCTGGCTGCTTCACGACTGCCACTTGGGCATTGTTAACGCCAGCACGCAACAAGGGCATATCTTGTGTACCTCACATCTCAACAAGATAGCCGACCTGTTCACCAAACCACATGTAGCTGCCAAAGATGACGTTTTTCATGAGCGAACTAAGTTCCTATATTATCCAGTTGACTGCCACTTTGTTCGCCAGCACTTCCAACAAGGATGCATATCTTGTTACCTCACATCTCTTCAGAGCTTCAGATAGCCGACCTGTTCACCAAACCACATGTAGCTTGAGGGGGGTGCCAGATTTCGGTTCCTAATATCATCAAGCTCGGATGCTCTTCCAAGCCTCCTCAGCTTGAGGGGGGTGTTGTTAGAAACCAACATCATCCTCCTCATTTTTCACTCCTATTTTTCTCCTTATTTTCCTCCTCATTTTTCTCCTATTTTTTCTCCTTACTTTCCTCCCTGTTTTTAGATTGTCTACACTTTTATGTTTTGCTTGTTTGTATGTATGTTTGTATAGCTCCCTATTTAAGGAGATTATCATTCTTTGTATCAATAAGTTAAGGAACACAAGTTAATAAACAATCTCATTCTCTCTCTAATATTTATCAGTTTTCATCTATCTTTTTTTCTCAAACAAAAAGTTTATTTGGTTTTATAAATTATGTTTATTAATTTGGAACGCTAAAGCTGCTGCTTGGAATGATGAGATATTGGTAACCTCTAAGGGCTACGTACCCCCAATAGCAATTAGCAAATGAGTACCGTTAATTACAAGAGCAAATGAATACCGTTGAGTACGTTGAAATTAGCTATTTTCCTTAGAAAGCACAAGAGTCTAAAGTTGGACTCTTGATTTGAGACTAGGCACTAGATATGATCGATAAATTAGTGGAGAGAAACGAGAAAATATTCAATACGACAGTAATAATGTCACATGTTGTAACACATCTAATGAAAATGTAAGAAATCAATGACTCATGATTGTGGAGAGAGGAATAAACACTTTGCTACATTTTCATTGGTGTTTTATAATGTGTCGTTGAAACTGTTTTATTGAATATTTATGATCTATAATTTCCCCATAACTCATGAACGAACCACTAAACTGCGCAACACATTAACTAATTTAACCGAGATTTGAAATAACACAGAATATCAAAACACTCTTTTGTCCCTTGCAATATAAGAAAACAATTAGCTAGGATAAAAGTTTTCATATCTGAATCCGGACACAGACACAGAGACAATCGGTACTAGGACGTCATAAAATTGGATGAGCCAACCAATATTAGAAATGTCAAGCCTCGATCAAGAACCTGGCATATATATATATATGAGTGACAGAAAATAATTAGATGTGAAACACATGAATTTTTGGATCGACTTATCACTCAATTGCTAAGTTTTGGACTAACCTTTATCTTGGATCACAATTGTAGTTCTATTCCTGTTGTGTATTTCATCAGCTCCTATGAAAATGTCCCTAATAGAAAGCAACTCAGCTACAGCACGACTAATATCTGCCCGCTCACTTGGCGATCCTACCAAACACTCGATTCCAATTCTATATATTACAGTTGAGCATTCCTGAATTCTATGTATTGCCTCCGATTCCTCTTCTAGTTGGAGAAGTGTGGGATCGGCAACTGCAGCAACCCGTTCAGGAAAAGCAGTCCTAGTGAAATTAAGAAGGTTCAAACTGCTACTGAACATGTCATCAGTGGATTTCTTCCCTGTAAACATCTCCAACAAGAGGATGCCATAGCTGTACACGTCACCAAATGCTGACACCCTCACTTCCCATACTGTTCTCTGCAATGTATATACATGGGCATTATTTCATTAAATTATAAAAGACACACGTTAAGAAAATAGCTCTGAATATATAAGAAATCAAAATGCACTTTCAATTACCTGGAGGAGTGTAACCAATAGAACCTTTGATTCCAATGGAACTTATTTGATTTGAAGAAAAATTGTTGGTCCTGTTTAGAAGTAATCTTGTTAAACCGAAATCACCAACATGCCCGGCCGGTCATTTCGTCTTCTAGAAGAATGTTGCTGGGCACCCGGGCTTGATGTCGCAGTGCACAATAGGAGTTTGACAACGATGGTGAAGATAGTCGAGTGCACTTGCAATGTCAATAGTAATATTTAATCTTCGAAGAAAATTCAAGCGTCTTGGCTTGGCCTGTTGGTCATCTTCCTTTGGAATTGGATGCAACCATTCCTCTAGGCTCCCATTGACCATAAACTCATACACCATGGCCATGAAACCATTTCCTTGATAATCAACACCTGAACATGCACTTAGTACCTTGACAAGGTTTCGATGTCTGTTGTTCCTTGAGGCTTCACACTCGGCCTCAAAACTTCTCAAAGCCCGACGATGTTGAAGATTAAGTACCTTCACAACAATAATCATTCCGCTATCAACAATTCCTTTATAAACAGATCCAAAACTACCCACGCTTATCAAATTTGTGGAAGAGAAACCATTTGTGGCTTTACCGAGACTTTGATAAGAAACTCTAAACAACAAATAATCAGGTGAATTTGGTGAATTTGGAAGAGGTCGTTTTCTTTTATTTCTAAGCCAAAATAGAAGTAGGCAGGCCAAAGTTAGTCCAAGGGTTGTAAGAATTACTAACTTTAAGTTAAGCATCGAGTTTCCTTCTTAGAACTTTTTAATTTGCATACTGGAAGGTTTATTCAGGTATACCTCCACAAAGCTTTGCATTTCTAGTAACGAAAATTGCACTGCCATTCTTGAAACCTTTTGTTGGTAATGCACCCTCAAAATCGTTAAAAGATAGGTTTACAAATTGTAGGTCAATCTCTTCCATATACGCTGGTATTTGGCCTGACAAATTGTTGTGAGAAAGGTCTACAATTCAAAGACCTCTCAAAGACGAAGGAATCATTCCTTGAGCAAAGTTGCCACCCATATTTAGAATTTCCAACCTTATACAGCTACTGAAAGTGCTAGGAATTTCACCAGATAACATGTTCATGGGAACATCCAATTCACCTAGATTTTTCAAATTCCCAACTTCTATAAGGAACGAATCAGTCAATTGGTTGTGAGAGAGGTCCAAAAATAAAGACAAGGACACAACATCACAAACTGATCGAGGGATTGTGTCAGTAAGGTTGTTTTGAGAAATATTCAGTCTTAGCAAATTTTGGCAATTTCCTAAACTCGAAGGTATGCTTCCATAAAAGTTATTATGTCTTAATAAGAGTTTAGTTGAAATACATAAATTTCCTAAAGATGATGGAATGTTTCCTGTGAATTTGTTCTAGATAAAGCCAGTTCTTGTAGCTCCTGACAGTGTCCAATAGTAGTGGGGATTTCACCTGCCAAATGGTTGTTCCACATTTGAATGTCTTGTAAGTTTACCAAATTCCATAACCCACTTGGAATACCATCAGATAACTGATTGTTATCTAGTACAAAAGTGCAAGTTTAGTCAAGAGGTTGGAAAAAGATTCTCGCAACGTCCCTTCAAAGTTGTCGTTGAGAGCCAAAACTTCTAATTTTGAGGCATTGGTCAAAGAGGAAATGAAGCTCAAGTCATCGACCTCCCCACTTCCAAGGTGATTGCTCGTAATGGTCAACTCAGTAAGCTTATACAACTGTTCAAAATGGTCAACTCAGTAAGCTTATACAATTGTTCAAAATTAGGCACGTTTCCCCCGAGTTTGTTGTCAATGACAATGATTCAGGGGCGGAGGCACACAGGGGCCATGGCCTTACCTGGACTTTTGGAAAAAATTTAGAGAGTATGGGGGGTTATGTGCGAGGAAGAAAAGATGAGGGGCCAATGTGCGAAGGATGGGACGGGAGTGTAATGCCTGGGCGAAGTTTTGGGCGGTTTTTTTTTTTTTAAGTGGCAAAGTTTTTGGTGGGAGCTACGTGCAATATGCATTATAAGTTGGAGGTTTTAGTTTGTAATATATATAAGGTTAGGTTATAACTTATAAGCTTCAAAATAGCAGCAGCAGCAGCAGTGCAGCCGCAAAGCTAGGGCTGGGATTTTAGAACCGGGAACCTGAGAACCGGTCCGGACCGAACCGATAAAACCCGGTTCGGTTCGGTTCTTGAAAAATAGGAAACTTTTGTTAACGGTTCGGTTCTTGGAGGTTGTTAACGGTTCGGTTAACGGTTCTTGATATAATTTTTTTCTAATAACCGTTAAGGAACCGTTATTAGATTTTCCTTCTAAATTGCTTAGGAACCGAACCGTTATAACCGTTAAGGAACCGTTAGAACCATTAAGGAACCCTTAGAACCGTTATTTCTTTCCAATAACTATTAATATTTCGGTTTTTCCGGTTTTTTTCTTGTTAACGGTTAACCAATAAACCGGTTCTTTCCAATAACCGTTAAGGAACCGATTTTTATCTTGTTAACGGTTAACCGATAAACCGGGAGAACCGAACCGTTAGAACCGGTTCGGTTCTTAAACCGGTTCTTCACTTTTTATAGGTAGAACCGAACCGTTAACATAGAACCGGTTCGGTTAATGGTTCCTCAAAATTTTTTAAAGAACCGAACCGGTCCCAGGCCTACACAAAGCCGCTTTCTTTCATTCTTCTCCCCTTTCTCTCCTTTTCCATTCAAGCTCCACTGTGAGCTTCTTCTGTTCAATTTTTTTTTCCAAGCAACATGCAATACTCAGTAGCTCTTCTCTCTGTCTTCATTCTTCATTTATTCCGGTATTTTAGGTGAGATTTCTTTTTTATAATCTTATACATTTTGTTTTAAAATTTTGAATATTAAGAATTAGGTGTTTTAATGTTGATTTGCTTCTTAAATTGTTAATATATTTGTTTGTTGGTTATTATTTATTAATATTGATTTGCTTCTTAGATTGTTAAATATTGATATTAAATTTGATTATTGATGTTGATTTGCTTTTTAGATTGTTAAATATTGATAATAAATTTGATTATTGGGGTTGATTTGCTTTTTCTTGTTAGTGCAGGTAAGTCTCCAAGGTAAGAAATTGATGTACAAGTTGTTGCACAGAGATCCAAAGAACAGATTGGGTTCTTGTGAAGGGGCAAATGAGATTGAGAAACACCCTTTCTTCTGCGGCATCAATTGGGCTCTCGTACGTTGCATGGTAAGCCAAAAAAAACCTTAAACCACATTTGGCGTTTGGCCCCACCTGAACAAAAATCCTGGCTCCGCCATAAATTTCATCGCATTGGACAATGAAGATGGAATTGACCCAGTGAATTGGTTTCCACTGATGCTAAAGAATTCAAGATTAGGAAGAGTAATCCTCAAGTTTAACGGAAGGCTTCCGTTGATGTGGTTATCAGACACATCAAATTCATTAATAGAAGAGAGGTTGAAGATTGCACGAGGGATAGTACCAGATAACCTGTTATCATCAAATGAAAGAACTTCTAGGTTTGTAAGTTTTCTCACCAAACCAGGGATGCTCCCAAAGAGAGCATTGGAAGTAGCAAAAAGTTGAGTAAGAACCCTTAGGTTCCCAAAAGAAAGCGGGATCTCACCTGTTAGATTATTATTGTCCATAAAAATCTCTTCGAGTTTTGGTAGAGAGCCAAGCTCCTCGGGAATCGTTCCCTTTAGTTTGTTACCAAAAATATCAGCTGTCTTAAGATAAGAGTAGCCGCTTACTTTTGCAGGAAGTTCTCCAATAAATGAATTATTACAAAGCCATAGCACTTCTAGTATTGGTAAATGGCCAATTTCTTGAAGGATTTTATTCACAAAGGTGTTGTCATTGAGATCTAGTTCCTTGAGAAAGGTCAAGTTTCCAATGTAAGGTGATATGGGCCCTGTCAGTTTTTGGCTTGTTAGGTCCAAAACAACGACCTTTTGGTGCCTGCGGCCACATAGAATGCCAGGCCACTGGCAGAAGTGGATGAAATCATTCCATGAGCTCAAGAATCCAAATGGGTCATTAGTTATCTTGGCATTGAGTGTAAGCAATGCTATCTTGTCCGTCTCATTCCCATGATGGATTGAGATGGCTATTCGAGGAAAGCCAAACATGAGAATATAAATGTATTTATGTAACAAACGGACCATAATGATGGTATACTCATCTAGGAATTTTGAGACAAACGCTGGAGGTTTATGGGCTAGTTGAGATTAGGGATTCCAAATCTCAAAGAAAACCAAAACACTTTTAGGACATTCAAGTGCTATGTGAATGGAGAATTGAGTGATTGACTACTTGCACTATCTAGCTTATATAAGATCTTAGTTGTGACTTGGAAAATTTCAAAAACGTAAGTTTCATTTATTTTTTGGGACATAATCAATATACCAATCCCATGATAGAAAATAAGTTCTTAACCATTAATCAAATTAAAAGTTGTGTTTCCTTAAATGGTTGAAAATTTAAAGCCTGGCTTTTAGTTTGAGATAACAGGAGTATATATCATTAATTGCACGAGACTCAAGTCTTCTAGATATCTTTTATTTTTAACTTATTAGAAACCTTCTTGTAAAACTCAGGATTATAAATAGTCAGAAGCAAAACCATTAAAGATATGTTGAACAGGAGCGGCCATCATGGCCCCACCTGGGTCTTTGGCAAATTGTTACTGAGTATAGGTGTTTTTGTGCTGTAGAGTAAAAATTAGGGGTTGTCTGTGTAATTAAAAGAGTTTAGTGGATAAGAGATATCTGTGCAATAAGATGTACAAGTACGAGATCTTGGTCCGGTGCATAATTGAACAAGTAGGTAGTATCTTTTTTGTTTACTCTTCCTTTCTCTTTTCATATTTGTTCTTCATTTGTTTTTCACTCTGCACTTTGCTTCCTTTTTTTTTGTGGCTTTTAGCCCCTTAGGTCATATTTTTTTCTTATAATCTTATACTTTTTTTGTAATTTGAATATTAAGATTTAGGTGTTTTAATGGTGATTTGCTTTTTAAATTGTTAATATATTTGTTTGTTGGTTATTATTAATTAATGTTGATTTGCTTCTTATATTGTTAAATATTGATATTAAATTTGATTATTGACGTTGATTTGCTTATTAAATTGTTATTTGATAAATTAATATTTTCATTAATATATGTGTTTGTTGGTTATAGTAAGTTGAATATTAAGTTGATAAAAATATTTCAAAATATATAATTAATTTTAGTATATCATTTTTTATTTTTCAGAAATAGATAGAAAAATATTTTAGTAAAGTAGGAGTTCTACTTCTCGAAATGTTGGTTCGAGTTCTACTCCAAATGTTGAATTCACATTTCCAAATGTCGATTCCACTTCGTCGAATATAGATTCCTTCGCTCCGAATATTGATTCCACTACTCCAAAGTCAATTGATGGGCAAGGGGGTGGTGATTCATTTGTTGGTGAAGGGTTTAATAATGGGAAGAAGAAAAATTTATTAAACAAACATGTCGAAGAGTACAATAATATATGCAAAAAATTCTTGTTGTGTTATTAGTTTGGTCCCATCTGAATAAAATTCCCAGCTCCGCCACTGATGTTGAAGAAGCATCAGAAGGCAACATCATGAATTTTATAAATTAACAACTGACCGGGATCTAAGGTTGGTACAAAAGTATATGAATTAGGCCTGGAATCTATTGAGCTAAAAATTTAATAAAACCTTAAAAGACTATCCTAAGACGAATCTTTTGGTTGAATGTGGTAACTTTTCATTTAATTATATATGTTAATACCCTAAACCTGTTTCCCAGAAAATTCTTCCGAGACATCTTGGAAAACATGATTAGAGACAAACAGACCAGAAACACTGAATCCGGCCTGTTTGGCCTCATTTGGTTTGAGAATGCAACATATATTATGTGTTTGGTATATTGATTACGTTCTAAAAATAATCGGACACAAAATTTAAAATGTCCCGAAAAAGAAGGCAAGACAGTTAATTTGAAACATGAAGTATTCTATATGCATGTTTGTTTGTTCTGTTATTGTAGTTTAATATTGAAAATTGTCTTGCATTAACCTAGCTTTTTGTAAAACTCAGGAGTTGGAATATACGGAAGTGGACAAATGACCCGAGTCAGACTAGTAGAAAAACAAATGATATTAGGTTGGAGATAAGATAAATTAATTATTTTTTAAAAGACCATCATCATCCTAAGCCAATTTTTCCTGTTGAAATGGTGACTTTTTTATTTGCATATGTTAAAGAGTTGTAGACGGAAGCAGCAACATATTGCAATTGAAAATGAAATCCCTCTCTCACAGTCTGCGATTTTGTTTGTAATTTTACGGACACTTTTTGACCTCACATTTTTGTATAGTTTGAACAGGTAATAATGGCTTACTTTTTACCCAAGTATACATTTTAACCTATTAAAAAAATAGTAATTGCTCACTTTTTTTTTAGGTGAAATTTTATTAAGCAATTATAATGGGTTATATAAATGAGGATATATAGTTCTCCTCAATAGAATTATTTAATGGGATTTTATGAAATTGTCCTTTATCTATGTAAAAGTGATAAGCGTTGAAGGCATATGCAAAAATTAGTCTTGCTCTAGAGGCTCACTGGCTGTTAGTCTTCTTTGTTGCTCCAACTTTCATGTCATTGCAGGTTCAAGCCTTGTTGGCCCCACCTTTCTTTCCGACTTTCCTCTAGAGTTAGATGTTTGGTTTTGTTTGTTTTTCCCCGAATGAGTTCAGATTTTACATTTAACACCAAACTTTTTTCTAAGCTCCTAGCTATTAGCCTAATTTTAATTCAAAACATTAGTCAACTTGCTATTTAAAGTATTTGCGCTTTTATCAAAGATATATTTTATAATCTTTTAGTAGTTAAGCCCCCCACTAATCCACCGATTTGTTTTTTCAAAAAAGAAAAGTGAAAAATTTACGTAAACTACTCAAAAACAAAGTTAGGCCCACCTATATATTAACAAGTCTATTAACACAAGTTTTAAGAATATATTAAAAGAACATTTCATTCTTAATGTACTAGTTCATACATACAAAATGAACATCAATGTGTAATTCCATCTCTAAATGTTAATATTTTAATTTTGTTAAGTCAGCTTCTAAAATAGTAGTTCTTTTTTAATTAAACAAAACCATTTAAAATATATTTACTCAAAATATAAATATCTATATTAGCAGCATTTGAGATTTGTTTTTGATTATTGTTGAGTGAAATTCTTTTTCAGGTTTGATTTGTTATAACTTAATGCTATTGTTTTTGAAGCACAAAGATCAAATGTTTTTCTATTTATTTTTTTATCTTTAAATTTTCAATGCCATAGTTAATTGTTAATGTAATTGAGATGTGTATTTTTTTTTTGTATAATTTTTTCCGTATATGGAACTACATTTTAGCAATAACATCAAACATTTATTGTTAATATTCGGTCTTTACAGTGAGGATCGTAAGTCAAAGGCTGCTTAGGGCCCCTCGAAAGTCAAGTATGTCCTAGTGAATAACTATTGGAGCACTTATTTACTTTAATTGGTGAGCTCTTCATACAATATTAGACTTGTTCAAATATAAATACATAAAGAGTTAAAAAGAAAATCTTTTTTGGTACAGTATACAAGTTTAGAATATATTGGGATTAGGCCTTATATTGGATTAGATAGCGGTTATTAAGTAGAGTGTTTTAACGTAGGATCAGTAGGGTCATTGTAGGTGCATGCATATATACTAAATACTACTAGTGCGATTCTGCGTAAATTAGAAGTTATGATTGAAAATTTACTCTGGAATTTCAATTGGGAGTTGAGTGAAACGTGCATGTTATCCAAAATGATTTTGTATAGATATTCTATAACTATATATATCACTACCATATAGAAATTAAAGTTCTGCTGGTTATCACTCCAACTTCTGGTTGCAACTTTTTCCCAACTCATGAAAAGGCACGAGATGTATGTGTTCTGTTTCTTTATTGATTTTTGGGGGATCTGATATTTGTGTTTCTTTATGTAAAAAATTATGGTAGTTATCAAGAGAAATTTCTTACATATTTTGATATAATACTACAATTTGAGTTATCTTTTTGCGCTAAAAGGAAATATTTGTATATATAACTCATATATACATTCAAATTAAAACTGGTGGAATGATGAAAAAGGCATACAAGTAAATGATACAACATCCGTCTCAAATTAAATGTCTACTTTATTTTTCAGAAAGTAATCAACATAAAAAGGGGTATGAAACAAATCTTGTTTTAAACCATTAATTGTATTGGAACTAGGGAGGGATTGAGTATGTTTTAGTGTAGAAGGGAGAAAGAGATCAACATGTTGTGTGGTCACAGATTGAGATGGTGAACCGTCACTGACGGCTCTTACACGTAAGATGGATGAGTGTTGGCCATCTTGAGAAAGATGGTAGGGAAGAAGCTACGAGCAAAATAAATAAATTGGGCCGGTTAACAAATTGGTGGTCACTGTTGGCTCGCTCGGCTTGGCCTAGACATCACTCCCTGTAATATCCTAATCCTAAGGTCGGTCCAAGTAAAATTTTGTCAGAATGTAAGCTTGTCGGCTACCTTATCTCTTGCAATGGATTTCTGTCTCAAATACACAACTTCGTTTCGGAAGATTCGCACTCAAAGTTGTAATCCTCTTCTTGAGTTCTTTCATTCCTCTTCCTTCCCGTAACTCATACTCGGAATGTAACTTATTAGCACATGCATTTGTCTATTGCATTGGACGGGAAGGATTACTGTTATCTGTCAAATTTTGCGCGCACATTGAAATATGAGTGCACTCCTTAATCAACGATCCTGCCTTATTTTTGTGTCAAATTTGGTGGGATTCTATGGACAACAGAAAATCACCAAGAAGAATCAGTCATCTATGGATATTCAAGAAACTGCATGCTTTGGATTCCAACTTTACATTGTTCCCACTTGTTCTTTCCATGTTTCCACGTGGTTTTACAGAGGAAGCTACTTCCCTTCACTGCTACTCAACGCAACTAAGTAGCAAATTGAGAGAGAGGTCTGAAAAAAGAATAATAATACTACAAATTCTTAAATTATACACCTAACCAATCCATTTTGACTTTACATAAACCATATTAGCCGAATGACTATCAGTTCTTCCTCAAAACAGATCCTCTCTTTCAAATGGTAATGGGGATTCATGCTAATGCAACAGTGGATTACAAAAAGGCAGGCAGCTTTAGATCCTGTGTTGTAAGGTACACCAATAATCACCTACCCCGTACACTGGCAGGGGATCGAACAGCTTTGTCACTACTGTTAATATCATCATCTACTTCACTTCCATCCACACAAAGAGCGTTGTTATTGACACTTACTTCAGAACTAGCATTACTGCTAGTCGCAAGAGGCGAGTCTGATACATTGATCGGCCTACTTCGTGTAGGCCCTGATCTCACACTGTACATTGAGGATGCAGGAATATTCGTCATCAATGGCCGTAGATTACCTGGAATGCTTCGTCTTATATCCTGCTCCATATAATAAACACAAATTAAATACTCCAATTTTCAACTGAATAAAAATCAACTGATTCAACATAAATGATTATTAATTATGGTTAAATAAAAATGATAAAATGCTAAATATAATTAAGATCAATTCTGGTTAAACTTATGAATTATATAGACATATCTATGCATACACAGTTTATTGCGGCCTTTTTTCTTTTGGGATTCAGTTTATCATCGATTCTGGACCATTAAAATTTGAAGATTTATCAAATCTGAACTACAGTAGATTGGGATATTTTATAAAAAGTAGTTTTTTTTCATGTGCATTGCACGTTGTTTTAGTGCTTAACAAAGGTGATTAATAAGTCCATTACTGAATACGTACATACTAAGAATTGAATAATTAGTATGAAATAAAAATAATTATAAATAAGCTAAAACATAGAATCAAGTGTAAAATTTAATTAATATTTATAAGAAAATCATAAAATTGGTCAACTATATAAAAAAGTTATAGATACATGATAAAAATTGATTAGGTAATATATTTTTAATAAATTTTTAGAATTGGTAGATACTTAATTCTATTAAACGCATGTGGATTATTATGCACAATATAAGTTAATATTAAATAGCTTTGTAATTTTAATATGATTTACTAAATATACATACTTTTGCGCTGAGTTTAGGGAACCAAATAATGTAGAGTTTAAATTTAGTTAAAATATTAATACTAATATAAAAATATATGGAGTTATACACTATTTGAAATACTAATACTAATATAATTCTAACTTGTTTAATTACTTTAACCAAATAAAGTAGAGTTTAAATTTATTTGGTATACTAATACTATAAATATAAAAATATATGAAGTTCTGTTGTTGCTTTTTTTAATATAAATCTTAAAATATTGTGTTTAAAATCAAGGGCATATTTGTCTCTACAAAAAAGGCAAAAAAGGGGAAAAACACTAAAGTTATTCGAACTTTTATAGATAATATAGATATAGGTATATATATATATAAATATAGATTGATTGTTGGACATTGAATGCAACTATGTAAGATGTTGATAGTTAGACAGTTTTCTGTGTGAGGTTCAAAAACCTTCCTAACTTATTATATAGGTGTAGTAACTTGTGTAAGAACTACTTTGATCCGAGAGAGAATGTACCATGTGCCTAATAGCCATGTCCAAAGATTTCTTTGAGAGTGATCTTCCAAAGCCAGAGCTGTCGGGGGATGATGAAGACTTCCCAGATAAGTTACTATGGGGAGAATGTTTATCTTCTTGTTTTGGTGGCACCAATTTCCTCATATTTATTACCCTTTCAACCATCTTGGTTCCATACATACCAGGGCTCACATTATCTTTAGCTTTAGCATATGCCCGACTCAATGCAGGAACAGAGCCTCCTACACCATTGTGAGTAAGGCCATTAGGGGGCCGTCCTCTGGATGGAGAACACGATTGCCGTCTAACTCTTCCATTAGGAACAGGCTCAACTGATGAAGACCGAAGACTGGGTGCCCCAGGCCTACCCCTAGTGGCCGAGATCGGCCTATCAGGAAGTGATGTCCTTAAATTAGGTGGTGCTTCAAGCGAAAAACCAGGCATCTCTGAAGGCTTCCATGGCCTTGGTTTCACTGTCGGAGAACTAGCTCGTGGTGGCACAGGATTTGGAGCTATAACAGGATTTCTTGCTGTAACGGGAGGAGCAGACATATTGGTTGAGCTTGGTCTACGAGTGGGTGTGGGTGCCCTTGAAGTAGATTTGGCTGTGGAAGCGGGTACAGTGGATCTAGCTGTTGGCGTTGAAGATCTTGTGGGTCCAGCCGTTGGCGTTGAAGACCTTGTAGTTCTAGCCGTTGGCGTTGAAGACCTTGTAGGTCTAGCCGTTGGCGTTGAAGATCTTGCAGTAGACCTAGCCGTAGGCGTAGAAGATCTTGGTTGAACTGCGGGCTTAGTTGAAGGCATAGTAGAACGAGAAGTGGGTGTTGAATGCCTAGAAGGTTTAGACACGGTGACAGATGAGGATTTAGACATGGGTTTAGATGAAGAAGAGGTCAATGTGGATTTAGACGATGTGGTCAAAGTAGGGCGTCCAGTTGGAGTAGCAGGTCTTGATCCTGGACCCCCTGGTGAAGAGGGCCTGCGAATTCCGGAACTTGTAATACTCACTCCAGGAGATGGTGCTGATGGTGCTGGCTGTCTAGATGCTAAACTAATCCTTGCAGCTGGCTCTGGCTGCGCATTTGCTAGCTGTAATGATATCAAACAAATAATATAACATGAGATTAAGTAACTATCATTTTAAGTAGTTTGCATCGTTTTTTGGATGGGGACTTCTAAGATATGTAATAAATGGATTACCGTAGGAAACCCTCTTAAATGCTTCTCAATCATGGATGTTTTAACCATTTAATACTGGAGTTATTGTCTATCAACACAACTAAACTGATTTACTTAATGTTCTTCCATAAGAACCAATTCAAGAAGAAAACCCCTCCACTCCATGCCCATACATCCCTTGAGCTTTCCTGGGTATGGAGATCATTGTTTGAATTTAATTGATCCCAAAGATGACTAGTCGAGCCAACCTCAAAACAACCATGTACATGCCAAGCACAATAAAAAGTTTCTTTAATTGAGCTTGGCTTAGGCTCAGTTTGACTCTTCGAGTAACACCCTCCCTCTATGAATGATCTCTATTGAGTTAATCTAGCTTGTGTGCAAATATTACATGTGTGTCATATCTATAAGGCTGATCAAACCATTTCACGAGCTTATCAAGTATGTTTGCTAGTTTACCAGAGACGTGTTTTTCCAGCCTACCCAAGTCAAGCTGGGTACCACAACCAACGGCTCGCGCTCGACTATTAAACCACCCTTACATGTGACTCGAGTTCGGCTCATTGCAAACAACTCAGTTCATTTGAAGTTCTACTTGGTAGTTGGAAGTCATGGACACTTCTTCATCCAATAAACAACTAAAGAAAAGGTCTAAAAAGTCTTCACTTCATTGACAAATCTTGCAAAATATCAAGGACAAAAATAAAGTTTTTTAAACATGTATATGTTCCCCAATTTGGCCACTAGCTTCATTGAGAGGGAATATATATGCATATATTGATAAATCTGGAGAGAGATATATACATTAGACATTTTTAACTTTCTAGTGCTGTTTGCAAACACAACCCTCCTTTCTTGACTTGGGGGGAAACATTTTGTCTATACTTGAATGAATATAAAAACTAATAAATGAACAATAACATAGAACAAAGGCTGCTATACAGTACAATTAAAAATTAAAATTATCTTACTCTAGATTTCAAAGCAGTGGGGCGAGCTTTAGGAGTTCCAATCTGACTCATAATGGTTTTTTGAGATTCCATTTCCAATGAAGGAAACAAAGGAGTACCAGGAGGGGTTAGAAGCCTGCAAATACAAGAGAAATCTAATCAACGCCATCTTAAAAATTACTTCAAATTATTCACAAGAAATGAAATCCGTAAACCCAACCCCCCTCCCCCTCTCCTCCTTTCAACATAAACACAAAAGTGGCAGTGCAAGGGACATCTATTTTTATATTATTCGTGCATTTTTCTTTGGTTTTGCTTCTCGTTTACTATGGCACATGGACACGTGCACAGCGAGAGTACTGGGGGCAAGAATCTTAATCCTCAGGATACAAGGGAGTCCGGGCTTTTTCAGAGCAATAAGCCGCTATAAATTGTGTGGGTATGCTATGAGTATTCACTATATGAAATATAAGTGAAAACTGAAAATTTGCCAAGAGTTTAGAAATTGTCATAATACTATAAGCTCAGTGAAGAAACATAACAAGGATCGACTTAGGATGCTGAAGTGCAAAGATAAATGGAAAAGGAAAAATAGAAAGCCACCGGAAAAAACCACTAGTAGTGCTCAATATGTTCTTTTTTCTCTAGCTAGACCCTGTCATTTGGAATCATATTCTTCTAAGGATGCATCACAAATATACAGATTCCACTTACACAAAAAAGAAGGAACACCTCAGGTAGAAACGCTGCTCATGCCCTATTGATGCTAATTATTAACAGATAATTCAAAATATAGTACACATTCAGCCTCTAAAAACATAGATATTATTTCATTTTTTTTCAAAAAAAAAAAAAAAGGTAGAAGATTGGCACATAGTTACCAGTCATAATCATTTTTATCATTGTCAGAATTGAGAAAATCATCAGTCTTTCTTGTAGATGCAGCTGATGGAATATTGAATGTGGGAGCATTTCCTGCTGTTGATCCTGAAAGTGAAAACATATTGACAAACAATTAACTGGAAAGCTTACCTACTGAAATCCAAACTTCAAAAATTCCAAAAAAAGAAAAAGAGAGATAGCTTCATCACATTACATCAACTCCTACAAATTGCTAAACTTTTAAGAGAATTACAGTTACAAGCCAAAAACCAATGAAGGGAAATCAAACAAAATCATACCAAGTGGAGCATCGAAATCTTCAGAGTTATGAAGAAGAAGATTGTTACGCTCCTTCTCCCGTTTTCGCATCTCGAGAAACAATGCAAGCTCATCTTCCTTCTCCTTCATCACCGAAGACCTTAAGCTCCCCATTTGTTGCCTCTGCATTCCCCTGTCCTGTGCCCTAAAACTCCGATTCATCGCCAATATAGATACTCTTCAAGTTCAAACCCTAAAACCAACTCTTATTCATTACAAAATCTTCGAAGTTCACGACAAATAGCTATAGCTCTAAACCTACCTTAACTCCACCTTCAAAAGTTCCAAAAAATGAAAGTTTGAACTTCAACTCAATCAAAACACGAAACAATTTCTACAGATCTGAAATTGAGCTTCAAATGGTCTAAAAACTCGAAGCATAAATCAGCAGAAAATCACTATGCATTCCACATTCATTTTTGTATGAATCGAAGCTCTCCATATTTGAACAAGCAAGCAAGATAAAGCTGCAATCTAGATATAGGAAGAGAAAGTGAAGTTACAAAACAAAAATCTTCAGCTTGAAGAACAGAGGCATAATCGGTAACCAAAAAAAATAAAAAGTTAAAAACTTGAATGATGTAGAAAGAGACAGAGAGAGGTAGAAGAAAGATTAGATAGATGATCGAAGAGAGAGACTTGGGAGGAAGAGTGGACAGAGAGTGGCATTGAATGTTAATAATGAGTGATTTGAAGCCCTAAATGGGAAGATAAAAATGGAATTTCAAGAGTTTTTTTTATCTTACCAGTTTCCCTTTTATGATTTCTTCTGTTATTTAAGGGAGACAAGGCCCTCTCTTCTTCTCCCACTTCGAAGTTACGTTATCCTTATTCGGATTATTTATTTTCCTTATCACAATTACCAAACTACCCTCTTGTCTTTTCTGTTTTTGAATTTTGAAATTTGATGCTCCTAAATCTATAAAAATGAAACACAACAGAAAACAGAACTAAAAATAGTCAGTTTCATTGGTATTTAGTACCCTCTTTTTATTTTATTTTATTTTTGACATATTTTAGTACCCTCCTTTTTTCAAAAATAAAATAAAAAGGGAGTCTCATTTTAAACTACAAATAAAGACAATATTCGTAACATTTCTCCCAAGTCCGAATGGCACTTCCCAACTAAGTTTAGTGCACTTGTTTTTGTACCATCTTTGTTAAGCCTCAAATTTTGGTTAAAAAAGTTTAAAAAAATTCATATGAGCTCCCATACATCTTTTTCTTCCAAACTCAAATCCTAATCAAATTTTTTAGTTTTGTTTTCATATATATTTTTTTAAAAAATAAATAAATTGTAAGTCAGCGCTTATTTTGGTAATAAAATAATAACTATATACTCGCTCATACATATTTGGATAGAAAAATATTAACTCTTATATTTATAATAGTTCAAAGAGTCAGGTTCTCAATAGAATTTGTAAATTTTAGAAATATAAAATTTTAAATAATTAAGTAATATTATTTTTGAGTCATATATATAATAATTCGGTCGGGTTGGTTTTGCAATGACACCCAAACCGAAACTAAACATATTCGGTTTCGTTTTTTTTTTCAATTTTAAAGAAAAATATATTCGTCTCAGTACAATTCTATCGTCCGATTTTTGGGTTCGCCATACCACCCCTAAATAAAACTTCAATTTTAATTTTTTTTAAAATATACAATTGATATATCAAATTTCATTATTATAAACTAGTTTTATTTTTTAGGGAACAAGAAGTTTTGTTTTTAATCAATAATTATGCAAAAATCAATTTAAAACTGTACAAAAATGCTACCCATTGGCAATTGATTAGAATATTCTTTTTTTTTTCTTTTAGAATATTCAATCGAAATTCTAAAAGTTGGCATAAAATAAATCGTTATCCCAAAATTGTGAATTGAACTATTTTAGATTTTGTTCCCCAAACAAACTAAAGAAAAAAAAATTATATTTTAAGATTAGGTCCCATTTTTTTGTTAAAAAAAAAAAGGGAAGAATTTGAGCCAATATTACAAAATCCTGAGAGGGGGCAGTTCTCTCCAACCTTGATAATATAAAAAGTTAGGCAAGCTCTACTTTTGCTTATTTTGTCGCACCAAGTTAAACTTGAGTATTTGAAGTACTTTGAATTCTATTAATCGTTTGGTTGTTTTCAAATTTATAAATTGAATAATTTAAAATTATTTAATTTATAATAATCTAATTTAAATATTTAATTACAAAAATAAATAAATATATAAAATTATAAATTTAAATTAATACATAAAATATTAAATAAGAAAATATAAAGTCTTTTTTAAAATTACATAACTTATAACTATTATATAAGTTTATGCAGAAAAACTCAAATCACAATTTTTTTTCCTAAAATAAAAAATTTACAATTTATAATAAAATAATTATAAATGCCGAACTCAAATTTATAGAAGTTTAACAAGTCTACGTGAGTTTGATTAAGAGCTATGCAATCAAACTTGATTAAATTTTAAAGAAACATTAAGCGGAAAGTTTAAGGTAAATATAAGATTCATTTCTTTGATGGAAATAAAAGCTGGAAATGGTTTAGGTAATTTTAACATTATATGATTTCACATAAAAGATTTTTTATATTAAAAAATTGAGTCACAATATTCCCAAAGAAAATTATGACATAACACTATTGACGCCGATGGCAAAAAAACCTTTTGCATCTTAAACAAACAATTTCCAATTACAGTATTAAAATGTTGTTGAAAGTTGTAGTAGTACTCACATGGCATGTACTGGTTTAATTTGTTTGTGCATATTGCACTACTCGAAACTGTTTGCGTACCAATGTAATAATAGTACAGGATCTGTTGATATTGTTTCTATCAACTTTTTTTTTGTAATGAGGCCATTATTATTTATTTGTTTAACATTATCAAATCACCCAACCAATTTTTGTTCCCATTGTAACATAAATACCGGAAAGAAGTCGTTTTAACTTGAGATAATGTTCACTTATTTTACTCAAGAAAGGAAAATATCTTAATGTTATATATATTTTTTCTAACCGGTTTCTTTTCGAGTAATGCTAATCTTATAATAACTCTGTGCAAAAAAAAATAAAAAATTTAAAAATTATACAAACTGATGCAACACCAACATAAGGACAAAGCATTAAATACATGTCCCTACAAATTCATCTGGTTACTGTCACCTCGATTGGTTCGAAACGGAGCAATAGTATTTTTCTTTGTCAAAAGAGTCTATTACAGTTCCCCCAGATAATAATGTTCCTTCTACTATCATATATAAATTACACAACCCACCCGAGATAGTAGTATGAAAACCCAGTTCATTTCAATCAACCAACAAAGAGCATACATTGTAATCCAAAGACGGAAACATTACACACAATCCAATCCACATAACTTACCTTGAATTTGAAAATGTTCTTCATAAAGGATCCCAAGAAAAATAGTCTTCAAGAAATAACAACTCCAGATATGAACCCTATTGTTCCCAATTTGATCACTAGAAATGCGCAGGGCCTATAAATAAACTTCAACTGCATGCTGGAATACAGATGCATTATTTGTGGTTTGAGTTCTAACGAGTTTTTAGTGTTGTGGGATCATCCAAGTGAGAAAACCATTCGCTCAGACAGTTCTGCACCCACAGCCCTCATGTATCTATGCAATTGGGTTTCCAAGTAACCCCTTTCAGTGGGACCAAAAGCTGCTTGTATATCCTTCACAAAAAGGCAGTGTGGTTGGTTAGATAACACAAATGCACAAAACCACAGTACTGGAAGAGAAGACAGAATTGTCATCAGCTTTCTCTCAGCCAAAATGGAATTAAATCAAGATCATGCATAAATAAATCAACCATTTCATATTCGGGGTAAGGGGAAGAACAAGACGACATCCTATTTTGGATAGAATGCAAGAATGTGATACTGGCAATGCTTTACAGTTTCCTGGAGCCATCCCTTTTTTGGCTATCCATGTTTTTTGGCTGTTGGAATGTGAGGGTCCAAAATGATGGAATTGGGCCTAAAAAAGCCATTCAGGTTCATTATAGATTAGGTCTCGGTGGGAAGGCCTCTTCTGCCTTCAAAGATCCTATGGCACCAGTGCATATTTGGTCACCCGAAGCTCATGTAGGTCTACAGCAGGATCCGTCATCTTGGCAGGAATTCCTTTAAAAGTCCATTCGGTTTGGTGGAAAAATCGATGGATTAAGAGAATGAAGGAAAAATGGAAGGACAGAAGCTCTTTTCCTTCCTTTATATAGAAAGCAAAAGCAGAAGGATACTCTTCCCTTGCAAAGCAAACAATTGTATCATACCAAAATTGGGCAAAAAAGTACAACGGAGACCCATAAAAAAGGTCTATTTGAAGCAATCATAAAACTGGAAGAAAAGATCAGGGTTCTTTTGTTTGTATAGGAGGAAAAGTCGAAGGATACTCTTTTCTTTCCTAGCGAGCCTTATTTTAGCTATTTCTTCTTCCCTTTTCAGCTTCAACTTTCTTTCTTTTTTTCTTTCTGACGAAAATTTCCACCGGAGCTTCAGTTTCTTTTTTCTCAAAAGAAAAAAAAAACAAAAGGTTTTACCTATTTGCTTTATATGAATCCACACTACTAACAGAAGAGAAAGTTAAAATGCTTGAAGTGATCCATTTATCGTAGTATTGAGAATACATACCTTGTATCTTAGACGAGATCCCTTCAAACCAATCATAATATTACTGACGCCTCCGTCTTCGATATTGATCGACGTCAAACCAGTGGTTTCTGGGCCTGATTCATCATCAGAATCTTCAAAATCAAGTTCAGACATTTCTTCATCCTCATCAACTGGAATGTCATTAGATTCTTCTTCACGAGGTTGCACTTCCATATGATTTTCAAAGAGACTAGGTGTTGAGGACTCCTCATTTTGTAGAGTAGCAAAATCAGACAAGACAACATATTGCTTTCTATCAAGTAAAGGCTTTGCAATATCAAATGGAACCCACCTGGATAGAACAACACTTGTCAAAAGAAAATTATTTTCAAAATCCAACACTTGGGATGCACATTGCTCGATGTTCCCATCAATATGGTTAAAAAGAAAAACAAGAAATTAGTTAACTATGTTTTCAAGGATTTACAGGATTTGTACCACAACAAGTTTTCTGGTCACTTGCACTATGCAGAAAAAGGACTTACTGGTAACGAAGAGGACAGAGCAGCTCGGATGGATGATATGCCGCTTTATATCTCATTTTGTTGCATGAGTGAATGTAGTACCCGAGATAATAATACTGGAGGCTTGAACAGTGGACTTCATTCTCCCTCAACCAACCAATTTCCTGTAGTGCTGAATACTTGCCCAGTGATAAGAAGGCGAGATCTGGATCCCAGAACAAATATTTACTCGACAAACACTTTGGGAGGATATCTATAACCCCAACTGCAACTAGGCGCCCATTTATCAAGTATTGCTGATGAAAAGAACCAAACCCACAAGGAGGAACGGTGCCATCACCAGTTGATGGAACAAATACTAATGGAGTATCAACCAAAAACCTCTTGTAAGAGCTCTCTGTAACATGATCTGGTGCATCATCATGTACCTTAATCTGGTATCTCCTATACAATTCGTATTCTTCGAGATCAAAACTGGATCTTTTCAGACGAATCTCAAGCCTTTGTCTTTTCCTCGAAGAGCTCCCTTTACGTCCACTTACTGAAGTAGACCCTTTACAGACTGTAACCTTTTCAATTAAGTCATCTGAATGAGTTTGTTTGGTAGTAGTGTAAAAATTAATGTGTCCATTGCAAGCTCTAGGTGACAAACCAGAGGTTTTTTCAGACAGATTAGTCAAATGAACTTCAAGCTTTTCCGCAATAATTTTTGGTGTAAGCACAGTGGATTGGTTATTTTCTTCGGTGATAAGTCCAGATGATTTTGGACAGTGATCCTTACTGGCTCGCCTTAAAGCTGCTGCAATTTGAAACGAAATGTTGCTAGTGTACAAAATGTCTTCAAATCCTTCAACTAGTAGCTTCTTTTTAGCTTGCACAACTTTTTTGACAGAAGCTTTTGGTAACTGAGTATCACAAGGAAGCTCACCACCTTCGATGCATGCAAGTATTGCATTGTCAATCAGACCGGACAAATAATGCAAATATTGTTCAGGTTTATTCTTTTCTTCATGGTTATCGGTCAAGGATTCCATTCCTGATGAGCTTGTAGTTTCATTATGGGCATGAATAGATGAATCCTTCGGAGAGCTTGGCTCATCAATGAACTTATCTGATATTTTTATATCCAACGTGCCATCTAAAAACCTACGAGTTAGTTAATAATGCCATCAGTATTTGTCCCATGACTTAAGAAATATGGTGCATCATTAAGGTGTTTGATGTGTGTTGGGGAAGTATCAACTATCAAACAGTCCACAGGCCCATAAAGCTCCAAGGAAGAAGGGAAAAAAAAAGAAGAGGGAAAGACAAACTGTTAGACTAACCACTAATAAATGTATTATTGTACCGATGCAATCACAATTAAAGATAGTGGAGCACCTATCTGGTCAGAATCCCTCACAATTTGGTGGACTTAGACATTGCCTCTTTAGAAGGCATTCTCTTAATCACACAAGCAACATTGATATAAATGTCTCAATACACAACGACATCAACGCAAACAGACTACCACGGGCGTATCTTTTAGGAATATCATATATGCGAATGCATAGGTGTGAGAGAATTTGTGTCTTAGAAAAGATCACGCAAGCATCGGAGACACAGATAAAGGATTAAAGGGTAAGATGAAGATACCTTTGCATCCTTTTAGACACTCGAAGTTGCTCTTTGGAAGGAACAAAATCGCTAGCCTTGAGACGGATAGTATAAGACGGACAACATGTCCTTTCCATCTCAGGTTTGTAGAGGAAACAGCCAGATCTTCTCCAACCTCTGTCAAGTAGAGCTATAAAAAGCATCAACCATGATCTAATTAGAGCACGCAACGATAGTAACATTTAAATAGTTATGAACTGTTAATATAAGAACAACCAAGGGAAGACTTTGCAATTGAAACCAGAGCAAAAACAAACATAACACTATTATGCAAGAGTTGATTGTAAGTCTTGGACAAATTTCATATACCATAGCAGTCAAACTAACTGGGTTAATTTTGTTTTCACAATTAGAAAATGCCTCTAAGTTTTACTAATCATGAATTTCTCATCATAGTTAGAGCATGATTGCAGTCTCTCTCTCTCTTTCCGTTAGTACCCTTCTATTTATGGCCTTTATGTGCATGGACGCACCCAAGAGACAGAGAGCCTCTAAGTTTTACTAAGCATGACTTTGTCATCATATTTAGAGCACAATTGAAGTCTCTATCTGTCTTTCCATTAGTACCCTTTGGTTTATGGCCTTTATGTGCATGTAACAATGTAAGCACCCATGAGAGAGAGAGAGAGAGAGTATACCTAGAGTCTGGCAAATTAGTACAACATCATTAGCTCGTTACTTATCCAACCAACCAACAACAGTCAAGGCACCACAAAAATATATCCATGTTGAATACAAATTAGAAATCTCCATGTATATGCACTATGCAATGAATAAACAGTGTTGGCTGAAAAAATGCAGTGGGAAGCTATGATGGACGGACACTCTCTCGGAGGGCGCGTATCCTACCCGACACGTGTCGGACACGCAGACACGCGAGGGACACGCGTGTCGGAGAGTATCCCATTGTTTAATAAATTTTTTTTTACACCGACACGCTAGGGACACACTGAGGACACGCTGAGGACATGCTGAGGACGCGTTGGGGACACGTAAAAAGGGGTGAATATCAAAAAAACTAAAAATATGGGGTGAAAATAATAATAATACAATTTGAAAATAAAACAAACTTAACAAATATCATTTCTCTCTTTAACCCGTAAAACCTAGCCCCATTTCCCAGCCACCAACGAAAGAAAACCCTAGCCCCAGCCATCGACGACTGCTCAGCCCGAACCCGAGGCCTACACAATAGGAGATAGTAAGTATTGGGATATTGCCAGTGATACTTTTGACACACTTGAAGAAGTTGGAGAACTTCAAATGGCATCTCTCTCTCTTGATAAGCCGGAGTTGGAGTTGGTGCTACTTGGGGATGAAGTTCAAAATGTTGAGGCGGTTAATGTTGAGTTGAATGAGTGATTGTTATTTTTATATTCTCCTTTTGGTTTTTAATATTCTATGGAACAACTTAGTTTATGTAATTATGTATTTTTTTTATGCTTTAAGTATGGAACAATCTTTTTGATGCTTTAATTATGGAACAATGTAGTGATCATGTTTTGAATATTTGCCATTTGAATATTTATTTGCCATGTTGGGCTAATGTAATCTATTTCATTTGATTGAATTCTTAAATATTTATAATGTTTATTGCATATATATATAATTAATTAATTAAGAACGTGTCCCCCCTACGTGTCGTGTCCTACATTTTGGAAAAATTGCGTGTCGCGTGTCGTATCGAAACGCGTATCTCGTGTCGCGTCCGTGCTTCATAGGTGGGAAGTCAAAATTACAAACCTTGATAGTCATCAACTGTCAAACTGTGCGCCCATAAACCTGTAAATAGAGGCACAAAATTTCAAAAAGTTAAAACTGCAGATCTTGAAGAAACAAGTTTGAAAAAAAGAAAACATAACCGACTGCTACTTATTATAACTTTATGCAATAACTCATATTCTCTTGCTTTTTTTTACTATCATTTTGAATGAACAGCATATAATCCACATATGAGGTGCGTGTATGAGAAAGGTCTCAATTTTTTCAAGTTTAATCGGCTTTTCACAGGGCATGAGAGTGGAACAAGGATTAAAACAAACCAGAGACGCATATCAAGTGGAAGTCGATTATTATGATCTTAGAAACATCTTAGCCTCAGAATAATGTAACTCAATGGTTAATCACTAAGAAAATCGGCAATTATTGTTATTAATTTAATAAATGGTTGTTATAATTTATCCACTCATGAAATAATACAGTAAGCTTGTGCTATCTTTTCCAAACTGGCGGAGATAATTATGTGCAGGAAACAGGTCGGCAAGGTTGATTATAATTTGGGAACTTTCCACAGACCTACCCTCTAATTTACTGATTCAGTCCATGAACAGCAGAAGGCCTGGTTGATATAATCAACAAAATCCTACTTGTCCGTGTTATTCAAGCACTTGATAAAAAGTGTATCAAAAAACTTCCACAAGTGTCCTCATGCAAGATGAGGTACCTCTTTTTTTCTCAAACATCTTCTTCATACATCAGCAGATTGAACTCACAAGCTCTTGGCAATTCACCATCCAACGCAGCTCATCTCGGAACAAACTAAGGAGGGATTTTTTTATTTTTTTTTTAAATATATTTTTGAGCACATCATGGGGATTGAACTCATGAACTCCCTATTGGAAATAAATAAACAAAAATTCAACCACTATAGCAATTTGATGGCCGAGTAGCAAATTCAAAGGAGGAGAATTCTGAAAATCAAACCCATAAAACTCATCTTTTTGGCCCCAAACCATAGAGTACAACTCTCGGATGAAGAAAAATGAATAACATGCCAACGTTTGCTAATTATAAAATAATCTCAAATATAAATAAATAAGAAAGTTAGAAAAATAGCCATGTGGCTTTTGGTAGGTTTTTAAGTCCGTCGAATTATAAGATCACCATTCATGATTTGAAAATTATAATAAAAATTAATCTTTAAATAGGGACTTGAAACCCACAACCTTAAACTTGAAGAACACATGTTATTATCACTTGACGAAATAGCATCTGATGTACTTATTTGGTTTTAAAAGTTATACATACTGTGCAGGATTAGCTATCATATTGCACACGCATCACGTGTGCCACCAATTCTAGTTCGTAATAATTGATCGTAGTCATTTCTGTTTGAGATCCAAGTTGTAACAAATAGTGAGTTTATATTTCATCCAATTTTTCATATAATCAACCACCATTCATATATGCAACACACAATTTCATCACCAAACCATAGAATTCACGTTCTCTCTGGATTCAACTGTAAAATTCTACAGCTAATCCAATAATCATAAATTAGTGATATAACAATATCAAACGCATACATACATATATGTATGATTAACATCAATTCACAGATGCAACACGTAATTTCATCATCAAATTAAATAATTAGCATTCTGTTTCGATTAAACTTTAGAATTACACAGCGAATCCAATATTCCCAAATTTAGAGATAAAACAATTATCAACGAATGCCTAAATATATATACATAATACGCAATTGAGGCACTGACCATGAGATATACTGGTGTGCGAACCGGATCTACAATAACCGCAAGAGCTTCTACGTCGACCAACGTCAACTACAACGCTTTCGCCTCTGTTGTTATTCCCACTGCTGCTGCTACCACTACTGCTTGCATCGTTCCTGATCTTATTATGCGCCATTAATAATCTTCGATCAATTATTCAAAGAGTTTTAGGGTTTTAGAAGAACAAGCAACAAACTCGAATCAACGCCCTTCGGGCGCAAACTTTCTCTCTCTAAAAATTCGATCAATTTCTCTCTAGAATGAAGGTGAGAACCTCTTACGGTAACGCTTTTATATTTGTTGGGTTAGTTAAATGATTTCAGCATTTTCCCCTTTGAGGGTAATCGGTGTTTAAATATGAAAACTAACTTTTAGATTGAAGTGGTTTTAAAATTATTTATTAAGGGCCCGTTTGGTTGTCCTTCAAATTGTGAATTAGATAATTTACAATTAAGTAATTTACAAATTTTTTATTTATTAGTGTTTGGTTGTGTTAATTGAGCAATTGTAAATATGATAATTCAAGTTGATTCACAAAAACTCAAATTAAGTCATTTCAAGTCAAACTTGAAATTGCCTAATTATAGAATAAGATAACTCATTCCAACTCTATTTTTTGAAAGGATATAGTTTCTACCCGTAATATTGATGCATCTAGACAAAATTTAAAATAACATAGAACAATGGAGAACATGTTTTAATTCTGACAATCGAAATTTATCATTTAAGTTTTTCAAACACTACTTGAATTAGAATTGAGTTATTCATAAATGAGCAAATTCACAATTCTTCAATCGAAAATTAACCAATTTTAAAATTAGGTAATTTACGCAACCAAACGGACCCTAAGTAAAAAATTTGAGTAATTTGTTATTTAAGATTAAAAAATTTAAGCGGTATATTAGGTATTTAAAATTGAAAATTTAATTTTAAAGAATATAAAATATTTTATTTTTTTTCAAAATATCCAAAACACACAATAAATTTTCTTTCTACGTAGCTCTTCTTCTCTCTTTGTTGCTTCTCTATTTTATGCAACTCCTCTCTCTCTTTTGATTTCCATTTCCATCTCCATCATAATTATTAATATGATTTATTACGATTATTGTTGGAGTACAGGATTTTTAATCTTATGTCTATGTTTGATGTAATGAGTTATATATATCAAAACATTGTCTTGTTTGTGTATGAATTCCCATCATGCTTTCTAGTTTTCATTTTTTGAACATAAAAAGTTTTGGTATAGTTCGTGGTATAGTGCATTTGGATATGTTTATATTTGTTTAAATAAATTCTTTTAAACATATTAATATTGTTCCTTCCTATTACTGTATTAATATAGATATAGCAGAGATTCATGGCATACTTTTACTAAACTAGCATTTTTTTTTTATTTTATATTTTTATGTAAGAAGTCTTACACATAACTTATTTTTCTCTTAAAAAAAATTTTGACAAAAAAATTATAAGTTGGATGCTGAATTAAACCTAAAAATTAAGGGTTCAAATGGAGAAATAGTCCATGTCAGCTTGACAGACAACTAAATTGACCATGCAAAATTGAAGTGGGTCAGTATGTCTATGCGATAAATTGATCTATTCCAATTTTCTGTACTTCAAAACTGGCCATGTTAATGCTATTAAAAATGATTAAAATATTGGACTGATCATATTGAGCACACCCTAGATATGACATACTGAGTTTTCTACTTTGTAAGCTATTTTACACTATTTGAAATATCAGTTATACACAAACACATGGAGTATGCTTTTAAATATAATATTCAGTACTTTGTCTTTATATCTTTCCATACATTATTTTATAGTTTCAACGGATATTATTCTATTAATCTTGATTAGTAGGTTTAGAATATATAAATTTGACTAAAATCCAAGTTTTTATTTTAAAAAAATATATGGCATTTTTTATTTTTTATTTTTAAAAGAAATTGATGAGAGAATAATTGGAAGTGTAAAGAGGTTTTATTAATCTTGATTAGTAGATTTGGAATATATAAATTTTATTAATTAGTTTTGATTTAAAAATATTTAAATTTTTTAAAAGAAAATGATGAGAGAATAATTAGAAGTGCACATAGTGTATGGAATGAGTTTGGTGTATTTGATTGTGCGTATATGGGTAGATGTGTGTCTTCTTTTGATTTGACACTTTAACGTGAGAGTAAGAACACATTTAATAATATAGATTGTGTTTTTGGAAAGAATAATAGAATTTTGAGTCCTTAATTAAGTAAGCTTTAAAGAGAATAATGCATTTAACTTTTTATTCCTTATAACATAAATATTAACTAATTATAAAATAATGTCTTCATGACCCTCCAAACCTAGTGATAACAAATTTAAACTAGAAAAGAATGTTAACCTCAAATTTTCACCCATATTTTATTTTTAAGATATATATAAATATGATATCCACTCAGCCCACCGGACCATTTAAGTGAATTTCATATTTATATTGAATTCTATTATATTACATCTATCTCAATTCAACTTCTTCGTTTTAACAAAAGTTTAGGTGAGGGAGGCTACCCAATCGTAGGTTAAGGCATATAACAAGATTTAATAAGTTGTTTACAATAGTTTTTACAAATCACCTACTAAAATGGATTATAGAAAGCAAGATTTGAACGTAAATCTTACGAGTAAAAATATTTGAGTATTTACCAACTCGAGAGAGAGAGGACTTATGATTTTAAATATATTTAGTTATTTGTAATATAAGGAGATAATATTGTGAGAGCAAGCCTCCTTATTTTTATTGATTGTAAATTGAGATAAAATTACTCCGTAAAAACTTAATGATTTGGCAATATTAACTCTTTAAAATTATCGTATAATATTATATCGTGTGATACAATGGTACGTTAAAACTCTTATTTAGATGTGCAAACTTTGATTTGTTTCTATATTCATACGTATTATAAATTTGAATGTAAAACAAGACATCTTGCAGGTAATGCAAGACATATCACATGTGCAAGTGTACGATTAACATCTTTACAAGTAAATAAAACTAGTTAGAAAAATTAACCTTGATTAAGTTTATTAGGGTGTGTTTGATGTGTAGGATAAGAGAGTGGGATAGAATAATTTTATCCTATCTTATGTTTGGTGTTCGTCAAGATTGGATATCCGGTTTAATTGTTTATCCCACTAAAGCTTTTTATTCCACCGAGAGAGGGATTAATGAATCCCACCTGAGAGGTATGATTGTTTTATCCTCTCTGGATATGATTAAATAATTATATCCGACTCTCTAATCCAATTCGTCAAATACAGCCTTATAATAAAGAAGATGTAAAGCCACTTTCGCATGCCAATTATTTTTTCTTGTGTCCTTAATAAATGAATTTGCATGTTTAGCATGCAAGAATACATATATAGGGCTCATTTGGTAAAAAAATTGAGAAAGAAATTGGAATCTTATATTTTAGGAAAACTTTTTTTCCGGAATGTATGCTTCCTTTCTAATATTTGGCTTAAGTAATAGTAGGAATGGAATAGATTTTTAATTTACTAAATTTTCCTAAAACTACCTTTGAGCTAATATAGAGGAGGGGGTGTGCTAGGCCTTTCAAATAAATAAAAGAGGATGCCGTGGGGAATCTAAAGATTCCTCTCAATTTACATATATAGGAATGAAAATGATTAGAGTGAAAGAATGAGTTAATGCTAGGAATCTTAGATTCCTGCCTAAAACTCCAAGTAAACAAAGTAATCTTAAAGGAAAGGAAATTGAGGGTGCTAGGAATCCTCAAAAACTCCAACAAAAATAGCTTCTTTTTTTTTTCAACAATAACCATCTATCTATCTCTATTTATTACATAATAATAATACGAATAAAGTAATGCATTTAGTAAGTATTTTTATTATATTTAAGAAAAGATTTTATTTGAAATGGGTTATTTGTCTCGCTTAAATTGCTTGCATTTATTTATTTTTAAAAAAATGTCCCTTGGACATCCTCTTACGTTTCATTCTTCGTGCAACCGTTGTATTAATTATGTGCATCATCTCATGCTTCTCTTTCACAAAATCCTTTTTGTTCTATATGAAAGCTCTAACCACTCATTCTTATGTGTTTGAACGGTCATTCTCTTTAATTTCTCAATATTTCTATATTTTCTTTATGTAAGATTTTTGTAGTTTGAAGGATACTTGGAGTGCGTACCATGTTGCAAAAGTTTTAGATATGTCACCTTTAGTGCGTAGGCAAATCACAAGTGCTTTTTAGGTCGTTTCAGACTTTAGGATTGGCATTTATACCCCCAAATACTCAGAGACTTTTGAGAGACACACAAAGGGTTTACTTTTATATTGTTTGCTTCCTACTATATTGAAAATATGTTATGCCACTTGGCATTAAAATGAATTCACATCCTTTTATGGAGAATTTCTCTATTCATGGTGTTATTCTTTTTTTTTTCACCAATTTGAAGAAAAGGCATATTATCTTATGCCTATGTGCACTTAATGGTCATCTTTTACAAGAAAAAAAATCATTCCAATGTGAATACAAAATGTTATATGCTATAATGAAATTTCGATCTACAATTTATCGTATTGGAAACAAATTGTAACGTGCTCGTGCATTGCACGATTTGCATACTTGTGTTAATGGGTAAATGACTCATTTACGTTAAACTTGCATTATTCACTTTTGTATTAAAATATTGTTAGTTAAAACTAGTATACTATGCACGGGCGTGTTATATATATAGTTTTATAGTTTATTTGATGTACTACTTTTAGAAATTAAAAATTGATTAAATGCAATGTATTGCATTGTGTCATTAGGACTTTTGTAAAAGAATATGATTTATTTGCGACAACTATTTTTGTATTAACCTCGTCCCGTCTTGAACATCTCTTTTTCTATAACATAATCAATGTATCAAATATTAAAATAGAAAACAAAATGAATTCTTTACACTTCATTTTTGTTTACAATTGAATTTATTGAAATCATATTGAAATGGAGGGTGAACACATGAAAAATCTAAAGAGAATGCACTACATTCATTCTCTTGTTCTCTCCGAATATCAAAAGCATTACAAAGTTGGAAAATGCATTTTTTGATTAACAATGATTGGTAACTTTCTCCAACAAAGCAAAAAAGAACTTACAAAGGAGATAAAACTTCTCAAATGACAATCTTAATTGAATTTAAAAGGAAATTCAAAATGTATAATATTTATTATTAACTATCAAGTAAGACATGCATAATTTGGAGTGAAACTAAGGAATTTAATTTGAGAAATATCACATACACTACACCAAAAACAGGTTTTTGTGACTTTCAAGTTCGCTGAATTTGTGACTGCCATTGGCAGTCATAGTGGTTATGACTGCTATGGGCAGTCACAAAGGTTAATTATCATATTTTTACACATTAGTGACAGCTTAGTGCAGTAATAGTATTTGTGACTGCCTATGGCAGTCACAAATTTTTGAGCTACTATCACTCTTCATCGCAGGGCATTTGTGACTGCTGTTTGCAGTCATATGTTTATTAAAAGCGACGTCGTTGGATTATTTATACAAATACACCCTTAGAAGCCCTAGATGACACTCACATTTCATATATCACTCTTGCCTCACTCTTGCTCTCACATCTCATAGCACAGCCGTTTGTCCATTTTCACTTTCAATCAAAGTTGTTCACTCTTAGATTCATCTCATTCGAAGGTTAGGGTTCATACATATTCGCTCTCAGATTCATCTCGGGTTCACACTCAATCTCATTCAATCTCAGATTCAGATTCAACAAATAAATAGTGTTGCCATTTTCACTCAGAATGGGTTAGGGTTTTCTTCATCTCACTCTCATTCACTCTCAGATTCAGATTCATTTTCAAATTCGAGGTAAGTTAACATTGCTGTACATTTTCAAATCCAATTGTGAAAGCTATCTATTAAAACCTTATGCTGGAGACAAGACTACACAGACCCAATGAAATTTTGAGCAAAATAACTTCGGTTTTCTAATGTGCATTTACACTTCTCTGCTTCTGTTTTTTCCCCTTATTTATTTATTCTTAGCTTCTCACTTTTACATTTCATCTCTTACTTTCACTTCAATTAATGTAAGTTCACAGAAGCTTTATATCTGTATATATATATATCTACATATGTATATGTAGTTGTGTATCTCATCGTCATATCCTTGACATTAAAATAGCATCTTGCATTAGATAGCTTGTGCTCATTCTCACCTTGACTATGGTGTATATTAGAGATTCCTTTAAATCACCTGCTTTAATAAGTATCGAGCAATAAGCAAGTCATACATTGATTATATTTTAGAAAATATAGATTTTAACTTTAAACATCTAAAAATACAATGATTAAAATTGCAATATTCTGAAAGTCAAATACTTATAAAAGTTATATAAAACTACAGGGGGGCTTGTACATCAACATTGTTGTTGATTTGGGGTGGGGTGGGGGGCTTTGAATTTGATAATGCTTAATAAACTCGTATTAATATTTTAATTTTCATTTATAATATGTTTAATTTATTAATGGTCTGATTTGTTAATAAAATTGAAACAAGTGATTAAGCTATAATTATATATACGCCTCAACTATATCAGACGGTATCTTCCTTTCATAGTTGAATAAATGCAACTATAATTGTCTGTGGATTTTAATTTTTTCAAATTATAAAGTAATTACTTTTTATTATAAAATTATATAATTTATCATTTCAATAGCAGAGCAAAGGTTCCACAAATAATTAGAGTCGTATTTTGGGATACTTGGGGACGATTCCAATATTATAATATTAGAAAATTCACGAGGCTATAAAATCTGAGCCCTATTTGTAACTAAAACATGTACAATTAGCTTTTTATAAATTATAGTCTTCATCTTGCAAAGAAACAATGTGGACATTACCAGGTACCTAAAGGAAAATGGTGCACTTAGTCCATCGATAGCTGTCAGCTTTGCATTGGACATTGCCAGGTAATATTTATTTATTTGTTTTTATTGTGTCCCTATTCAAGATCATGGCATGCTTAAAATTTGCAGTAGCATTTCTCCTTAGTTGATCATATGACTCGTTAATTCTAGTATGTAAGGAAGATTACATATGAAATTTTAAAGTGAACTTTAGAATAATAGGAATTTTTTTGGGGAAGATGTAAGACTCGCCCAAATGGAAGGAAATAAAAAGGAAAACTGAGGAAAATAACATATTTAATAATCAGCAATGGGGTTAAAAACAAATATAAGTTCTATCAAAATCTACCCTACAACTATTATTCAGGTCTGCCTGAATGTATTTCTTTTTTCTTCTTTCCGTCTTATTTGTCACATTTTTCTTTCCATGTGGATCTCAAGGGTCTTCCAAACACATCCAAAGTGAAACCAAACCCTTGCAACACAATATAAGATCACGAACCACTTTTTATATTGCCAATTGATTTTATAGTTGGATGGTCCGACTTTAATAGTTATACTTAAAATAATTTTTTGTTAATAATGCAGTGAACAAGTGCTTGCTGTTGTATATCACTTTACAATTAATCCTTATTTATCCCAATGGGGTTCATCTACATCTAGGTAATGATCATGATTGTCACCATTCTGATTCCAACTTCTTCTTTGTAGGTTACTGGTTTGCATGGAGGGGCACTGTTTGGTATTGCCTATCGAACATCAAGGAGAATTAGTCCTGTTGCTGCTACAGCTATTTCAACATTTCAGTCCATGCCCTTATTAGGCTTTGGAAGTAGCGGTCTTTCTTCTTTCGCCACTGTCAATGACAGACATTCTTCTCATAAATCTCCTGCTGAAGCAGCACCTCAAAACTTTCAATTGTATAGGTAATAAAAATGGCTATTTGATCTGAATTTGTACCTTGTTTACCTTAAGTATTTGTCAGCTAGTTTCCAGATAACATACTAGTCAGGGTTTTTGTTGGTAACTGATGCTGTTTTTGCTTTATAACTCAGTGTTATCCAAGCCTTCTATAGCACTTGACTAATCCCTAAGGCAATTTTGATCCTCCAATATACATGGACACACTATGAGAGGTGGCCAAAAGAGGGATACTAATAAGCTTTTAGTTGTAATTGTTGACACCTTGTTCTTGCTTTGTTATCATTTTTGTGATATAAAAAAATAACTCTAATAGTCGTTTAATATGTTCAAAGCACTAGTTAATTGGTTACTTTATAACACAAGGTTGCCAAATGTCATAGTCCACAGAGACTTGAAACCAAGGTCGGTTGATTTGTTGTCAAATATTTTTGTCTTGACTGTTAGTCTATTGTTTACCAAAACAAATAATGTTTAGCCTCATTAATTCAAAATGTGAGGTTAATCTATTGTTTTCCCTTATTGTCTTAATTGGTGATTTTTGTTTCAGGAATGTTCTTTTAGTCAACACAAATGCTGACCATCAGAAAGTCAAAGACATTGGGCTAAGCAAGCTTGTCAAGGTTAAAAATTCTCATGATGCCTACAAAATGACTGGCGAGACTGGAAGCTGTGAGTGTTTAGTTTTCGATATTTTTCCTATGGTGTGGGAAGTTTTATATTGGTAGTAATTTTTTTTATTTTGTTTTCCTGCTGGTACATTCATTAAAGTACTCAAAAGACCGGTATATGGCTCTTGAAGTCTTCAATAAGAACATTAATGTTTTCTCTTTTGCAATGATATATACTATACAAGGTAATTTATGTTTCCATAAAATTATGAAGAGTATACAACATAGTTAACACACAAGATTTGATCATTTATGACTTGAACTGAGGTAGATTCTTGAAGGTGGCCCACATTTATCACTCTATAAAACTTACGAGGCAGCCAAATACATAGCAGCAGGACATAGGCCTATTTTTAAGGCAAAAACTTACGGTCCTGAGTTGAAAGAGTAAGTCTATACATGTCTTTTAAGTGCCAAATTTTTGTCGCAGGTTTAAATTAGTTTACCAGGGTGCTAATTTTTATTATGGATTGAAATCTATAATAGGTTAATTAAGCAATGCTGGGCTCCAGATATGAACAAGATACCATCTTTCTTAGAGATTCCAAAAAGACTTGAGAATATAGAGGAAACAGTGCCTGGGGATTATCACTATAACATATTTACTTCTTGACCTATATATAGAAGTTAAACCTAGCCAAATATCAAGATAAGTGAATTTGGTAAATGTATAATTGTGTTACCCTATTTTCTTGAATTTGAATATAGATTGAATGTGTAATATGGATATTGATTAGTTTATATTAGTTTGTCATGTGAATATTGATTCATTTGTAATGTGAATATTTTGTGAATATTGATTGGGATTGTAGTGTGAATAAATTGATTGGATTGCAGGTAAAAAATTGGTTTTCTAATATTTTCAAATTATTTTTTTAAAATTGTTTCAAAATTTGTGGCTGTCGACAACAGTCACAGATTATTGCAAATTACGTGACTAATTTGTGACTGCTTGACAATCACATATGACAGTCACAAAATATCAAATTTGTGACTGCCATATGCAGTCATAAACTACAAAAAAAATTACTGTTCGTGTTGTTAATTTGTGACTGTCATTAGCAGTCACAAATTGTGACTTTGTGACTGTCCATGACAGTCACAAATTGTCTTGTGACTGCCATGAAAAAGTGGTCTTAGAAAGTCATAAAAATAAGATTTGTGACTGTTAGGTGACTGTTTTTGGCAGTCACAACGGTTTCTGTGACTGTCATTTCTGTGACACTCATTTGTGACTGTTTTGGTCCTTTGTGACTGTTTTCGGCAGTCACAAATCTACAATTTTGGTGTAGTGATATAACTCTGTAAAAATTGTAAATATAATTAGTCCTCGTGTTAGGAGACTAAAAATTTGTGTGGTGTGTTAAAACTATAAATCTCATATCGATTATTCCGAAGCGATATATAAAAATAATGGATTGGTCCACCTATTGCCAATTGGTTTTGGGTTAGATGTTTCCAATTCTAATACTATTACTTACTATCAATTGAAAGAATTTATAAGTTATTATCTTCAATTCTATGAAATGAATATAATAATATATGTTCTAGAAAATTTAACGAAGTACATAATACAAGACATATATTATTATGCCACCTAAAGCGAAAGAAAAAAACACATTATTGTGCCAAATGTACATAAAGCAAGCCAATGATATAATGCTAATATGTTTGGGTGAGTATTAGGATAGTTGGTGCATTAGGCTATATAACTCTTTTCCCTTATGTATTGGTAGTTTAATTCCAATAGTCATAATCATCTTATTTTGTCATTGCTAAATTTTTATTTTCATTTTAATTTAAAATAGATGTAACAAATTAGAAATTGTACACAACCAAGTAGTTAATGAATGAAATGACACAGGGGGAGTATGCTAGAATTGAAACTGACATGAAAAATCTTATGTTATAACATCAAATGAGAAGCCTGCAACACTAAGAAGTATAAGAGATGTAAGATATTTCAAAGTGTATAAAAGTGAAAAAAAAATTACTGAAATTTATAAATTTACGTATTTGTTACAATTGACTTCACTTGAGATGTATTAAATTCAAAAACCATGAAGGTAAAAGGTGATTGTGGGTAATCAATTATGAGAATTAAATAAAAATTTAGGCAATAGTTTATAAGAAATAAAATGAAAATTTGCATGTGCGAAATACATGGTCTCCTCCACAATTAGTGTAGGCGAATATAACAATAATTTCCTAAAACTGGGTAATGCAAGGAAAATCCTTTTCTAAAGTTTAAATTTTAGAGAATAGAACCTAAACACATAGGTAACTTGTCTACATGACAACTTAACATCAAAAATAATTAAAAGTAGTTTCAATCCAATTAAATGAAATCAACCTATGAGAAACATATTAAGTGGGAAAAAATACAAACCTGAAGCATAAAAACAAACATTTTATAAGCAAAAAACAAACATTCTGGAAACACGTTAATAACTCCATAATATATGTTTTATGGCCAACAGGGGAAAAAACAGAAGGAACCATTCTCTACTAGCTTAAACTTCAATAGATTTAGTCAAAAAATGTAGAACTAATACAATCTAAAATGAATAAACTTATATGAATTTTTTATCTTCATTAAGGACTTTCACTTTATGTGCATTATGCTAAATGCAAATAAGGAACATAAAATTTGAAAATAATAGTTATAAAACTATTTATGTGCATTATGCTAAATGTAAATAAGGAACATATAATTTGAAAATAATAGTTATAAAACTATTTAATTACTTTATATATAATTCAATTATAAACCAACTGTGATTAAATATTGTGTTTTAGTAAACATCATTTTCGTCAAGTGATTTTAAAAACATGTAGTATAAAGTATTCAAGTTTGTTTCATGTGACCAAATAATACATATACACACAACATTATAATATAAATGAAAGAACAATTATGAAAATTAAATTCTTACACACCCAAAAAACAAAAACCTAAAATATATAAACAATTTTAAATTGTCTACAAAACTTGCCCTTTCAAAAGGTTCCAGGCCGAATCCATGTTAAACATAAAGGATTAATGGAAAATTGAATGAATTGTATTATCTGAAACGCCATAGTTCACAAATTTAAAAGAAAAATATGAAACCAATATATATGCCAAATAATGGGCCAAATTGGCCGATTATGAAAGATTTCTTAGGGGAGAAAGAAAACTTACATGGGACTTTTCATGTTGAGGACAAATAAAACATAAATGATCTTATCCGAGTTGGTAATTTCACTTGTGCAGATATAAATTGAACATTCAAAAAGCAGAATGACATATTATATCATTTTTCTCATTTCGTAAATGATGTAATTGCTAGTAAATTTAATCAATTCAAAAACAAAGAATGGAAAATGAAATTCAGATCTATATCATAAAAATGATGTATAGAGATAATACAATTTAAAATAAGAAAAAAGGATGGATATGTTCATACGCATCAAGAGGCCCTCTTTAAAATCGGACTCCCACTAACCCTGCCACAGAGGCCAGATCTCATTATCGCCCGATGAGGTCTGTATTTTCTCCCTTCTTAAATATAGACCGACGCATGTTATACAGAAATCAACGCTTCATATTGTATGATGAGAGATGAGAGATAGATTGCAGATAGTTTAAAAAGGCTTAGAAGTTGATGGTGAAAAGGATAGAAAATCATTTAGAAAAAAGTCTTTGAAAAGGAATTGAATTGGTGAAAGTGACAGCTGGAATAGATAACCCATTAATGGAGATGGGATAGAAGGAATTAAAAGAAACATACTATCATAGGAAGCCTTGAGAAATACAAGAAGAGAAGTGAAATAAGAAATGGATTATAGGAGTTAATTTTAATTGTTTAAGAGGGAAGATGTGGAAATTAATAATTGAGATTTCACATGGGTCGAGAGAGGTGCGTGCATGTTGGATTTTCGTAGCACTAAAAATTAATAAGAGTGGGTGTGTGACCAAGAAGGATGCAGGTTATTTGAAATTTGATTTATGCATGTTATAATGAGAAATGAAATGTGATAAAGAATAAAACTGATGATTTGGGAGTCCAAATGCATAATTAATGGAGAAAGATACCTTAACCAAATTCAATATGTATAATTTTCGAGAAGTAAATCGATAAATTTTCATGAAACTTGGTAAAGATGATAATCATTATCATGAGCATGATCATCTCTACCAAATTTTATGAAAAATATTCAAACCAAAAATGGGTATAATGAAAATGTGATATATGTATATGTTTAATTTCATCAATTAAAATCGTATATGATCATATTACCAACTTTTTAATTGAGATTATTGATGAAATTTGGTGGAAATGTACTCATTATGGATATCATCACCATCGAATTTCGTAAAAAATCTTCATTTTTCATAAATAAGAATAGTCATTATAGGAGCAGCTCTATCTATATAAAGATTAATTTAAAGACACTATGCAGATATATATATATATATATATATGCACAATACGTACACATCAAGGAAGGCTAAAGTTGTTAAGGAAATGGACATTATCAATTAGGTGTATCTACCAATTACATTTACCCTTGAGCTAAAAACACTACACACTACACTATTCCAAATCAACCTTCCATGCAAATTATATATTAGAACTCAAAACAGTTTAATATTTTGTTATCTAATTTTCTATGGCAGACAAATCTCTGGGTGATTGTTAGGATGTACAAATGACAAAGTTGAGAATTTTTTAGGATTCAATGATAAAAAAGAAAAAAGACTCAATCTTTCATTAATCACAGGGTAAAATATACTAGTGATTCCATGAACAAAAGCAATGTACTTACATTTTACAGTGCATCATGCTACAACTTTGAACCATCTAAGCGACCCATCTCTGTACTAACCAAATAATACATGCCAATAGTTAAAGTAATTCACACTTCAACGGGATCTTTGATCATTTCGCACAAAAAAATAAAAAAAAATTAAGGAAAAATAGAGGATATTTGGTCCATGTCTAAGTTAGCAGAGTAGAAGGATATCTAAAAATCTAAATTTTTACTTTGCATTGGAAACATTCATTCTCACCTATACTCGATTCTCGAACATGTAAGAGAAAGAAAGAAAGACCATACCTTTCAGGACTTATTGTCTAGAAGCAAAGTGAAACAGGATAGCAACTGCAAACAACATAATACAAAAAAAAAAAATTTAAATCAAATGATCAAATTTAACGAAGTTGAACCACAGGGGAAATAATATCTTAATACACAAAACAATTTATTTATGTGTTAATAAAAAATCAAAAGATCAATCACTTTATTACTTTCCCAAAGCAGTTTATTATGGAGATGCAAAATAAAAGGAAAATCTTATAGTGTTCTCTCATTTTTTCTTTGTAGTATCAAATTTATCTGTTCTACCATTTTGACAAATCCATTAGAAACAAAACTTTATTTATCAAGTATATCACAAAAAGAAAATAAACTAAAGAAAGACCATATTTACCTTTACAAACAAGTATTTGTCACCACTTGGAGCACAAAATATTTGTTTGAGGCATTATATCGAGCACCTATTAAACGTCCATGAAAAACCTAAGAATTCATTAACAACAAAAGGTTAGTACCAAAAGCATTGTAATATATATATAATCAATTGCAAACTACAAACATAAACCTTATAAATCTAGCAACACGTCATCGTACAAAAAATATATAATAGTATTACCAAAAAAAAATTACCCATTGAACAATAAAAAATTAAGTGGGGGATCCCATAAACCATTGTAATAAATAAAAAAACAAAAATAGAGATACCAAGCAACTTTGTGAGGGAATGAAGACTCAGGGGGACAAGGAATGAAAGGGTTCTTTAAACGTACAATGCAATCGCGGATGGGGTGAAAATAAAAAACGAAAGAATGGAAGCCGTCAGAGTCCTTAGGAGAGGAGAAAAAAAAAAGCACAATAATACAAATTTAGGAGCGGTTTATGACGGTTAGGGAAGAACACGGATTTGACGAAGGGGTTTGAAAGGAAAGAGTAAACGGAATATACCTAGGACAATTTGAAACGACTAAGTTTGGGGAGTTTTATGCGAAAGAATGATAGAAGGGGAGAAGATGCCACGTGGTGGATGGAAAAGGCCAAAAGGGCCGTTTTACTTAAATATTATTACTTAAATAGTATAGATTTAATCTGGAATATATTTACGTCATTATTTTTGTATTCGCTTTAACACACCCATTTAATCAGCAAGAATAAAATTATCGATATCATTTATAATAATTCCAAAATTTTAAGATTATAATAGTGCTCATCATTTTGAGAAATTTTCTTATAAGCACGGACACTCTTTATATGTTAGTGTGTCCTTATTATACGTTTGCCAAACATCAACACATGGACATTCATCCAACACTATCCGACACATCTTTTCAAGTGACCATAACTAAAGTATATAATTTTGCATAGAGCATGTGTCCGATATTTCTTAAACACTTTCGGACAAGTGTTCTATCCTTTTATTGTATTACAATATATTAGTTTCCACAATAAATCTATTTAGGTAAAAAAACCTAAAATAAGGTTTGTAATAATTAAAAAAAAAATTATATGTCTTTATATGAGAGTAGGATAAACATTTTAATAATTTACGGGATATACATATATTTTAATAATATTCTAATTACAATTTCTTTGATTATACAAGTTTACATTTCATTTATAAAATATATTTATTTTTCTATAAAAATGTATTTATACATATATATATACACACATACATAGGATCAATGTTTATTGACGTATCATCAGCATGTCCGTATCCTAGATTTTTAATACTTAAAGTGTCGACGTGTTCGTGTCATATGGTTTTTACTTCTTGTGTCGCTGTCCATACTTCATAGGATGTATTAGCATGGTTATTCATTTAATTTGAAATACATAAGGTTATTAAATTGGTGAGTAAACTACTATAATGGCCCTTAAACTATTGGCCTGGTGTCACTTTAGCCACTAAACTATAAAAATCTTTACTTTTATCCTTGAACTATTAACCCTTCTGACCACATTTTTCATTTAACTTTGACGGAATCACTTCGTTTTAAGGGTAAAATTGTCAAATTAAAGCAATTTTATAAAACAAGACAAAAGAGATGGTTTGTTGATATTCTTTCTTCTATTACACAATCAAAGTACACAGAAAGAGATAAAAGGGGAAGAATAATGCTTTTAAATATGTTAAGAGACTATGGAGCAAAGAGAGAAGATATGGAGTGGGCTTTAAGGGTTTATGACGATCATATTACAAGAACTGAAGATACGTACGATAAGTTCATATTTTGTTTTTTCCTAGGGTTTTTTTTATGAATAAAATGAGTAAAGTTAGGTTTTTTTCTTGGTTTCAGTTAATGTAAATATGAATATCCTATTTCATTTTATATGTTTTTTTATGCTCTGTTTTCAAAATTTCATGTTTTTTCATTTCTCATTTTAATGCTCTATTTTGCACGTTTTAAGGGAAATTATATATCGGTTTTGCATATTCTTGTATCATTTTTTATAGGCAATTATTTTCTATTTTTAACAAAATATTCATTTTTATTCATCGTCATTATTCATCATAGTGGAAAGTTCAAAACAATACTACATTCAGTTTACAATGGTGGATCTATAATATTTGTTGATAATTGTGATCTAGATAGAATGTCTATTCATAAGATTATATTGATGGTTAATGAATTAGGTGCACCACCTGTTTTATCTTGTTGGTAAGATTTCCTCAAAAGGATCTTAGTAATGGGTTGGTTTAACTAGATCTGTCAATGGGTCGATTTGGATCATGTCTGTGTCAATTGTTGTCTTGTTTCGGGTGTTATTATTTCAGGTTTAAACGTTTGAATATTTTATTATCGTGTTATCGTGTTTTGGGTGTTATCATTTCAAGTTTTAACGAATCACCCGATATGGTCTGTTATTACCCGTTAGGTACATATATAACAAAACAATATGTTTGTTTATTTAATATTATATGTATATATTATAAGTTTACCTTAAAGTAACAAATATATAATACTTACAAAAATTATATACATTTACATTAAAAATATAAATATAAATATATACATGTATATATAATATTATACAACTATGTATATGATTAACGTATTTAAACGGGTTATTATCTTGTTAACGAATCTTAACTGACCCGATCCGTTAACTTATCGTTTTGTATCGGGTCAGCACCAATACGACCCAAAACTATTAAGGCTTCATCCATTAACTTATAACTCCGTGTCGTGTTATTATGACGCATGAGTTTTGCTAGGTCTAGGTTTAACCAATTAAAGATAGGGATATTTTAAAAATGCAAAAATGGGTTATAGTATATAGAATGCTAGACATGGCTTCGGGTGATGGAATGGCAGTGCTATAGCTAATGGCAGGGGTGGTGTTGGTTCAACTAGGGGCAGGGGCAATGGTGCAACTCTAGGCAATCTATTACCGGTGATGAGTTGGTTAGGGGAATGCAGGTACATATGCTTGTTAAATCTAATGCTTCTTTGTAATTACATGTTATGAATGACCATTTGTCAACTTATCTGTGTAGGCTAAGAAAAAATGAAGGTAATCTAGTCAAAGTTAAAAGCAATACAGCTAATCAGCACCAAGGTCCTCACTTAATTGATGATTTAATATGAACTGTAAGTGTAGGTTGGCTTCTTTTATTTTATTTTCTTTTTGTTTGTGTACAGGGGAAGGATGTAAGTAATTATATAGATGGGCATTTTTTTAGGAATATAAGTAATTAAGGCTAGCCAAGGATTGGTAACCGAACTGAGTTGATTTGTTTTTAAACTGAACCGACTTAGTCGATTTATACATGAAGAGAATCATTATTGAACCGCAATAGTCGGTTTATCGACATTCGGTTAGGGCTGTGACCAGTTCGGTTCCTAACCAAATTATGAAGAACCGAAACCAATTTTCTATTATTCTTAATGGCTCAGTTCTTTTTGTATTTTTTGAGGAACCGTAAATGGAACCGAACCGGTTCTAATGGTTCGGGTCCACCGATTCTTTGGGGAACCATTAGGAACTGGCCAAAAAATGTTCTAACGAGTCTTTAGGAAACCATTAGAACTGTTAAAACCGGTTAAAAACTGTTTTAACGGTTATTTGGCGGATCGTTAGAATCATTAGAACCGTTAAAACAGTTAGAACTAGCCAAGAACCGTAAGAACTGTTATGTATTTATATATAATGGTTCCTAAGAGTTTCTTTAATTAAATTTATCAAGGAACCGAGAACCAAACCATTAGCAACTATTAGGAATTTAGCCATTAAATATGTGCATATTAATACTAAGAACCAAACCGAACCAGCCTTTTTCGGTTCAGTGCAGTTCAGTTCTCCGGTTCCTAATTTGAAAATCCCACCCCTACATTCGGTTTTACCGAAATGGTCTGTCGGTTCGGTTGGTAACCTGTTAAAACCAACCATCACTTATATTAAAAAAAAAAGTCTAACCAAAAAGAAAATTGAAGAATAAGGGGCTATGGCAGCTCTACTTTCTTTTATCTACTTCAGATCTGGAAGATTACTCAAATCTTTCACATATTGACTCAAAATATCAAACCTTATGCTAATTTCCAGTTTAAAATATGCTTCAATGTACAAACCCAAATCAACCACACATTAAATCGAAGTACCAAACATTTAAACCTATAGTGTCTAATTGTCTATACACATAAAGTGCAACTGCAAAAGGAATGTGATTTTATGGTAAAAAAACACTAGCATAGACGATCGGATTTTATTGGGGAGTTTACCGAAAAGAAGACTAGAGAATATTAGATTTTGTGCAGCAAATAGCTAATTTTGTGAAGCGATGTCAGAAATGGCGGAGGACCGGAGGGAGAAGGAGAACCAGAGGAAGGATTAGAGGATTGTCGATGGAGTAGAGATGGAGCAGTGGAGCCGGGAGGATTTGGCGGGAGCCGGTGGAGGGAGTAAGGAGTGACGATGGTTTTATCATTTATGAAATAAAGAGACTAAAGGGAAGGGAGTACTGTAATATCCTTTTAGTGGGTTTTGATTACTTTTCACTTTTGCAAGGTCTTAAAGAGTTAGTATTAATTAGACTGAGAGTGAGAGACACCAATAAAATATATATATTAATATATATATATATATATATATAATATTTTAGTTTTTTTTTCTTTTAATCTGGTCGGTCGGTTGGTATAAACATATGAACACCTTATTTTGCGACCCTCACAAGAACTCCGATCTCTAGGAATGAGCATAAATGGATTCATGAGCATTCATAGATACACACATACTATTTACATGTGATACAGGTCAAAGAAGGAAGCAGAAAGGACACCCGGACGAGATGTTACAAGAATTACCGAAAGCTGTCGGAACTGAAAGTCGTTGGAATCGAAAGCCGTCAATCTTGAGAAAACTTGTACTATGAGACTTCCCAAATTCTGATGATCCTCAAACTTTTAGGGTTGTTAAATAGTGCTATAAGGAGTAACATACTCAAAAATCAACTTGATCTGACAGTCGGATCTCCAGAAATTTGAAAAACCGGGAGTTTATTTTGGATAATCAAATGGAGGCCTTCCCGAAGTCCAAATGATATCAAATTTGGTCAATATATAGTTTTTATTATGGGGAACAACATATTAAAAAATCGGATAAATACGATATTTCGTTTGGCCAATACAAAAAAAAAGTCCTGGGTAAATAGTAAATGACATGAGGACAACGACAATACTAAAAGAATATTCCTCAAGCTAAATGAATCATTAAAAGAATATTCTCCAGGAGAAATGAATCATTAAAGAATATTCTTCGCATATTCTCAGCATATTCCCTCAACCCCAGATCTCTATTCAGCTGTAAATTGACCACCCTTCATTTATATTTTTCATCAATAATCACTAGGATCTCGTGGCACACACCAAAATACCCATTTTCTCTCACTCTGAGAGGACTCAGGTATAATTTTCTTTCCCCTCTTTTATTTGTTTGTCAATTTTATACTTTATACTATTGTCTGCATAATTACTATCACTTAATAACTTTTCAAAACCCCTTTTTAAATTGTTTTTCAAAACTAAAGGTGTATAACAAACTCTTATCCAATTCCAAAATAGTATTATTAAATAGTATTATTATTTTCTTACTTTTCCAAAATCACAAAATAGCGGTATTGTTATACGAAGGAATCGATAATCACTATATATCCAATCTAACTTATAGATTGCAATGTATATGTGATAAATACTCGATCATGAGAGCACTAACGCCATATATACCAGTTTAGTTAATAAAATATGGTACACGATCGGTCCACTCGCCTCATATTACATTAAATACAAGATTCCATATTAAATCAATTTCCGAAAAGCCCAAAGCTTTACAAAAACACTTGTTTCATTGCATTTATTATTATCAAACTCTCTTTTTCAAATCACACACGCACTTATTTCGAAAATCATGGGTGAACTAGAAAACACATCATTTTTATCCTATTCCCAAAATCTCAATTTTTAAAGCAAGTACGGAAAGCTGTAAAGTAATAGTAATAACACGCAAGAGCTGAATTATAACACACGCATATCTTACTTTAGAGATCGAAATGGTGAATTAGGTGCCTAACACCTTCCCAATTCATAACTTAATCCCAAAACCTTCGAATCAACTGGTTTCGCATACATTGTATATAAGAGGATATTTAGTCCATAAATACGTCTCTTTTACACAAACCTTTTGTTTGTTTAATAAAACAAATTGGCGATTCAAATCAATACGGAATCGCCGCCCATCGGGAGCCGGCGTCAAAAGCTCAGGTTCTCACAAAACTTAATATTTGAAAAATACAAACCATTACCAAAACTGAGTATGGTTAGTTACCGACCAAAGTATCTTTGGTTCGGTTATCAACCAAATTTGGTCGATTAGGTCAGTTTGCGGTTTAAAAATGCCAACCCTATAAATAATGGTATAAGTAGGTTTTTTCTTGGGGATGTAAGCATGGTATAATTAGTGATAACTATGGTTAGCAGTTAGCACGTACTATATTTTATTGCTATACCTTTGTGTTTATGTTAACTTTCTTGCAATTATGATTTAAATGGTATAAATTTGTTGTAAATAAGATTTCAATGGTGTAATTATGTTGCTATTGGATTTTAATGTAACATTCCTATAAGTTTATTGTATACACATGGCATTCATTGCATACACAATGCATTCATTGCATAAAATAGGGCATTTTAGTCATAAACAAACAAAAGACCGTTACATTTTCATTGAAAACATAGCATTAAAGTGCATTTTATTGCAATAGACAAAATACTTATACACAGTTACAAAAAAATAGAGCCTCCATAATGCATTCCATTCCATTAAATAAAAAGAGCACCAATTTATCCATCATCCTCCACAATTACAAACTTAAGTAGAACTCTCTCTATGAGCACTTGTGAAAAAAACCAAAGTATCACAACTCAAGCAAATATAGCAATCCACACTTTGTTTAGAGTTCCCTTCTTAACCCTTCCACCCTGAGTAGTTGAGTCATCGAGAGGTACATATCTTCCCATAAGAAAAACTTGCTGATCTGTTCAGGGCATGTTATGAACTTGTACTCAGATTTTGTGGAGTTTTAGACGTCTTCACAATAGCAACCTTTCTACAATAGCAATAAAGAATCATCTCTCTATTTTTGTTTTGCCCAGATCTAATATTCCACTATTCCTTTCTCTCTCTTCTTCTATATTACTCTTATCTTATCTTCTTTTATTTTACTTCTCTTATTCTTCCTTTTATTTTCATGATTTAAGCGTGATTATATTCTCCTTTACTGAGGTTTGGATGGCAAAACATGGAAGGAAATGTATTATTTTGTTGTCTAATGCTTTTGCCTTTCAAAAATAGCGAGAAATGGGATTCCATCAAAGTTAGATGAAAAAAGTGGACGAAAGAATCAAAGTGACACTAACTAATAGTTCAAGAGTCAAAATGGAGTATTTTATATTTTAGTAGCCAAAGTGACAATAAGCTAATAATTAAAGGACATTATAGTAGTTTACTCAAGGTTAGTACGTATATATTATATTTATATATGTACTAAGTGGTAATCCGTACTAAAGATACTATCAACTATTTAGAAAATATATTTCATTCTAACTACACAATTTTTTTATCCCATTATATATTTTCAAAGTTCAAAAATTATGTTCCGTTATTATATAGATATATTGCTTGAAATAATTTACGACCACTTGTGCTTATAACTTTACAAAGTTATACATTTTTGAATAAAATACACAGTTGACTTTTGAAATTGGTTTGATTATTGCTATTCCAATTTAATATTATAGGGCTCTAGATTAATACAAAATGTAATAAAAATGTAACCAAATATACATAAAAAGTTATCAGTAGATCATGCTCAATTTTAATAATAATCATACCCGTAAAAAATTCAAGTTCAACTTGAATAACGATACTCATAACAGATAAAGATTATTTGTGTAATTTAATTTAATTATTGTTTTTCTATAATTTAACAAAATTTACTTTGGTGAACGATTTATAAAAGTTATTTTAATTGTTGGGCTTGTTCGCTGAGATTGAGCTTAAGCCCGGACTTTTAGTCATCTCAACGACTCAACCTCTCTAGCTACATTTGTCATGTAGTTCTATTTTATCTTGTGTGCCATATAGTTTGTTGAACTAATTAAAAAATAAAATATCAAACAAATGATATAATTTTTCAACAGCATCCGTTTCTAAAGAAATATAAACACGTTAATTTGAAATTATAATCATATATAAAATTTCAATAAAAAAATAGAGTTTCTAAAAACATCCATAATGACAAACTTTAGTATATAGTATTTACCTTACTTATTTGTGACTTCAAATAATAATTAGGAGTTTACCAAAATGGAATAATTATAGTTGGGCATTATGATTATCTTCCTTTTTTTCTTCTTCTTCTTCTTCTTATTATTTTATTATTATTATTATTATTATTATTATTATTATTATTATTATTTGGCTTTTTGGAGAAAGCAAATCTCAAAGTTTAGTAGTACAAATATACTAGTTGGCGTGTGCCAGGGACTGCCAACCAGTTAACCATTTGGTATATTACTTACACTAACCATTATAAATGTTCTAAATCTCATTTAGTACGAGAGCATACTCTACATTTTAATTTAAAAAAAATGAGAAAAGAAGTTATGGTTAGCAAAACTCCCATGCTAATTATAAATACAGAAACTTGCTCCCAATTTTTTTGAAAGACTTATACCATGGATCTCTTCTCTTTCCCTCGGCAAACTTTTTTCAGTAGGATTTACTCAAGTCGAACAACAGAATTTATTAAGTTATATTTTCCAGAATAATAATAAACAAATGGGCACTTGCAGACTGTGAGTACAGTGAGATCCAATTCCCAAATGGATGCCATAAGAGATGGACCTTTGAACTATTGGGCCACAATATGTTCCAATTCCTTATAAATAACCCATTTCTCCTTAGTTTTAAATTAAGAATATCACAATTAAATTTAAAGCTAATATAATGATTAGATCTGGAATTGGCCAATTCTCACGGGCCACCATTATCTTATGCTCAATTAAGAAATCCGACTCAACTGTGTCCCTATTTGTGTATCTTTTCTGTGTCAACGTTTAATTTTTTTTTTTTTTATTCAACTGCCACGTTATTTATTATAGTTCGATTCTCGGAAACTCCATGTTTTTTTCTTCCTAGAATTAAATACCAAGTATATTTGTTTATTTCGTGTATGAAAAAATATATATATATATATATATGAAACGAAATGACTTACCGATAATATTGTAAATATTAATATACTTGGCAAATAGACACATTCAATTTTAGTAGTAAAGACGAGTATGCAAAGAAGAGATATATAATTGATGCCGCCATTAAATTATCACTATACTCTCCCCTTTCCAGTACCCAAAATAATTTTGTTTCACATGTGTTAATGGGTTATCCTTGTCTCCATGCTCCCCATCAAGCTTAAGGGCACCCACCATTATCATAATTAAAACTATTCTCTAGGTTTATCATAATCGTTATTGTTGGTGCCGTCCTAAATTATAAGTTCTTATTTAATTTATATATATTTTGAACGCAATCATTTCTGAAAAACGAAACTTATTTGATATTATAAAATTTATTTATTACATTGATAACGTTCATAAATGGAAAAATATGATTCTTGATTTAAAATCTCCAAAAAAAAAAGGCTTAATCATAATTTTCTCAAATTCTACTAGATTACTTAATTATTTCAGGCCTTTTAGGTAAAGAATTTGCACCCATGCAAATCTAATCCATATCTTCAACTTTCATTAGTATATATATATATATATATCTAAAAGAAAGTATTAAGAACCTATCATAACTTCCAACTAACTTTACAAAAAAAAATGTTTCCAACTATACAGGTTGATATTGTTCCAAAAAGATTGGTACCTTTAATGAATTCTTCTCATCTTTACAAGTATGCACATCGCCTTGTTTTCTCCTTAAATTAAGCATTTAAAGTTATTTTGTTGGCGCATTTTACACATGGTAATTAAGACTAGTAATGTGATTTCTCGAGTAGATTATGGTCCCCAAATATATATGGTTCCATAGTCCCCTACAAAATTGAACCTTTTCACGTATACAATATTTAGAGTTTTTTACTCTTTGTAGTTGGACCGTTCTCAAAATATACAGAATACGTTATGTACAAAAAATGAAATGGAGGATTCTTTTTTCCATATATAAAATATTTTTTGGGTCCTATTATCTTGTCTTGTGTAGAATATTTGGCCAGAACCCATCACTGCTGCAACACGAATTTGAACCCAAATATCAAGTTGCAACTTGAGCTCGCCTTTCTACTCAGAGGTTTTATTTCATTGTTTAATATCTTTATTCTTGTTCAAGATTAATGCATTTCTAATGGGCTTCTTGTTAATCTCTTTGGGCTTAGGTTCCAAATTAGATCCTTATTTTATTGGGGATCATAAGTTTCCAGCACCAGAAAATGATTGATACTAATCGGCATGGTCTTTATTACAGTAATCTTCGTTTCTACAGAAGAACAACGAGACAAAAGGGTAATCACCTTTCCAAGTTATTATCCTATTAAAGAATTAATTGAAGACCTTAAGGAAAGGTATTATTATTATTATTATCAATATTAGCAGCAACAAATGGTGACGAGGAAAGCCAAAAAATGAATCATAGACTCAAGCGCATTAGTGTCGGGGCATTGCTGGCATGGTGGAGACATCATTCATTCATCAAAAGAAAAAGTGAAAAAATGAAAAGGAAAAAAAATAGCTAATTCCCACCACCGAATACAGCAAACTTTTTTCGTTTTTTGAGTAATATTAGACTCATAAAAAATACACAAAATATGTTTGGTTAGTCAAAAATTAGAACATATATACTTGCAACAAATCAAATAATTGATACATTATTTTTTTATGTCAGTTTTTTATATATATACTCTCTCTGTGTATAACATTATTAATGTACACTTTTCTTACTAACTAATGTATTTTGATGATATAATGTATTTCCTATTTTTTATTATTATCACCCCCATAATCTCCAACATTAATCATTGACAATGTCAGTTCTCAACCAATTTTTAGGCTTACTCATATTGAATCTGTAGGTGCACTTTGTTTAATTTGTCGGTTTTTTTGTCGCAGTGAATCACGCAATTTTGTACGATCAAACCTGAATTATTTGTCGTCCTTAATTCGCACTTTAAGGCCCGTTTAATTGTAAAGATTTAAAATTAAATTAAATTTAGTTAATTTATATAAAAATATATAAAATAAATTAAAAGATGTTACTTATTTTATAAGTAGACATTCTCGATTCTTTTATATTTTTGATTGAAAGTTTTCTCTCACCACCAACCAAAGAAAATTTATTCATGGAAAAACTTAAAAATGAAGAGGATATCACCCCAATCACTCAAATTATCTTTCATATTTTCACCAAAACTAACTCAATTTTTTTTTTCACCTTGCAATCAAACGGAGCTTAAATAATTAATGGGTAAAGCAGGTTTATTGAGATTGAACTTTGGTTGGTCTGATCTGAATTTGTTGGTGAATCACCAAATCATATTTAAAAAAGCTTTCATCTTTCTAATTAACAAGGGAACACTTACAGTATTTTAGTTTTGAGGCAATAGTTTTCTATTTATGCTTAAAAATTGATTAGCACTATTAATTTTAACTTTCCAGAATGACCATATATATATATATATAATGATATAAGTGGAAGAGGGAAACCTAGTGTACGATCTTGAGAGAAGTGAGTTGGAATTTAACTGTGGAATATTTTAATTTTTTTTCCCTTATCATATGTAAGATGGAGGATCTTGGAAAAAAAGAAGTTATTCCAATTTATAATTTTTCCGGAATAAGAATGATATCAATTATTTAAAGAGCGTAACATCCTTTCATCAACGCAATTAAAACGTACAGAATTTTTTAAAAAAAGTTGACATTAATCTATATGTAGGTGCATGTATCCTAATAAGCCTACTCAATTTATAAAATTAGGTAACTTTGTCCCCTAATTTGCAGTCAATGAACAACGTACAGTTATCTCTTTTCAAAATCTCATAATTATCCATATATCTTTAATTCTAAAGTGGATTGATTACTTTTATAAGGTTTTATACGAACTTAATAATAAGTGGATTAGAGAATGATTAATATAGGTAGTGATCGATAGACTTAGAAGGCAACAAGAAAGGATTATGTCTAATTATACTTGATTAACTTTGGACAAATTAATAAGCAACCACATATTGGAGATTCAAAGTGAATTTGGCCGACAATATCAATCAAACTCATCACTAAAATAATATTTAAAAAACAACTTTTAAGTGTGAAACTAAGACAAATTATTTATACCAGATATTGTGAATGAATTTACTTAACAGCCCTGTTTTCAACATTTTGGTACGAAAATAGCAGCCCTCGATTAACAACTTGTTTTCACGTTTATCGACCGTGAGACCCACAAAAAGGGCCCGACAAAAATCAAGGTCTTGATGTTAATTTTGCGGCATTAGGATACGTATTAACGAGTTATTTATTAAAACATATATATATATATATTAAATGAAGGATGAATTTTCACACAAAAAATTATTATTTCTATTTATTTAAAGTTAACTTATGTTCTAAAGGCAATCATTTTCCCCATCTCTCAACTTCTACCTCACTTTCTTTCAAAACACAATTTACATTTTATTTTCAACCACTGTGAAATTAATTTATTCTTACACAACATAATGAAAGTATTCAATAAAATAAATATATTTAAAGAAAAATAATAACTCTTGCCCAAATGGCACATGTTAATTGTTAAGTATTATGAATAGAAATAATAATTTTATGTGAGAGAATTTGTACCATATTAAATGTGTATTTAAATTTATTTATTTTACTATAAATAAGTTGTTAAATATTATATATATATATATATATAACTTTTTGAAAAAAAAAAAAGAAGAAGCCTAAATTTGACAATAAAAAGGCATCCAACTCCAAATGTGACTCAAATTTAAAATATTTTTATCTAAATAAATGTCTTAATCACTAGGCAGACCCACTTGTACAATTATTTTAGATATTACCATTCCTTCCTAAATATGCTGCGAAATACTGTCTATGTATTTTGTATGCAAGGACGTAGACAGATTTATATTGATTAAGCATCACCGACGATCTCACAGTGACAATGCATTACAACAAACTCCCCACGCGACTTGAAAATGTATGGGCGGTGGGGAGTGGCTTAAAATGATTTAATCAACGGTCAAGTTGTAATTTTTTTTTCTGTGCTAAAGATGCTAAAATAAAAAGAAGAGGACAAGTAAGAATTGAAGGTTATGTTGCTCTTTGTCGTAGGATCTGGCCACTAGTACCTAAACGTGCAACACTGGCACGGTCACTCGAACCAAGGGAGAAGTATATATGTTTGAGTTTAGTTTAATATTACTCATTCCGTCTCAAATTGTTAGATTTTTTTAGAAAATTTAATTTATTAGGAACTCAATATCATTATTTTACTTTTTGTTTAATTTATGTTGACTTTATCTTTTTAACCTTTTCTTTATTCAAAACTTTTTCTTAAAAAGTGAAAGTATAAAAGGGCAAAATAGATATCTATTTATCTTTTATGAAAAATGGACATTTATTTTGGAATATCTAAAAATGGAAAGAGGGACTAGCAATTTGGGACCGGGGGAGTATCATAAAAAAATATTAATTGGAGAAAAAAATAAAAAAATAAGTTAAAAGATATGGTGAGATTAACTTTTATTTTTTTTACTTTTTCTATGAACTTTTTTTCTTTTAATGGAAGTGAAGAATTTTTTTCACAAAACATAAAGGGGGATGAATGATATATTAAAAAAATGAATATGAGATGAAAAGCATTTTACTATATATTTTAACTTATTTTTTATTTTTTCACACAAATTAATTGTTTTTCTTATCATTTTATGTGTTACTGTCAAACGAAACCTTCGTAACTACATGTGTATTCGGAATAAATTACTTAAGGAGTAATTTTTTTATATAAAAATAGTAAATTATACATTGGTTGAGAATGAAATTTTGCTTGCTACTGGCAAAAGTTCTAAGTCCGTTGCCTACAATATTAAAAGGAGAAAAATTGAAAAAATAAAAATATGAAACAATTTTAGAAATAAGGCATAACTTCATAATATCTTAAATGTGCGATTTTTTTTTTCACATATTGAGGTGCCACGTTATTATATTTTTACCTATTAACTTACATTATTATATTCATTAACTAACACGCACTATTACACTCCAGTAATTCTAAAAACTTTTATTTAGTAAGTACATATGTCATTGTATAAGTGGTTCTTGAAAAAAGATTGGAAGGTGCTCTCCACGTATTTGCTTATCAAAGACATGGTAGCTAGTTAAAATGTAAGCTGACTGTGGCTTTGTTTTAAAAGTTGCAATTACGAATTGAATGAAAATTGAGTATCATATATGATATATAAACCTAAGTTAAAAAAAATCTCAAATATAAACATGAATAATTATCATAAATGTGATGCGTCAAAAAGAGGGGAAAAAATTATGAGAGTGGCCCACCACATTTAGAAGATCTCTTAAATAATGTTTAAGTGTCACATTATCATTTTTATGTTAATATTTTATTTTTAAAATATTTTAACTTTAAATTTATAATTATATTTTCAACGAACTTTATATTGTTAAAATCTATTCGCTAATATCTATCAAACAATATTTATATTCTTTCTAATTTTTCATGGAAAAAATTGATGAACAAAGTCAATAAGAATTTTATTGACAACATCATTGAAGGCGATTTTTTAAAATATCGCCATAAACAATATTTTTAATGCCACGTATGAATAATGTCTTTAGATATAATTACATGTCCATATTTTTAATAGATTCAATTCATGTTAGTATTGGGTGCCCATTTAGGTGCAAACATAGCTCACCACTAACATATACATTCAAATGACCTTTTATAACATTAGCTAAGCAACCGACACTAAAAAGTGTGTTAACCCACTGATTGGAGATGATCTTAGATTTAATTATGAATTCCCGTATAATTTATCTAAAAATGACAAAGTAAACTGTTAAGAACCATCTCTCTTAAAAACTTAACTTCCCTCACGTGCGACTCGATACTCACACACGGGGAATTAATAAATAGGGGATAGAGGTGTCAAGGCTTGAACCTTGGACCTTCCAAAAAACAAGTTTTGATATCATGCTAAGAACTATCTCTCCCAAACAGTTAAATTGTTAAGAGAAAGAACTGTAACGAATGTCATGTTTAACATAAATGCATTAAGAGCCGATCTCATCAGATATGTCATTGAGACAGACCAAACTTAATCTGTGAGCAAGGTCAGCTGTGCCAAGCAAAGGTAGTTAAAAATGCATATAAGAAAATTAATTCAAATTCAAGTTTGTGAGAAAAGATGACTTTGATCTCTTCAATTAAGGTAAGTGGTACATAGTTATTCTTTTTCATATATTTACCTTATATGAACTTTTTCCTAATTAAATATTACTATATACAACTTGTAAATCTTATTAACGCAATAAATATGAGAGGGGTGCACTTTTAGAAGAATTCTCAACTCACGAATCCCAAATACACTATAACTAAATTATTGTACTCCATTGTTATTCAATAGTATAATATAAAAAAAAAACACAACCTAAAAGGTGGACAGCTACCAGAATTACCATTCATTGGTTGAAGGAACCATCATCTAACAAAAAATATTTTTCTCGTGTGTGTATAAACCTGTTATTTTATTACAATCTTTATTATAACATTCAAATCGATTATTATGAACAACCGAATCTTTTGATTTTTTGACCTTACATTATCAAATCACTCCTTAATTTTAATGCATATACATTAAACTTCACCATATTTGTATATAATAATACTAAGTTTACTATGCTATAAATATTTCTATTAAATTTAGTTTACAAACAAAAGACACAATTCATAAAAATAATTTAACTACATTAATATTTGAGTTAACTACATTTTAGCACATTAAACTTTATCTTAGATTTCACTTTGGTCTTCATACATTTTTGTCGTAAATATAATATTAAACTTTTTGTTTGGTTCCACTTTTATCACACCCATTAACGAACAGTGTTTACATTCCGTCTTGGCATATCCTACGTGACAACTTTTTACTGTTATTAACAAATTATATTTTCTATGTAGAATTATAGTCAATACTTCAACTTGGCAAAAGATTCACATGTGTGCAACATTTAACTTCGCCATTGGCAGTAGCAATACTTTACCTTTCTTCCTCTTTCTTGTTCTTCCAACTAAAACAAAAAACAAAACCTTCAATTTCTTTATATTAGTCTTCTATTAAGCTTTATAATCTGAAAGAAAATGAAAAACAATCTTCCCATTAATATGTAAAACAATTCATCAAGATACACCAAGAAGCTCTTTCACATCAAAAGCTCGAAAAATCCCATGAATGAAAAACTTGTAGACGAAAATATACCAGGCACATTAATCTTCACTCTATTAATAGTCATATTTTTTGTGAGATTGAAACTCACAGTAATATGAAGATTCTTATAAAATCTCACGTACAGTGTAAAACCTCACGGTTTTGTCCAGTAACGATGAAAAAGAAGCCACAAACGCCAATTTTGGAAGAGCAAAAATGGTGCACAACTTAAATCTGCATAATCCTAAACAATCCCCTCAAAAATAGAGTGCAATCCAATTGCAACAAAACAAAGGTGATTTTGATGTTCTTGTAAGGGACAAGGGTGGGTTTGTTGAGGAAGTGTTTGATGGAGAGATTTGAAGGGGAATTGTGGTATTAGAGGAGAGGAGGGATTTGATGAACCAATGGGGTAAAGATGAGTTAGAGATGGAGTCTTGGATGGCGGAGATGGTGGATTGAGGGGAAGAGACGAAAAGTTCAGGGGAGATTTAGAGGAGAGTAGCTATAGTGTTGAAGTCGCGGGAATAGAGTGCACGTGAAGCGTTAGACAAAACGTCGTTCTTGATGATGGAGTAGATGGTGGGGCCGATGGGGTTTGAGTGTCTGATGGTTGTGATAGTGATTGCTTGGTTGCATAGAGAAAGAGTTGTGCGGTGAAAAAGAGATAAAATAAAGTTGTTGAGTTAAAGTAATAATATAACAGTTGATGTAAAAAATAAAAAAACATAAAAAAAAATAATAGTTAAAAATATCACACGTGTAGATTCAATTCAATTAATAAATGTGACTAAAGTAAAACAAAATTAATAAAAAACTAATGTTATTTTTACTAGAAAATATATACAATGATCAAACTAAAACTGAAAATAAAATAAAATATACTAAAGTGTAAGTTAACTCTTAGAGCCTGTTTGGTAGATGTTTTGATTTGAGTTTTTAAATTGAGTTTTTTAAAATATGATGTTTAGTATAATTTAAAAGTATGTTGAAAAGTGGATTTGATTTTTTTTTTGAGTTTTTTTCAACTAACTAAAATTTTCATAAATTTTTTTTAAAAAATAGTCAAAGTTGATCTTATTTTATAGATCTCGACGAGTATGTTTTAAATATATATTTTTTATTTTTGAATTTAAAGTTACGATGTTTTAAGAAAAAAATTACAGAAATAATAAAATTAAAGTTTTTTTAAAACTAGAAATTAGGTAGAAGGGCTTATTATACATTGATTTTTACCAAAAATCCAATGAATAATATTTTTTTGAATGAAGGGCCTATTTTTAATTGGTAATTTGAATGAAGGGCCTATTTTTAATTGGTAATTAGTGTAAGATGCCTATTTTGTTTTATATTTTAAATGAATGTATTTGAATAAATTTAAATATCATTTAATTAATAAAAACATGTTATGTATTACCTAAATTACCCCTTTTAATGAAATTTTCACAAAAAATATGAACTGCAAAGTTCATATTGCAGTGAAATATGTACTGCAATATGAACTTTGGCACTAAAAATATGGACTGCAAAGTTCACATTGCAGTAAAATATGGACTGCAATATGAACTTTACACTAAAAATATCGACTGCAAAGTTCACATTGCAGTGAAATATGGACTGCAAAGTTCATATTGCAGTGAAATATAGACTGCAAAGTTCATATTGCAGTCCATATTTTAATGCATATTGATATTTTTTTAGTTTATTTTAAGGGTTGGGATGTCATTTTATAATAAAAAAAAAAACACATGTCATATTATCAATAAAATAAAAAATAGGCCCTTTATTTAAAAAAAAATTATTCATTGGCCTTAGTGTGAAAATCTTTCTCTAATAAGCCCTTTTTTTAATTGCCCCTTTTAAAAAAGTATAAAAATAGATCTGATTTTGAATTGATTTTTAAAATTTGAAAGGAAAAAAAAAAAAAAAAAGTGTACCAAACAGGGGCTTAATATTTCAGCAAAGAAAGTAACAAACACATCCTAAAGTGAAATCAATAAATATCCTTCCTGAAGAAGTAGGACACTAGACGACGTCGAAAAGCGGACCATGAGCAGTGAAAAAGAACACCACGTCTCCCGAAGAGAGTTGTCCCACTTCTTTTTCTGTAAGACGGGGGCGTGTCAGTGCACACGTGTGCCTAGGTCCCCGTGCACGTGGTTGACCATAATCTTAACTGATGACGTCATCCAACGGAGACAGTACCTCCTGTTCTACTTCTGTTGCTACTTTACTGCTACTCTCTCGTTCCAAAACAACTCCATCTCCACTGGAATTATTTGTCTTTGGATACCCTTTAAAAATATTACTGTACTTCCTTTATTTTCTCTCTCCTCTGACTTTTTCTCTTTTCTTTTTTCCTCCGCTAAGATATTTCCACATCATACTAAATATAAGGTTAATCTTAATTTGCACATTGATATTACAGGTGGTCACAAAAACAAACTGTAGTCTGTAGTTACGAAAAATCCAAATTCAGATATCTCCTAAATTTAATTAAATACAAGTACTACTATGAAATGCCTATGTGAAGGATGTTTACATTGGAGTTAGTTATGTATTTTAGTGTTATTATTACGTTATTTAATAAACTAGATTCATTATGAGTTGACTTTATTATTTTTAAAAATATGTCTTGAAATTATGCAAAGTATAGAATATAATGGTACAAAATAAATTTTATATTAACCATTAAATATTGGGAATTTTTTTTTTTTTAAATATTATTAAAATGAAGTCATAGCTTTGGAAACAATTTTAACTTCTAATGACGATAACTACTTACTCAACATGGCTTTCAAAAAAAAAAAAAAAAAACTACTTACTCAACATTAAACATCATTTCATAAAATTATCATTAGCCAATGAAGTCGTTCTCATCTTTTACATTGAAAGAGGACTTTAATTTCATGGGACAACATTTCAAATATCTTTCGCTTCTTTCTTTTTTGGATAATATTTGCATGATTGCCTTGTAATTCTATGCGGACAATGGTTTCAATTCAATTATTGAAAATGTATTTTTCTTTTGTTCATGGGCCATGCAAAAGGTTGTGTGGGTAAGGATAAATTGCTTTCAACAATAATTTAGGCCGCTGAAGAATGACAACTCCTCATGTGTTGTTTGTCATTTACAAAACTTGTCTAATATTTTATCTATCTTTTATTTTGTTTTTTTTCTCCTTTGATATCTTAGATTATTTGACAAATACTTGATTCCTTCTTGATAAGCCAAGATATTGCCACTTGAACTCTTATCTTCTCGTTCTCAAATCTGGGAACCTTGATAACGTGTTAAGTGTTTTATTTGAAATTAATAAATCTTTTCAAGATTTTTTGTGGTACTAAAATTAAGTATGAGTAATTATTTCTCTTGGGCCCGGCCAAGAATTTGTTGCCTTTTGCAAGTTTAATAAAAGGGGTAACTCATATATTATGTACAAACAAAATGTACATAAATAATATTTATGGTGGGCTAGGGATGTATATAGATTACGAAAAAATGGCAAAATAAAAATTGCACGATAACATATATGTTTTGGTCCCGTTGCCAGAAGAGTAAATAGGTATAAGATTTGATTTGATTTGATTTCGTGGTCCTCTGCTGCTCTTCACATATAACTACGTGACACAATAATTGATAATCTTTATGCACTTTGAACTATAGCCCTAGCTACTAATTCCGTGTAGCCCTTGTAGCCACAAAGCTTAATTGGCCTTCCATACTTTTCACACGGCGAAGGGTACAATAGTTTGTAATTCTGTTTCAACTCAAAATAAATTTTATGAGCTGAGTTGTCGATCAGTCTCAATGGTAAAAAATAATTAATTTCCATCTAAAATAAGGAGATTCAGTATTAATTAGAGTGTAATTTTATGAGTTGCAAGAGCAGTATTCCTATTTCTTGTTTTAATTATTAGAGGAGATTCAATATATTACTTATTTTTTGTTGTAAAATTTATGAAATGTGAAGAATATATATATATTTATTAATAAATATAGTCGGTCTTAATATATCAGGACTCTTTATTTTTATGTTTTTAACTAGTGGTTCAGATTTAATATGAATGTTTATCTTTTGATCCAACGGTCTCAAGATTATCATAGTATGTTGGTAATATTGATAATAATATAATAATAATAATAAGTATTTAGTTAACTAACTATATTAAATAGTTTAAAATCTACGAAAATTCTAATTGTAACTTTATAGCCATTAAATATTTATTTATAAAGTAAAGTTTTTCTATATCTCCAATTTATCCCGGATTATTTAACATGTAAATTATTTATATAATAGCATATCCAGTACTACTATATATTCCTATTTTGTTTAATTATAAATTATAATTTTTCAATATTTTTAGCATCCTCATATTATTTAATATGTAAATTATCTATAAAAGAATATGTCGAGTAATAGTAATGCATGTTCACATCTTATTTATACTGTCACGTAAGCTTTCTCTCTCTCCAACTTTTTTTTTAAAATTTCAAAATATAATAAATTTTAATTTAACAACATTTAAAGTTCAATTTTCTCGGGATACTAATTTTTTTATGATTTTTTTAAATGTTTACAAATTGTACATACAAAAATAGACTAATATTATTGTGAAAGCAAAAGGAATTTTGTTAAAGAAATTTACCGTCCTTAAGCATAATTAATGAAATATAAACTTGGTTACTTTAGAAAAATCTATAAATTTGGTTCTATAACAAATAAAACTACCTTAGCAATACCAATCACAATTTAGGGTGACAAAATATCCATCCCAACAAGTTTTTGACCAACCATGATCCTAAAACTCAATATTTTTCATTTTTTTAATTGTGGTAAGCATGTGTACATTCTAAACATAAATACAGATTGAGTTATGTCCAACTTAGGTACATGTAAATATAGCATGTTGAACTTAAACATACCCATATATCCAGTTAAGGAGAACCGTCCTTTTGGGGTCTTGACGATCCCCGTGAAGATGTCCAAAAATACTTAATAATATTACGTGTCAAAACTGGATATGTTCAGCCATATAATAAATACGGTATCTTTGAACTATTATAGTTAAAATTCTCTTCAACCTTAGATTAATGTCAGAATTGTTATATTTTTAAACAAATCGAGGTTGAATTTCACACAACTCGCCCCAAAATTGACCATAAACCATCGCTACACAACTCTTAGTGCTAATATTATAGAACTTTATAAACTTATATATGTTCTTAAGTTGTGACTCGGATTTAATTTGAATATTTATGTTTTGATCTAACGGTTCAAATACTTTTAAATTATGCTCGTAATTATTGGCTAAGATTTAGTTTGATTCTTTATGTTATAATATGATGACTCACACATTTATGTGATGACTAAACATTTATTTATCTCATAATTAATTTTAATTTATGCGATAAACTAAAAATGTATTTATCTTTTTATTAATTTCGATTTATGTAACATATTTATATAATAACTAAACAAGTATTTGTTAATTACCTAGTTACTATTAAAGTGTTTAAAACCTTAACAAATTTAAAAAAATCAAATAGCTTAAATAAAAATTTATTTTTTTTAGAATATTAGGTATGCATGAATAGTTTTATTAGTAAAAGTCAATTTATTTATATTTTGCCCTACCATTATTCGATTATTAGGCATGTGTGAGTAGTTTTTACTATCAACATCAATTATTTATTAATATTTTAACATTTAGTTATATGAAATTCAATGTAAGTTTTAATTGCTCAAAATTATTTATACGTTCTAAATTTGTTATATTTTTCCCTACCATTATTTATTAATATTTTCTTATTATAAATAGTAAAAATTAATTTTCTGAATGTAAAATTTTTAATTTTTAACACCCTTTTATTTCTAAAAAACAAATACAAAGGGCATCATATCATGTATACATTAACAACTACATTTTTAATCATTAAAAAAATTTAGAACTTAGGAATTTATTTATTTATCTCCCAGGATTAAAGTAGTGATATTTACAATATCAATTTGATTGAAGAAGAAAATATAATTAATCCTAAGAAAGGATCAAAAATAAATAATAAACAAGTTAATTGTATGCAATAAGGGAAAATCCAAACCTTAGAGCATATCAAATATTATTTTTTTCAAAATAAAATAATAATAGTTTATTTTCTCTGGAAACTAATTCTAATTGTTTAAATATTATGTTGATCTAAACGTAAACATACTAATTTAAACTTTTCTAAATATAAACATATTAATTTAAACTTACTCGATTATTCTTTTGGCATATGATTATTTTATATGTGATTAATAATTTTTAAATTTTAAAAATTCAAAAAGTACTAATGGAAATATATAAATGGATTATGTTGGGATTATTTATAGGGAATTAATAGCTGAGTTTAGGGTTTTTACTAATTCAAATTCAATATATCTAAAATATAATTACTTGAAACTAAACTTGACTAAAAGTATTTTTATTTGTTTTAAAAAAAATCTACCATATTTACTATACTATATGTATAAATCTCAACTCACTCTTTTCCCACCTTGCCAGTTGTAATTAGATTGTTTGATAAGGGTATTTCAAAGAAAATATGTTATATTTCAACATAGTTAAGATAAAATGATAGAATTTACGTGAACTCAAACTTAAGCCATTTAACATCTTAGACTTTTTAGATAATTGGGCATAAGGGCTCATTCCAATAATAGCATAATTATAAAGGAAACTTATAAATTAATCGTCTAAATTAAGGATAATGTACAAAAAAAAAAAACGCTAATACCCCTTCCTTATAACATTTCACATCTCATCAGAATTGGTGCCAAATTTATTTAGCACCAATGGTCCTAAAATGGTTTTAGCACCAATCATGCTAAATCTGTTTAGCATCATTCCTTATAATATTTCACGTCTCATCAGAATTAATGCTAAAACATTGGTGCTAAATCTATTTTAGTACCAATAGAAAACAGAGAACAATAAAATTCATGGTGTTAAAATATATTTAGCACCCATCCAATGCTACACATCAATGTGATTTTAGCACCAAAACCACCGATGGTGCTAAAATGGTTTTAGTACCAATACAAAATAGAGAACAACAAAATTGATAAGATCATCATCCACTCAATTTATTTATATATATATATATGGATCGATGTAGGGTGCATAAAAAAAAGAAGTTGCAATCAGAATTTTTTTTTCAAATCCCGCTGGGCTGCCGAAATTGGTCGATTTCGATAATAAAACGACCTCTGATCGTCTTGATTTTTTGGTAATTTATAGTAACTTTGTCTTCCGAACAACATATCCAAAAAGCAACTCAATCCAATGGTTCGAACAAAAGTTATATTTGTTTTACAATTGCACTTGCAGAAAGAAGAAGAAGATGATGATGAGAACGGCGCTCCGCTCGGCAATACGATTGGAGAGTCGGGTGGTGGTGGAAGAGGTGAGATCGTTGGTGAGGAGGTCGAAGAAAGAGGACAACTTTTTAGGGACTGAGAGAGAGAGACGGGAGTGAGTGAGCGAGAGAGAGAGGGGCACTATTTAGGGTATTTTTGTACATCAACATTTATCATTTTCCTTCAAAAAAATTAATATTATGAAAATTATCCTTATTGTAAAACCAAATTATGAAATTAGTACTACTGCTCTTTATTAAACATGAGTCCGTCCTTAGAGTTATAAAACATTACGGAGTGAGGCACTATAACCCATTATCTTTATACTTTTTCCAGGTTATAAAATAAAAAAGAAAGGGTCCGCCATATATCGAGGTTTACTTAGTCGAAAACCCGTCGGATTATGCCATTTTCATCCCTAACTATAACGGAAGTGTAATTAGACAAATTTACTTGACTCTACCACCGTTTGAATAATATGTATACAATTATATTTTTAAATTTTGGTTATGATTAAAAATTAAAATCAATGTTATAGGGGGAATTTAATTCCTCTTAGTATACTACTACTATTTTAGATTAAAAAAAAATTAAATTACGAGTAATTATATATAAATATAAAAAAATAGAAATAAATATAATTTTATATAGTGAGACTAAATTATATATAGGTACAATGGAATCGTATCGTAGCTATAGGTATTAGCTAGTATATGTGTATATATATATATATATATATGTCTATTTAATATTACTAGAAATTAGGTAGAAGGGGCTCTTATACATTGAATTTCACCAAAACTCCAGTGAATAATATCTTTTTGAATCAAGGGCCTATTTTACTTTAGTGATTAGTATAAGAGGCTTATTTTATTTTATATTTTAAATAAAGGTATTTAAACAAATTTAAATACTATTTAATTAATAAAAAATATATTATGTATTACCTAAATTACCCCCTTGTTATTTTTATGAAGTCCCAGTTATACCCTTCTAGGTTTGAAACGTATTCATATTCACTCGCGCGAAAACTGTGAGCCGCGAAGCCTTCAATCGTGATTCTGAGCGTGGATCTAGGTTTTCAATTGCTATTGTATGAAGCTGTAGTCGTTCTCTGTAGCTCGTTCTTGAGTGATTCAATGGATTTCGAAGGTTTTTCAAGGTAATAATTTGTAGCTTTTTGATGTTTTTCTTTGTTTAGGTTATTTTTGATAGGTTTGATTTTCGTTTTACTGTTAGTGATGTTCGTTGGATTGATTTTCGTGCAATGTTATATTTGATTGTTGCTGTGAAAGTTAATAAGTTTTTCTACGATTTTTGTAAGAGCTGCATAGTTCAGTTTAGGATTAGTTATCTTCATTATTAGGTTGAGTTCGTTCAATGATATCTATGATTATTGTTGTGAAAGTATGGACTGCAAAGTTGTTGTTGCATTGAAACAGAGAAACTTTGCAGAGAAAAATGTACTGCAATGTATGAACTTTGCAGCAAAAATATGGAGTGCAAAGTTCATATTGCAGTGTATTATGGACTGCAATGTATGAACTTTGCACCAAAAATATGGACTGCAAAGTTCATATTGCAGTGAATTACGTACTGCAAAGTTCACTTTGCAGTGAAATATGGAGTTTGCACAAAAAATATGGACTGCAAAGTTCATATTGCAGTGAATTATGGACTGCAATGTGAAGTTTGCACAAAAAATATGGACTGCAAAATTCATATTGCAGTGAATTATGGACTGCAATGTGAAGTTTGCACCAAAAATATGGACTGCAAAGTTCATATTGCAGTGAATTATGGACTGCAAAGTTCACTTTGCAGTGAAATATGAACTTTGCACCAAAATTATGGACTGCAAAGTTCATATTGCAGTTAGATGAGTAGTAGGTATTTAGCAAAATAGAGTTTGATGCGATGTTTATCCGTTCTTATTTTCTTTGAATTTTTATAGGGATATTTCAAGTGGGGTCATTGCAATGATTTCTTTTAGTGGTAGTTCTTTTGGTGTTCGTATAGGGCTCGATTCTTCACTTTCCGAGCTCAAGGAATGTGTTTGTGAAAGATGGTCTGAGATTAATCATTGCTTGTTTGAAATGTATGTTATCCGTGATGAGAAAGAGATCGTTGTAAGCACCGACGAAGAAATTAGATGTATGATATGTGCTACTGTTATTAAGGGGGAAAATACTGTCAATGTCTTTGTGAGATTGGCAGAGTGTTCAAATTCCAATGCCGTGGCTAATGATACTTGTAGTGCATCAAGTGGTTCGGTAACTCGTTCAGACACCTCGGAGGTCCGTCAACCTCTAAAATCAAGTGTCTGGGCAAATGCAATAACTGGTGTCGGACAAAGATTTGAAGGTGGTGCAGAAGAGTTCCGTTTAAAGCTAAGGCAGTTTTCAATTGAGAGAGGTTTTGATTACAAGTTTAAAAAGAATGATGCTAGGAGAATAACGGTTGTTTGTAGTAAGGATGAGGAAAGGGGATGTCAATGGAGGATTCATGCTTCACAGAAATTTAATCTACCGAACTTCTTTGTTATTAAAAGGATGGTTAGTAAGCATACTTGCGGTATCGGTTATAAGGATTTGAGAAAGCCGCCTATGAGTAGCAAGCTTATGAAAAATGCTATTATGGACTTGGTTAGAGATAGGCCCCTTGTGAAGCCTTCGGAGATTATTGATGATTTTCGAAGGAACTACGGAGTTCGGTTGAGTTATTATTACGCTTACGCAGGAAGAGAGTTAGCTGTGAAGGAAATACACGGGGATGAGTCATTATCATACAACAACCTTGTTTGGTATTTGGAGGCCTTAAAGAAGACAAACCCCGGTAGCTACACCATACTTGAAGTCAATGAGGAGACCAATAAGTTTCAGAGATTATTTGTCTCATTTGAGGCTCAAATTTTTGGTTTTAAGTTTTGTCGTCCTCTATTATGCTTAGATGGGACATTCTTAAAAGGAAAGTTCAAGGGATGCATGCTAGCAGCTACAGGAATGAATGGCAATTGAGGTATGCTTATCTTTTTTTATCATTCGGTGCAAGCATGGTTTCATTATTCCGTGTTATTATTAGTATGTAAAAAAAGCATTAATTGTGAATTGATAATTATCTTCTTGTTTGTTTGATATTGTTGTAGAAATATTCCCTTTTGCCATGAGTGTTGTTGATTCGGAGACGGTGCAAAATTGGTGTTGGTTTTTGAACCATTTGAAGGTTATTTTGGCCAGTGACAGAGTTTTCACATTTATATCAGACAGGCATTGGGGTTTGGTGAAGTCGATAGCTGAAGTTTTTCCAAACTCTTATCATAGCTATTGTATGTGGCATTTGAAGAACAACCTGAGTACTTGTTTCTCGGCGAAAAGTAAGAAAAAATCGTTCATCTTGCAGTTGTTTGTGGATTGTGCATATGCCTCTACACATCTTGAGTTTCAAAGTGCGTTTAATGATTTGAAAGGTGCTGCTGGAAATGAAATAAAAGATTTTCTACAAAATGCGCCGATAGATCATTGGGCAAATGCCTATTTCCCCGGACAAAGGTATGGAATGATGTGTTCAAATATTGCGGAAAGCTTTAATGGCTGGATTGTGAAAGAACGTAGTCTACCCATCACCTCGATGCTGGATAAAATTCGTTTGAAGTTGATGACCATGATGTCCAACCGACGTGAGAGTTCAAGAAGTTGGAACACAGTGTTATGCCCCGACATGGAAAATATTTTGTCTGAGAAGATTAATGCGAGCAAGACGTGGAAAGTTACGAAGTCAACTGATTTTGTTTTCGAGGTTCAAGAGGAAAAAAGTCATAAGGTGGATCTTTACTACCGGCATTGTAGTTGCAATGCTTGGAAGATTGAAGGCTTTCCTTGCAATCATGCGGTGTTGTCAATTCTGGCCGATGGAAAATGTGTTTATGATTTTTGTGATCCTTGTTTTTTTAGCGTGAATTATCAGAGATCGTACTCGCATGCGATATTTCCTATCCCTAATGCTGATAGGCCGAGAGACGTGACAAATGGATTGCATATTTTGCCTCCAGGAGTGAAGAGAACCGTGGGTCGTCCAAAAAGGAACCGAATTCCAAATACTGGGTCAAAAGCGAGGAAGTTGCGTAAGTGCGGAAGGTGTCAACATCTTGGGTTTCACAACAAAAAGACTTGTTCGGAAAGTATTCATTAGTTTTAGTATATGCTGTGTACTAGTTGTTAAGTGCAGTTTACTTTTGATATTTCTTTTTGTTAATTTGAAGAGCTTGAAAAAATTGTTTTATTTTTATTTGGATTTCTTTGAAGTTTTGATGATGGGAGATATTTGTTTGTTAGACATATATGAAATGAATGGTATGATTTTATTGTTCTTATCTGGATATGTTAATGTTAATTGCAGATAAAATGGACTGCAATGTTTATTTTGCACCAAAAATATGTATTGCAATATGAACTTTGCAGTGAAATATGGACTGCAATATGAAGTTTGCAGTGAAATATGAACTGCAAAGTTCATATTGCAGTAAAACAGAAAAACTCTGCAGTGAAAATGTTGACTGCAATATGGACTTTGCAGTGAAATATGAAGTGCAATATGAACTTTGCAGTCAAATATGGACTGCAATATGAACTTTGCACTGAAATATGAGCTGCAAAGTTCACATTGCAGTAAAATTTTCACTTGAAAATTCCTGTTGGAGTAAAAAGGTGGACTGCAAAGTCCACATTGCAGTGAAATTTGCACTTGAAAATTCCTGTTGGAGTAAAAAGGTGGATTCCAAAGTTCACATTGCACTGAAATATGTACTGCAACATGAACTTTGCAAAAAATTATGGACTGCAAAGTTGATATTGCAGTCAAACAGATAAACTTTTCAGTGAAATATGGACTGCAAAGTTCTTATTGCAGTGAAAATATGGATTGCAATATGGACTTTGTAGTGAAATATGGACTGCAAAGTTCATATTGCAGTGAAACTTGAACTTTGCACCAAAAATATGGACTGCAAAGTTCATATTGCAGTGAAAATATGGACTGCAATATGAACTTTGCAGCAAAAAAAAGCATAGTTGAAACCTTCTTTTTTCATAATCTGTGTTTTCCATAGCAGTGCATATTTGAATTAGCACAAAACAATTCCAAAAACAAAATGTAAATGGCACCACACACAAACATAAAAAAAGAATTTGCAGAAAACCATGATTGGATATTACTTACAATTTCAGCATGGCTGCATATTACTTACAATTTCATTTGTGCAAAAGTAAACTTTGAGATTTAGTAGACTAATATGTAACAAATATCTAAAGTTCTATAAACAAAAAATATGATGTTTCTATTGTTGGTCATCATCCTTGTCGTTCTTCAAAAACTCTAATGTTTTCATTCTTTCGATATGGTCTTCGAGCCTCCAGCAATAGGGTATATCCGTCAATATTAACCAAACTATGTGTGCACGTTTTTTGGACATCAAATCTTCGTCCTCGAATTCTTTTGGGATCTCTTGTCCTTGGACAAGCCTTTCTATAAACTCACACACATAGAGTGCACAATCAACACTACAATATGAAAAGAGTTTAGTGTTAGTATTTATAAATTTGACAAATTTTGAAACAAATAACTTATATATATATATATATATATATTACAAAATTCTGTGTATTTAACTTACGAAAATCCTTGTCGCGGGCATTCCTTTGAAATGATTTTAGTGTTATCCTCCAGTACCGTCATCCCAAGGTAAAGCAGTTTCATATTGAGGATGTCTGTCACGGCTTGTTTCTAAATAAAATTTTAAAGAACAATAATAATTCAGGAACATGATTTAATAATCCTTTGAAAAGATTTAAAAATTGTTAAATCTTGTACCCTTACCATCTGTTTGGCATCTTCCAGGAATATGTTTTTCTTCTTGCCCCTTGGAGGCATTGTGTTGTAGTGTAACCATGTTCTTATTCGAAGATCCAGGACAAGTAAAGTCCAGTGGAATCCGTGCTTGTCCTTTTTGTCTCTTGCGGTGTTCATCGAAAATAGTAACAGATTTGTTCTAGCATCGACTTCATTTATTGTGTCGTTCAAGAACTTCCTTGCATTTTTTTCATTAGCATCTCTAACAAAAGTCTGTATTAACAAAAAAAAATTACTGAGCAAAGTAATATCATTATTGAAAGATTGGAAAAGTTGATTATTTTGAAGTAGTTGATTACCCATGTCATAGAGGAGAATATAATGCTTGTCGACTGATTTGAAAAGAATATCTTCTTCAAATGCATTGAGTACCAATCTATTATCTGTGTTCATGTAGCATGTGTTATTATTCAAAATGTGAACATAATTATATAAGAAAACCTTTAATTTTCTTTTTATGTATTACCTGTGTATCCACAAAACCATTGCACAGCAGGTCTTCTAACAGACTCGATGTTATGTGGATATGGGTTTCATGGTTTTCCCAAGCAACAGTCCTGTATGATATTATAACATGAGAAATATAGCTAACTTTGTGGTGAGCAATTATTGTGCAAAATATGGACTGCAAAGTTAATATTGCAGTGAATATATGGACTGCAATATGAATTTTGCAGTCAAATATGGACTACAAAGTTCATATTGCAGTGAAATGTGGACTGCAATTTGGACTTTCGAATAAAAATATAGACTGCAATATGAAACTTGCAGTGAAAAAAGGAAACTGTGCAAATAAATGTGGACTACAAAGTTCATATTGCAGTGAAATATTGACTGCAATATGAAGTTGCACCAAAAAATATGGACTGCAAAGTTCAGATTGCAGTGAGGATTTGGATTGCAATATGAACCATGAACAATAAATTTGTACTGCAAAGTTCACATTGCAGTGAAAAAGTAAAAATTTGTAGTGAAAATATGGACTGCAATATGAAGTTTGCACTAAAATTATAGGATGGAAAAAGAACTTTCTTCTCTTTGCAGTGTATATATTCATTAATGATTTGTTACAAAAGACAAGTTTTTTTGCAGTGATCATAAATATTGACAGAATAAATGATTAAAGAATTTACGTTGTATCTGCATGGTTGAAAAAGGTATTGATCAAATCTTGTTGATCTTTGTTGAAATACTTATATAATTTGCTCTTTTTGCTGATATTGGACAAGTCGGTTTTTGTTGGCGATCCAGGATGAGCTTCATAATCTTCGACATCAATTGAGTCTTTACTACCAGCAGGAGGAATATCAGATTTTGTTTCATCAATTTTTTTTCCCTTCCTATCAAGTTTAAGCTTTGATTTTCCTACTTTCTTCTTTTCATCCTTATCAGAAGTGTCTTCCTTTTCATCCTTCTTGGGGATCTCTTTCCTGTCATAGTAAATAAAAACATTGTCGTCTTTTGAGATTCTTGCCCTCTTCTTTAGCCTTAGGATGAATGATTTCACTGTTGGCTCTTCCTGCTTTTCTTGAAGATTACGTGGTGGAGTTTGTTTGGTGAAAGGTTCTTCAGCAGCTGTTAGACACTCAAAGTCAATGTAGTCGATTTTGTCATCGAATATCGGAGGGCTTTCAACTACATTGCTATCGATTAACTGCAGTTCCTTATTTGTTTTGTGCTTTAAGAACCCGTCACTCTTTACTTGCATGAGAGTCTCCAACTGAATTACTCTTTTTAGAAGCTCCTTATTTTCCTGTGTTAATCTTTCATTCTCTTGTTTCAAACATTCAACCATTTTGCTTTCACTATTCTCTGGAAGCTTCTGTTCAGTTGGAAGATATGCTTCTTCAGTTGGAAGCTTCTGTTCCTTGACTTCCTTGAATTCTTCAGTAAGAAGCTTTTGCTCTGTTTCGGATACATCAGCAAGTACCTCCACCACCTAGATGTGTTAAAAAAGGGAAAGAGGGTGAAGATGTATTAAAAAAGAAGTTTCAGTTATTAATAATCTGAATTATTTTTGTGCTAAAACAAGTGTTTACAAAAAATATATACTGCAAAGTTGATAATTCAGTGAAACAGAAAAACTATGTACATAAAATATGGACTGCAATATGAACTTTGCAGCAAAATTTGCACTGCAAACTTAACATTGCAGTTAAATTTGCACTGCAAACTTCAGATTTCAGTAAATTCTGGACTGCAAACTTCACTTTGCAGCAAAATTTGCACTGCAAACTTCACATTGCAGTTAAATTTGGACTGCAAACTTCACTTTGCAGCAAAATTTGCACTGCAAACTTCACATTGCAGTTAATTTTGCACTGAGAAGTTCATATTGGAGTAAAATTTGGACTGCGAAGTTCAAATTGCAGCAAAATTTGCACTGCAAACTTCACATTGCAGTTAATTTTGCACTGAGAAGTTCATATTGGAGTAAACTATGTACTGCGAAGTTCAAATTGTAGTGAAATGTGGAATGCAATATGGAATTTGCAGTGTGATGTGGACTGCAAAGTCCATATTGCAGTGAAAATATTGACTGCAAATATGAATTTTCGAATGAAATATGGATTGGAAAGTTCATATTGCAGTGAAAATATTGACTGCAAAGTTCATATTGCAGTGAACCAGATAAACTACGCACCAACATATTTCTCTGCAATTTGGACTTTGCAGTCTAAAAAATATATTCGTAATTAGCAAGATATTTTGTGTAAGTACCTTTTCACTGTCCAATTTGTCAAAGGAAAGCTTAGAGATAGCTTCTCTAGCTTGAAAAAGATTCCACCGAACAAATCTTGGTGTTTCTTCCTTGTATCTTTCAATTGGTTCAATTATTTTATAATGCTCACAGAACCAATACTGCAATTTTATGAAAAATAAATGTCAAATGAATGTACTACATTATCGTAGCTAATTTTTACATTAAAGTATTGAAATACTTACAAGAATTTGAAGGACACAGCCAGGAGTTTTGAAAGGCTTGTTGTAATATTTTTTGACGTTTTGCATCAAGTGGTTGTAGAATACTTTGGCCCATGCTATATTTCTTATGTTGTCAAAATCCTCTATGTGGGAAATGAAGGACCAGCCAACTTTACCTTGTGAACTGGCCAGGAAAATAGTGACAACCATGTGCAGTATCATCAACCTAGCAAAGTCTTCTGCAGGTTCCTTGCCTTCTTCCTTCAAGGTCTTAATTAATGCCGAGACAATTGCATATTTCTTTATAATATTCATATCTTTGAAGTGTCTCTTGATAAATTTCGATTCTGTTGCTTTGACCATTGTCTTTGGAAAGAGCACCACTTCGTTTCCTACTTTGGGCAGCCCAAAAGTGAGTGCAAAGTCATCGGCAGTTAATTGTATTAGCTTATCCCCCATAACAAATCCATCTTTCTCCAAGGAGTATAACCCCATAATTCGCATGATGGGCTTTGAGATTCTATCTATACTTTTGATATCTACTTTGTTTTCGTAGATAGCCTTGAAGAAAACCCCAAACGGTGTTCTCATGATTGCTTCAATGTGTGTTTGGGGTATATGATCTCTTTGTTCCTCAAGTAGTCTTACTATCGGCTGCAAATTGCAGCGAAATACCGTTGGCTGGTTATCAGAAGATGTCTTAGCCTTTTTCTTAAGGCTTCTCCTTTGTGCCTTTGATTTTGCCTTCATTTTCGATGGATTAGAAGATGTTTTCATCTTTCTAACCTTTGTTGGAGATCTTTGTACTGTTTCTGATGCTCTTTTCTTTGCCATTTGATTTTAATTGCGGCTTTATCATCTGCTAAAAGATGTGAAAACAAGGCTGTCACAAAACATTGAATGCATATGTAAAAAAATATGAACTGCAAAGTTCATATTGCAGTGAAACAGATAAACTATGCACAGAAATTTGCAATGCAATATGAATTTTGCAGTGAAATATGGACTGCAACATAAACCTTGCACCAAAGTTCGTAGAATATGAACTTTTGGAGTGAAATTTGTACTGCAAAGTTCACATTGCAGTGAAATTTTCACTGCGAACTTCACATTGCATTGAAATTTTTACTGCAAAGTTCACATTCCAGTGAAATTTGCACGGCAAACTTCAAATTGTGTTGAATTTTTCACTGCAAACTTAACATTGCAGTGAAATTTGCACTTGAAACTTCCTGTTGGAGTAAAAGGTGAATTGCAAAGTTCACATTGCAGTGAAAATTGCACTGCAAACTTCACATTGCAGTGAATTTTTCAGTGCAAAGTTCACATTGCAGTGAATTTTGGTGTGCCAACTTCACATTGAAGTGAAATTTGCATTGCAAACTTCACATTGCAGTGAATTTTTCAATGCAAACTTCACATTGCAGTGAAAATTGCACTGCAAACTTCACATTGCAGTGAATTTTTCAGTGCAAAGTTCACATTGCAGTGAATTTTGGTGTGCCAACTTCACATTGAAGTGAAATTTGCACTGCAAACTTCACATTGCAGTGAATTTTTCAGTGCAAACTTCACATTGCAGTGAATTTTGGTGTGCCAACTTCACATTGAAGTGAAATTTGCACTGCAAACTTCACATTGCAGTGAATTTTTCAGTGCAAACTTCACATTGCAGTGAAAATTGCACTGCAAACTTCACATTGATGTGAATTTTTCAGTGCAAAGTTCACATTGCAGTGAATTTTGGTGTGCCAACTTCACATTGAAGTGAAATTTGCACTGCAAACTTCACATTGCAGTAAATTTTTCAGTGCAAACTTCACATTGCAGTGAAAATTGCACTGCAAACTTCACATTGCAGTGAATTTTGGAGTGAAATTTGCACTGCAAACTTCCTTTTGGAGTAAAAGATGTTCTGCAAATTTTACATTGCAGTGAAATATGTAATACAATATGCAGCAAAATTCTGGATTGCAAAGTTCATATTGCAGTGAAATACGTACTGCAATATGAACTTTGCAGTGAAATTTGGACTACAAACTCACATTGTAGTGAAATTTGAACTGTAAACTTCAAATTGCAGTGAAATTTGTTAGAAAACATCAGAGAAATCTATGAAAATCATTGATACATCCTTAAGCATAAAGAACGATACGAGGTGCGATGTGAACTTTGCAGTAGGAAATGAGTGTTTTAAGTGGTGACTAGAAACCCTAGCTATCATAAATAGTCGAAAAATGTGAAAATATTGCAGAATCAGTTACTAGAAAGCCTGATTCTCATCAAAAGCAGATGAACACGCAAATTATAAGCCCTAAAAAACGAGGAAGAGCGATAGGGAGAAACATAAAGCTCACCTGCGATAGTATGATCGTCTTTGATGCTTTAAAATGAGTCCGGCGGTATGAAAATTACGTCGACTAGGGTTTCTTCGGTGTTCTCTGTTCTTCTTCTTCGCTGGTGTCGGTTGGTGTTACGTGGTTTCGAAGATGGTGGAATGCAGAATGAGAGGGAAAATGGGAGGGTAGTATTGTCCTTTCGTGATAAAATGTACATTGGTAATTCTGTAATTGTTAGTTTATTTTAAGGGTTGAGTGGTCTTTTTGGTATGAAAAAAAATGACACATGTCATTTTATTAATAGAATGCAAAATAGGCCCTTCATTTAGAAAAATTTTATTCATTGGCTTTATTGTGAAATTCATTTTTCAATAAGCCCTATATTTGAATTGCCCGTTAATATTATATTTAAACTCGATTTTTAAATCTGCATAAGTTCAAATATTTGTTTATGATTGATTAAGCTAAGTGGAGAGTTATAAGCCAATTACCTTGATTATGACCCACTCTATCTGCAGGGATTACCAGGTGCTTAAAAAATACTGCTCTCAACATAACTCCTCCTAATCTTATCATAAAGTCGATTTGCTTCTAATTCCCCACAAATCATATATGTGGCCTTTTAATCTATCTCGGAACAACTAACCTACTTATAATGCTACTTATTTAATTTATTATGAATTACTAGGATCCTAATCCCACTATATTTTTTAAAAAGCTAGGAGAATTAGATATTAAGCACCAAATGCAACGTTTTAAACTAAAAATTTAATTTGACTTCGTTCTTTTTTAACGAAAAACAAAATTTAATTTAAATAATAATCAAAAAAATGAAGCAATTGCTAAATATTATAAAATTTGATGTAATGATTATATTAAAATATATATTTTTAAAAAATATATGTTTTAATTTAACTTAAAGCATATTGAAATATTTTATACATGATGCGATTTTCTCTCATCACAAGCTTCTTATACTAATATGAAAGGCTGTGGAAGGTACATTATTCTAAGTGTAGTATAGTGGGTGGACAACTAATTGTCCTTATGGGGACCATGTGGAAGAACATGTTGTACGTTATATCACATTTATAAAAACTTTTTTTGTTGTAGGGACAACTCTACTAAACCCTTAATTAGATAAGCACTTTAAATAGGGCACAAATACAATAGTAAATAGGATTTACAAGGAAGCCCATTATGGCCCATAATACATAATTTACACAGTAAATCCCTAATACATATTCTATCTAGGCGATAACACACTACGTGTAATTTCCTTAAACACTCCCCCTTGTGCCGAGTCGAAGATAAAATGGTACATGTCTTGTTGCCTCATTAAAACCTTGTCAAGTAACAAAAACCCTGTGGGAAAAATAACCTTGATTGAAGGGAAAAGAGTACAACATTATGACAATCCTGTTAGACTTCCTCCATTGAGTCTATATTTCTATTTGATCCTTACTTCAATCAATAGAGTTTACACGTATCGTTACCTCGTTAAAAACCTTACCAAGTAAAAAAATCCAGTGGGAAAAATAAACCTTGGTTTAAGGAAAAGAGTATAACGTAACGTCGTGTGGATATTAGACTCTCCCTTAAGTCTACACCTCCCCCTAATATTTACATTAATCAAGGAATTTGAAAATCTTATGCATGTATCGTTGCCTCGTTAAAAACCTTACCAAGTAACAAAACCCAGTGGAAAAAATAAACCTTGGTCTAAGGAAAAGAGTACAACGTAGGTGCAAAAATTCCATCATATTTCACACCTTCCCTTGATCATTACTTTGATCACGAAAGTTGGAAAAACCTAAGCACCATTATGTTTTCACATGCTTTTCAAATATGGCCTTAAGAAAAGACTAGTTTGTCATATTCTCCTTAGAGCTTTCTTTGGGCCAAAGAGATACCCAACACCAACAAAATCAATCAAGATTTTATTTTGGGATTTCAATATAGGGGTGGCCATTTCAGGATCATCATTTACTTTAAATGTTACTGTGTATACACTTTTTCCTCTCTGTAGGGAAAGAACAATCACAAGCCAATGATTCTTTTTAGATGTTCAATTATGCTGCGTTGGCGCTGAGCTAAATCTAGCTAACAAGTTCAATGCGAATGTTATGTCTGGTCGAGTATGTTGAGTTAAGTGCAATAATGCGCATATTGCATTTAGATAAGAAGTTTCATCTCCTATCTCCCAACATATTTTCGTAATCTTACTTTGTACGAAATTGATCTTTCCTTTGATTTAAACTCCGACCGACCATAGGAATGCTACTATAATGCGTTTTGTCCAGGTTAAATTGCCTGATTATCTTTTGAACGTACACAGACTAGTGGATTAGTATTCCACAAGCTCGATATTCTAGATTAAGATCTAAACAAAATTCGAGCTTTTACAATATTCTTTATCTCAAATTTGGATTGCAAGTAGCTTGCGGTTTCTCTTATTTCATCAAGAGTACCTATTATGTTCATATCATCGACATATACAGCTACAATTGCGAATCCGAAACTTGTTTTCTTTATAAATACGCATAGGCATAATTCATCGTTCTTATATCCCTTCCCAATCAAGTAGTCACTTAGAAGAGTATACTGCATCCGCCCGGGTTATTTTACTCCTTAAAGTGAGCGTTTTAACATAATTACAAACGCACTCCGTGGTTTAGAGTCACTTGACTTGGGTAATGTAAGGCCATCAGGCACTTTCTTATATATATCTGAATCAAGATCCCCATAGAGATATGCAGTAACCACATCTATGAGCTGCATTTTCAGTCCTTCGAAAACTACCAAGCTAACTAAGTAGTGGAATGTTATAACGTTTAAGCAATTCCAGAGCGTCTGTTGGAAACCTTGCGCCACAAGGTGAGCCTTTTACTTTAGAACTTCTTTTTTCTCATTTACGCTTTATGGCAAATAATTGTTTATGTCTTACAGGCTTTACACTTGGCGCGGTTAGCACTACCGGACCAAATACTTGTCTTTTTGCTAGAGAATCTAATTCTATCTGGATTGCTTATTTTCATTTAGGCCAATTTTGCCCTTTATTGACATTTTGCAACAGAGCGAGGTTCAACATCATCGTGCTCTTTGATTTCTTGAGCAATAGTGTATCATTAATGCATCCATTAATTCATATGCCATCCCTTAACCCATTGAGATTTATTTATGCTCTGGAATCATTTTAACTTCGGGGCGTCCCCCAGTGTTAATTCATGGACATAAATATAATCAGAGATAATCTCATAAAAGGGGCTTTTACATTAATGATTAATTGATTAATTTGTGCCTTACTCCACCTCTTCTTTGGTGTGAGTGTTTGTCGAACCAAATGGCCTCCTTTTATTCCTTTTAAGGAGCCATGGCCTCAACCACACCTCCACTAAGTGTGGTTGCAGAGTCTCTTTCTGCGACACTGTGCCCTTGTTGGGGACTTATAACCATGCAGGCATATTGCAGCTAGTATGTTTGATCTTATCACTTTTCGATATCAGTAAATGTATCAGGCATCGAATTTGTTACATTTTCAAGATCGGTTATTCTTTTTCACTTCACTATACATTGTGATGTGCATGGGGATCAAGATGAGACAGAGTGGGGACCACAACAATTCCTGTCGTTCCCTTGAAAATTTCTTTTTCTATCTCCCCCTAACGACGGGAAAACTGTCTCATCAAGGTGACAATCCGCAATTCTTAGCGGTAAAGAGATCTCCTGACAAGGATTCCAAATAGCGGATTATCGTTAAGAATTCATATCCAACGTTAATACTTAATTTTTTCAGCAAGCCCAGTTTGGTGCGCTGTGGGGGGCGCAATCGGCATATATGCGTAAAATATCAGGCTAATATCCAGTTACCAATTGGTACACATATAATAGTTGTCTAATATTGGACTGTAAACAAATAAGTAAAGTTGCATACAATATTGAATAAATCCCGGGCATACATAGGCAATATAGTGCGCATAACCAATGCCCTATCTGCCATCTATATCATTTTGATGGTTGCTTTTTGTGAGACCTTTTTGCGTATGCACATGAAAAACGGGGTTCTTTACTTCGATTTTATGCAATGATCATCAAGTACTTTTGATGTAAACCCTCCAGCTTTATCGAGTCTTATAGACATGGTATAGTAATCAGAGTGGTGAGCCTTTAATCGTATAATATGTGCTAAGAGGTTTGTAAATGCAGCATTTCTTGTAAACAATTATTCGACATGTGACCAGAATGTCAAATTATCCACTAGATCCATAAAGTACTTTGAATGGTTCCGCACTCTGGATGGATTTATCTACAAATATATATTGTAAGAATGGTATATTTTATTTTGTATCTTTAGTATAAGAAGGTCTCAATCTTATTTTTGCTAAAAAACAGGCTTTGAAGAATGGGATGTTGTTCCTTTGACATGGTCAATTAGACATAATGGGAAGGGGGATATGGCTTTCAATACTTCGAAAATCAAGAATTACTTTTGAGCATTACTAGTATCAATACGTTGCAATGTGTTGAAGTTTTGTCCCATTTATTTGTCACTCAAAAGAAGGGATATCCGTGTAAATACTTTAACGCATGGATCATTATGACCAAAGTGCACTAGACAAGCATGCCAAAGCCTGTATGAGTCTATGTCCCACGATACATTGTTAGTGACATCATAAGATTTGATAATCCTTATCTTAGTGCGGTACATTCCATTAGAATGACTCATAAGTTTCTTTCAAATGCGTTTCTTTGCACATTTGTTTAGAGGTAAAATAAATATATTTTTGTTCCATTCTTACATTTTGTTTATGATTACTATTGGTATGAATATCATAAACAAAGTTCGGGTCGCTCTGAGTGCATATAGAGCGTATGTGGCTTTAAACACCATTTTAGTAACAAAATGGTTGAGCAATTCTTCGCTCTTATAATGATTTAATCATCACAGTCACATAGGTATAATAGGTTATTAATTGCCTATTTCATTGGATGGCTATAGTGTTCTCACTATCAACCAATCATTAAAGTTATCATCGATTCATTTTTACAATAATGAAATCGAGTATAAATTCCGAACTATGTAGTAATAAAACAAACAAATTCAATTACTTTAGAATAAAATTCGAATAAAACTAACAGTAATCAATCCAGTATCTTGTTTAGAAATCTAATCCATCAAATCAACATAAACTTTAAGACAAAACCATAGTCTAATTAAAAATTAGGCAATATGCATGTTCAACTACTTCTGAAGAATAAAGTGAATAAAGTAGATCAGTCAAAATCGGGTGCATCCATTGACTGAGCAAAGTCCTTCTTGCCACTAATGTCTGCGATTGTGAAGTTGACATAAGCGTCATTGTCTTCTTCGTTCATAAAGTGAAATTCTTGTTCTTTAGATTCTCGATATCTTTTGTAACTGGCTGCTACTTTAGCGCTTGCATGGCAGTTCTTGTACCAATGCCCAGCAACTCCACACCTATAACATGGCTCGTTGCAAACTCTTTCCTTTTTAACCGTAGGATTATTAGGTGCATTTTTCACCTTGTTTTCCTGACCACTAGGTCCAATAGTATCATTTCTTCTCCATACTTTGGAAGAGCCTCCACGACCCGCACCACGACTCTCACGTCCCTTTCCACGTTGTGCCTTATTGCCACGTAGGTAGGGATCATCACGTCCAACTCCCTTTGCATTGGGGTTCTTTCCATTGTTCATCTTACCGTAATTAGCCTCAGGAATTTTCTTTGTCCCGACGGGCATGGCATTGTTATTTAAAAGAATCTCATTATGCCTTTCAGCCATTTGCAGTAGATTGATCAGCTTATTAAATGCTGTGATTCTTTTGTTATCATACTCGAGCCTATACTGGTTTGCTAATATAAGTGCTGAAGTAGGAAAAGTGGAAAGTGTCTTCTGAATCATATCATCTTCTGTGAGGTCCTTTCCACAGAAGGTAAGACGTGCCTTTAGGTCCTTGTTGAAGTCGTTAACCCTTTCATAGTCAAGCAAGCGGATTTCATTCCACTGAACAGTCAATTTTAGGAGCAAAGTGTCATGAATGTTCCCAAAACGTCCCTTAAGGGCATCCCATAATTCTTTAAGTGTCTTCAACTGAAGGTACTCCCAACGTAGGCTGGGGTCAATATGTTTCCTTAGAAACATTAATGCATTTGCTTTCACCTTATCAGACGGTCCCTTGTCTGTGGGGTCTTTGGGGTCAGTAAGTGTAGCCGAGTATTCTTTAGCCACAAAAGCGATTTCTACATCAGAAATCCACCGATGGTACTCAAGTCCTTCTGAGTCCAAAATGTCAAATTCGGGTCAAGTTGGGTCGGCCATCTTAAAGAAGATAAAATATTACACAGTTATGAGTATATCCATATTAATTATGTTTTAGGAATATGAATTAGATTTCAAAAATCAAGATCGATAATGGTCACATTTTTCGATGCTATATGAAAATACTTTATCATAGTAATTATAATGCGCATGAACTTTCATCATCATGGCAATTGTTGAATTTATGTCATACTAAATAAAACAATTAAGAATATATGTAATATTTTAATTTTTTTTAGCGGGCTGACTTACCACAACTATAGCAATTATAAAATTAATTAGTCCATCTCAAATATAACATGCATAATATTGTGTAAATTTTGGCTACATAGTGGTCAATATATAGTGGTGGAATTCAAAACCACATCAAATCAAAATGTTTCTTTGCATTAGGAACAAATTCATATATACATGGATTGTATAGGGCATAATTGGTAATTAAAAGAAATTTAATTAAACTAAAAACTGTTTTTAAGATAAAACGGAAATTTAATTAAATAAAAACTGTTTTTATGTAAAACAGAAATTTAAGTAAAATAAAAAAAAAAAACTGTTTTTAAAATAAAATATAAAATATAAATTAAAAAATAATAATAAAATTTCTAAAATTCCTTAATAACCGTGTACACTTTTCGATAACAACACATCCCCAGAATAATATTCCCAAATTAGTTAATTGAATATGTTATTATTTGGTGGGGATTTTCGGGAGAAGAATAGGGGGAAAAAAAATATGCTGAAACATATATATAAAAAAATAGGAAAACAAATTTGGACTTTCAATTCCCCAAGGTTTAGTATAATATCAATGGTGCACAAAGTAAACATAAAATAATATAAAAAAATTAAATTAAATTAAACAACATAGAATAATATTAAATTCACCAAACATTCATCATCGGATAGTAATAGTAATATACAAATAGATAAATTTAGATAGCAATAGTATATATACTGATATACTCACAGATTTAGAATGAAAATAATTTAGATATGGATGATATGGGTATACGGGAGATTAATAATATAGACACGGGATTCGAAATTTGCTGTGAATAGAGGTCTAATTTATAATGTCACAGAGATCAACTTCTGTGTGTATGAGAAATCTAATTATGTATATATATAATTCTAGTTATCCCGAGCAGTAAAATCACGTGGATATATGAAGATATACATATATATTCTACTCATATATATATTGAAGACACGACATGGGAAGCATAATTTGACAGGTATATATAAATATTAATCTGCTAATATTTTTTTTTCAATAATTAATACATACCTTGAAGCGACGAGAGAGGAGATCAGTGGTGATGGTGGCCAACGGCTAGGGTTTTTTTTTTTTTTTTTTTTTTTTAGGGTTAGGGTTATTAGCTCTGAGCGTGCTGATAACGTGTTGTAGGGAAAACTCTAATAAACCCTTCATTAGATAAGCCCTTTAAATAGGCCACAAATACAATAGTAAATAGGATTTACAAGGAAGCTCATTATGGCCCATAATACATAATTTACACAGTAAATCCCTAATACATATTCTATCTAGGTGATAGCACAGTACGTGTAATTTTCTTAAACACTTTTAACTTTCTATCCATACATATATATATATATATATATAATCAACTTTTTCACAGTTTCAAATTCCTATTTCGAATCAATTGTTGACACATACCTCATGTTAGGCAAGTTCAAGGATTCATCGCATGAGCATAACTAGTAGGGGTGGGTTCGGTTCGGTATCCGAACCGAATGATACAATACCGAACCGAACCGAATATTTCGGTAATGCGAAAACCATAACCGATCCCGTACCGAATTAAAGTCGGTAACCGATGTTGCGGTAACCGAAATTTCGGTTTGGTATAAATACAATTTCGGTAATACCGAAAATTCTACATTTCTTAATTTGGGCAACTAAGCAAATTATGTATATGTTAACTAACCACACACAGCCACACACATTTTACATTTATACGCACATTGACACACACACAAAGGCACAAAGCAACTAAAAGAGACTGCTGCCAGCCCACACACAGCAGCAGACCCGCACACACAGCAGACCCGCACAGAGCAGCACACACAGAGCAGCACACAGCAGCGCACATAGTCGCACACAGCAGCACACACAACACTACAGCAGCAGACGTACAGTGGTGGGAGAGAGCGGAGCAGAGACTGAGAGCAAAACAATTCACAGTTAAACACTTAACCTATGAACTGAAGTCTGTCACGTGAGGTGAAGGAAATTAGGAATGGACTTCTTCTTTTTTTTTTAAATTTCGGTTCGGTTCGGTTTTACCGAACCTTCTACCCGACTTACCGTTTTTTACCGTTTAAATTTTGGTAACCGACATTCGGTTACCATTAAAAGTCGGTTCGGTTTGGTTCGGTATTTTTTATGCATCGGTTCGGTTTTTTCGGTTCAATTTTCGGTTTTTTGGTAAAAAATGCCAGCCCTAAGCATAAGTAGTCACAAAAGTCTCGAGCGACAAAAAATAATTAATTAAATACTTTGGTTCCAGTCTTAGATCAACACACAACGCCATGGCATGAGAACAATGATACTTATAAATAGACTACTTCTCGCAACTGCGCGTGCGTTCCTTAATGTTGACATTCTTAACTTTACCTTTACTTGATGTCACTGTCGTAGAGCCCTCGGACATATTATGCCTAAAGACACTATATTTCTGGACTTTCTTTTGAAGATCTGCAAATCTAATCGCCATGATCGGGATATATTCCATCTCTGGATTGTTATGCCTATCTGCGCCTTCATGTCTTCGTTGACAAAAGTAAGTAACGAGACGGTAAAATATGAGCTGGACGGACGCAGTGACAAGTAATGATCTCGCTCCTAGTAAAACCCCGATGAATACTTTTGAAATGTTTGTCGAGTTAACCCCATACCGATGCTCTCCATCGTAAACAAAAGTCTACTTTTATAGTGGAATCTCGTTTAGTCACTTTCACGGTTTTTTCCCTTCAAGCGGTTGAAGCTCATCATAATTTTTTATCCTTTCCATATAGTATTCAAATTTGGGCAACTGGTAAGCAGTAACAGCCTTTCACATTAGTAGCATTAAAGTTTGATCCGGTTTGCATTTACTTGTGAAGTTACTACGAATGTGGGGCATGCAAAGCGATGATTGTTCTCGGCTCTTGAAATTTATTACTGCTAGTATATCCCTGTAGGCCATTGACAATAATGCCAAACCCGCTTTAAAAAGTTATGCCAAGTTTCGTAACTTTCTTCCTCTCTATATTCGAATGCAAGCGAAAAAATTACCCTCATTTGTATCCATGGTCATTACAATAAATAACTTCCCATTATACTTATCTCGAAGATGTGTCGCGTCAACACTAATAAGAGGACGACAATGAACAAAACATTCAATTAAACCGCTAAAGACTCAAAAGTTCTTGTCAAAAATACGATAACCCCCATCAAGTTGGTTGCTTCTCAACTTATGGATCGTCCCTTCATTGTTTTACTTAACAGCTACTAAATATCTTGGCATTATTGCATAAGACTATTTCCAATTGCCAAATAAAGTGGCAATCGCCTTCTGCTTTGCATTCCATGCTTTTTAATAAGATACCTTGTAGCCATATTGATCCTTAATTAATACAACAATAACGGTGATCCTAAAGGCTGGATTAACCTCCACCAAGTGCATTATTTTGCTTGTAATAAAATCGCAGTCAAGATGTTTGTGACTTAGTTTCAAATAATCAAATCTACATGTGTGGGGACCCTCGTACTTGGTTATTTTAAATTGCCCATGTTTTTTTTCCTCTTACATGCACGAAGACGCCATTTGCATCATTTTAATGTAATTTACACTTAATTGTCCATAAATTTGCCTTAGATTCATCAACAATATATTCACTTGAATTCTTGATTGCGAACGTTTTCACAGTAGTTTTGAAGTTCGCTTTCGTCTAAAAAATTAGTCCATTTTTTAGTTCATTTTCATCCATAGTCTGATCTTGTATTAACACATCCTCGTCCACACTTGTATCATTAAATCGGGTGTAGAATAACGGCACATCATCATTAACCTACCCAATCTCAATTGGTTATTCCTCTTCATCACTTTCACTATTACTTAAATCGTGCATAAAATCAAATTCAGAGTCCATGTCCTCTCCAGCATGGTATTCTACATCCGATACATAATCTATACCACCTCCGCCCCCAAGCATGGACTCGAGTATGGGCTTATGTGATTTGTGACCTTTTTTGTTAGTGCCACCAAATTTGTGGCTCTTGAAGACCGCGAACTAAAACCCAAAAAAGAAATAGGGCGGCCCTCATTGATAGGGTCGTTAAACTCCTACTGCTGTAATGGATCATTAGACAAAGGGGTACATTGTGTTGACGGTGGTGATCTACACGGTCCGGACAATTGCAAATTTTCACCAATTGGATACAAATCGTAATTGAAATCCACTTTCTTAATATACAAATATATTGCATTAACCAGAGCATTGCAAATACTTGTCATTACAAATTCCATACTTCCATAATATATAATTTCATGGAGAAAGTAATTTCAAGTCGTTGTGGATACCAAAAATGGACATCTACAAGTCATCTTCAACATGGAATGCATACGATCAATATTCATAGCAAAAAATATTTTCTCTACTAATTCTGAGTAAATACCGCTTTCATCTAGGATAATGCCGTTTTTATGTGGCTTATCGTAGGTCCAACCTTGGTCCCCATTAATTATATTGCCACCCGAATAAAGCAGAAAACAAAAACGTCTGCTTCCCATTATCCACCTTCAACACAATAAGCCAATTTAGTTTATTTTCAATGAAAATAACTGGAGCCAAGCAAATATGGAGTTATAGGATCTACTTTAAGGGTTAGGGGTGGCCTTGGACCAAGATTTTTCCTTTAATAAATATTTTAGAGTTTATCTTAATTGGATAATTTTATCATTTGACAATTGTACTCTAACAGACAACATCTATCCACAACATCTATCCACAAGCTCTTTTTTATTGAAGTTTTAAACTTCAAGTTCAAAAAAAAGGAAAGCATGTGTGACTACTATAAATGAATTAGTAACTTTTTTTACTGTATCGAACTATATAAATAATCCAACATTATATATTAATTTTAACATATTAAGGATATTAGGGGACCTTATATATCAAACTACATCTATCAACAAGCACTTTTTTTATTGAAGTTTCAAACTTTGAGTTCAAAAAAAAAAGGCATACACAACTATTATAAATGAATTAGTAATTTTTTTTACTGTATCGAACTATATAGATAATCCAACATTATATATTAATTTGAACATATTAAGGATATTTGGGGATCTCATATATCAAACTAGATATTGCCCATGCCCTAGGGCATGGTTTTTTTTATAAGATTAATGAAATAGTAAGATACTACTCTTATTTTATGTTTTTATTTGAAATTTAATGTTGAAATTGTAAAAGATTGACCCACCCAGTTTACTGAAAACTTATAAAAAATAATCCCAAAGCCTTTTAAACCAACTTAATGGATGTCATCAAGAAAAGTAAATACCTTTGCTTGTTGAAGAAGAAAAAAGGAAACTCTTAATACTTTGCAATTCTTTAATAATGGTGCCTTTAAGAAATCTAAAATAATAAATGATCTTTCTTTTCATTTTTAAAATAATGTTAAAACTAGTTTTGAATGGTGTTTCTACCAACACCCGTTCCTCAATTATACTGCATATCCGAAATTATGATTCTCTTATAATTAATTATAATGACTACAATTCTCCCATAATTAATTATTTACTTACATTAAAATATATTAGGTCCACTTTTTATGTTGCGCACATAATTGAAATGGTCCCCAATGCGCACTCACAATAAAAATCCCGTTTATAATGAATATATATATATATATATAATTTACCCCAATTTCTAATCCACCATTAATAACAAATATATAGGCTAGCCAGTATCAATATAAATCTCATAACATCAAATTCACAATGCCATATCTTATATCATCTATTCCAAAAATCGATTTTAAAGTGCATAAACCAATTTCCAATGAGATTTTGAAATTACCGCAATAAATAGAGTAGATATGCAAGTCGCAACGGTGAGTTTGTTGATCGACAGCCACAGACAGCTCAGTGATGGGGAGGTCGGCGGCGCAAAGGGGAGGCCATGGAGCGAAGGGGAGGTCGGCGAGGGTGCTCGCCGGAGATTTATGGTGGGTGTGGCTGGGTGGTCGGCGGCGGTTGAAGAGGGAGAGGGATATGGTTTCTTCGGCGGCTGGGAGATCGAGAGGGAGGGAGGGAGATTGAGAGGGTTTTGGCAGTCGGAGGTGAAGGCAAGTGTAGACGGTGTAGATGGGAGGAAGGCGGAGACAGTGCAGGTGGGAGGTGGAAAAGGAAATGAGATCTGATAGTTGGTGGGGGTGGATAACTTTTTTACGCGCTAATAGTGTTTTTACATGTAAAAATGTCATTGGCAAAGGCATTTTTACGAAAAAAAAAATTTAAATCATCTGTCGGAGTGTCGGTTTTTACTTTAAAATCGCCAACTCCACATACGTTTTTAAAAACTACCCCTCCTCCGCAAATATGATGAAAACTACCCTATTTACTAAAAAAAAGTTTCAAAACTACCATATTTATACAAAAAAATTCCTTTTTTCACAGTTTCAAATTCCTATTTCAAATCAATTGTTGACACGTACCTCATGTTAGGCAAGCTCAAGTGCTCAACACGTTTTTTATATGTATTTAGGTTAAATAAATACAATCAAGTAGACTATTTATTTTTGTTTTAATCACTAGTTATAACTTCTTTTCTTTTTCTTTGTTTTTATGCTAGAAGGTGCTTGGCCCAATTTTTGCACATCTTGGCTAATTTCCTTTGTGGAGGGTGTCAAGAGTTGACCACAAGGGATTTTGTACCTACCAGAATTCGACCTGGGGAGCTTCCAATCAAACTTAGTTTTCTAAACTCAGGTGGCTACTCACTGGACCACTCTATTGCGGTTTACTAGTCATAACTTTAGGAAGGAGGTTCAATAAGAGACCGGAGATAGATGGAAAGAATTGAACATATATATCTTGTGTAAACTTTTATACTTTTAATCATTTAAGTTCCGATCTAGTAGATTAGGTATTTAGATTATATGAATCATTTGGGTTATAGTACGGTCTAGTAAACTAGGTATTTTAGACTATATGGTTGAATTTTTTTCTTCCCACACTAAGTTTCATTTGTAAATAGTTATAAGGAAAATAATGCTAACCATGCTATGAATGAAAAGAATAGTATTTTAGATGAGAATATGTGACTAATTTAATGCATGTTATAAATTATTTTTTTCTATTTATAGGTCTGTACTATGTGTTTTTAGGGTATAAGTGAACATGACATTAGTTATAATACAACATATTCATGCAAGGAAAATACATTACTGTTTTTTTAGTACGATGATATGTGCTGACTAAAATTAGAGAAGCTGGGGGAGTCACTTTTAAGGCCTGTTAGGTGTCTTGCTTTGGAAGCTGCATTATGAAAAAGAGGAATGTAGAGAAATTTTCAACATTGAAATCGCGAGTAAATTATGTGTTATGCAAGATTGAAGAAGCAACTTGGGCACCGGAAAGCTAAGAGCTATGAAGTTTGGGCAATCTATAAAGAAATGGGGTCTTTAAATTCAATGCTTGTATAGATTTATATGTGTATATCTTTGCTTAGTTGTTAATTAGAGACGAGTGAAAAAGGTTGATGGGTTCAAATTTTATTATTAAAATGATTTTTTTTAAAAGTACTACGGAGTACTCTGTATTTTATATAATTCCCCACTCCATGTTGACTGGTCTCTCTCTCTCTCTCTCTCTCTCTCTCATACATTATTATTTAGTAGTAGAAAATAATTATTTTTAGAAATAGGAGTTTTGATATTATTATCATTATGAAATAAAAGTTTATTTATTAATTGTATTTTAAAATAAAGAGTTTAACCGAGTACAAACTTAACTTTGTAATAAAAAAAATTAATATAAATTTGTTTTGCATGATATTTTTATATTTTTTAACAAAGTATATTCTAATATTTTATTCATAAAACTTTAAAATAACGTCAAATAAGAACAAATACATAATAATCTTTTAGAAAATAAAGAGTAAAAACTTAACTTTGCATACTCCAAAAAATTTATTATGTGCATTTTATTAATAAATAGGTTTTGATTTGATTATTCTAAAGCACGGTAATTAAACACTTATTTTAAAAGCTAAAAAACATGTAGTACAAACTAATTTTGCATGACTCCATAAAAAACCTATAATTTAAAAATCAACTGCAAAGTTAACTTTGCACTTAATTTACAAAAATATTATTCTCCGATTTTTTTATATAAAACTTTTTCAAACAAATCCTATTTTTCAATATCCCGTTATTTTTATTATTGCCGTTGTTGTTGTTGTTGCTACTGTTGCTATTGTTGTTGCTATCAAACAGTTTTTTACAATTTATACATATATGTATTTTTAATTTTCTTTTTAAATCAAACTTAAAACTTTCATTTATTCAATAGAATAAATTGGCTATATCAAAATTCAAATAGTCCTAAAAGTTGTAAAATCTTGATTTTGAATTTTTTATTTTGTGTTTATTGTTTTGTTCCAAACTTCATCTGGAATCTTTTGGATCTGAGTAAGTGTCTATACCACAAAATTAATTAACTTGCTCAAAAATATGGATTTATCTACTATAATTTCATATATATATATATATATATATATTGTAACTCACTACAAGAAAACTAACCTTTTACGGCATTTATTTAGTGACATTATAAATAAATGCCGAGAAAAAGTTTTTCCGGCACTTTTGAACAAAATGCTAGGAGTTTACGGCATTTTGTACTAAATGCCGGGAATATGTGGCATTTCATAACAAATGCTATAAATTTACGTCATTTTTTAACAAGTTAAAACACTCACACCAATAATATACACGTAATAAATTCTCACACACCAATAGTTTTGTTTACATAAAAATGCCATAACTTAAATAAAAAATAAAAAATTTGAAATTTAATAAAATATTAATATTTAAAATCTACTAATCATGATCAATTAAACAATATCCATCATAACTATATAATTATTTTTAAAAAAATCAAGAAAAATGATTGAATAACATTTAATGATGTACGTATTTTATGTGTTCGTACATTATTAGCTATCTCAATCTGTCGTTTCTAGGAGTGTTCATGGTATATCAGTCCAATTTTTGGACCATATTTAAACCATACTAACAGACGAAATTGGTCCAAAACTTTAGTCTAGGTTAGATAGTGAAATCAAAATAGATTGATTGATGTTTGTCGATTTAGATTCGTCACACGTTATTATTGTTTATCGTATTATTAAATCTTATTTATTTTATTGTACCAGATGGCATGGGTATACCCTAGTTTCATCATAATATATGCATACATCTATTAATAAAACATAGATAAAAAAAATGCTAAATTCTTTTATGTACATAAATGGTAGTTACGACTGTCATCGGCTGTTTGTCTTTTAATCTAACAATTTATACATGTCGTGGTGCACTTGTAATTTAAAGCATAATTATGGCTACTTTTATATCCCATTAGATTTAAAAGTATTTCAAGAATAACTAAATTATTTCTAAATTAATTAACTACTTTCTATTAATATATTGTTGGTGCAAAAATCTACAGCGGATCTATTTACAACCACACAATCAAATGATTGAGTAATAATTGAAATGACAAAGAACAAGACGAAGATATATAAAGGAGGTTCACCATTTTATGGATTTAGAGGTTAATCTTCATCTTGTGAATAGAGATAGGAGCTCGGAGTTGCTTTTTGTTATAATGAATGAGTTTCGATTACAGACAAACGTTGTTTCTCTAGCTATTATATCTTACAATATTATAACTGAAGGAGTTATAAATCTGTCATAGCTCGAATACCCTGTTTTCAGGGCTCCATCTCTCTCTGTATTCTCTTCTTTTGTGTAGTTCTATAATAAAAAATTGATTGTTGAGGGAAGTAAATGCTTCCTTATATATCTACAAGAGAATAAAATGTTCAGTAGGTATACAGCAGTTGGATTTCAGCCACTCTCCCATCATTGCAACATGCTCGATTGAATACCGTGTTTCTCCCGTTAATCTAGATCATTAAATGTAGTTGGTATGCATTTAATCCAGTTGAGGGAGCTTCTGCGCTTCCTGTAGGGTTAGTGGCAGTCTCTCATGCCTTCGTCAACTATTCTAACATAGTGGTTGAACATTGTTGGCTCTAGCTCGGTGAAGGAGCTCTGGAGACCTATGACTCTGAACATAGAGTAAACATTGTTCTAACATCTCCACGAACCCGATTAGACATGCAACCTTGACATCCAGGCTTCCTAGCTCCGTTTTCACACATTAGAGGTAGCCACTTGTATTATCATAATTGGTGGTCTGTAGGGTGAAATAACTATTTTACCCCATCATATATAAATAACCAAATATAATTTTTTATTTAATTTATTAGTTTCCAAATAAAAATATTTATTAGTACAAAATATATTTTCTTGAATTAAATAAGAATATTTCTTAGTACAAAAGATTTTTTAATATCTTAATAATTTATTTCTTTAAAAAAATAATATTAAACATAACAAAATTGAATTTTCTAATTTTTATCTAGATTAACTTAGGGACAATTAGGGATAATGGCTCATTCTAATAATAACATAATTATAAAGAACACTTACAAATTAACCGTGTAAATTAAGGATACTGTATAAAAAAGACACTAATACCCCTTCCTTCTAACATCTCACGTCTCATTAAAATTGGTGCTAAACAGATTTAACACCATGATAACAACCAAAAAGTACTAAATGTATTTAGCACCACAATCAGAAGGTGCCAAATGCATTTAGCACCACCTGTTAACACACATGACAACAACCAGAAGGTGCTAAATGCATTTAGCACTATAACCAGAAGGTGCTAAATGTATTTAGTACCACCTGTCAACACACATGATAACAACCAGAAGGTGCTAAATGTATTTAGCATCACTTGTCAACACACAAGGCAATAACTAGAATGTGCTAAATAGTTTTAGCACCAATACAAAATAAAGAACAACAAAATTAATGAGATCATCATCCACTCAATTTATTTATATGTGTATATATATGGATCGATGTAAGGTTCGTCAAAAAAAAAGAGTTGCGATCAGTTTTTTTTTGTCAAATCCGTTGGACTGTTGAAATTGGTCAATTTCGATAGTAAAACGACATCTTTTTGTCTTTATTTTTTGAGAAATTATTGTAACTTTGTCTTTCGAACAACATATTCCAAAATTAGCCTAATCCAATGGTTCAATCAAAGTTATATCTGTTTTATGATTGCACCTGCAGAAAAGAAGAAGAAAATAATGATGAGAACGGAGATATGATCAGAAAGTCGGGAGGTAGTGGTGGTGGTGGAAGAAGTGAGATCATTGGTGAGACATAAAGGAATATTTGATGGTTGAATGGGAATCTAGGGAGAGAGAGGAGGTATTGGAAGTTTCGGTGCGGGAGGAAGGGCAAATTGGTTTACCATTACAATAGTAAGTAGTGTCTATGATAAGAAATGTTTATATTAGGGGTATTTTTGTCCATCAACATTTATCAGTTTCCTTAAAATAAATTAATATTATGAAAATTGTCCTTATTGTAAAACAAAATTATGAAATTAATACTACTTCCCTTTATCAAACATGAGTCCGTCCTTAGAGTTATAAAATAATACATAGCGAGGCCTTATAACCCATTAGATTAACTAGGGAAACTATAATATTTATATAAAATTCTTTCTATATTAACCCGTTTGATCCATTCTGACCCAATTTGAATATCATAAAATTGATTTTTCCAATTTTTATCCAGATGAACTTAGATTAATCAGGATATTTGTAAAAAAAATTATTGAAAATTATTTTTGGATTAACCCGTTTGATCTATTCCAACCCAATTTTTATATGATAAAATTGATTTTTTCAACTTTTATCTAGATGAACTTAAATTAATTAGGACATTTGTAATATTTGTTTTTTATTTTAAATTCTTTTTATATTAACCCGTTTGATCCATTCTTACCCGATTTGAATATTATAATTTTTTATCAAATTCAATTATAATATCATATAATTACAATGCGTGTTCGATAAGTCGGGATTCAAAATTTTGAAACAAAAACTTCACCGATAAGCTTGAATTCATTCTAATCATTGGCTCGTGCATATATATTGAAATTCACAAAATATTTCATAGGGATTATGATCTCCATAATATGTTTGGGTTGAAACGGATTATTTTAAATCGAGGTGAATATGGGTTTCACAACAAATATACGTCATGAGTTTGGGTCTAGTTCATGTCGGCATAAATTTAACCCGTTTGATCTAGTCCGACTTAAATATCATAATTTTTCTTTAAATACCCTTGTTGTAAGTCTGATAATTTGTTACATAACCCGTTAACACAACATAAAATCGGCACAAGTTTTTTGGGTATAGTTGAAGCCTTAACAGGTATTATAAATGGGTTATATTTACACTGTGTGATGGATAGGCCAAGATTCAAATTTTTAAAACAAAACCTTCACCAAAAGGCTCGAATTCTTTCTAATCAGTTGTTCAGGGATATTGAATTTTGCTATAAATTTCACATGGATTAGGATCTCCATAATAAGTTTAGGTTAAAACATATTTTTTTAGACTGAGGTAAATTTGGATTTTGACAAAATACCCATCACAAGTTTGGATCGAATTTTGGTTGGCACAAATTTAAACCTTTTGATCTAATCCAACCTAAATATAATAGTTTTTCTTTAAATACCCATATAGTAAGTCAGATAATTTGTTACACAACTCGATAGCACAACACAAAATTGGCACTAATTTTTTAGGGTATGAGTGAAACCTAAACGAATAATTATAAATGGGTCATAAACGGATATTATAAGTCTTATGTTATCTGTAGGTCAGAAAATAACCTTAGCATAGGGTGAATAGGGTTTTTAAAATTTAATCCGAAATTTAAAATAGTTTTAAGAAAAGTTTAAGTAATAAAACTTTAACTAAATTTATATCAAGTAAACATGTAAATCAAATAATCCCAAGAGCAAGTAACAAGAACAAATGCAAGAAAATAAGAAGCTTGAGTTAGAAATATTGAACTAAAAGAGCCAACAATGTTTCATTCTAGCTATTCAGTTGTTTAGACCATACGTGATTAAATCCAAAAATTGCATTTCTAATCCCTTAAATAAGGCTCAATTAGCTTCTAGTTACCGTCTAAAACTAGAAATTGCATGTAAATTTGGTTTAAGCATGAAAAGAAGGCACTGCATTGTATTTCTGTGTTTCTAAGACATTTTGCAGGCCTAAAGTGGTTAAGCAAATGAAGTTGTATGCATGATAGAAGGTTGAAAACAGAAAGTGCAAGAAAAAGGCCCGAAGAAGAAGTCAATATCCATTCCGAGGCCCGAGGCGAGGAAAACTTCGCAAACTACTCACAAAGCATTAGCAATAAGAGAAAATAAAGTCCCTAAGCACGAATGAAGTGAATGCAAATGTTCAAGAGTGATTCCAAGAGGAAAAAAACTAAATCGAATCAATTTTTGAAGTTTTCGAGCAAAACTGAGAACTGCCGTAAAAAGCCCGAAATTGTAGCTAATCAAAGTTTTTTTACATATTGAATTTAAAGAAATCTTCAGAATAAAAGTTGTATAGCTTTAAATTACCTACGTGTGAGCGAAAACAGTGCGTCAATTGGAGTTCAGAACAAAATGTTATGAGCGAAAGAAGAAGCACCCAAAAGAAAAAAAATCATGAGGATCGATCCCCACACTATGATTGATCCCCACCCCATTTTTTGGCTTGTTTATTCAAGGATCATCCAACCCACAACCAGATACACTTGTGGAACATATAAAAGGTCATATATTTTATATTTTAGAGTACGACACAATTGAGAATCGATTAACAGGGAGGCTAGAGCACCGTAACTTTCTGGGAGCTTTTGCACTTGTTTGACGATCGAACTTTTGAGTGATTTCTTCTTTCTTTCTTCAAAATAATTATTAGGTTAGTTTATTTATGATATTGTGAAGCTATAACATCAGTGTAATCAACGTTTATTCATCAATTAATTTAGTTTCAATTCAAGTTTCAATCGCGTACCAGGTAAACCCTAGTTTTCTGTTTTATTTTAATTTAGTTGCTTTTAATTGTTTGATTGCTTTGCTATTCATAAATTAGTTGTTGGAAAACATATATATTTTGAAATTAACCTTAACTACGGATACCCCTAACGTTTGTTTCTAGTTAATTTAAGTTCATTTAATATTCTGATTTATTTGATTAATGCGCTGCTTTAATTAATTTATTTATTTTTAGTTCATTTACATGTTCCCCTAGTGCATTAAGGAAGCCTTTTAGGTAGATAATATGTACTTGTTGATTCCCTTTATTTTTGTACTATAGGATTAGATTTGCCTTTAGTTTTAGTTTAGTTAGTTAGTAGTTTTTATTTTTTTTCTTATTACCCGATTCAATTATCTTTTATTTTCTTTTCCTTTCCTCCCCTTGAGAGATACCTAGAAGAAATAGATTCCTTACATTCCATGTAGTTCGACCTTGGACTTCCTCAAGTATACTATAACATGACCACCTGTATTTGCGTGTAATACTTCGCACTTTTTGCTCGTAGTCAACATGTTCGCGCCCGAGTAGTTTCTCCGAGAAGTTCCACTAATCGATTTTCTTACAGGTGAAAATCAAAATTCTTACAGGTGCAGTTTTATCACTACCCTCATACCATAATCACTCTTACTCTTACAATGAGAAAACCTCTCACTAATGTATAGAAATAGTTTGTTTGGTGATATATACCAACGAATAATAACTCTTAAGTGTTTATAAATATGTAAAATGAAGCTCACACTATAATTATCAAATTTGATCTACATTTATAACTTAAAGTATAAAGGATTGATTAAACAAATGACTTGAATCATTTGAATATTGAAGATTGAAGAATAGATAGATGACATAGTAATTCAAGAAGATTTAAATGTGTTTTAGATGTCTTATATATGGTCCCTAAGGATATATGGCCATTTTGAAGGGTAGGTATAGAGTTTACTTCAAAAGGTGGCAAAAATAAAAAATCCAATGACTATATTCTGAGGCATCAGTCAACTGAATCAAGTTCCATTAGTCGATTGATGGGTACTGTTCATCAAGCCAAAATGTCAAATTTTGGACTTCTACAATTTTGATCTAAAATCAATTTTAATTCTTGAAAAATGTTAAAAGTATGTTTCTAAGACACCTATTTTCGTAAAAGCTGAAAATATGTTGGTTTGAATTTATTTTAAAAATCGGCTTATGAAAAAAGACGTTTTCAAATAAATTCAAATTCAAACTTGTTTGTATTGATTTATAAATGAAGTATAAGGGTTTTTGAGGTATTAGAATGATCAAAGAATAGACTTTACAATAGACCTAAGCACTCATTAAATTATCGATTTAATGAGTCTCCGAATGCTTGATACGTTTCTTGATTCTCCATATATTCTTTTGATTTGATCTCTAGTGAAGAGTAATCTCATTGTTTCTTGATCAATGATGTCATGTGGTGCTAGTCATTTGTGTGTGTACTTGTGGAGGAGTGATCTCAATTTAAATTGCCAGTTTTGGTCCACGTATGATAATGATTGAAAAATGGCTATACTTAATTCAACACACATGTTAGATTACACATGATTAATATATCGTTATTATAAAAATAAGATTAACGATTTTTTAGATCAACAATCTCCCCCTTTTTGATGATGATAATAAGTTAATGTGTGTTTATGATAAAAGCATAAATTGAATTAAAATTAAAAGGCTCTCCCTCAAACTATGCATAAATTTGATTAAATATCAATAAGAAATGGTAACAAGATAGACACATAATATCATAATACCATAACATAATTAATAAGTTCGAAATAAAGGACTAGTGTTTTAAAACATTAAAAAAACCAACATAAAAACCACAACATAAAGCATTACCATAATCTTAAACAAAACAAAAGAGTGTGTACCGTTGTCAATCAACACAAACTCACACACATGTACTATTTCTCCCCATTCGTCATCAATAAAATGGAAAGTATCACTTTTGTGGAGAAAGAGGCGATGGTCCGTGTGGATCTTGAGGCCATGGTTGTCAATCTTGCGGGCCTTGTCACGAAGTCCATGTTGGGAACAAGTACTCCGAGTGATAATGGATGAAAGAAGCCTCATGAGCTCTTTGTTGATCCTCGATGTGGTCAAAGAAAACATGCATAATGATCGAAAGATGTTGTATGGCGTAAAGGATCGATGTGTTGGGAGTGGTATCGGGTCTGGCATAAGAAGCGTGGCAAGGGGCTTGTGGTTGAACTTGTGGAGGAGGGGCTTGAGATAGAGAAGCTTGTTATTCGTAACCCTTGGGTTCAAAGTGAGGCACATCCTCATCCTCCCCCTCATCATCGTCACTGTCAAATGGATCATTCGAGACCCATTTCCCCTCAACTAGTTTGTATTTCATCAACTAAACAGTTTTGGCACTATATATCTCATTTTCGGTGGGTACCACAACGTTGGTTTCATCGTTAAGTGGTATGTCATAAAATTTAAAGAATGTAGTTAAAGTCATCCCATAGACGAGTTTTTGCTTCTTTTGACTTATAATTTCCAATAAATTAACATAAAACTAGCATAGTCGAGTTTATTGCCCATGGTGATCGCTCAAACAAGAAATAAATTCAATGAGTATACGACGGCTCGGCTACCACGATGGGGAACAATACAATACCCAATGATAGAGTAAATGAGCCGACTTTGGAGTTTAAGCATAGACGCAGTAATTCCATTACCCTTACTGCAATTATTATGGCTATAACACCTTTTAAGGATAAGGTTTTGAGCGGCGAATTTCTCAAATCCAAGTAGATTTCCAAAATTAGACAAGATGTTTCTCATATTATTTGTCAGAAAGCCGAAAATACCAACCAAATTAGCTTTGGTAAAGCTAATAGTGCGTCCTTTTAAGAGAGTGACAAGTCGGGACTTGTCCATATCACCATTTTCGTTTACGGGATGATGTAAGTTAGCGTAAAACAATTGAACCAACCTTAGGTACACATTTTCTTTAATGTAAAAGAAATTAACTATACATTGTGTACAAAATAAGGCATGAATTTTCAGTTCATTTGAGGAAAACAAAGCAATATCAAATTGTGTACCTTCAACAATGGTTTGAGTAGCAAATCAGAGTTGAACTTTTCCTTGATGTCGTTAAAGAAAAATAGAGACAAAAAAGATGCACGCGGTGGTACCTCTTCGAGTGTAGCCTCACAAACGACATGCTTTCGTTGTCTCCTTAAGTTTAAATGGGTAAATTCAAATTTGGTAAAAAAAATGATGTTTTTGATGATGAATAAAAGTTGGTACGAAGTTTAAATAGGTGTTCTAGAATGATTTAGGAGAGAAAGATAAAGAAATTTTGGGTTTTAAGGAGAATTTTAAAAAAGAGGGTTATTGTTTGATTAAAGAGAAAAAAAGATGGATTTGTTGATTTTAGGTGTATATGAAAGGATTTGGGTGATTAATTGAAAATATATGGATGATTTGAGTGTTGGATGAAAATTTGGGATGAAATTTGATCATTTTAAAAGTGTATGAAAGTTTATGAGAGGTTTAGAAGATGAAAATTTTGAAGAAAGAGATAATGAATTTTTTCGAAAAAATAGGAAGTAAGAACTGGCCCTTCAGGAGGCATCAATCGACTGATTTTTTTTCCTTAGTCGATTGATGTGAAGCTAATTTATGCAAAATTTTGATGGCATTTATTTTAAAGGCATATGAAGTTAGAATTTGCATATTTGGTCAATCTAAAGCTGCAAAACAACTATTAGTCCCCACAATAACATGTAAAAGTAATACAAGCAATATAAACGCAATTTTGCATAAGAATGAGTTCAAGAAATATATAAAGAATGTATGTTTATATAAAAACATTATTTGATCAATGTATATGAATTTTTTTGGATAACTAGATATCACATGCTTTAGACATACTAAGTTCACAAAAAATAGTGCAAAAATGATCATCGGGTAGTGGTTTTATAAAAATATCTATAAGTTGCAATTCGGCGATAACGAATTCAATATTAACATCACATTTTTTCACATGATCACAGATAAAATGATATTTTATCTCAATGTGCTTGGTACGTGAATGCTATATGGAGTTCTTGGTTAAGCTAATAGCAATTGTGTTTTCACACTTAATAGGAATATGGCTAAGAATTATTTCAAAGTCTTTTAGTTGTTGTTTAATATGTAAAATTTGTGCATAACAACATTCAACTGCCACATATTCGGCTTAGGGTGTGGATAAAGTCACCGAGTTTTGTTTCTTACTTGACTAAGATACTAGTGCGTATCCTATAAAATGACAAGTAGTACTAATGTTTTTCCTATCACTTTTGCAACTAGCAAAGTTGGAGTCCGAATAACTAATTTTGTCAAAATTTTCCTCCTTTGGATGCCATAATCCCAAAGAGCTAGTGCCAGTTAGATATTGAAAAATCCATTTAACGGCAATTAAGTGTGATTCCTTAGGATTATCTTGAAATTGAGCACAAAGACATACACTAAACATAATGTCCGGCCTACTAGCCATCAAATAAAGTAACCTACCAATCATACCTCGATATTTCTTGATGTTAACATTCTTACCACTTTCGTCTTTGTCGAGCTTCAAAGTGGAGCTCATAGGTGTGCTCATCGATTTAACACCTTATAAGTTGAGCTTCTTCAAGATTTTTTTCATATATTTCTTTAGTTGACAAAGATTCTGTCTTTGCATTGTTTGACTTACAACCCAAGGAAATAGTTCATTTCTCCCATCATGCTCATTTCGAATTCTTTTTCCATATAATTACAAAATTCCTTGCATAGATTCTTGTTAGTGGATCCAAAAATAATATCATCGACATAGATTTGAACAATAAACATTTCATTATCATGGTTCTTAATGAATAAAGTAGTATAAATTTTCTTATGATAACCCGTCTTTTTATATTGTGATATTAGAATTGATAAAATTATATTATATTCTACTATATTTATGTGTGTGTGTACGTGATTTTTTTTTGAATTTATTAGAGTGAATAGTATAATAGGTGGCAAGTGGGGTAAGACACATGTCCAAAGGTGAAATAAAGTGTAGACATGCCTATTTGCTTTTTCGTGTACAAGCCACGTAGCTTTTTGATTCTTTTGGCAAGTATTTTTTTTAGCCAACTTTTATACTTGTTAGTATATATATATATATATATATATATTCATATACAGTTATAAGGAATGAAAGTTAAGAGGTGAGAAACAGAAGGAGAACCGTGGGGTTTATGGAGAATGGCAGTGGGTTTTCTTGGAGGGTTATGGTGTTATTTTATGGTATTATTTTTGAGGTAAGGGCTGTACTTAACATGCATTTAAATATCTAGAGTATTCATTTGTTATCCTATTCGTTGTATTCCTCTTGAATTCATTACGTTGATTGAATTCAGTGTATTTATTTGGCCTAATTATTTGGTGTTATTTATTGATGTTGGCTAAACTACGTGGAACCAATTGGTGCGTGTTTAAATTTACACTTCAATCAGTCATAATAAGCCATAGTCGTGTAAGGCTTGGAGATAAGTTTCGACGTCGCGAGGTGGGTGAGGTAGGTAGTTTTTAAACATGTTACCGAGAGGGATAGGTGTAAGAGACTGGTTATGGTTTGTTGAATTTTTTGATTGGACGGACGTTGTTTTTGAATATTTTATTGTTAAAAAAATATTTTGTTGAGATGTTTTCACTCCTGTGTGTTATGTACTGCCCCCATTCTTTTTTATGCCGCATGTGTCTCGAGATGAAGTCGATTTTTAATTAGCGAGTCGGGCGCGGTGTAATTTATTATTTTTGTTGATTAGAGGAGAGATATGTGGATATATTGTAAAGATTGTATTTTTACAAATTACTTTGATATATAAATAAAGTTAGATTTTATTTTTATCTCGTTTCAGCCCTAGCAGGGCCGGGTGGTTATATTTCCTCTAATAAAACTATTACTAAGCAAAAATGAACTTAATCTATCATACAATGTTTTCGATAATTTAAATACATAATTCAGGTAAGCTTGATTTTGAAAACCAGGATGTTGTTTCACATAAACTTCATATTCAATAAAACCATTAAAGAAAGCAATTTTAACATCTATTTGATATAACTTAAATATTTTAAAACATGAATAAACAAGTAGCATGCGAATTGTTTCTAAACGTGCAACAGGTGCATATGTTTCCTCATAATCAATGCACTCTTTTTGAATGTATCATTGGGTAACAAATCTAGCATTGTTTCTAAAATTACACCACTTTCACCCTTTTTATTTTGAAACACTCATTTAGTGCCTATAATTGTGTGATCATTCGATTTAAGAACAATAATCAACACTTTGTTTATCTTAAATTGATTGAACTCTTCTTGCATAGCCATCATCCAAGATTCATCTTGTTCGATATTAATTATATATTTAGGCCCATATTATGAAACAAAAGCCACATTATTGCATACATTTCTCAATGACGATTTAATCATAACCTTACTTGAAGGTTCTCCAAGAATTTGATAAATAGGGTGGTTAGACACAAATTTCTAACTCCTAAGTAAATCATTTGAAATTTGCTCAGTTTTATTTTCTAACTCCTTAAAAAAAGTAAGAGCACTTAAAGGTTCCTCTTTAAATGTATCATTAATTTGATTTTCCAAATTCTTTTGAATAATTTCAATATCATAATCGGAGTGTATTATAGGGGTGAAAGGATTAGATTCATCAAACACAACTTGTATAAATTCTTGAACAACCAAACTTTGTTTTTAATTATAAAACACGATAAGCTTTAGTATTGGTGGCATATCCAAGAAAATTTTCTTCATCAGATTTATCATCAAATTTACTTAAGTGATCACGATAATTCAAAATAAAACATTTGCACTAAAATATGTAATATTCGATTTCCTGTCATTCCATAATTCATAAGGCGTTTTATCTAACTTTTTATAAATAATAACACGATTGATCACATAACATGAACTATTAATGGCTTTTGCCCAGAAATATTCTGGTAAAGAATGTTCATTTAGCATAGTTCTAGACATCTTTTGAAAAGATCTATTTTTCATTTTAACAACACCATTTTGTTGAGGAGTTTTAAGTGCCAAAAAATTATGATTAATACCATACTCATTACAAAATTTCTCAATATCAACATTATTAAATTCTTTACCTCTATCACTTATGACGTGAATAATGGAAATACCCTTTCATTTTGAATTTTTCTACAAAATTTAGCATAGATATACAGAGTTTCACTTTTGTGAGCAAGAAAGAATACTTATGTATATCCAAAATATTCATCAATAATAACAAAAGCTTACAATTTGCCACCCAAGTTTAGCAACAAACTTTGGTCCAAATAAATGTAGATGCAACATATCAAGAGGTTTAGATAAAGTAATATCTTTCTTAGATTTAAAACAAGACTTATGTTGTTTATCAAGTTAACATGCAACACAAATTTTATCTATAACAAATTTAGTTTTAGGCAAACTCTTAATTAATTCCTTTTTAGACAAAGTATGAATTAATTTACATATTAGCATGCCCCAATCTTTTATGTCACAACCAAAAAGTTTCATTAATAGCTGATAAACATTTAACATATTGTTGAGATAAATCATCAAGTTTAAAAGTGTATACATTACTAGTTCTATATACAACAAGTAAGATGAAATTATCATTAAAAATTTTCACAATGCAAAATTGGACTTAAAAAATAATTTCATAACCTTTATCACATAATTGACCAATTCTAAGTAGATTATGCTTTAAACCTTATACTAAGAAAACATTATTAATTTAAATAGTATCCTTACCAACTTTACCCATTATGATATTTTTTTCTTTGGCGTTGTCTCCAAAAGTGGCATTCCTTCCCTGTTTAGGAATGGGACTTTAGAAGTTTTTCTTGTCTCACATCATGTGTTTAGAACAATAGTTATCCAAGAATCATTTGGTTTTGCTTCCTCTAATTTTCAAGCAAACCTACACCATAACCTTAAGTAACTTTTCCTTTGTTACCCAAAATGTGTTGGGTCCCTTTGGGTTAGTATACATAATGGTTCCTTTTGGAACACAAGCAAGTTTTTCCTTTGAAAAATTTTTCAATCTTGTAAAAACTAAAGTGCACATCAAAAGTATTCCTATCAAAATATGAGCAAAGATAAGCGGGATTATGAGGTGTGTATGTTTTGAAAAAATATTTGTAGTCTTGTTAATTATCGATTTGGTTGTATCCCAAACCGACTTTTTCAAAGACACGCCTTCACATGCCTAATAGTTTATCCAATTTATCCATTCCATTGGTGAATTTGGTTAGACTATTAATCAAGTAGTAGTTTATCCAATTTATCCCTTCCATTGGTGAACTTGGTTAGACTATTAATCAAGTCTTCCACTTAATTTTTCAACTTATCATTTTTAATACAAGTGTGCTTAAAATTTCCTTTTCTTTCACATTTTTCAAAGTTTTCTTTCTTGAGATTTACGTACTTCTTTAAAAGTTCCTTAAATATGTTATGCCATAAGTTCATCATAACCATTATGCATGCTTTCATTATTAAAATCATCACAATCGCTAAAAGAGTTATAGTTGGAATATACCTCATCATCTTTTGCCATAAGGTAAAGATTTATCGTTTCCTCATTGCTAGAGTCGGCATAAGATTCTCTACCTTCGGAATCGCTCCACGTTTTTTTGAGAGTGTGTTTCACTTGTTTGAATACGTTGTTTCTCTTATCTCTTTTCTAACCAAACAATTGATTTTGAAATATCCAGGTTCATGTCAATGGAAGCATTTCTTGACTTTTTCATTCTCAACTCTTTATTGAGTTGATCGATTATTGTTTCTTTTTTAAGATGATGCATTGTTGTTGTTCCTTCCTTGATAGTTCTTCTTCTTTGTTAAGAATTTTATGAATTTCCTAGAAAGAAGTGCCATATCTTCATCTCTTCCCATTGACTCATTATCTTCCTTATGTTGATTAGCTTTAAGGGCTAGAGTCTTCTTTGATTTTGCATCGGTCTTCCTCTTCTCTTTATAATTCTTTCTCATGGGTTTTGAGAGATCCCAAAAATTCATCCATGCTAAGAGTTTTGAAGTTATTAACTTCTTGTATGACCATCACCTTAGGCCTCCACTTCTTGGGAAGAATTTTTCGAAACTTGTCTTCATTAGTATAAATCTTGCCAAGAAGATCCAAAGCATTATTGATGATAGAGAATCAACTATACATAGAAGTAAGAGATTTATTATGCCATATTTTGGACAATTCGTAATCATATACAAGCATATTGATATTATCATCCTTCACTTAAGAGGTTCCTTCATAAGAAACTTTAAGTTTGTCTCAAATCTCTTTGGCGATTTTGCAACTAGAGATATTGTTATATTCATCCGTACTTAAAGCAAAATGTAGAGAATTTAAAGCTTTAGCATTTAATTAAATTTTCTTAATGTCATGCTCATCTTATTCGGATACCGATTTGGGAGTTACATTTCCTCTTTCATTAGTTTTGGTAATCTCATAGGGTCCAATAAGAGTAACATTCTATTGTTCAAAATCACTAGCTTTAACAATGTTCACATCCCATTTTTCCAATAGTTATAATTTTTACTATTAAATAATAATGGCCTAGTGATAGAAGCACATTTGGAAATGTCGGTTTCTTGATAGATAGACATGGTCGTAAACTCTAAGATTGTTAGATCAAAATAAAAGTACAACATCTGATACTAATTGTAGGTCGAAAAACAACCCTAGAGGGGGTGAATAAGATTTTCGAAACTTAATCTGGAATTTAAAATGAATTCAAGGAAAGTTTAAGCAATAAAACTTTAACTAAGTCTATATCAAGTAAACAAGTAAATCAAACAATCTTAAGAGCAAGTAATAAGAATAAATACAAGTAAACAAAAAGCTTGAGTTAAAAAGATTGAACCAAAAGAGCCATCGCAGTTTTATTCTCGCAGTTCGGGTCTTTAGACCATATGTCCACGCCTGAGTAGTTTTCCCGAGAAGTTCCACTAACTGATTTTCTTACGAGTGAAAATTAAACCTCTTATAAGTGCAATTTTATCACTACACTTACACAAGAATCACTCTTGCTTTTACAATGAGAAAACCTTTGACTAAGGTATAAAAATAGTTTGTTTGGTGATAAACACCAATGAAAAATTACTCTCAAATGTTTATAAAGATGTAAAATGAAACTTACACCACAGTTATCAAATTTGATCAAGATTTATAACTCAAACTAGAAAGGATAGATCAAACAAATGACTTGAATCTTTTGAATATTGAAGAATAGATAGATGAAATAGTGATTTAAGAAAATTTAAATGTGTCTTAGATGTCCTATATATAATCCTTAAGGATATATGGCCATTTTCGATGGTAGGTATTGTAACGCCCCAGTTCCACACCAGTGTGATATTGTCCGCTTTGGGCTACAGGGTCCCACTCACCCTCACGATTTTATTCTTGATAGGGCTACATGATCCCACTCACCCCCAAAACGCGTCACACTAGTTAGGTACCAAGGTGCACATATATGGGTCTTAAGGACTCTCCCACTTTTTGATGTGGGATTTACAGGTACTGCGTTTGCTTCAAAATGTGGCAAAAATAAAATCCAACAGCTATATTATGAGGTATCAGTTGACTGAGTCAAGTTCCATCAGTCGACTGCTGGGTACTATCCATCAGGTCAAAATGTCAAATTTTAAACTTCTACAAAAAATTAATTTTAATGCTTGAAAAATGTTAAAAACATATCTCTAAGACACCTATTTTCGTAAGAGCTCAAAATACGTTGGTTTGAATATATTATGAATTTATTTTGAAAACCGATATATGGAAAAATAGTTTTCAAAGATATTCAAATTCAAACTTGTTTTTGTCAATCTATAAATAACGTATAATGGTTTTTGAGCTATTAGAATGACCAAAGAAGAAACTTTACAATAAACCTAAGCACTCACGCAATTATCGATTTAATGAGTCTTCGAATGCTTGATACGTTTCTTGATTCTCCACATGGTTTTTTTTATTTGCTCTTTAGTTAAATGTAATCTCACTGTTTCTTGATCAATGATGCCATATAGTGCTAGCCATTTGAGTGTGTACTTGTGGAGGATTGATCTTAGTTTGGATTGTCGGTTTCGGTCCACGTATGATAATAATTAAGAAATGGCTATACTTAATTCAACACACATGTTAAATTACACATAATTAATATATTATTATTTTTATCAAAACAAGATTAATGACTTTTTAGGTCAACAGTATCTTATAAATGCAAAGCTTCCAGATGGATTGAGTTCATGCTATGCATATTAAAAATAAACGAGTTCAATTTTTCAAAACAAAAATTGTACAGATTTAGCGAGTTTTTTTTATACTGTTGCTTACAGTGAATTATGGTATAAATATTCAACGATTCACAATATCTCCCAAAGGAATTAGATTTGGGACGGATTTTTTGAAAAATCTCTTTAATAAGTCGTCATTGAAATGAGTTTTTTGAGACAAAAAACCTATTTGATCTCATTCGACCCAACACAAGTTTAGGTTGGGTTCATATTTGCATATATTTAACCTATTTGATCTCATCCGACCCAAATATAACATTTTTTTAAAGACCTTTACAGAAAACCTTATCAATTATTACACACCATAATAACACAACAAAAATTGGAACTAATTTTTTGGGTATGGATGAAACCTTAAAGTGTACTTATAAATGAGTCATAAACGAATATTATACGGCTTATGGAATCTTATAACCGCAATAGCACCAGGAGTCAATTTTGGGTATCGAGTTTGGGTTATGTATATTGAAAACAGGTTGGTGCAATTTTTGATCAACAGCCAATGACATATTCTTAATGAATATAATTTGAGACGTATTTTTGAAAAATCAACATAAATTCAAATATGTAGTGCCATAAGTACGGATTTTTGGAGTGGCCATAAAAAATAGCCACTAAAACTTGTTTATTATATTGCAAATAAATGATAGTATTACCATTAAAAATTACTTAAAATGTTTGAGATTATACCTTATGAGAATCAGAAAAATAACCTGAATTAACATAACCTATAAATTTGGAACCATAAGAATTATGTGAATAAAATAAAATCAATCCTTGTAGATATCTGATAATATGATTGATACATATCTAGTATCGTTTAGTTGGCGCTAAGCTTTATAAATTGAGCAAGTTAAGAAATAATGAAATGTCTGTTCTAGTGCATTATGATAAGTATCAATTACACTTAAGTACTGCACTTCAGGACTAATACTTCTTCATCTTCTTTATTAAGCAGTATGGATTTCATTTATGTATGGATACCAGACAACCATGGGATAGCTCAGTGGTTATGCCTTGTCTATAAAATATTTCAACATATTATGTATAGTTAAATTAATAAATTAATCCCCATTAGAATCTTTCCTGATTTGCAAGTCGAGAAAAATTTTTATTTTCCAAATGTATTTCATTTCAAATTCCTTCTTTAATAGTTAACAGTTTCTCGAACTCTTCAAGAGTCTCGATTAATGTATCCATATAAAGTGTTGTGAACACCTCATTTTGGGACCCTCACAAGTATCCCGATCTCCAAAAAAATGAGTACGTATACATGCACGAACATTCCTAGATGCATAAATACTATCTGCATGTGATACAGGTCAAAGAATGAAGCCGAAAGAACCCTTGGATGAGAAGTTAAGAATTACCAGAAACTGTCAGGAACCAAAAACTATCAAATCCTCTAGAAACTTGTGAAATGAGAGATCCCAATTTCTGACTATCCTAGAACTTTTAGGGTTACTAGGCATTGCCATAAGGAGCAACATACTTCAAAATCAGCTCCATCTAACGGCTAGATTCCCGAGAATTCAAAAAATTGGGAGTTCATCTTAGAAAATTAAATGGAGGCCTTCCCGATGTCCAAAATCTCTGAAATTTGGTCAATATGTAGGTTTTATCATGGGTAACAACATGCTAAAAAATTGGATCAATCTGATTTGTCGTTTGACCAAAATTGCGAAAACCATCGCGAGATGAATATAGTTTGTCCACAAGTCAAACATCAATAGTTTGTCCAGAAGACAAACTTCCTAAGATGTTTGTCTGTAGAAAAACATTTCCAGGCCCAACCCATTTAATTCTATACTGTAGGTCGGAAAATACCCTAGAGGGGGTGAATAGGGTTTTTAAAACTTAATGGGATTTTTAAAATCAATTTAAAAATATTCGATGTCTATATCAATCAAGCAAACAAGAAACAAATATAATTCCAATCACAAGGTGCAAATAACACAATATAAGAGTTCAAGAGATAGAAAGATTAAACCAATCAAAGTCGAAGACTTTTTGTCCACACGGTTCGGCTTGTTAGCCCCTACTTCCGCGCTCGGTTAGTACCCCGAGAAATCCACTATAACTGATATTCTTCCAGGTGAAGATCAAACCTCTACAAGTGTATTCTTCTTACAGACTCTTACAAGTATTAAATCTCTCTCAATACTCACACAAGAATTCACTCTTGCTATCTTAAGAGATAAACCTCTCTTGATGTTTGTAAGAAAAGATTTGGTGGCTAACACCAATGTACAATAGCTCTCAAGTGTATGAAGATTACAATTTAAGCTCACACTAAGAGATATCAAAATTGATCAATAAAATATAGCTCAAAAATAAAGATGATTGATCAAAAAAAATGTTTTTGAATCTTTGAATATTGAATGTAGATGAATATAATAATGTAGGAATAATTCAAGGGTGTTTAAATAAGTCTTAGATGGTGTATATATAGTATAGGAAACCATATGGCCGTTTGGAGGGAGTTGGTAGAAGTTTGGTACCAAAAGTGGTAAAAAATCTAAAATCCAATGGCTAGTTTCTGGGCCATCAGTCGACTGAGCAAGGCTCGTCAGTTGACTGAGTGGCCATTAGTCGATTGATGGTCCCCTCTGGTCTGCTGCCAGATTGACCAAAAATCCCATTTTTCACACTTATGAAAATTAGCTCAAAAATCAATTTTGAAGCTAGGGGATATTTAAAAATGAGTTTCTAAGATTTCTATAATGTAAAGAGCTCCGAAATGAGTTCGTTTAATATTTAAAATGAATTTATTCCATAACGATTTTTCCTAAAAATAAGGTTTTTGAAAGAAACTTGATTCAACTTTTGATTTGATCAATCTTATAAAATAGAAACATTGTATGAGCTATTATGATGATCAAATGAGAATCTTTACAAGAAAACTAAGGCACTCACTCACATATGCAATAACGAGTCTTCGATGGCTTTATTTGTTTCTTCGTTTCTTTTCTTCCTTGGCTCATTGTACTTAAGAAATCTCATTGAGGATGTATTGACAAGAGTTATGAGAGGTGTAAGACTTTGATTGCAATGCTTTGTAGATGAATGATCTTGATTCCGGCTTTTCGGTTAAGTCCACGTATGATCAATTTTATTGTGGCTATAACTTAAAACATCAACTAAGCTAAATTACACAAGATTAAGTTTATTGTTATTATCAAAACATGATTAGTGACTTTCAAGTCAACATATACAAATATAAATATACCTGCACAGACCCCATTTGAAGTATCAGTCAACTCTGAGATTTTGACAATAGTGCTCTAAAATAGAATTATACTATTTTCATGGCTCTCAAGTATTTTTTTTATCTCAGTCTGGCTTTAATTTTTTATCTGTCTTTAGTTTATCAGTTATAATTGATCAATCGCTTATAGAAATTGATGTTTATCTCCAAATTCTTCCAGATTTCATATTTAAATCCCATTTTCAAAACTAAAGGCGTGGAACGAACTGTAACCATTTTTTTAACATATTTTTATTAGTTAATTTTACAAAAGATTGATTTTACCAGTCTCGGTCCACGAAGGAATCAATATACGTTTGTACCCGGTTTAATCTATAAATCACGGTACTTACCTAAATATCCAATATGAGAGTACTGGATTCGTCAATGTCAGTTTAAATTATTAAATTGTGGTACACTATTTACGAATGAATCTCGAGAATTGTCGGATATCTGATTTTAAATCAAATTAACTTTCGAAAATCCTTAAATCTTTCTAAAAACACCTATTTTGCTATATATCATTATTAAAATCATTTTTCAAATCATATACACACTGATTTCTGAAATCGAAGGGCAAATTACGAAGCACATGCTTTCCATCCCCAACCCAAAATCTCATTTTCCTGAAATTATGAGTTGATATGCGATAACATCAATTAAGCATGCGAATTTTCGATTATAAATACGCGCATATTATACTAAGAGACCGAAAAGGCGAATTGGGTGCCTAACACCTTCCCGATTCGTAACTTAATCCCCGAACGCTTTGAATTAACTGGTTTCGCAATAATTGTGTTTAAGAGATCGTTTAATTCATAAAAGTTTCTCTTTTACACAAACTTTTGTTTGTTTAGTAAAACAAACCCTAGAGGGGGGGTGAATAGGGTTTTAAAAACTTTAATGCGGAAATTAAAAACTTTTTCAAAATGTTTAAGTAAAACAATTTAGTTAAATAAGTTTATCAAGGAAAACAATCAATTAAATAATCAATCCCAATAATAAGCAATAATATAAGCAACTTTAATCAATTAATATAACAAATAAATAAAGAGATTGAGTAAGAAAGATTGAACCAATTTGAAGTCCAAGACTTTTTGTCTTCACGGTTCGGGTTCTTCAACTATACGTCCGCGCTCGGTTAGTTTCTCGAGAATTTCTACTATTCAATCTTCTTCGGGTAAAGATCAAACCTCAATACAAATGTTGTTATGCACACAACACTCACAATGTAGTTATACGCACTACACTTCTCACAAGATATGCTCTCTTGCTTTACAAAGAGACAAACTCTCTTTTGAAATGAAGAATAAATTGTTTTTGGTGATACACACCAATACAATAACTCTCAAGTGTATTTGAAGATTACAAATGAAGCTCACACTAGAGTTATCAAGATTGATCAAAGTATATAGCTCAAAAATGAAAGATTGATCAAAATGTGTTCTTGAATCTTTGTATATTTGAATATATGAATAATAGAGTATTAAAATGATTCAAGGTGTCTTAAAACATGTCTAGGACCTCATATATATAGCTTGCAAACTCTTATGGCCGTTGGGGATGATTAAGAAAGGTTTTGGCTCCAAGGTATACATTTTTAAACTTTCCAATAGCTAGTTTTGACAAAAAATATTCAAATTTGTTTTGTTAATATCTCTCAATTTGACCGTTGGATCAAGCTCAAATTTTATTCAAATGTGCCAGGAGATGTTGTCTAACTACTGTAAAAATTTTAAAATGATCGGAGTCCGGAAAGGCCTCCATCTTACCGTTAGATCAAAACTGGACAAAAATTGAGCGAATTTTAAATGTAAAATAAAAATATTTTTGCAATTTAACAATTTAGTTCCAAATAAAATTCTAATGATTTGTGAACCTCAAAGATATGTTGCTAAGATACCTATTTTTATTAGAGCTTAAAATATGATCATTTAAAATTAATATGAATTTATTTTGAAACTCGGTCTTTGTAAAATGATGTTTTTCAAATAAATTCAATTTCAAGCTTGTTTGAATTAATCTTTAAAATATGCATGAATATATTTGAGCTATAGGGATTTGATCAATAAAGTAACTTTACATAAATCTTAAGCACTCACTCAATTACTGAATTAACGAGTCTTCGAATGCTTTGATTTGTTTCTTCGAATTGATCTTCATTTGAAGCTTTTTCCTTGAAGCTTTTCGTATAGTCTTTTGATCATTTGCACTTCATAATTTGCATTGAGAGATTTGATCTTCCTTGTCTTGTCCAATGATCGAATAATGAAAGATTGATCATTGTCATGTTTTTCTTGAATTTTTCAAGTAAATGAATTGTATACTTATATCAAGAAACATGTTAAATTACACACGATTAATTTATTGTTATTGTCAAAATAAGATTAAGACCTTAGGTCAACACAAATGAACCATTTTCCAAACTAAACTAAAAAACGGGATGAATCGCCGCCGAGCGGGTCGGCGACGAAAGCGCAGGTTCTCACAACTGGTATTATTGAAAATTATTTTAAGGATTTTTTTGTAAACGCGCATGGCAAATGTGATTATTTTTATTTCATTCCTTAGACAAATGTTTGTTAAGACGATTGTACTGCTAACTTTTAGAATTGAGTGGTCGGTAGTTATGCCTTATCCATAAAATATTTCAACATATTATGTATAGTTAAATTAATGGATTAATCTCCATTTCTCACCCGATTTGTAAATCAAGACAAATTTTTATTTTTCCAATGTATTTCATTTTAAATTCCTTATTTAATAATTAACAGTTTTCTCGAACTGTTCAAGAGTCTTGATTAATGTATCTATATAAACTGCTATTTTTGAAAATTGTTTTAAGGATTTTTTTGCATAGGCGCATGGCAAATGAAATTGTTTCTATTTCCTTTCTTAGACAAATCTTTGTTAAAACGATTGCACTGCTTACTTTTAGAATGGATAAATCCATACAATTGGCAACTTAGTTGTATCATGTATGTACTCTTCGACTTTGCTTCAGGCAATATGAATCTTTCTGAGATTTTCACATAAATGTTAAAGTCAAAATCCCATAAAAATTAGCAGTTTCAACATATTTAAGTCTTATATATAGAATTTCAACAACTATTAAACAAATTATTAGATATATGAAATTTATATATTTAATCCAAAATCAGGGAGAGTAAAATGCTCATAATAAATCCCAGATTTATGTAGAAAACTTTGTGCCTCGTGATTTCATTATTCTTATTTCTTTTCCTTACAAGCACCCATTTGTAACCTACAAGGTTAATACCTTTTGGGTTTGTACTATAGGTACAACTATACCACATTTATTTGGAAACTTCAATTATGCCTTGATGATAATTTCTCATTTAGCCAATTTTTTCTTTATTGACATTTATATATTGTACGAGGTTACATATCATTATTATCATTGCACTTTAATATTTTAATAGTTATTGTATATGCAAATAAGTCATCGATGACGTTTTTAGTTTCTATTCCACATGTCACTTTTTAGATACAAATATCTATTTATTATTTGATACCAATGCCTTTTTAGGGGCTTCCATAGTCTATTCAGAGACTTATGTCTTTTCTAAGACATGACTTATTATAAAGTCTTAGAAAGAGTGTACTTTCTCATAATCTCTTCTTGAGTGAAATGAGGAACATATTCAAGAGTTCTTATGGTATGATTACTTAGTTTTTCTTGTTTATGTAGTTGAGTCTTTGGGACCTATAGGTCTACCACGCTTTTGGCGCGATGCAAATTCAATAGCTGTTATATTTTGATTTTTATCCTACAAGGACACTAATTGATTACAATATTTTTCACATATTCATATTTTTTTTTAGTTAAACTCGTAATTTTCACTGTAATTCATTTTTTTGTCCATTAATTTATAAACTTTACTAGAACATTTTTAAAAAACTTGTTATGAACTTATAAATTATGATATTTTTTTCTTTTTTCTCAAGTTGTAAATTTATCTTGTAAATATGTAGTGAAATTTGCAAATATCACTTCAAATTTTATAATGAAACTTGTAAATTTCACTTTAAGTTTATAATGGAATTTGTAAACTTTAATTAAACTTTTGTAACCAAATTTTTTTTAAAATTTTTTTAAGTTTTGTTAAAAAATTTGGTCTTACCCAATAAATCTAATCAAGATAAACAAAAATGTAATTAGTAAATTAGGAAACAACTCATGGTAGAAAATTGAGGGAGCCTAAAATAGTGATATAGATTAGGCTAAGGAAGTTGGGCCAAGCCCAGAAGAAGGAAGGGACCGAAACCTTGGTCTGGGGAGGCCCTGGGCCTTAGATCAAGTGTAATGAACATTGCCGAGTAGAGTTCATTCAGGAGAAATGAAGAAAGTGCCTATATGGTCATCTCCACCAATGGGAATTGGACACCAGTATTAGCCAACATGTTCATAACACTTCGTTGAGATGGGCGCCAAAGGCAGTAATAAGAAGACAGCTGCAAAGTGAAAAGTTAATTAGTTATGGATAATGAAATGGTCCACGTGTAAAGTACTATAATTCTATACATATAATATAAATAGAAAGGGAAAGATTATTATAAAATAAGAATATTCATATGGCTCTAACTTTGAGATGACTAATTATAGGGAGAGAAAGCTGGTAACTTGTAACTTTTCTTTATCATTTAGAAAGTAATATAAACACACACATGCACAAAGAATGATGTATTGCCAGTAGGGTATAATAGCCACTGGAGGAACTTTCCTACAAATAAAAGTCTATTGTCCATTGCATTCTTTCATTCATTTTCATATTGATTTTGCTGAGAACTCCACCTTGTGGGTTGGCCCAAAATTTTGGTCACCCACAAAAATAATAATGTATCTATAATATATATATATATATATATATGGTTCGTTTATTTTAAGTACTGTCTTTAAGTTAACTATCTTAAGGACATCCATTTCGAGAGGTAAACGAAAAAATATTTTCATGAAATTTGATGGAAATGATCTTTATAATAAATAGACAATCTTCATCAAATTTCATTATAAATGTCAAACAGGAAATGGGTTGATTAAATATCTCAAATTTCAACGTTTAGAAATACGCATATATATCAAGTATTTAGTTAACCCATTTATTGATTGAGTTTTTTTGATAAAATTTGGTAAAGATGATCTTCTCATTATAAAGATCATATCTACCGTGTTTCATGAAAAAAATTATTTATTTACCTCTTCAAAATAGGCTGTTCTTAAGATAGTTAAATTAAAGACAATAGTTAAAAAAACAATTATAATATATATATATATATGTGTGTGTGTGTGTGTGTGTCAAATTTCATGCGATTAATTTTAATTTTGTGTTTGTTATTATTTATAGTAATAAAATGCGTTATTATTATATCAAAATATCTTATTTTAAACTTTTACTGCAAATATTATCATATAATTTTTTTTATCCCATTTTCAGTAATTTTTAACATTCATATTCAAAAAATAAAATACTCGAAATAGAAAAAATGAAAAAGATGTAAAAATGTCAGATAAGGAAAATATCCGACATTAATTTCGTCTCAACCCTCTTTTACTCTCTTTCCCTTTTAGATTTCCTTTCAGGCACCCACTCGTGTGCCTGTTCTCCATTAATACTCTCTTCCACACATCACATCCTTTTTTACCCCTTCTCTCTCTCTCTCTCTCTCTCTCTCTCTCTCTCTCTCTACAATCACACACTCAATGGATTCCATGATGGCTGTCTTCCTCTCTCTCCTCCTTTCAACCTCCCTGTCCTTCCTCATCTACTTCCTCCACCGCACAAACCACTTTACCCGCCGTAAGCTCCGTCTACCGCCGGGGAACCTTGGCCTTCCCCTAGTCGGCGAGACCCTCCAGCTAATCTCTGCCTACAAGACCGAAAACCCCGAACCCTTCATCGATGACCGGGTGGCTCGATACGGCACTGTCTTCACCACCCACGTGTTCGGTGAACCGACGGTTTTTTCCGCCGATCCGGACATCAACCGGTTCATCTTACAGAACGAGGGGAAGCTTTTCGAGTCTAGCTACCCGGGTTCCATCTCCAACTTATTGGGAAGGCATTCTTTGCTCCTAATGAGGGGTACTCTTCACAAGAGAATGCATTCTCTAACTATGAGCTTTGCAAACTCTTCCATCATTAGAGACCATTTGTTGGTTGATATAGACCGGTTGGTCCGACTCAACTTGGAGTCATGGACCGGTCGTGTCCTTCTCATGGAGGAGGCTAAGAAGGTATATTTAAATTATATAATTTGCACAAGATCAGGTTACTTCCGAAGGGACTGACGTCCGATTCGGCGCACGTTAGCGCCCACTTTTTTTTTTCTCTCTTACTCCGGCGTATGCTAGCGTGTACTTGAGTTTTCCATCGGGTTTGAAGCATGTATCTAGAATTTTTAATTCGATTCATGAGTCAGAATTCCACGGGTTAGTGGGATATCATAAAACGCCGGCGCACGTTAGCACAAAACCGTGAGGCGGTACATACATACATAGATAGATACATACAAGTGTAATCATATGGTTGAGAGGCAAGCATCAACCAACATGTGCATGTGTGTAATGAGTGTTTTTTTTTTTTATACTTTTATACTTTTATGCTCATTATGTTTTGTTTTCTTATATTTGTCAGCTTTTTATTCGTAGAAGGTTCGGTACATAAAGAATGTTTGATTAATTAATTTTGTTGAAGATTATATAACTTAAAACATAGGACTAATTATGGTTAAATGGTGGTATATAATTATATGTGCAGATTACCTTCGTATTAACAGTAAAGCAGCTGATGAGCTTTGATCCATGTGGGTGGACAGAGAATCTCATGAAAGAGTACATGCTTGTAATTGAGGGCTTTTTCTCCATTCCTCTCCCTCTTTTCTCCATCACCTACCGCAGAGCCATTCAGGTATATATATATTTATTATTTTCTCAAACTAAAAGTCCGATTTAAATCAATTGTACGACATCTCGAGATATTTACCTAAAATTTAATTTAGAATTCTTGATTGAATTAAAGTCATTTTTATTTATTTTATTTTATTTTAAAAAAAAAAACCTTCCTTTTTTAAGATGAAACTTAATTATGTTTTTTTTTCTTTTGTGGGGGTTTTGGGTGAGTGAAGGCGAGAAGAAAGGTGGCAGAAGCGTTGATGTTGGTAGTGAGGGAAAGGAGGAGAGAGAGTGAGAGAGGAGAGAGAAAGAATGACATGCTGGGGGCACTACTGGATGGTGACGGTGACGGCGGTGGCGGTGGATTCTCGAACGAGGAAATAGTGGACTTTTTGGTGGCTCTGCTAGTTGCGGGCTATGAAACCACCTCTACCATAATGACACTCGCCGTTAAGTTCCTCACGGAGACACCTCTCGCTTTGGCTCAGCTCAAGGTTCGTTCTTTAATTAGTTAGTTTACACTCTCTCTCTACAATGCTTCATCATCTCCTTATCAGCTTATCTCACTTCTAAACCAAGCAAAATTTCGAACGATCGGAATAAAACCAACTAGTGGACTATATAATTTTCGCATATATATATATATACAAACAAACGGTATTGACTGATGGATTTGTATATCAAAAACCACGTCTTAAATTATAAGAAAGATTTTTTTTTATTAAGAAATTTAATTATGAATTCGTATTAATTAAATTCCCTTTTTTTTTCTTTCCCATATATACATGTTCAAAAACTGAAAGTTTGAAAATTATGTCACAAGTGCAATAAGCTCGTATAATACTATGTGATGGACCGACACAAGAAAACGTTCTGAGCGCACAAAAATAAAAGTGCGATTAACCACGTACAGCCTCAACTACTGTATGATAGGACCGGCGCCATACTAGTTCTGGTGGAGAGAGAGTTTTCTTTGACACGTAGCCAAATTATCAACTCGCTGTTCTCACTTGGTTCCATATCTCAGTAGTGTGTTTGTCTCATAAATTTAATTTGGTGAGAGTAAAGGTGAAAATTTATTTCCTATATTTGCTGTAAAACAGTAAAGATATTCCCATTCAAAACATATCAGCTTCGTACTTCTCAATGTATGCTGAACTTTTTACTCTTGCCTCTTGTGTAATGCACTTATTCACGGGTTGTACATTACAATTAAACACAATGTACAACTCATTCAATCGGTTGAAGTTAGAAACACCAAAATTGTCCTTAGAGCATCCATACTCGATAGGTTAAATTGAACCCACAAATATGTAAATATATTAATAAGTTTCTTAACAGACTATACTGGATATGTTAAAAAAATTAATAGTCATACAAATGTCTTAAGCCCATATGGTCTATATGAATAAAAAGCCTGAGAAAAAAAAATAAAAAAAGCTTCATACGCATGTAAAACACTTGTATGATGTGCCAAGCTCATATAACTCATATGAGTAAGTCGCAATCAAATTTTTACCAATTTTTTTTTATATTATTATTATTATACAGATAAACCACACTCTTTTAATTCGTAGGAGTGATTATGATATGTGTTAGTAAAATTTAAATATATGCTAAATTTATATATTCCTCATTATATAAGATTAAGTTTGTCTTAAATTTTTCCGTTATAAATAAAGGTATGATAAATTTAAATTATTCAGTGCGGATCCTCTTAAAGAAAGTTTGAGTCATGGGGGAAATGGCGTTCGAGTTTAAAGTAGAGAATGGGCATTAAAAAAAGAAAAAGAAAGAGGAAGTCTAAAGCAGAGAGGAAAGGGTTGCAACTAGCCAACATTCGTCCACGAACCGGACAAAATGATGTAAACTCTGCACGCCCTCATTAGATGTGTGTTGGCTGGTTGAAATGTCAGAATTTTGTATAGGGGTATTTCGGTAATTTAAGTGCGGTGGTGAATCTGTGAACGTAGACCGTGAATTGAGTTGGAAGCTATGGCTCGTACATGCCTTTGGGAATCGTGTGGTGATGATTTCGAGGAATCATCGGACGGTGCACGTGGGGCCTGTGTTGACTTTTTCAGCACCCTAGTATGTCCAATCCTACGTTTCGCTTGACAATCTTGATTTGTAGGAGGGAAGGTAAATATAGGATTATCTTAGTGAGGAAAGAAATTATGATTTTCGGGTGTTGTTATTATTAAAATAGTTATTATTATTTTTAAAATAATATATAGTTTAAAAAATATATAATACAATTTTTTAAAATAATATTATATTCTAGTAAATAAATAATTTCTTAAAAAAATAATACGTGGAAGTACAGATTTATTTACTTGGCAATATGAGTAGCATTTGTAATTGGTTAATAATTCTCGGTGGAAAAAACTTGCCTCATTTTTTACCTTTCTTTCTTACTTGCTTTCAGTACAAAAACTCAAAAGAATTGTTTTATCTGTTTTTGTCTCCTTTTCTTGTATTTGTAGAGACATTTATTTTATATTTGTAATGGAATTTAATGTGTTAGAAAACTCGTTATCGTGCCCATAGTCATATGCCTTTTTTTTAATTCCAATTTTGTTATACAATTGATTGCTTTTGTTCAAGGGTCCACGTGCAAAAATTTCATTCTACATGTTACGAACAAACTATTTTCCCATGGTTTTGACATTCTAAAACTTTTAAGGTGTTTTAATTAGTTCTAGATTTTACTTCAAAACACCTTAAATCCTTTTTAAAGGACGGTACTATATTTATTTGTTTTTTCTTAACAAAAGACAAAAGCACAAAGCATATAATAAGTATAGGTAAAATTTTCTTTGCTTTTCATGCAATTTCCTTAAGAAAAACAAATGTATAACGTTTTGCATTTTTAGTTTTTTCTTTTCTGACGAGTCTACGTGAAGAAGTTGCATTCCACATCACAATTGAACTTGTGTATAGTCTGTTTTGTCATTTCTAATGTTCCCAATTTGTTCTCTTAAAGAACAAATTAACAAGTTTTGTTTTAAGAGTAGTAGTAGCAACATCCTCAAGCTTTCGAATATCAACAAAACTTCTTAACTATGCATGTTCCTTTCCTTTTCCTACTTTTTCTTTTTTCAGGAAGAGCACGACGAGATCAGACGAAAGAAAGGTGAAACAGAGGGCCTAGTGTGGGAAGACTACAAGTCTATGCCTTTCACCCAATGGGTAAGTGGATTTCTTACATAATCAGTCATAAAGGCAGATTATTTGATTTATTTAATTAGTATGAACTTTCATTTTTGGTTTAAGAATCTAATATCTTCTGATTCTTTTCAGGTTGTTAATGAAACTCTGCGAGTTGCTAACATAATTAGTGGAGTTTTTAGGCGAGCGATGACTGATGTCAATATTAAAGGTGTGAAAAAATATTGTTAGCATAATCATAGTTGACCACAATAACATATATTGTACTAGTTTGAATGTGCTGTTACTTCAAACAGAACATGATAACATATGATTTAGTATGTTCCACTCCCAAGTAGCTATTAAGGCATCCTAATCGAAAGTAATTTAACTTTTAATAAGTTATGGATTAGATTCTAGAGACTATAAAATCCGTTATGAGAAATTCTAGCTTTTATAATAGTTTTGCAAATTAAAAGGCTAATATTTCTCTATGCCTAAACCAGGTTACACAATTCCGAAAGGGTGGAAAGTCTTTGCTTCACTACGGGCTGTTCACCTAGATCAGGACCACTTCAAAGATGCTCGCACTTTCAATCCATGGCGGTGGCAGGTAAACCACCCCCCCCCCCCTCCTTTTTCTTTCTCTCTTCTCCCTCCTGAGAAAAAAAAAATTAAAGAAAAAAAAAGAAAGGGAAAAAAGCCTCTATCCTGCTGGCTTTTGTATCTTTATCAATCTCCTAAAATTATTCTCCAAAAATAATTGCAAACAGAACAATTCAGCAGCAACAAGCTCGGTGAATGTGTTCACACCATTTGGTGGTGGACCAAGGCGGTGTCCAGGATCCGAGCTTGCCAGAGTGGAACTCTCCGTTTTCCTTCACCATCTAGTCACTCGTTTCAGGTACATTGAATCGTTATCTGGCTTTAAGATACAGTTCCCTAGCATGTGCATGTGTGTGTATTTGCAGTTCGTGATGATTAACTTTATTTGGGTGTAATTTTCAATCTACAGCTGGGTTCCTGCAGAAAACGATAAGCTGGTTTTCTTTCCAACCACGCGCACACAGAAGAGGTATCCAATCATCGTGGAACAGCGAGTCAAGCCATGTAAAGTGTAAGGAAGAAGTTAGGGGGAATAAAGATGGGAATCAAGAGGGAAGTAGGAAGCAGTAAGTCGTTACTGTAATCTCTCTAATCTCAAATCCAATAAGATTGGTATATATTTTAGCTTATACATATATAAATTTCTTTCATACAAATTAGTTGAGCTGGTCTAGTGATTATTAGCAAGGGGCGCATTCAATTATCTGGAGGCAAACGGTGTCAATCATTTTAGTTCTTTATCGTGAGCTAATGCACATTTTTATCAGAAATACAGTACAGCCAATCAGATATGTCACAAAATAATTAAGCTTGTTGTATTAAAGATTTGCATGTAAAGAGAATGATTGTACCTGAGTTTCATTTAACAAGGAGCCTTGGGGAGCATGTTCCTGAGAGCTGGACCATTGCTTTTCTTAAGTGGAGGGTCCATCACTCCATCTTGTTATATCATCCTCGAGCCCCTCAACTGATATTTTTACTTTAGACATGTCTGGTGGCGGCCTTCTGTGTTGAAATGCAACTAAAATATTCAGAAAGATACTGAAATTGGTCATACTATTGAGGCTTTAGAATTAAATAGTGTTTATATGATACTATTAAACAAATCTATGCAAAGTTTCTAAGACGAGAATTCATACTAGCCTTATCAGTGTTAAAGGAGATGTTTCCTCTGATTCCCTCTCTATGCTCCTGATTATTCCTTTGATGATGCTCCACCATGTCCACATCTCTTTGTCTCCTCAGATGCTCTCTCTATGCTCCTTATTCTTTTTATTTATGTATTCACAATTATGATGTTACTCCCTTTATTTCTATATAATCATTCTTGTAATGCTTTATTATGCTCCCCTAGATCTAGGGTCCTCTCTTCCCTTGCTTCCTTTAAATTTATATATATAGATGCTATCAATTTGCAATATTGAGTATTAGTAACAATGTAACCCTTGTGGATTTCTTGTTCATTAATATTAATTTCTCCATTTCAATGTTATATAATTTATCATGGTATCAGAGCTGTAAGATTTCTTACGTCTCCTTCCGATCACCGGCGGGCGATGTATATCGTCGTCCGCCGGACCTTCAAAACCAACCGGTGCCGCCACCATCCACAACCGCGCAGTCCACCACGTCTCAGCTTCCGAGGTGGAGGCCCTGCTTCCTCCTATCAAGCCAACAACCTCTTGCAATCTGCAATTTCGATTTTCGTATCTAGAGCAAACCCGTGATCATTGATTGACTGCTGTCGATGTCGCACGACTATTTCTCCGACTGCAAACTCGGTAGCCTGCGCTGCCAGCCTCTTCCGCCGCACCTACTCATCAACAAATACAACCGCGCCATTACGCGCATCTCCGAAATCCTCCGGCGCGCCCTCTCGCAGCGCCGTCCAGATAAACCAACCCCCTGTTTCTCCTTTTCTCTAGACTCCACAGCACCGCAACCTCAGCAGAGCTTCCTACTCTCACTCTCTCACTTTCTCTCTCTACAATGCCGATGATAAGGAACCAAAAACCCCAATTCCCTCACATCAATCACACCGCTCACAATTATTATATAATATATTCAGTCTCTTCAATTTAATATTTTCCGGCGGGTCGCCTTTGCCGACTTCAAACCAACTGATTCAATTTCTTGTAACTGTTATACGTACTGCTCGCGTAATTCAGATCAAGTTTTTTATTTCCTCCGAAATTTACACCGGACTCGCCGTTCCGTCGGCTCCCGTCATCGCCCGTTCCGTCGGCTCCAGTCATTCGACGTTACCGCCGTTCCGTCGCCGTCAATCATCAAACATGTCAAACAACCAAAACCAATTCCATTTTTCTCGTATCCACAGCTTCGGATCCCTAAGAGCCTCCTTCAGCTGAGGGGGGGTGTTAAAGGAGATGATTCCTCTGATCCCTCTCTATGCTCCTGATTATTCCTTTGACTGATGCTCCACATGTCCACATGCTCTTTGTCTCCTCAGATGCTCTCTCTATGCTCCTTATTCTTTTATTTATGTAATCACAATTATGATGCTGTATCTCCCTTATTTCTTATAATCATATTGTAATGCTTTTATGCTCCCCTAGATCTAGTCTCTCTTCCCTTGCTTCCTGCTTCCTTTATATATATAGATGTCATCAATTGCAATATGAAGTTGTAGTAACAATGTAACCCTTGTGGATTTCTTGTTCATTAATATAATTTCTCCATTTCAATGTTATATAATTTATCAATCAGAATGTTATTTCGCAAGTGATGTAATAGTAGGAAGATATACTACATGCAGCAATCCACAATATGTAAAGAGTATATCTTTTTACTACCCTGATATAATGTTATTTCGCAAGCGATGTAATAGTAGGAAGATATACTACAGCAATCCACAATGAGTAAAGAGTTTCTTTTCACTTCCCTGATATAGAATATGTATTGTATCATACTTTAGGACTGGATAGAACAGTGAGGGCAAGGTCTTTAGACCGCATATAAATGTTTGGGCCGAGCTCACACAACACGAGATATAGAGGTTTGTCCGAGCTTTAAATGTTCGCAATAGTTGTGTAGCTTTGGAGAAAATTAATGATTTATGTGATTGATGAGAGAGAAATGCACACTTTTCTGCAATTTGATTGGATTGTAATAACGTGTCATTATAATCGTTGTATTGAATATTTTCTCATGCGGCTTCACTAGATGATTCATGCCTGCAATTAATCAAGCAGTATGTAGAATATTTTGATGATCGAGCATAAGATGAGATGTATTATTGTAGATTACCTTCCAAAATGAACAATTGAACCGGGAAAGGAGATGAAGTCGTTGGCAAGTAAATAAAACCTGAAGAATCAGATAGAATTGAACTATTATTTGCTGACAGTGATAAACTGCAATGGGATTATTCGAAGGAAAAAGCGGCAACGGCGCCACAAGATGAGGAAATCATAATTCAGAAGTCCCGGTTTTAAACTTGTTAGAATATTAGTGTTAGAATATTAGAAAGTTTTTCCTTTATTCCTTTATTCTCCTTTTCCCTTTTCTTCTCCATGTTTCACTCCTTGTCTCTCCTCCATGTTTTCTTCATGTTTTTAGGCACTCATGTTTCCTTCTTATACTTGTATAAATATAGAGCATTTCCCATTGTAATAGACAACAATATATCAATGAAATCAATAATCTTTTCATTTCTCTCTAGTTTTCTACATGGTATCAGAGGTGTAAGATCCTCTCGACTTTCCGCCGTTGCTGGCGGGCGATAATCTTGTCGCCCGCGCCGACCATAGCCAATAACACAATCATCTCGCGTAAAAGCCTCGCGCTTCCTCGCCGACTCACCTATCCACAATCAATCCAAAATCAATTAAATCAATAACAACATTTCTTCTCCTTCTCCATTTCTCATCCTCCTTTTCCAATCAACCCACAAACTAACCCACTGCTAATCCACCATTTACTAAATCATCTACAAAACCATCACACTGCTCAAACCAGCCTAAGAAAAATCTATATCCAATCATATCAATCCATACCATCCTCTTCGTCTTGAAAAGACGATTCCAACAGCAAAAGAATAGTTTGTATTATTTGCATTTTGACCCCTGAAGTTTTTTGATATTTATAATTTGGCCCTACAACTTTTAGATTTTTATTTCCACCCAGAACTTTCTGATATTTCTATTTCCACCCCAGAACTTTCTGATATTTTTCATTTCCACCCCAGAACTTGATGATATTTCCATTTCCACCCCAGAACTTTTTGATTTTTCTATTTCTACCCCAGAACTTTCTGATTTTTTCCATTTCCACCCCAGAACTTTTCTGATTTTTCTGTTCATCATCCACTATTATCATCTAAAACATCATTGTTCCTCCTTTCCTCTACCGGCCATTCACCATCGAAACCTTTATCACCATCAAATCTTCACCAAATCCCACTGTCTAACACCAATAAAAAAAAAAAAAAAAAAAATCTTTATATTTCCATCATCTATTATCAAACTCAAGATTGGTCTTTTCGTACCACCTTGTGTTTGAGGGGGAAATAAACATATATTCATGCGGCCTTCAGCCATGCGGATCTCTCCCCGGACGTCAATCATATCAAATCCAGCCGTGTCAGATTTCACCCCAAACGGCATCCATTACGTGTCGGACCTCGCCCGGATGCAATCTCTCCCCGAACGTCAATCATATCAAATCCAGCCGTGTCAGATTTCACCAAACGGCATCATGACGTGTCGGACCTCGCCCGGTTGGCAATTCGTGCCAGACAATAACAACCATATCGAACAATTAAAACTGGACCTCCATTGCCAAATAATACTTACCCAAGCATTCCTCATCTTTCAAGACATTGCTCTGCAAACTCAAGATGACATCCCATATGACACCTTGAGTTTGAGGGGGGGGGGGGTTAGAATATAGTGTTAGAATATTAGAAAGTTTTCCTTTATTCCTTTATTCTCCTTTTCCCTTTTCTTCTCCATGTTTCACTCTTGTCTCTCCATGTTTTCTTCCATGTTTTAGGCATCATGTTTCCTTTGTTATAATTGTATAAATATAGAGCATTTTCCCATTGTAATAGACACACAATATATCAATGAAATCAATAATCTTTCATTTCTCTCTAGTTTTCTACAAAACTATTGCGGGAGTAGCGGGAGGCTACTCGATCAAAACCCCTCCTCTCTGTGTAAAATAGTAATTTGAACCATTAATTTAAAAAATAAATAGAGTCAAATTTAATATTTTTCCTTTCGTGGGTAGTAATTAAATAAAAAATATATATTAACAAAATTCTGAGCTATTAAACAAATGATCTAGACTTTTTCAATTCTCCTCTAGAGCCCATACCTGACCTATTCATTTCTTGTATAAATATTAAAAGACTATAGCAGGAGATTTTGTTTGTAAAATAATTTTAATATGGTATTATTAATTGGAATTATAAATAAAAAAGATTACCATTGTTTGTTTACACTTTTTTCCATTTATTGAGATACAAACTACTGCATACCAAAAACTAGTAAGTTGCTGATCTATAACCTATTCAACAAATGATTTTCTTATTATGAAAATAAAGAGTATACAAGCACAAAGTCATAATTTAAAATTGTTACAAATCATTTCTCAACCAATAACTTGATTTTATAGATAATTTGAGTTTGGTACGACATGTGGCTTAACAGGTTAAAATGTGTTAAACCACAATGTGTGTCGCACACGTGCAACTGGCAATTTGCATTTCAAATAGGTGACCTGTTTTTTTTTATTGCAATAGTTCAATTCCTTTTGGAAGTATTTGTGGCTAGGAAAAACTATTTTTTCGAATGGAGATTAGTCACTTCCCAATGCAGGTGTGCAGAAACTGAACCGGACCGCCCGAAATATAGGATTTTTTTCGATTTCATAAATGCAACGGTCCGGTTTAAGATTTAATATACTGAATTTGATCGGCCTACTCTTTGGTCCTGGGAATAAATATTACCTAAAAGTCATACTAGACCGGTTATATTTTATATATATATATAATTATTATTTTTTAAACATTAGCCACTGCCAACTTTTTTTTTCCACTGTTTCAATATGTTTATACGTATTAGTGTGATAAATGGATTTTGTAAAAAATGGGCTTAACATATATATATATATAGATATAGATATAGATATAGATATAGATAGATAGGCAATTGAAAAATAGGTTGAACATGTGTGAAAATGAGCCACCAAGTCCAAACACAATAAGACCATTGAAAAAACCTAAATCGATTGGACTGGCCAAAATCAGGCCGTTCAAAGTGGTCCGATTTAGGTTAGTGTTTCAATCCAGTTCGGTCCTAATTATTGAATGACTGATTCCACCGGTTTGATCCTGTGAAGTACAAAGGTCAACTGTCTAGTTGATCGGACCGTGCACACCCCTAACAGTTGTGGCAAAAACGAAAAAGGAAAATAAAAAAAGTTAAAGTGTGTTACTAGTTTTTAGAGGTTAAAGGTTGGAATCCCCTATACCCCCTCCCATCAATCAAAACTTACTCCCAGGGTGCATTTGTTTGAACCGTTGTTCAACCTTAAGAGGTGACTTAATGCATTTGTTTTGATTAAAAAATTAGATACAACTTCTTAAGATTCCTCTTAATCTATAAGAGACTCTCCTATTTCTTGGTGTGATTAATGATATTGTATTTAGACCTGATTCAAACACTAAATTGCCGATTCAGAAAATAGAAAAAAAAATGTCACCTTAAGCAATAAAGAGCAATGTTATTTATTCTGAAAGATATTCTTCAAATTTTAAAAGATACTCTCTAAAGTAGGGAGCATTATTGGAGATTTGGAGATGCTCTAAAAGTCAAGAGGACATATTTTAAAACAGAGAGCAATTTTTTAAATATTGATGGTGTCAAAATCTAGAACAGATAATTGACGACCGACCAATCAATGAATAATGGTGAATTAGAGGTTTAATATTGAATTGTAACTGTGAATAGTGATTGTGAACAGTATCACCGTATATGTGAACAGTGGTTGTGAACAGTATCACTGTATATATGAACAGTGGTTATGAACAGTAGTTATGACAGTAAATGTGAACAGTAACTCTGAACAGTATCTGTGAACAGTGACTCTGAACATGTGTCTGTGAACAGTGACCGTGAACAGTACCACCGTATATGTGAACAGTGACTGTGAACAGTACCGCAGAAACTGATTAAAAATAAAGATGAACACGAGACGTTTTTTTATTAAGGTAGGTTTCCCGGTAGCGTTTATGCTAGTCCGGCAGTACGTCCTCCTTTTGTGTGTGCTTGCTTTGTATTAGCTCAAAGGCAATCAATTCGGATGATAATACAAGCTACCAATCTCTCTCTTTCTATAATTTCCTTAATTCTATTTATAAGTATAGAATTTGGATTACAATTATTTCAACAGAATAAATAATAAACTGTGTAGGAGAGAGAGTGTATAAGGATTGGTATTTTTTTTGGGGTATGAAAAGAGAGAGTATAAGACCCTCAAAATTGGCTTGTATTTAGGAAAGATGGATGGATATTGGGAGAGAAGGAAGAGATGTTTTTGGTGTGTTTTGAATGAATGAATGAGGGGGGTATTTATAGGTAAATGTAGAAGGGCAAAAAGGTAAATTTGGTAATGTATATGATGTATATGCTTAGGTCACATGTATTCTAGAATGTATATGATGTGTATGCTTAGGTCACATGTATTCTAGAATGTACTTGTTGTGTATGCTTAGGTCACATAGGTAAAAATGGTATTTTACTGGAGGTAAAAAATGGTATTTTACTGGGGGTAAAAATTGGTTTTTACTGGAGGTAAAAGTGTTGAATTACCTTTGTATGCCAATGATAAAATTAGTATTTAACCCATCAATTGCCCCCTATCCTTATCATTTAGCTCGGATGAGCTGATTGGTGAGGATATCCTTCAACCCGCGAGCTAGTAGTAGTCTTTGAGCTCTGAAGTTCGTCATGTCTTAAGCCCAAATCTTTCGTAGGTGAACAAGGTCGACAATTCGATGCCTGCAAGAGGTCTTTTGCCTGTGTTAGGTCTTTCGCCTGTGTTAGAGGTCTTTTGCCTGTGTTAGGTCTTTTCGCCTTTGAGAGGTCTTTCGCCTGTGTTAGAGGTCTTTTGCCTTTTTTAGAGGTCTTTTGCCTTTTTAGAGGTCTTTCGCCTTTTTTAGAGGTCTTTTTAATGTGCTGCACCTCTAGTGAGGTTTTGTAAAATGTTCCAGAGATGTTCCACTTGTGACTGTTTAAAGCATAGCCCTTATATGTTGATAACAATTTTTTTTCGAAACCTTGTTGATTTTTTAAAAGGAAAATTTGTTCTTTTTGGCTAAGCCTTGAGTAGAGTCATGCCCCCTTCTGACTGAGGCAAATTCTAACAATTTTCTCATTTAAGTCCTTGGTTTTTTAAAAGGAAAATTTGTTCTTTTTGCTAAGTTTTGAGTAGAGTCTTGCTCCCTTCTAACTTAGGCAAATTGCTAAGTTTTGAGTAGAGTCTTGCTCCCTTTTAACTTAGGCAAAGTGCTGAGTTTTGAGTAGAATCTTGCTCCCTTCTAACTTATGCAAATTCTGACATTTTTCTCATTTATTACCAAGGTTTCTTAAAAGAAAAAATTTGTTCTTTTGCTAAGTCTTGAGTAGAGCTATGCCCTCTTCTGACTTAGACAAATTTTGACAATTTTCTCATTTATTACCAGGGAACGTCAAAATCTTAATCTCTAAACCAGTGGTGTAGCAGTAGATGATCATTTTCAGCCAGATCTCTTTGCGCTGGGGTGGTCCAGCGGTTGTCTGTCGGACTTCAAAATCACATTTAGCTTTGTGGAAGTTTGATATCCGCTGAAAATTTCTTTAATTTCTTTCTTGTGGTTTGTTGGATGAACTTGATAAAAATTACATTCAATTGTAATTTGTTTGGAAGCTCATCAATTTTACCTACAATAAAGATTATTGATCGTAAGAAAATGATACAACTTTAGATATATTAAAATAAAGGGAAAAAAAAATATATATGAGTTATCAAAAAATAACTTATCTCTTCTTTTGGGTTTTATCCTCTTGGGTAACCGGATTTTTGAATGATTATGCGCCCGTAAATATTGAGCTAGCATAGGCTTGCTAGATTTTCGCATTTTTTTTGTTCCAGCAACTTTGTATCCTGTTTTGGACCCCAAGATGGCCAAATTTGAAAAAGCTTTAACTGAAAAGTTGTAGCTCTTGAAATTTTCTCCAGAATGGACTCCAGAATTGCATGATTTGGAGTTCTGAGCAAGAAGTTATGCCTCCGAGAATATTGAACTACGTACACCGCGAGATTCTGAGTTTTTTCACCGAAAATTCACTTGTATTTTCTAAAGAACGAGAGCTTTAGAGAGCTTATCGTTCCCACAGACGGCGCCAAACTGATGGTGTCAAAATCTAGAACAGATAATTGACGACCGACCAATCAATGAATAATGGTGAATTAGAGGTTTAATATTGAATTGTAACTGTGAATAGTGATTGTGAACAAACTGATGGTGTCAAAATCTAGAACAGATAATTGACGACCGACCAATCAATGAATAATGGTGAATTAGAGGTTTAATATTGAATTGTAACTGTGAATAGTGATTGTGAACAGTATCACCGTATATGTGAACAGTGGTTTGTGAACAGTATCACTGTATATATGAACAGTGGTTATGAACAGTAGTTTAGAACAGTAAATGTGAACAGATGAAAGTAACCTGCTTATGAACAGTATCTGTGAACAGTGACTCTGAACAGTGTCTTGTGACTGACTCGTGAACAGTACACCGTATATGTGAACAGTGACTGTGAACAGTACCGGCAGAAACTGATTAAAAATAAAGATGAACACGAGACGTTTTTTTTTAAGGTAGGTTTCCCCGGTAGCGTTTATGCTAGTCCGGCAGTACGTCCTCCTTTTGTGTGTGCTTGCTTTGTATTAGCTCAAAGGCAATCAATTCGGATGATAATACAAGCTACCAATCTCTCTCTTTCTATAATTTCCTTAATTCTATTTATAAGTATAGAATTAGGATTACAATTATTTCAACAGAATAAATAATAAACTGTGTAGGAGAGAGAGTGTATAAGGATTGGTATTTTTTTGGGGTATGAAAAGAGAGAGTATAAGACCCTCAAAAATTGGCTTGTATTTAGGAAAGATGGATGGATATTGGGAGAGAAGGAAGAGATGTTTTTGGTGTGTTTTGAATGAATGAATGAGGGGGGTGATGGGGTTAAATACTAATTTTATCATTGGCATACAAAGGTAATTCAACACTTTTACCTCCAGTAAAATACCAATTTTTACCCCCAGTAAAATACCATTTTTTACCTCCAGTAAAATACCATTTTTACCTATGTGACCTAAGCATACACATCATGTACATTCTAGAATACATGTGACCTAAGCATACACATCATATACATTCTAGAATACATGTGACCTAAGCATATACATCATATACATTACCAAATTTACCTTTTTGCCCTTCTACATTTACCTATAAATACCCCCTCATTCATTCATTCAAAAACACACCAAAAAACATCTCTTCCTCCTCTCCCAATATCCATCCATCTTTCCTAAATACAAGCCAATTTTTGAGGGTCTTATACTCTCTCTTTTCATACCCCAAAAAAAATACCAATCCTTATACGCTCTCTCTCCTACACAGTTTATTATTTATTCTGTTGAAATAATTGTAATCCTAATTCTATACTTATAAATAGAATTAAGGAAATTATAGCATACAAAGGTAATTCAACACTTTTACCTCCAGTAAAATACCAATTTTTACCCCCAGTAAAATACCATTTTTTACCTCCAGTAAAATACCATTTTTACCTATGTGACCTAAGCATACACATCATGTACATTCTAGAATACATGTGACCTAAGCATACACATCATATACATTACCAAATTTACCTTCTTGCAGGCATCGAATTGTCGACCTTGTTCACCTACGAAAGATTCGGGCTTAAGACATGACGAACTTCAGAGCTCAAAGTTACTACTAGCTCCCGGGTTGAAGGATATCCTCACCAATCAGCTCATCCGAGCTAAATGATAAGGATAGGGGGCAATTGATGGGGTTAAATACTAATTTTATCATTGGCATACAAAGGTAATTCAACATTTTTACTCCAGTAAAATACCAATTTTTACCTCCAGTAAAATACCATTTTTTACCTCCAGTAAAATACCATTTTTACTATGTGACCTAAGCATACACATCATGTACATTCTAGAATACATGTGACCTAAGCATACACATCATGTACATTCTAGAATACATGTGACCTAAGCATACACATCATATACATTACCAAAATTACCTTTTTGCCCTTCTACACTTACCTATAATACCCCCCTCATTCTTTCAATTCAACAACAAACAACACCAAAAAACATCTCTTCCTCCTCTCCCAATATCCATCCATCTTTCCTAAATACAAGCCAATTTTTGAGGGTCTTATACTCTCTCTTTTCATACCAAAAAAAAATACCAATCCTTATACGCTCTCTACCTACACAGTTTATTATTTATTCTGTTGAAATATTTGTAATCCTAATTCTATACTTATAAATAGAATTAAGGAAATTATAGAAAGAGAGAGATAGAGATTGGTAGCTTGTATTATCATCCAAATTGATTGCCTTTGAGCTAATACAAAGCAAGCACACACAAAAGGAGGACGTACTGCCGGACTAGCATAAGCGCTACCGGGGGAACCTACCTTAACAAAAAATGTCTCGTATTTATCTTCATTTTTAAGCAGTTTCTGCCGTACTGTTCACATATACTGTTCATCGTTACTGTTCAAGTTATCAGTCACTGTTCACAATTAACTGTTCACATATACAGTAGTACTGTTCACAACCACTGTTCACATATACGGTGATACTGTTCACAATCACTGTTCACAGTGTCTCTGAACAGTATCTGTGAACAGTGACTCTGAACAGTGTCTGTGAACAGTGACCGTGAACAGTACCACGTATATGTGAACAGTGACTGTGAACAGTACCGGCAGAAACTGATTAAAAATAAAGATGAACACGAGACGTTTTTATTAAGGTAGGTTTCCCCGGTAGCGTTTATGCTAGTCCGGCAGTACGTCCTCCTTTTGTGTGTGCTTGCTTTGTATTAGCTCAAAGGCAATCAATTCGGATGATAATACAAGTTACCAATCTTCTCTTTCTATAATTTCCTTAATTCTATTTATAAGTATAAGAATTAGGATTACAATTATTTCAACAGAATAAATAATAAACTGTGTAGGAGAGAGAGTGTATAAGGATTGGTATTTTTTTTTGGGGTATGAAAAGAGAGAGTATAAGGACCCTCAAAAAATTGGCTTGTATTTAGGAAAGATGGATGGATATTGGGAGAGAAGGAAGAGATGTTTTTGGTGTGTTTTGAATGAATGAATGGGGGGGTATGGTATTTATAGGTAAATGTAGAAGGGCCAAAAAAGGTAAATTTGGTAATGTATATGATGTATATGTTAGGTCACATGTATTCTAGAATGTATATGATGTGTATGCTTAGGTCACATGTATTCTAGAATGTACATGATGTGTATGCTTAGGTCACATAGGTAAAAATGGTATTTACTGGAGGTAAAAAATGGTATTTTACTGGGGGTAAAAATTGGTATTTTACTGGAGGTAAAAAGTGTTGAATTAACCTTTGTATGCCAATGATAAAATTAGTATTTACCCCATCAATTGCCCCTATCCTTATCATTTAGCTCGATGAGCTGATTTGTGAGGATATCCTTCAACCCGCGAGCTAGTAGTAGCTTTGAGCTCTGAAGTTCGTCATGTTCACATACATTCACCATGTCCCAGTCAGGAGAGACACCACCCAAAAGACCCCCTGATAGCCTTAATGGCTCAACAAACTGCTCTCTCAGGTCGGATTGACAGATTGATGGCTAAAGAGAATCTCCTTCGTACAGTTCAAGAGATGGATCGCCTCCGACCCACCTGTTTCTGCACCCGCCTCCCCTATCCCCTGCGCGAATCCCAGCCATTAAAAGGCGAGAGAACGCCGCCGGAGGTTATAGGAGGAATCGAAGCAGGGCCAGTGGGTCTGATGCCGACCAATCCAGTTCTGAACAATGAGATTCTTATGAGATGGAGTTCTCTGTTACAGCTCCCCCCACCATCTCCAAAAAGAAATCCACAAGTTAATGTTGTTCGAGAAAAACGCTCCGAAGGAGAATGCTCAAAGACAAAGTGTGAGAGCAGAGGAGGTCGCCCCCCTATTCCACCAGTTCTGGAGACCAATGCCAGACCTCGAGGGTCTGTGTTCGATTAGGATCTCGAACAAGAGCTCTGTTGAAGAAGTAGAGGAGAGGCTCAGATCAGAAATGAAAGCCCAGCTGGCGAAATGATGAAAACCATAAGCCACGTTGGAGGGAGCTTCGGCAGCAACTCTGGTAAGGAATTCTGAATCCCCATTTGCAATACACATCCAGACATGTGCAGTCCCAAACAGATTCAAAACTACCTGCTCTAGAGTCATATGATGGCTCAACCGATCCAGTGGACCATTGGCAGCAATTTAGGAAATATAATAGGGCTCCAGAGTGTCCCAGATGGTTATCATATGCAGGGCGTTTTGTCACAACCCTCAAGGGGGCAGCTCGGATGTGGTTGCAAACAGCCTATCCCCAAGCTCGATTCAGAGCTCGAACGAGCTTGGTACGAAGTTCGTAACTCACTTCATAGGGACTAGAAAGCAGTCTAAGCCTTCCACCACCTCTTCACAATAAAACAAAGGCAAAAGACCTCTAACACAGGCGAAAAGACCTCTCAAAGGCAAAAGACCTCTAACAAAGGCAAAAGAACCTCTAACATAGGCGAAAGACCTCTAAAAAAGGCAAAAGACCTCTAACACAGGCGAAAGACCTCTCAAAGGCAAAAGACCTCTAAAAAAGGCAAAAGACCTCTAAACACATGCGAAAGACCTCTAAAAAAAAAAGCAAAAGACTCTAACAAGGCGAAAGACCTCTAAAAAGGCAAAAGACCTCTAACACAGGCGAAGACCTTAAAAAAGGCGAAAGACCTCTAACACAGGCGAAAGACCTCTAAAAAAGGCAAAAGACCTCTAACACAGGCGAAAGACCTCTTGCAGGCATCGAATTGTCGACCTTGTTCACCTACGAAAGATTCGGGTTTAAGACATGACGAACTTCAGAGCTCAAAGCTACTACTAGCTCCCGGGTTGAAGGATATCCTCACCAATCAGCTCATCCGAGCTAAATGATAAGGATATGGGGCAATTGATGGGGTTAAATACTAATTTTATCATTGGCATACAAAGGTAATTCAACACTTTTACCTCCAGTAAAATACCAATTTTACCTCCAGTAAAATACCATTTTTACCTATGTGACCTAAGCATACACATCATGTACATTCTAGAATACATGTGACCTAAGCATACACATCATATACATTACCAAATTTACATTTTTGCCCTTTTACATTTACCTATAAATACCCCCTCATTCATTCATTCAAAACACACCAAAAACATATCTTCCTTCTCTCCCAATATCCATCCATCTTTCCTAAATACAAGCCAATTTTTGAGGGTCTTATACTCTCTCTTTTCATACCCTAAAAAAATACCAATCCTTATACACTCTCTCTCCTACACAGTTTATTATTTATTCTGTTGAAATAATTGTAATCCTAATTCTATACTTATAAATAGAATTAAGGAAATTATAGAAAGAGAGAGATTGGTAGCTTGTATTATCATCCGAATTGATTGCCTTTGAGCTAATACAAAGCAAGCACACACAAAAGGAGGACGTACTGCCGGACTAGCATAAGCGCTACCGGGGGAACCTACCTTAAAAAAAACGTCTCGTGTTCATCTTTATTTTTAATCAGTTTTTGCCGGTACTGTTCACAGTCACTGTTCACATATACGGTGGTACTATTCACAGATACTGTTCAGAGGTACTGTTCACAGATATTGTTCATAACTACTGTTCATAACCACTGTTCATATATACAGTGATACTGTTCACAACCACTGTTCACTTATACGGTGATACTGTTCACAATCACTATTCACAGTTACAATTCAATATTAAACCTCTAACACAGGCGAAAGACCTCTCAAAGGCAAAAGACCTCTAACACAGGCAAAAGACCTCTAAAAAAAGGCAAAAGACCTCTAACACAGGCGAAAGACCTCTACAAAAGGCGAAAGACCTCTCACACAGGCGAAAGACCTCTAAAAAAGGCGAAAGACCTCTAACACAGGCGAAAGACCTCTTAAAAAGGCAAAAGACCTCTTAAAAAGGCAAAAGACCTCTAACACAGGCGAAAGACCTAACACAAGCAAAAGACCTCTTGCAGGCATCGAATTGTCGACCTTGTTCACCTACGAAAGATTCGGGCTTAAGACATGACGAACTTCAGAGCTCAAAGTTACTACTAGCTCCCGGGTTGAAGGATATCCTCACCAATCAGCTCATCGAGCTAAATGATAAGGATAGGGGGCAATTGATGGGGTTAAATACTAATTTTATCATTGGCATACAAAGGTAATTCAACATTTTTACCTCCAGTAAAATACCAATTTTTACCTCCAGTAAAATACCATTTTTTACCTCCAGTAAAATACCATTTTTACCTATGTGACCTAAGCATACACATCATGTACATTCTAGAATACATGTGACCTAAGCATACACATCATGTACATTCTAGAATACATGTGACCTAAGCATACACATCATGTACATTCTAGAATACATGTGACCTAAGCATATACATCATATACATTACCAAATTTACCTTTTTGCCCTTCTACATTTACCTATAAATACCCCCCTCATTCATTCATTCAAAACACACCAAAAACATCTCTTCCTTCTCTCCCAATATCCATCCATCTTTCCTAAATACAAGCCAATTTTTGAGGGTCTTATACTCTCTCTTTTCATACCCCAAAAAAAATACCAATCCTTATACACTCTCTCTCCTACACAGTTTATTATTTATTCTGTTGAAATAATTGTAATCCTAATTCTATACTTATAAATAGAATTAAGGAAATTATAGAAAGAGAGAGATTGGTAGCTTGTATTATCATCCGAATTGATTGCCTTTGAGCTAATACAAAGCAAGCACACACAAAAGGAGGACGTACTGCCGGACTAGCATAAACGCTACGGGGGAACCTACCTTAATAAAAAACGTCTCGTGTTCATCTTTATTTTTAATCAGTTTCTGCCGGTACTGTTCACAGTCACTGTTCACATATACGGTGGTACTGTTCACGGTCACTGTTCACAGACACTGTTCAGAGTCACTGTTCACAGATACTGTTCAGAGGTACTGTTCACATTTACTGTTCATAACTACTGTTCATAACCACTGTTCATATATACAGTGATACTGTTCACAACCACTGTTCACATATACGGTGATACTGTTCACAATCACTATTCACAGTTACAATTCAATATTAAACCTCTAATGACCGACCAATCAATGAATAATGGTGAATTAGAGGTTTAATATTGAATTGTAACTGTGAATAGTGATTGTGAACAGTATCACCGTATATGTGAACAGTGGTTGTGAACAGTATCACTGTATATATGAACAGTGGCTGTGAACAGTACGGCAGAAACTGATTAAAAATAAAGATGAACACGAGACGTTTTTTATTAAGGTAGGTTCCCCCGGTAGCGTTTATGCTAGTCCGGCAGTACGTCCTCCTTTTGTGTGTGCTTGCTTTGTATTAGCTCAAAGGCAATCAATTCGGATGATAATACAAGCTACCAATCTCTCTCTTTCTATAATTTCCTTAATTCTATTTATAAGTATAGAATTAGGATTACAATTATTTCAACAGAATAAATAATAAACTGTGTAGGAGAGAGAGCGTATAAGGATTGGTATTTTTTTTTGGGGTATGAAAAGAGAGAGTATAAGACCCTCAAAAATTGGCTTGTATTTAGGAAAGATGGATGGATATTGGGAGAGGAGGAAGAGATGTTTTTGGTGTGTTTTGAATGAATGAATGAGGGGGGTATTTATAGGTAAATGTAGAAGGGCAAAAAGGTAAATTTGGTAATGTATATGATGTATATGCTTAGGTCACATGTATTCTAGAATGTATATGATGTGTATGCTTAGGTCACATGTATTCTAGAATGTACATGATGTGTATGCTTAGGTCACATAGGTAAAAATGGTATTTTACTGGAGGTAAAAATGGTATTTTACTGGGGGTAAAAATTGGTATTTTACTGGAGGTAAAAGTGTTGAATTACCTTTGTATGCCAATGATAAAATTAGTATTTAACCCATCAATTGCCCCCTATCCTTATCATTTAGCTCGGATGAGCTGATTGGTGAGGATATCCTTCAACCCGCGAGCTAGTAGTAGCTTTGAGCTCTGAAGTTCGTCATGTCTTAAGCCCAAATCTTTCGTAGGTGAACAAGGTCGACAATTCGATGCCTGCAAGAGGTCTTTTGCCTGTGTTAGGTCTTTCGCCTGTGTTAGAGGTCTTTTGCCTGTGTTAGGTCTTTCGCCTTTGAGAGGTCTTTCGCCTGTGTTAGAGGTCTTTGCCTTTTTAGAGGTCTTTTGCCTTTTTAGAGGTCTTTCGCCTTTTTTAGAGGTCTTTTTAATGTGCACCTCTAGTGAGGGTTTTGTAAAAATGTTCCAGAGATGTTCCACTTGTGACTGTTTTAAAGCATAGCCCTTATATGTTGATAACAATTTTTTTTCGAAACCCTTGATTTTTTAAAAAGGAAAATTTGTTCTTTTTTGGCTAAGCCTTGAGTAGAGTCATGCCCCCTTCTGACTGAGGCAAATTCTAACAATTTTCTCATTTAAGTCCTTGGTTTTTTAAAAGGAAAATTTGTTCTTTTTGCTAAGTTTTGAGTAGAGTCTTGCTCCCTTCTAACTTAGGCAAATTGCTAAGTTTTGAGTAGAGTCTTGCTCCCTTTTAACTTAGGCAAAGTGCTGAGTTTTGAGTAGAATCTTGCTCCCTTCTAACTTATGCAAATTCTGACAATTTCTCATTTATTACCAAGGTTTCTTAAAAGAAAAATTTGTTTTTTTTGCTAAGTCTTGAGTAGAGCTATGCCCTCTTCTGACTTAGACAAATTTTGACAATTTTCTCATTTATTACCAGGGAACGTCAAAATCTTAATCTCTAAACCAGTGGTGTAGCAGTAGATGATCATTTTCAGCCAGATCTCTTTGCGCTGGGGTGGTCCAGCGGTTGTCTGTCGGACTTCAAAATCACATTTAGCTTTGTGGAAGTTTGATATCCGCTGAAAATTTCTTTAATTTCTTTCTTGTGGTTTGTTGGATGAACTTGATAAAAATTACATTCAATTGTAATTTGTTTGGAAGCTCATCAATTTTACCTACAATAAAGATTATTGATCGTAAGAAAAATGATACAACTTTAGATATATTAAAATAAAGGGAAAAAAATCATATATGAGTTATCAAAAAATAACTTATCTCTTCTTTTGGGTTTTATCCTCTTGGGTAACCGGATTTTTGAATGATTATGCGCCCGTAAATATTGAGCTAGCATAGGCTTGCTAGATTTTCGCATTTTTTGTTCCAGCAACTTTGTATCCCTGTTTTGGACCCCAAGATGGCCAAATTGAAAAAAGCTTTAACTGAAAAGTTGTAGCTCTTGAAATTTTCTCCAGAATGGACTCCAGAATTGCATGATTTGGAGTTCTGAGCAAGAAGTTATGCCTCCGAGAATATTGAACTACGTACACCCGCGAGATTCTGAGTTTTTCACCGAAAATTCACTTGTATTTTCTAAAGAACGAGAGCTTTAGAGAGCTTATCGTTCCCACAGACGGCGCCAAACTGATGGTGTCAAAATCTCTGAACAGTATCTGTGAACAGTGACTCTGAACAGTGTCTGTGAACAGTGACCGTGAACAGTACCACCGTATATGTGAACAGTGACTGTGAACAGTACCGGCAGAAACTGATTAAAAATAAAGATGAACACGAGACGTTTTTTATTAAGGTAGGTTCCCCCGGTAGCGTTTATGCTAGTCCGGCAGTACGTCCTCCTTTTGTGTGTGCTTGCTTTGTATTAGCTCAAAGGCAATCAATTCGGATGATAATACAAGCTACCAATCTCTCTCTTTCTATAATTTCCTTAATTCTATTTTAAGTATAGAATTAGGATTACAATTATTTCAACAGAATAAATAATAAACTGTGTAGGAGAGAGAGTGTATAAGGATTGGTATTTTTTTTGGGGTATGAAAAGAGAGAGTATAAGACCCTCAAAAATTGGCTTGTATTTAGGAAAGATGGATGGATATTGGAGAGAAGGAAGAGATGTTTTTGGTGTGTTTTGAATGAATGAATGAGGGGGGTATTTATAGGTAAATGTAGAAGGGCAAAAAGGTAAATTTGGTAATGTATATGATGTATATGCTTAGGTCACATGTATTCTAGAATGTATATGATGTGTATGCTTAGGTCACATGTATTCTAGAATGTACATGATGTGTATGCTTAGGTCACATAGGTAAAAATGGTATTTTACTGGAGGTAAAAAATGGTATTTTACTGGGGGTAAAAATTGGTATTTTACTGGAGGTAAAAGTGTTGAATTACCTTTGTATGCCAATGATAAAATTAGTATTTAACCCCATCAATTGCCCCCTATCCTTATCATTTAGCTCGGATGAGCTGATTGGTGAGGATATCCTTCAACCCGCGAGCTAGTAGTAGCTTTGAGCTCTGAAGTTCGTCATGTTCACATACATTCACCATGTCCCAGTCAGGAGACACCACCCAAACAGACCCCCTGATAGCCTTAATGGCTCAACAAACTGCTCTCCAGGTCCGGATTGACAGATTGATGGCTCAAAGAGAATCTCCTTCGTACAGTTCAAGAGATGGATCGCCTCCGACCCCTGTTTCTGCACCGGCTCCCCTATCCCCTGCGCGAATCCCAGCCATTAAAAGGCTGAGAGAACGCCGCCGGAGGTATAGGAGGAATCGAAGCAGGGCCAGTGGGTCTGATGCCGACCAATCCAGTTCTGAACAATGAGATTCTTATGATGAGTTCTCTGTTACAGCTCCCCCACCATCTCCAAAAAGAAATCCACAAGTTAATGTTGTTCGAGAAAAACGCTCCGAAGGAGATGCTCAAAGACAAAGTGTGAGCAGAGGAGGTCGCCCCCCTATTCCACCAGTTCTGGAGACCAATGCCAGACCTCGAGGGTCTGTGTTCGATAGGATCTCGAACAAGAGCTCTGTTGAAGAAGTAGAGGAGAGGCTCAGATCAGAAATGAAAGCCAGCTGGCGAAATGATGAAAACCATAAGCCACGTTGGAGGGAGCTCGGCAGCAACTCTGGTAAGGAATTCTGAATCCCCATTTGCAATACACATCCAGACATGTGCAGTCCAAACAGATTCAAACTACCTGCTCTAGAGTCATATGATGGCTCAACCGATCCAGTGGACCATTGGCAGCAATTTAGAAATATAATAGGGCTCCAGAGTGTCCCAGATGGTATCATATGCAGGGCTTTTGTCACAACCCTCAAGGGGGCAGCTCGGATGTGGTGCAACAGCCTATCCCCAAGCTCGATTCAGAGCTCGAACGAGCTTGGTACGAAGTTCGTAACTCACTTCATAGGGACTAGAAAGCAGTCTAAGCCTTCCACCCACCTCTTCACAATAAAACAAAGGCAAAAGACCTCTAACACAGGCGAAAGACCTCTCAAAGGCAAAAGACCTCTAACAAAGGCAAAAGACCTCTAACATAGGCGAAAGACCTCTAAAAAAGGCAAAAGACCTCTAACACAGGCGAAAGACCTCTCAAAGGCAAAAGACCTCTAAAAAAGGCAAAAGACCTCTAACACATGCGAAAGACCTCTAAAAAAAGCAAAAGACCTCTAACACAGGCGAAAGACCTCTAAAAAGGCAAAAGACCTCTAACACAGGCGAAAGACCTCTAAAAAAGGCGAAAGACCTCTAACACAGGCGAAAGACCTCTAAAAAAGGCAAAAGACCTCTAACACAGGCGAAAGACCTCTTGCAGGCATCGAATTGTCGACCTTGTTCACCTACGAAAGATTCGGGTTTAAGACATGACGAACTTCAGAGCTCAAAGCTACTACTAGCTCCCGGGTTGAAGGATATCCTCACCAATCAGCTCATCCGAGCTAAATGATAAGGATATGGGCAATTGATGGGGTTAAATACTAATTTTATCATTGGCATACAAAGGTAATTCAACACTTTTACCTCCAGTAAAATACCAATTTTTACCTCCAGTAAAATACCATTTTTACCTATGTGACCTAAGCATACACATCATGTACATTCTAGAATACATGTGACCTAAGCATACACATCATATACATTACCAAATTTACATTTTTGCCCTTTTACATTTACCTATAAATACCCCCTCATTCATTCATTCAAAACACACCAAAAACATATCTTCCTTCTCTCCCAATATCCATCCATCTTTCCTAAATACAAGCCAATTTTTGAGGGTCTTATACTCTCTCTTTTCATACCCTAAAAAAATACCAATCCTTATACACTCTCTCTCCTACACAGTTTATTATTTATTCTGTTGAAATAATTGTAATCCTAATTCTATACTTATAAATAGAATTAAGGAAATTATAGAAAGAGAGAGATTGGTAGCTTGTATTATCATCCGAATTGATTGCCTTTGAGCTAATACAAAGCAAGCACACACAAAAGGAGGACGTACTGCCGGACTAGCATAAGCGCTACCGGGGGAACCTACCTTAATAAAAAACGTCTCGTGTTCATCTTTATTTTTAATCAGTTTTTGCCGGTACTGTTCACAGTCACTGTTCACATATACGGTGGTACTATTCACAGATACTGTTCAGAGGTACTGTTCACAGATATTGTTCATAACTACTGTTCATAACCACTGTTCATATATACAGTGATACTGTTCACAACCACTGTTCACTTATACGGTGATACTGTTCACAATCACTATTCACAGTTACAATTCAATATTAAACCTCTAACACAGGCGAAAGACCTCTCAAAGGCAAAAGACCTCTAACACAGGCAAAAGACCTCTAAAAAAAGGCAAAAGACCTCTAACACAGGCGAAAGACCTCTACAAAAGGCGAAAGACCTCTCACACAGGCGAAAGACCTCTAAAAAAGGCGAAAGACCTCTAACACAGGCGAAAGACCTCTTAAAAAGGCAAAAGACCTCTTAAAAAGGCAAAAGACCTCTAACACAGGCGAAAGACCTAACACAAGCAAAAGACCTCTTGCAGGCATCGAATTGTCGACCTTGTTCACCTACGAAAGATTCGGGCTTAAGACATGACGAACTTCAGAGCTCAAAGTTACTACTAGCTCCCGGGTTGAAGGATATCCTCACCAATCAGCTCATCCGAGCTAAATGATAAGGATAGGGGGCAATTGATGGGGTTAAATACTAATTTTATCATTGGCATACAAAGGTAATTCAACATTTTTACCTCCAGTAAAATACCAATTTTTACCTCCAGTAAAATACCATTTTTTACCTCCAGTAAAATACCATTTTTACCTATGTGACCTAAGCATACACATCATGTACATTCTAGAATACATGTGACCTAAGCATACACATCATGTACATTCTAGAATACATGTGACCTAAGCATACACATCATGTACATTCTAGAATACATGTGACCTAAGCATATACATCATATACATTACCAAATTTACCTTTTTGCCCTTCTACATTTACCTATAAATACCCCCTCATTCATTCATTCAAAACACACCAAAAACATCTCTTCCTTCTCTCCCAATATCCATCCATCTTTCCTAAATACAAGCCAATTTTTGAGGGTCTTATACTCTCTCTTTTCATACCCCAAAAAAAATACCAATCCTTATACACTCTCTCTCCTACACAGTTTATTATTTATTCTGTTGAAATAATTGTAATCCTAATTCTATACTTATAAATAGAATTAAGGAAATTATAGAAAGAGAGAGATTGGTAGCTTGTATTATCATCCGAATTGATTGCCTTTGAGCTAATACAAAGCAAGCACACACAAAAGGAGGACGTACTGCCGGACTAGCATAAACGCTACCGGGGGAACCTACCTTAATAAAAAACGTCTCGTGTTCATCTTTATTTTTAATCAGTTTCTGCCGGTACTGTTCACAGTCACTGTTCACATATACGGTGGTACTGTTCACGGTCACTGTTCACAGACACTGTTCAGAGTCACTGTTCACAGATACTGTTCAGAGGTACTGTTCACATTTACTGTTCATAACTACTGTTCATAACCACTGTTCATATATACAGTGATACTGTTCACAACCACTGTTCACATATACGGTGATACTGTTCACAATCACTATTCACAGTTACAATTCAATATTAAACCTCTAATGACCGACCAATCAATGAATAATGGTGAATTAGAGGTTTAATATTGAATTGTAACTGTGAATAGTGATTGTGAACAGTATCACCGTATATGTGAACAGTGGTTGTGAACAGTATCACTGTATATATGAACAGTGGCTGTGAACAGTACCGGCAGAAACTGATTAAAAATAAAGATGAACACGAGACGTTTTTTATTAAGGTAGGTTCCCCCGGTAGCGTTTATGCTAGTCCGGCAGTACGTCCTCCTTTTGTGTGTGCTTGCTTTGTATTAGCTCAAAGGCAATCAATTCGGATGATAATACAAGCTACCAATCTCTCTCTTTCTATAATTTCCTTAATTCTATTTATAAGTATAGAATTAGGATTACAATTATTTCAACAGAATAAATAATAAACTGTGTAGGAGAGAGAGTGTATAGGGATTGGTATTTTTTTTGGGGTATGAAAAGAGAGAGTATAAGACCCTCAAAAATTGGCTTGTATTTAGGAAAGATGGATGGATATTGGGAGAGAAGGAAGAGATGTTTTTGGTGTGTTTTGAATGAATGAATGAGGGGGGTATTTATAGGTAAATGTAGAAGGGCAAAAAGGTAAATTTGGTAATGTATATGATGTATATGCTTAGGTCACATGTATTCTAGAATGTATATGATGTGTATGCTTAGGTCACATGTATTCTAGAATGTACATGATGTGTATGCTTAGGTCACATAGGTAAAAATGGTATTTTACTGGAGGTAAAAAATGGTATTTTACTGGGGGTAAAAATTGGTATTTTACTGGAGGTAAAAGTGTTGAATTACCTTTGTATGCCAATGATAAAATTAGTATTTAACCCCATCAATTGCCCCCTATCCTTATCATTTAGCTCGGATGAGCTGATTGGTGAGGATATCCTTCAACCCGCGAGCTAGTAGTAGCTTTGAGCTCTGAAGTTCGTCATGTCTTAAGCCCAAATCTTTCGTAGGTGAACAAGGTCGACAATTCGATGCCTGCAAGAGGTCTTTTGCCTGTGTTAGGTCTTTCGCCTGTGTTAGAGGTCTTTTGCCTGTGTTAGGTCTTTCGCCTTTGAGAGGTCTTTCGCCTGTGTTAGAGGTCTTTTGCCTTTTTTAGAGGTCTTTTGCCTTTTTAGAGGTCTTTCGCCTTTTTTAGAGGTCTTTTTAATGTGCACCTCTAGTGAGGGTTTTGTAAAAATGTTCCAGAGATGTTCCACTTGTGACTGTTTAAAGCATAGCCCTTATATGTTGATAACAATTTTTTTTCGAAACCCTTGATTTTTTAAAAGGAAAATTTGTTCTTTTTGGCTAAGCCTTGAGTAGAGTCATGCCCCCTTCTGACTGAGGCAAATTCTAACAATTTTCTCATTTAAGTCCTTGGTTTTTTAAAAGGAAAATTTGTTCTTTTTGCTAAGTTTTGAGTAGAGTCTTGCTCCCTTCTAACTTAGGCAAATTGCTAAGTTTTGAGTAGAGTCTTGCTCCCTTTTAACTTAGGCAAAGTGCTGAGTTTTGAGTAGAATCTTGCTCCCTTCTAACTTATGCAAATTCTGACAATTTTCTCATTTATTACCAAGGTTTCTTAAAAGAAAAATTTGTTCTTTTTTGCTAAGTCTTGAGTAGAGCTATGCCCTCTTCTGACTTAGACAAATTTTGACAAATTTCTCATTTATTACCAGGGAACGTCAAAATCTTAATCTCTAAACCAGTGGGTATGTAGCAGTAGATGATCATTTTCAGCCAGATCTCTTTGCGCTGGGGTGGTCCAGCGGTTGTCTGTCGGACTTCAAAATCACATTTAGCTTTGTGGAAGTTTGATATCCGCTGAAAATTTCTTTAATTTCTTTCTTGTGGTTTGTTGGATGAACTTGATAAAAATTACATTCAATTGTAATTTGTTTGGAAGCTCATCAATTTTACCTACAATAAAGATTATTGATCGTAAGAAAATGATACAACTTTAGATATATTAAAATAAAGGGAAAAAAATCATATATGAGTTATCAAAAAATAACTTATCTCTTCTTTTGGGTTTTATCCTCTTGGGTAACCGGGATTTTTGAATGATTATGCGCCCGTAAATATTGAGCTAGCATAGGCTTGCTAGATTTTCGCATTTTTTTGTTCCAGCAACTTTGTATCCCTGTTTTGGACCCCAAGATGGCCAAATTTGAAAAAAGCTTTAACTGAAAAGTTGTAGCTCTTGAAATTTTCTCCAGAATGGACTCCAGAATTGCATGATTTGGAGTTCTGAGCAAGAAGTTATGCCTGCCCTCGAGAATATTGAACTACGTACACACCCGCGAGATTCTGAGTTTTTCACCGAAAATTCACTTGTATTTTCTAAAGAACGAGAGCTTTAGAGAGCTTATCGTTCCCACAGACGGCGCCAAACTGATGGTGTCAAAATCTCTGAACAGTATCTGTGAACAGTGACTCTGAACAGTGTCTGTGAACAGTGACCGTGAACAGTACCACCGTATATGTGAACAGTGACTGTGAACAGTACCGGCAGAAACTGATTAAAAATAAAGATGAACACGAGACGTTTTTTATTAAGGTAGGTTCCCCCGGTAGCGTTTATGCTAGTCCGGCAGTACGTCCTCCTTTTGTGTGTGCTTGCTTTGTATTAGCTCAAAGGCAATCAATTCGGATGATAATACAAGCTACCAATCTCTCTCTTTCTATAATTTCCTTAATTCTATTTATAAGTATAGAATTAGGATTACAATTATTTCAACAGAATAAATAATAAACTGTGTAGGAGAGAGAGCGTATAAGGATTGGTATTTTTTTTTTGGGGTATGAAAAGAGAGAGTATAAGACCCTCAAAAAATTGGCTTGTATTTAGGAAAGATGGATGGATATTGGGGAGAGGAGGAAGAGATGTTTTTGGTGTGTTTTGAATGAATGAATGAGGGGGGTATTTATAGGTAAATGTAGAAGGGCAAAAAGGTAAATTTGGTAATGTATATGATGTATATGCTTAGGTCACATGTATTCTAGAATGTATATGATGTGTATGCTTAGGTCACATGTATTCTAGAATGTACATGATGTGTATGCTTAGGTCACATAGGTAAAAAATGGTATTTTTACTGGAGGTAAAAATGGTATTTTACTGGGGGTAAAAATTGGTATTTTACTGGAGGTAAAAGTGTTGAATTACCTTTGTATGCCAATGATAAAATTAGTATTTAACCCCATCAAATATAAAGCATAATTTAGTGATCAACCACAACAACACTCTCCATTGGTAATAGTTTGTCAATTTTTTTTATTTTTCTTTTTTCTACAAAATTATTTAGAGTAAAATTGCATGAAAAAAAAATAAGAATTACGAATATAATTAATTTATTAAGTAAAAGGCCAAAGTGGTTAGCTTGATTTGGGGAGAGAAACTCGCTTTTTTGGTCAACTATTATAACTAATTTCTTAGGTCATTGATTTTAATAACTCTTTTGGAGAGTGTGTTGAGTTTGATGAGCCTCTGTTTGGAGGGAACAGTGTTGTTGCTATTTTGTTTCTAGGCTTCGGCCGTTAGTTGGACCTAAAATAAGGGCGGGGGTGGGGGTTTGTTGTAATCCTCCAATTGCATTTGCACAAAAACCCATTATAATCATCGGAGATGCTTGAAACGAATCAAAGAAATAGCGCAAGCGAGAAAATAACAATGATTGCGTGAAGTGAAAACAATGCTAAAAATGGCGGAGCCCGATAAACGTCGTCTCAGCTTCTTCCATCGCGGTACGCGATTATCTCTATTTCCTTCCCCCTTTCTCACCTAATGAGTTTGAATGGCCTTCCTTTTTGGTGGCAGCTCCAAAAATTCGAATTTAGGGAAGCCAAAATACAAGCACACATTTTTTTTTTTAGCATATAAGTAATTGACATAAAAAAAAATTATAAAATAAGCTAATGGATGAAGTCTCGCAATTGTTACGTGTTGTTTTCTCCATATTTTTATAAGGGTAAATCTTATTGCATGCAAGATTAGAATTTTTATTTATGTGTTTAAGCCCAAAATATTATAATTTTATCTATAAGAAAAAACTTAAAGGGACACTAAAGAGATATTACTCAAATTTTCATAAACCTTAGGGTTAGTAATGAAATCATGGCCCCCCTTCCATCCACCAGTGCTACTTTCTCTAAGGTGCCGTTTAGTAAAAAAACTGAAAACTGAAAACTGAAATCTGAAAACTGAAAAAGTTGTTTGTTTACTTTTGAAAAATGTATCTGAAAAAATGTTGTTTGTTTTAATACAACACATTTGAAAACTGAATTTTTTTTATTATGACCATTTTGCCCTTATTATTGTATTTTGAACACATGATTTTAAATGAAAATAAGAAAGACATAATATTATATCAAATTAAAATTACTTAAACATTGATAATCTATCTTTCAATCCTTGAACCAAGTATAGAGCAACTCCTTTTTGATAATGGCTCATTTATGCGTGTCTGTGTGCCTGTCTATATGTGTGTTTGTGCATGCGTTTGTGTGCATGTCTCTGTGTGTGTGTGGACAAGAGAGAGAAAGAGCAATCCGTGTTATCTGTGCATCTGTGTGTGTGTGTGTGAACGAGAGAGAGCGATCTATGCAATCTGTGTGAGTGTGTGCGTGTGTGTGTTAAAGAGAGAAAGAGAGAGAGAGATCTTACCGGAGGTGGAGAACGGCGACGGTGGAAAAAGGTGAACGGAAGTGACGAGCGGCGTGGGTGGGAGAGCGAGTGTTACAGACCTAGGGCTGAATTAATTTGATAAAAGGGTGAGGGTGGGATTTGTGTAATTTTGAGAAAAGAGGGAGGGTAAAGTAGACTTTTTCTACTCTTTAAAATTAAGTTTAAGATTTAAGTGGCAACTTTGCCACTTAAAATTTTGGATGAAAATTTTAAGTTGTAAGTGGTAAAAATTAAGTGGCCACTTAATTTTTTTAGTTAGTGAACAACTTTCACAGCCACATAAATCTGAAAATTTTAAGTTTTCAGATTTAAGTGAAAAATTAAGTGACAAGTGAACAAGGCCTAAGTGGAAATATTATTAACTGAGATGGAAAAAAACACTCTAAGCTCTAAAGCAATCGGTGACCATGGAAAATCTTCCGAAGAAGAATATCACTTGGCAAGAAGCAATAAAAAGGTTAAGAACTCACACAAAGAAATTCTAGTAGACATGCAAACAAAGACGATGGAAGAAAACCACTAAACAACAGCTTCAGGGATAATCCATTTCGCGCCTACGAATAAAGAGAAACAAGCTGAGGGGTTGAAAATTCCTATACTATATAAAGAAGTAGTGGGAAATTGCAAAAATAATGAGGTATTCTTTGACGACAGTGTGGAAAACATCCATCTTAAAAAATAATGGGATAGAGATGCTAACATTGGGAAAACCCAAAGTTCTGATTTAAATGAAAACCCAGATAATGATGAAACTTTGATGCCTACATTCAGATTGCCCATTAGTCTTGTGAGGAAACTCTATGACTAGTGGAAGAATTGCCTAATTGTAAAACTTTTGGGAAAATCAATTGGGTATAAAGCATTATCTAAAAGAGTGAGAGTCTTATGGGGTATCCAATGGGATACTAAATTGGTTGATCTTGATGAGGTTTCTACCTTTTCAAATTCACCATGAGAGGGGACTACTATATAGTGATTTTGGGTAGTCTTTGGATCATCATGAATCACTATCTAACTATGTAGAAATGGGAGCCAAATTTTAAACCCTCTGAGGCAACTGAAGTAACTACAGTCGTATGGCTAAGGTTAGCAGAGTTATCTATAGAGTATTAAGATAGGCAATCTTTGTCTCATATTGCTAAAAGAATGGGGAAACCTATTAAAACATATTATAACATCATCACTTCCACTAGAAGGAAATATGCTAAAGTTTGTGTGGAAGTTGATTTGGCTAAGCCATTGATTCCGGCATATAGTTGGACGGAAAGAAATATAGAGTGGAGTACGAATGTATCTACTCTATTTGTTTCTTGTATGGCAAAATGGGGCATATATCCGATTTATGCAGAGAAAAACCAACCATTTAGTCCCCATCTCCAGTAGTGGGGAAGAGCACGCCTGGCACCAATCGCTGCTTTAACCCGCAACGGTAATATGCCAGGAGTTGGTATGGATAATGCAACATACAACACTATAGCCCCAATTGCAATATTAGTCAAACTGATGATCAATACGGGCTATGGATGTTGATCCAAAAAAGAAATAAACGAGGACCAGCAATGGGCCAAGTTAAGGAGAATGAGTCAAGTAATACCAATTTAAATCAAAATAAATTCCAAAAATTGGCAGAAATGGGCCAACCAAAAGCCTAAAAAAAAAAAGGAAAAATGAAGTTACATAAAGAAAACCCAAGTGCTAATAACTCAGTTACTCCAAACCATAGTGAAAACCTCTTATAGTTCTAATTAAACTAATAATTTGAATGTCTCATGTGCAAGTCCGATAACAACGTTCAAATCTGAGCAAATATATGGCAAGATTTAGTGATAAACCTTTAGTGACCTCGAAATCTCAACAAGAACCAATGTTAATTCTGACACCTTGAGAGCCACAACAATACCACACATAAAAAAACACCCCTATGGAGATAAAACCAAACGACCAACTCCTTCACTTACTTCATCCTCCCTCACATCCTTTAATCTTTCCACCATCGCCACCATCCACTCTACAACCACCAATGACAACTAACCCTAAATCCAGCCCAAACACTAAATAAAATCGATCGAGCCCCCGATAAACATAATAAAATCATCCTTTATATACACTCTAGCAAGGAATGCAGTGGGCTTATCACTTTTAACGGAAGACGAAAAGTGTATGATCATCAAGATTTAGTGGAGTATGAACCAAGTAAAGGTGAATATCAAACTAGAAAGTCTCACGCAACACAGATGGTGGCAACATTGGCGACAAAGGAATCTCAGCTAAGAGTAAAGTTGATAACCAGTTGGCCAATGTCTGAGCCACTACTATTCCTACAAGATGTTTCTTTAATGATTTTCATATTTTGGAATTGCCGAGGAGCCTCTAACAATGATTTTAGAAACAGTATAAAAGATCTCCACGGAGATTATAGGCCAGATGTTATTGTTCTGCTAAAAATGAAAATCCATTTTGAAAGTATGGGGAACTATTTCTACCAGTTTGATTTATGGGAGAGCGTACACATTGATCCAACATGAAGGGTGGGAGGCATATGGCTCATTTGGAATCATAAAAATATTACTCTTAAATCCTTTAACGTCTCTACCCAATGCATTCAAGCAATTGTCATTAAGAACCACTATGAGGAATGGTTTCTTTCCACGGTTTACAGTAGCCCTATCCACTCTTTAAAAGGTGGGTTATGGACTAATTTCACAATGGTTGCCAAATAATATGGTGAACCTTGGTTAGCAATTTAAGACTTTAATAACCATGCCAGTAGCAACGAAATAAAGAGCCTTAGAAAAGGCAGCGATGAAAGAAGGGTGGAAAAGTTTGTGGATAACGTGAACAAATATAGATTGCTTGATCTTGGCTGTAATGGTCCAATGATAACATGGTAAAATGGTCGAATTAGAATAGCGAACACGATGGTGAGATTGAGAGAGCTCTTGCTAATCCAGAATGGCGTCTCAAATTCCCCAAGCATCGATCACTAACCTTTAGCATACGTACTCTGATCATTCTCCTATTATCATTTATATGGAAGGCCTTAAACTTATTAGTTCTACTAACAACAAAATTAGGCCTTTCCAATTTTTAGCTAGTTGGCTTGAACACCTTACTTGTGACTCTATTATAGAGAAGAATTGGAATATAGTTATGGGTGGAACCTCATATACCCTCAATATTTAGAAATGAAATAAGGAAGTTTTTGGAAATATTTTTGCTAATAAGGCCAAATTAAGGGGGATTCAAATCGCCCAAGAAGTTTTTAGAAATATTTTTGCTAAGAAGGACTTGGAATTAATCCTTAAACAAGAAGAAATCCTCTGGCTCCAAAATTTTAGAGTGCAATGGATTACGGAAGGAGATAGAAACACTAAATTTTTCATGTCTCTACCATCGTCCGCCGCAATTTTAATAAAATTAAAAATTGAGGGTGAATGGTGTGAGGATCCTGAAACTATCTTTAACCATATCAAGTATTATTTTAATAACCTGTTTAGCAAGAATACCACTTCCAATGAGTATGATATTATTTTCCCAGTGGGACTGAAGTTCACTGATAGAGATAATAACCTCATCACTAGCCCATCTCTTGCTATGAAGTATGGAAAACAGTGGTTGATATGAAACCTCTTAAAGCCCCCAGGCCGGATGGGTTCCGATCAAATTTTTACTGGGAAATTGTTTGCATCTCTATTTTCAATTTTGTTAAAAATTGTTTCATTAGTTGGACCTTTCTTATTGAACATAAAAAGTATTTTATTACGTTGATTACTAAAGTGGAGAGGCCTGAATGTATAACTAATTTTAGACCAATCACTCTATGTAATGTGATATACAAAGTGGTGACTAAAGTTTTAATTAATAGATTGGGACCTATGCTTGATAAACTTGTAAGCCCTTGCCAAACTAGCTTTCTTTTTAGGTGACAATCGTCCAATAACATCATTGTCACCCAGGAAATTTTACACAAGTTACAAAAAATGAAAAGGTACAAAATGAGGTATGATTTTCAAAATTGATTTAAAAACAGCCTACCATAAAATGTCCTGGGAATTTCTTGAGAAAACTCTGATAAATTTTAATTTTGACAATAAATGGGTGACTTTGATCATGAGTTGTGTTACGATGGGGAAAACAACTATACTTTGGAACGGTAGTCCCCTTGAACCTCTCAAGTAGGGTAGAGGTTTAAGACAAGGGGGCCTTGACTAGAAATGACGGAAATGGCATTAGTACTTCTAGAAGGGGGGCTTACCATTTCTCATTTATTCTTTGTGGATGACCTGATTTTATTTGCCCAAGCTGATATGTTAAATGCTAATGTGATCATGGGTACTTTCGAAGAATTTTGTAGCTCCTCGAGATAAACTATAAACTTTCAAAAATCTAAAATTTTCATCTCCCTAAATATCCCAAGGAAAGAGGCCCTGGCTATTAATTTCAAATATGGGATGAATCTCACCATTGATTTGAGCACCTACCTCGTAGTCCCCATTATTCATGGTAGAATGTCCGAGATTAATATTAACCAAGTCATTGGTAAGATTCAAAGTAAGCTTGTGGGCCAGAAATCTAAAACTGACTATCTTGTGGGTCGTGTGCCACCTTTGTTCAGGTTGTCACGGCCACTATTGCTAACTATACTATGAAAATGCTCAATCTACCAAGAGCCACATGTGATAAGATCAATAAAATTAATAGAGACTTCTTTTCGGGCGACACAAAAGACAAAGAAAAAAGGTTCACCTAGTCAAGTGGGATAATGTTTGCAAACCTAAAGCCCTCGGGGGGTTGGGGTTGGGGTGGAGGAATTGTAAATTGAACAACCAAGCTCTGGTTACTAAACTGCTATGGGTGGGGGTTCTCAAAAATAAATATAAAGTTTCCTAAAACTCGAGAGACTGGACTTTTAGAACTTCCCCATCTCCTATTTGGAAAAGTATCCACAAAAGGAATTAAATGGACTGTGGGTAATGGCTGCTATATTGATATCTGGAAAGACAATTGGGTCGATAACACAACGCTATTATCCAAGCTGAGTGATGTTGATAATACTACTACCAACATGAATGTGCAAAGTTTGATTGGCAATAATGGCAAGTGTGATGAATCTAAAATCATGAATCTTTTTCCTCATGATATTGTGGCAGAATTGAAAACATTCCCCTCCTTACTTCTAATAAAAAGATGGACAAACCTCCATGGGTTGGTGGTGTGTCAAGGAAGTTCAGCATAGGTAATTGTTACTATCTTATTTTGGGCCTTAACTCTGTTACCAGCACGAGGGAAGCAGATTGGAAGTGGATTTGAAAGTTAAAACTTCTGAATAAAACCATTTTCTTTATTTGGCTTTTAAAACAGGACAAAATTCTTACCTATGTTGCGTGTACTAGGAGAGGTATCAGCCACGATGATCGTTGCAAACTTTGTGGGTACACCAAGGACAATAACCATTTATTCAGAGGTTGCAGCCGTGCAAAAAAGGTTTGGAGTTATATTTCTAGTAATGTTCTCAACAACTTAGGTGAGGTTTGACCTTTTCTCTTGGTTTGATGCTAACCTCAAGCATAAACGGAGATACTAACCTCAAGAATAAATATACTTCTACCAATGGCTCTGTCCCTTGGAACACTGTGTTTGCTTATACCATTTGGCACATTTTGAAAATGAGAAACGATTGAATTCCAATTCAATGATAAAGCCCTTAGTGACAACCAAGTTGCCATTAAAACTATCAACTTTGCTAAATGCATACCTGATTCTTTTAATAAGAGTAGTTTGGCCACAAACAACTCAGATCATCTACTTATTCATTGTACTTTTCCCCCCTGTATATTACATTAAGATCAATATTGATGGCAGCTGTTTTCGGCAACCAAGCAGAGGAAGCTATAGAGGTTTAGCCAGAAGTGAACAAGGAAAGTGGATATAAAGATTTTGTGGAGTCATAGGAGCTGCTACGCCATTACAAGCGGAGCTATGAGTTCTTAGGCAAGCGCTTCGTCTCGCAATAGAAAAGGTTTGGACAGGCATCATCATCCAAAATGACTGCTAGGACACTATCAATCTGATTAATGGCGAAGAAGAAGAAGAGAACCATCCCTGCCGCACCCTCATTGAGGATTGCAAAGTTCTAAAAAGGGAATTGGAGGCCACTATACACCACGTCCTCAGAGAAGCAAACAGATGTACCGATAAATTGGCGAAGATAGGAAGCTCACAAAGTGAAAAGCTTGTCAAGTTGCTGGTGCTACCGATGGATTTGGTGGATGATCACAATGCTGATTTGGAGGGAATTGCTTTCCTAATAGGATTCTAGTTTGTCTTCTTTTTCAGTCTATTAACCAAAAAAAAGAAGAAGCAATTATTAATAGTTTAATACTATCTTTTTAAAGGTTTGAACTTTCTATGGTTGTTGCAGGTCAGATGGTTTTCGAATGGGATCAAACACTTAAGGAGGTCAACATATAGATATATATATATATATATATCATTCTACCTCTCAACGTTCCTACAAAACTATTCTAGAGCAAAATTCAGTCCAAGCACGTTGTTAGTTGGAATCGAAGGAAACAATGTACATACTTACCCCACTCATTGCTTCTCTCTCTCTCTCTCTCTCTCTCTCTCTCTCTCTCTCTCTCTCTCTCTCTCTCTCTATATTTTTATGCACGAATGAATCTTCATAGTAGTGTCGTTGATTTGATTTTGATATTTTTAGTAACTTGCTATTTGTAGCATGATCTATCCTGCCCACTAAAGACCGATTCTTCATTTTGTACTATAGGTGTACTACACACAAAGCATATGCCTTTCTGTCCCAAATTAAGAGTTATTAGTGAATTTAGGCTATTTAAAAAACCATTAATTTCAACTTAATGGGGGGTTAATAATAGAACTCTTGTCAGTTCTAGTACATTACTTATCTTTTCAAAAAAAAGAAAAGAAATGAACTCAGTGCTCTTTATTTGAGACAGAAGGAGTATTAGAGCTTATGTGCTGTTAACCATTTTTGTGATTCAATGTTAAAATTAGGGTTTTTAATCTGGCAGAAGATGATACCATGCTCGTAACCCTGCAGAAGAGGGGCAAAGGCCAGACTTGGGTTTCACCTATAATGGGCGAGGGTCAGCTTGATCTTTAAGTGGCAGATCTTGAATCAGAAGCGCCTCATGCTTCAGAAATTTCATGAAGAGGTGGACCTGGTCCTGTTTGTTCTATTTAGGATTTGTTTAACCGGCTATTGAATTGCTACTGCTTTTTTTGCCATTCAAAGTTGTTCATTATGGTTGTGGCCTTCCATTAAGTTGTGACTAAGTAGCTCTCAGAGGTGTGAAACATTTTACCAAAAAGCTCATTCCAATTCGACTTTGAGTAACTATATAATGAGTAAGGGTTTTTGAATCTTAAAAGGAATAAATAATTGCTTTTTGAATAATTGATAGCGCCAGAAACATGTTACAACCTAGTGTATGTATATATGAACTGCTTAGTAATAACATTTAGTGCAATCTTTTGTTGCTCAACCATGAGTGAGATGACTTCTTAATCTTATTTTCTGTTAATTGTTGCCGCCTCCCCCCCCCTTCTCTCTCTTTCTAGTCTTCCTAGATGCTCAAATTCTAGCCAAGAGATGATAAATATATGAAATCCAACTCTATCACATGATTTTCCTCATCCTTTTTCTCTCTCAACTTCATACTGTAGTGACAAATACATGTTTTTCCAGGAACCAAGTCATTGTGTTGCTTTCTGTTTATAAAATCAAAAGTACTTTAATTTTGCTTACCCGCAAAAGAAGGTACAGCTTTTGAATGTGAATGTGGAGTTATTGGATTAGGCATCACGAGTAAAATGACTTAAAAGTGATGCTATAAAGGCGACTCAATGGTTATCATATTGCAGCATTGTGCGGTACTTCAAAAATGAGTGTATCTAGTTTGGGTTGAGTCAATTGTTATGCTCTCTAGACTCAGCCTGGCTAATTTGATGACATCCCTGTTCACTCTAGGTTCAATCTGTATTATGTAGTCTTGATGATTCTTTTTAATTTACCAGATTTTGGGTTTATTAAGCTCAGATTGATACGGTATGGTAGTATTAGAATATTAGAACAAACTGTCCCCTATCTTTAGATGTAAATAAGTAGTGCATTGGGCTTCATCTTTTGTTCAGGGTGTATTCTTCGGTTGGATTGTGCATAATATACCTGAGATGCATATAATCATTTGTTGAGCTAACCTCTCTTAGTCGCCTTGATGATGCTAATTGTTTTAGTGGTAGGCCCAAAAGATTTGTTCGCAAACCTGCACGCTTTGAACAATTGTCTTATTTATACTTTGAAGTATTGTGTTGCTCTTCAAGGGATCCTAGCATTAAAATGAGATAGGTTATAGGTTGGATAAGATTTGATGTAATTTGTAATGTTTCTTGATATATTCTAATAATTTTGGGAGTGCATTATTGCGCCCCGTCTTTGAAAGAAAGAAAAAATTAAAAACCTATGGTAGTCAGAAATATTTGATACAACGAATCAAAGTAAATTAGGCTAGTAATTGTCACAGGTTGATGGTTTCATGATTTTGAAAGGGTTTTCTGCATCTACTATTTCATTTACTCGGATTTGGCTAATCTTCATTTAGGTCATTTAGGCTTTTTTCTTTATTTTGCTTTCATTTCACGTTACACTCAAGCAATTAGCGTTGTATGGGGGCCAGAGGGGGAACTTATTTATCATTCACTGAACTTGTATGCAATTAGCTTGATACCTAGTTGCTCTGGTTATTTGCACTAGGTAAATTCTGTTTTAGTGGGGTACGGGAATACTCATTACTAATGTCAATAAGGCAGCTCTCACTTTTTAGACCTGCTCAAGGAGTATGGTTCACCTAAGTGTGTATAATGGTGGTTGTTGAACCCATGATAATTAGCTGGACTCATGTATGTCCCCTTTTGCTCTTGTATTTTGCAGAACCCAGGATTTGACTTCTCACAGTCTGAGTTTTCGGGAAACTGCCCTGATCCAAGGACATTTATGGGTGGGATCAGATCTGATTAACAAACCTGTATGTTCAATGAACATGCATATTAACCCTCTCTCTCTCTCTCTCTCTCTCTCTCTCTCTCTCATTTCAAACCTCTTTATAAATAAAATTATTTGTTTAGTTTGCCTTATATTAGAAGCTTCATTGAATATTTACTCCTTAGCAGTTTCATGAATGCAAGCTTTGTATCCGATACATTGAACTCCTGTAACATACATCTCTTGGCATTGCTTGAGAGTCAAAACATTTTAGGGAATATTATAAACTTTCATAATTATCCATCATCTTGAGGATTAGAGAGTAAGAGCCAAAATTGTTGCCAACCACTTAGTTGTTAGCAGTTAGCCCATCGTAATAAATAGTTTATTCTGGTATATTAATCTCCCTGCTTCCCAAATTAGGAGTCACTATTTTACTATCAAACTTTTTAAGGATATAGTAATTTCAATGTAATCAATGATCAACGGCAAAGCTTATTAAGCAATCATGGCTTTTTGTACATTATAAACGTGATTCTTAGTTTGGGACTTCGCAAAAAGAAGAGCTGGACGCTTAATTGAGACCCCAAAAAGGAAAGTAGGATTTCTAATTTGTGAGACCATTGGTAACTATTAAATGGAACTGAGTGGCCCTGGAATATATCGAACTCTGTGGCCGGTTAGCAAGTATGAAATTGGAACTGAGTGGACCTGGAATATATGCCCAACTATGTGGCTGGTGACTTTCGGTGTCATATACCTTCTGCCTTTTGGAACTAGTGTACTAAGAAGAATATTTGGTGCCTTTTTCTTTTATCAACCCTAAAATGATTGCAATATGGTATTGCATAAACTTATTGTTGAATTCGAAGATTCTTTAACTAGCGCTGGACTTGGAGCTAGGGACTCTTTAGTTTGTGAATGACCGACAGGTATACAACTGGTTTAGTGTCAGGTAATATGACGCACCTAATCTTAATATTCTTGTTTATGAGATTGAATTATGAAATGGATAAAGTATCCCTTTTGGCTTTTAGGAGCATTATCCTTCCAGCCAGGTTATGATCTGTAAATCTGGCTGGGTTTGTTAGATTATCTGGCTGGCCTTTCTATATTCTTTTTCACATGATAAAATATTGTTTGCCACTTGTCACTAGTCCACCACAAACTATGCTGATCTTTTCAGGCTTTCATTGCGTTACAACGTAATAGCATCTTCGATAGTTCATTTAAAAATTGGATTCAACTTTATATGAATTTACACTAGAAATCTGCACACGCAGGGAGAAAGATTAAACTCCCCAAGGCCTCTATACTGATACCATACCACTGGCTTACATATGTACGTATACCATACAGTATATAGGAAAGGTTCTTGACTAGTCTATATTCCACATGTGCAACTCCTCTTCTTTGACCACCATCTTACAGAATATCCTTTTTGAGTAAAACCTGTTAAAACCATAACCGTCGCAGTAGTTAATTTTTAGGTTTTATATTTGTGAATGAATTAACTGAACTGAATTCAATCATATATATTTCAGATTTTACCTGCAGCCAGGGTACGAAAATATGGATTTGGTCGAAGGAATAGAGAAGCCCAGGTCAGAATGACTGGTCTTAATTTCTGTTTTGTTCACTTGTTCGCTCTTTATTGTTGGAGAATCTTTTGATACCTAGGAAACCCATTCTTGCACAAGGATACCTGAGCACATGACAACCCATGTTAAAACATTATCAAAGGGCTAATTATGTAATTCTTTTAAGTATTCTAATTAATTATGTGATATATGAAAAGTAGCGGAAAATCAGTTAGTTAGTGGGATAGTCAAAATGAGGCGGTTAGCAATAATTCATGTTTTGCATGTCCAAATTTTAGCCTTCAAATAAAGAATATGGAAGATTATTGGAGGTAGTTTGAGCAAATATTGTTTATTCTGACAAGCACCCCGGGGGTGGTTCAAGTCAAAGGGCACACTGACCAATAGTAAGAACTAAGAAGAGGTTCTCTGAATATCGACATTTTAGAATTTTATTTGTGCCAAGGAGGGTAAAATGCAAAGAATTTAATAACAAACAATGTGTAATATTGCTATAGACTATAGAGTAATTCTGGTCGGGTGGTGTCTTTAATCAAACTTTTGTAACTTGATTAAACTTCATTGACAGTTTTAACTGTTTCCTATATATATATTAAGCAAATCTAGAAGGAGAATTCTCAATTCAATTCAATTCCTTGTTGATCCTCAAGTCAACTATATGGTAAAATGAACTTGTTTTATATATTCGTCTCGATAGTGGGGCCACAAAAGTTCACGTTTTCCCATCCGAAATTAAGAAACATTGTGCAGCTCTTTCACACCTAAACAAAATGTGTACTAAATTTATTATTTTAATTATTTCAAAATTCAGATGATATTGACAAATACGCCCCTGACCATTTTAGCAATATTCCAAATCTCATCTCCCTCGCGCAATAATATTGCATATAGGGTAGTAGAGATCGAGGGAGAGAAACTTACAGCTTCTATATCGATTTTGTGAACGAGAAGCTTCCTTCTCTCTCTGCAACTAGTCCTATAAGCAACGACGACATGTCCGATTGCCAAAACATGAGAACAAAGGAACAAAGCCATCTCCAGAGCTCTAAAATATACTCCTCCACCATTACTACTTGAACCGCTAGTAAACACATACGAAGCTTTAAGGGTTACAAATGCCAGAGATAAAACTGAACATGTGGTCGCAATAGCCAAGTAGGGCCCTCTCGATAGCCTCGGACCGTCACATATACTATAAACACCTATAAATAAAAACAACCCATATATAAATTTCTCAACTCAAAAGAGAGTTTGATATTTAAAATTCGAAAGATATGATAAGATAATCTTAAAAACAACAAATTACATAGGATAACAGCTGATCTGACGATGGATATGAGAGGAATATCGATGAGGGAGTAGCGGAAATCATAGTTGGTTAGATGAGAAGAGAGGGTTTGGAGAGAGAAAGAAGATGGAGAGAGAAAAGCAGACAAGAGGACCGAAGGGAGGAGAGTATCGGCGATGACTAAAAAGATTGGGGCAGAGAGCAAGAGAAGGGAAATGAACATGGTGATTAAGAAAAACAGAGTTTTTATTACTCTTAAGAGACGTTTGGTTCTCTCTTCTTTAGACAAATGGAAACCCATCTCTTTCTCTCTCTCTTCTGATCTGATCAGGTTTTAGTGTGTGTATATGTATATGTGTGAAGATGTATATACATATATATATATATGAGAATGAGAATGAGAAGAATGGGTAATTAGAAAAAGGAGGCTTAAGAAGGAAGGAGAGAGAAATTAATTAAAAGGTGGAAGTAAATGGAGATCGTAATTAAGGTTCGATGTTTTGCCTATACTTGATTAAGAGAAGACAGTGACAAGGAACTTTACACGCGCAAGTTAACAACGGTCAATACCTAATAAACGACTATTAACTACATCTGCTGATTGTGAGATTTAAATATATACATATAGAGAAGGTGGCTTTGTGTGGTATTTTTGACCGGAATCTTACTTTTATACTGCAACCCAGTAGAATGAGTTTCAACTCTCGTATCTTTTTAATCATTTTTTAAGTTCGCATTTCCTTTACTCTTTTTTTTTTAATAGTATGATCGGTATATCAATTACTATATTGGAAGTTGTATTGGCGATCTTTTCTGATTAAGTTAAAAATAATGTTAAAGTACAAAAGTTGAAATACGTGATATTCTTAATTTGAAACCAATTTTACATTTAAGATATCAAGTTATTTTTATGTTATTATACGTGTGTTATATCTTTGTTATTATTTAAATGAATACGTAGTGCAATAAATGCTTTTTTTTCTTTTTTTTTTTTGTGAATTAATAATAGACATGCACTACCCTTTGAACGATAATTAGTATACAGCAAATTCCAATGGTTATCACACGACTTTGATCTTGTCTACAATCAATTTCCATAGAGACTTGGTGCTGGTGAGTGCACCTGATTATTGCTCAAGAAGAGCATGAACCTGTTTTTGATTCTCAAAGTGTTGGGTAGGCGAATAATTTTTGGGAAAGAAAGAATGAAGCCAATGAGTAATTCTTTACAATTTTATATATAATGGATGGAAATTTTAATTTTGACACCAACTAACCGGGTTTGGTGGAACTGACCGAATGGGATTATGGGAATATGGAATCATGTTAGCACATGCAAAATTTTGTCCTCCTCAATCTTTTCCTTTTCTTATATGTGCAATAGGATTTAATTTTAGGGAATAAAAGAAGTCATGGGCCAATAAGCTCAAATTATTATCTTGTTGTACCAAAAAACAAAAAAAGAAAAGAGCAATATTACATTTATCGAGTATTTTTACTATCTATTTTTATTGGGTGTTCTTACTACTTATTTTTATTGATATGTATGTTATACTTTTACAAAATATAATAAGAGTACAACTCATTTAATATACCTGGTAAAAATAAATGATAAGATTTATAAGTAAAAAAATATTTTCTAAAAAACAATAATAAAAAATAAATCATTACGTACCCTGGCTTTCGTTCAAGAAGTCCACATCCCAAGTTTTTAGTAATCCTAATAGTACTGTATATATATATATATATATAATAGTCCTTTTATTTCAAAAAACTAATATGCATTAAAAGAATAATTCATTTACAATATATGAATAATTCATTTACAATATATAACTTAACTCTTTTTTTTTTCAAAATTTTACTAGGCTCCTCACATCCCCCATCTGGGGGAGGCCGGGGAGCTCCTACATTATATACCTTTATTTGAAGTTGATATATGTACACCCATGTACATGGTGCGTCATGTATAAGCAATATTTGATCGAGACGAATGTGTGTTAGAAGCCTCGAAACATTACTTTTCTGAATGCAGGGAATACCCAAAAGATGGCAATTAATATATGTAGTTGGAAGGAATTAAATTTTCTTTTGAAACTATCATATAAGATATATAAAAACAAAATGCTCTCTTTTAACGAGAGCTTGCCACATGTTCCATATTGATTATATTTATTTTTTAATATATTTTTTTTAATTATCCCACTCTTTATTTATTCTAACCTTTGATTTTCTTTACCCTTCTCTCTCATAATTTATTTAGTTAGTGTTTATAAAATATATTTAAATCTTAATTATTAAGTCTTATAAAAATCTCTTTTGAAAAAAGCACATTGTCCATAGGTTTTAAAACAATTCCATTTAAAACAGTTGGTTCACGAGTTTGAAATAATTCCAGGATTAGTCATAAACATGAAAAAAAATATTATATGCATATATGTGTGTGTTATACACATCATTTTTAAAAGACAATATGGACTTTTGTTTTTACGAAATCTCTATTACTCGACTTTCACAAATAAACGAAATTTTTCTTATGATTACTCATAGTTAGAAAAAAAAAATTAAGCCTCATAATTAGAATTTTTTATGTACTACTTTTATAATTACTTTATTAATAATAAAAAATTTAAAACATTGTGCATCATGCAAATTATATGCTTGTTTCTAGGGAAACAACAACTTATGTACATAATTAGCACTACTCATCTTAAAAGCATTACCAAATGATATTTTAGCTATTGTATTTATTTGTTCATATATATATATATATATATATTAAGAAATTGTAATAGTTATATAAATGGGAGTAGCTATTTCCAATTAAACTATCCTTCAAAAAGACTTGAAATTATCCCTATCGGAACTTGAGCCTGTATCATCGCCACTCTCGAGCTCTTTGTTTTAAAAATTTGCTTTAACTCTGCTTCTGTCATAACTCCATTTCTATTCTGCCGTCCTTGAGTTCTTCTTCGGAAACTTGCTTTCACTCTAGATTTGTCATACCTACATCATCATCCCTTAAGAAATAAATCAAATGTGCCATCAAATTGCTGCTGATAGAATTTGAACCATGCCCTCGAGCTCTTCTTATACATATATATATATATATATGAGGAATCATCACTGAAGATAAATGAGGAACATTTTCTTCTAAACTGGTAGACCTCAATGGTTTTGGTAGCTGGACTTTCTACTAGGTAGGAACTAGGAATGATAAATGAGGAACATTTTCAGATTTTAAAAAAAAATATAGTTTAGTAAATGTTTGAATCATCACTGAAGATATTTTTCTTCCAAAATAAATTAGTAATAATACAGTTATATGGCTAATAAGGTCAAAAAGATCTATGTGATGACTCTAAACTTATGGTATTGCTTCTGCCCATAAATTAAGATAAGATAATAGAGGTATTAGATAGTACTAAATACGTTTTTAGTGTAAAAGGCAAGGCAGCATGCTGCTTATCTATCCTAGTTGGTGTTGCTTAGCACACTCTATAATAATAATAATAATAATAATAATTATTATTATTATTATATATAAAGTCGGATTTAAAATGATACTCGTGATTATTTATTTATTTATTTATTTTCATTTTCATTTTCACGAGCAGTGAATAATGTATTAAGTGCAGCCTTGTAGGAGACATGGCTATATTCATTTAGAGCCGCCTTAGACCAGGGGTAAGTTGCTAGTCGCCAGTGAGTCAAAGGCAATACTGTACACTGTCTAGAACAAGTCCATGGTCAATTTTAGCTGGCTACCACCTTAATTTAAGATTTTTCATTTTTTGTTGAGACCTTTTACAATCAAGGATATAATCACTGCTAGTCTTTTTTTATCATCATGAGAATCACAAAGAGAAGATTTCTTACAAATATAATACGTTCTTTTATTGCTATATTTTTTCGATAAATTCGTTACTCAATATTTTTATATACAATATAATAGTTGTTGTATAAATTATAAATTTATAACTACCATCACAATAAGGATAAACGTATAACTATTATAATAGGGTTTAATCAACAAAGAGTTCGACAACAATGTTTATGTAAGTCGAACTCAATCGAAACTTCCCTATTATGAGAATAGGAAAAATACTAACGGAATATAAGACCGTTGACGTTATGTTACTATTGTATCTTAATGTGATGCACTTTCATATAAACGTTGTGAAAGTATGAAACATGGAAACATGACAAAGAGATATACGATAATGTTATAAAAGAAATAAAGAAAAAAAATGCCATTAAGAATATAAAGTGTAAAAGTAGGTTAATATGGATATGATTTTTTATGAAAATCTTTGATGAATCTCATATGTACATTTGTCCCTAAACAATAAACACATATATATTATTACGTTGCCGAAAGTGATCCATGTGCTGCGTCTTGTTAGTGAAGGGGATAGCTAATAAAAGCTTGCATTAGCAAGTAAAATATCCACGTACACTGATTTTACGCGGGGAGGGCCAAACACGTACAGAAAGAGCCAGGGGACACGAAATCACGGAGGAAAAGCCCAATGAAAAGGACTTTGTTCAAGGTTGATGCAGTAATGGGCCATATGATTTATATTTTTAGCATAAACAAAAATGGTGATAAGATCTTTGTTATATCTTACATTCTTTAAAGAATTAATCAATCTTCTGGTTGATACTAATATAAAAAATAATTAATTTATATGAAAAGTTGAAAAATAAATTAATGCATTTAGTGAAATTATCTCTTACTTTTAGAAGATTTTTTTTTTTTGAGGAGTGAGGAAGAATAATTTTTCACAATGAATAAAGGATGGAAGACATACTCAAAAAATAAGTATCTCACTTCATGTCTCAATTTATTTTTTAATTTTTTACACAATTTTTTTCTTTTTTCTTTTCTAAATTGCTATCAAATGGAATCTTAGTGTTCACTCGTTGAAAAAGAAAGTATTTCTGGGAGTAGTGTCCCGGATTTGAGTTTTCCAGCCTTTGTCCTGTATTTTTAATTGATAGTAGTTTTTTCATTTCAAATTAATAGTTTTACTTTAATTTGTAAAATATATATATATATATATATATTAACTTAATCAAATGATTTTAGGATCATAAGTTTAGCTCATAGTTGAACTTAAACGTACATTTATGCATTCGTTTATGATGGATTTTATACAAAATCCAACTGGAAAAGTTCAATTACCTTAATTAATGTATTGATGGCATGGCATTGTGATTTGTAATGCTTATCTCATCATGTGAACCTCTACAATAACATAATCATTGTCGAGAATATTGATTATGTCATAAATAAAAAAATATAACTTTTAAATTGAGACATTTTAAAAGAAAAGTGAGGGTTAATTTTAAATCAAAAGGGTACATCAAAAATATATATAATTGCACCCCCTCTATGCCAAATATAAAAATAAACTCCATTACTTTTGTTCATTGTGTTGAAGGTTAGCTTTTTAACTTTTGTTAGAAAAGCAGACTAATCAGAGATGTGTACTTTGTTGCTGGCTTATTCTTCTGATCCAAACTTCCTTTTTACTGAACTTCCTACCAAAATCTCCAAACTAGATGACTATCCTTTTTGATCAATGCACTACACCTTCTAGCATAAAGAATCACAACCATTGTCGTTTGCACGTTAGTAGAGTAAAAAGGGTGGTGTTATTTTCACCCTTAAAAATATTTAGTTATACTCTTAAGAAAAAAAAGAAGTGGAAAACTCTTATTTTCACCCCTAGTTAATTAATCACTTCCACCCAACTAATCATTCATTAACAATAATCAATCTTCTTCTTCTTCTTTTTAAAATCTTCTTCTTTTCCTTCTTTAGATCATCTTCTTGTTCTTATTCTTTAGATCTTCTTTTTTATATTTTCTTCTTCTTCCACATCTATATATATTATTATCTAGTATGGCAAAACCCACACTAATCTTTAGATTTGGAATACAAATTTAAAAATAATAACACAAAAGTTGTCATAAACAAATTTTGGATTTATATAAATAAAAATTAACTACTTTACTCTATAAATAAAATTTACTCCAATATTTGAAGACCATTATTGAAGATGGGGATGGCAAAAGTTCTTCCAAATCTATGTTCTTCTTATTTCTTTCAGATTTTTGCAATACCAAAAAACAAAACTAGGTACGAGAAGAAGGTTCCCTCGACTACGAGGAACCAAATTTGTAACCCATATTCGATTTTTGGAGACCGAGTGTAACATATAGGTGATATAAAGAATAATATTTATCAACAATGCCTTACTCGACTCTAAAACACCGAGTAATAGATTTATAATCGACCTTAAGAACCGAATAAAAGCACTTTAGTCAATTCTCAATAACCGAATGATCATACTTCTACAAGTGTGAACAAATGTTCACATTCTATCTCCATAAACCAAATATAGGCTACAAATTCAGTTCACCGAAAGAGAAGGAACCTTCTTCATATGCCCAGATTTGTTTTTTTCATGTTATTGTGTATATATTTGTTGTGTATGTTAAGAAAACAAAATAAACATGAACATTCAATTCTCTACAACTTAGGGTTTCTTTATGTTGCATCAATAATAGATTAATATAATAATTTAGCAACCATTGTTGAGAAGAAGAAGATTAATTAGAATTAATGATTAATTATAATTAGTTTGCGTTGTATCAAGTATATATGAAAATAAGATTTTAAATCGTTAATTGTTGAGGAGAAGAAGAAGAGGAAGAAGAAAGAGGAGGATTAATGATTAATTATAATTAATCATTAATCTTTGTGTATTAAAGTGGCAATGGTAAAGGATATAGTGAGTGTGTGGATGAGTGAAAAGGAGTTGGGAGGAAGTGGTAATAAGAGTAAGAGTAGTACCAAGTACTTGTGGAGGTGGAAATAGCACCACCGGTAAGGAATGAGAAAGAGTAAATATTTAAAATAAAATAATAGTGGCTCAGTTGTAAGGTATTACCGCCTATCGCTCTCCCATAAAAAAATTGTACTTGAGAATGATAAATATAAGATATCCTGCTAAATAAATCGTTCCCTCACAAAAAATTAGCGCCGGACTAACCCTATATGTTACCCATGCAAGAGTTTTGGATATGTTATTTACTGCTTACTCTACCATTTTTATCTGTCTTTGAGGAAAATATAATAACATGATCAAAATTAAAATTTTAAAAAATGTGACACGCTTCATAAAAAATAAAAATAAAAATGTGACACATCCTCAAAATGGTATGGTGGCGGTGATTCTACATCCCTTTTAACAAAGTCTGCTATCTAGCCCAACTCATAATGCAGAAGAGATTGACCCACGTAATCCTCAACTCAAAGCCCAAATTCCAGGCCCAACTAGTATGCTCGGACAGAATAATCGAGAATTTTGCCTTTACTTCTAATTTTGTTTTTGTTTTCTCATGCAATTGACATGGAGGGGTGCCGGGTCATATAACTATTTGTGAACTTGGATTTCCCGCTATGTATTAAACTAGAGCACATGTATATATGATGTGTATATTATTTGTATGTATTTAATTTAAAAAATAATATTTAATAAAAGAAAAGGATGATCTAGTTATTAAGAAATAAGTTAACTTGTTAAAGGTTGCTAGTTAACTTCCTGTTGATAGCAATTTTTTCCAGAAAAACCTAGAGGTAAAATAGAAATTACAAAAAATTTAACACAGTTTCAAGCAATTGAATTAAGGTTTGCCTTTCTAATATATAATATATATTTTCATAATGTTAATTTTTTGTTATTTTTTTATTTTTTTGAAAATTATAGACAACACAATCTCATGATCTAAAAAAGTAACTAATGTGCATGATATATTCTTCAAATTATATATATGTTAGTTGTATATCTGTTGTATGTGCAAGATAATATAATGTTGCTCAAAACCATAACAAAATAAAAATATATAGATTAAAACGTGTAAAATAAATTTCTCCAAAAAAAAGTGTAAAATAATAATTGCTTGTCTTAGAGTAAGAGTGAATTCTTCTAATTTAATTGCATCAACTTAAAAAGATAAATAATCAAGCATAAGGAAAATGATCAATTTAATAGACTAAGACTGTGTACCAAAAAATAAAAAATATTTTGTTGGATAACAATATAAAAGGTTGTTAGCATATATTGTATTCTATCATATATTGTGTTCACATGTAGTTACTATATTCATAGAGTTGACTTATTCATATCTTTAATTAAGGATTGTAGCGATAATTAGGCGATTGTATTCCTTAATTGTTGATTCCCTTAACTCTATATAAGGGCTCTCTTTGTATCATTCTAAATCTAATTCAATACATATATCTTTCTCTCATCTCTCTTAACATGGTATTAGAGCCGTGACGACCTTCACCACTCGTGTCTCAATTAAATTCTCTAGCCTTTAACCACAATTGTTGTCCAGTCAATCCAGTTGCCTCTAGCCACTAGTCAGACTCACCGATTCTAAAACTGCTTATACACCGTTAGAAACGAATCTCCGGCCTACTCCTCTCGATGGTACTCTCATCAGCGATGTTATTTTGTACCTTCAGATAGTTGACAGTTTGGTTTATCTCACTGTCACTTGTCCAGATATTGTTCACGCTGTCCACATCGTCAGTCAGTTCATGTCTGCTCCGCGATCTACTCATTATGTGGCTGTTATTTGTATTCTTCGCTACATCAAATGTACATTATTCCACGGTCTTCACTTTCCATCCACATCCTCTTTGGAGTTACGTGCCTACTCTGATTCTAACTGGACATGAGATCTTATCGATAGGCATTCAACTATAGGGTACTGCATTTTCTTGGGAGACTCCTTCATATCTTAATGTAGCAAGAAGCAATCATTAGCCTTTCGATCTAGTACAGAAACAGAATATCGTGCACTCGTTGACACCTATCAAGAATTTGTTTGGCTTTGATGACTATTCTCGGATATAGGAGTCCCTCAACTCCTTCCAACAACACTTATTTGTGATAAAAGAAGTGCTATTCAAATTGTTTACAATGATGTTTTTCATAAACGAATAAAGTATATTGAAATTGATTACCATTTTGTTCGCCAGCATGTTGCTAACGATGCAGTTCGCCTCCTATCTATTGCCTCTGAAAATCAGCCTGCAGATCTCTTCACCAAAGTTCATTCATCTGGCTGCTACCACGATCTTCTTTCCAAACTTAAGTTGGTTTCACATTTACCACCTTAAATTTGAAGGGGGGTGCATATATTGTATTCAGCGTATATTGTATTCACATGTAGTTACCATATTCATAAATTTGACTTCTCCATATTCTTAATTAAGGATTGTATCAATAATTAGGCTATTGTATTCCTTAATTATTGACTCTTTTAACCCTATATAAGCACTCTCTTTGTATCATTCTAAATCATCAATTCAACACATATATCTTCCTCTCATCTCTCTTAACAAAAATCATTAAAAATTAACTGATTTTTGTAAAAAGTTAAAAAATAAATTGATATATGTAGAGAAATACTCTCTGTTTCATTCTTATTTTTATAAGTATCCCCAAACAAAAACAAAAGTTTTAGTTTGTTCCGCTACATGCCACGATTTATTTTTCAACTTTCCACGCAAATCAATTATTTTTTTTATTACTATAAACTAAAGCCTAAATATTGTATCTTTGTCATCTTTTAAAGCTGTAGATACATTCTAAATTTGAGGGGGAAATGAATGGTAAGAAAAATTTTGAATTTGAGAAATAAACAATTTTGACTTAACAAACGGATCTTTATAGGTAATGTATTTAATATCGGGTATTCTTAAATGTACTCACATAATCCGTCTTCTCACCCCACCAAAAGTCAAACTTAATTATGTCAATATTAAGCTAAAAAATAACGTAAAACCTACTCACCCCGATTTGTATACATTAAAAAAAATATACTAATTCATCTTTTCACCACTTAAATTTTTAAAAATTAAAAGTTAATTACAAAATTATGTTCTTTATTTTTTTCACATGTCTACAAGATATAGAATTATTCTTATAAGAACTGCAACAATATGAGTTCTTCTTCTTTTCTCAGTGGAAGTGACCAAAACATTCTTATATAGTACACAAGTTTAGTATCATCAATTTAGAAGCAATGTCAACAAAAGCTTTAACTTGATCTTTAATTCTTAAAGGAAAATGCTTACAAAAAATACTACTGGAGATGCACCAAATCGAAACCACCTTTATTATAATCCTCTTGCTAATCCACAGTGAAAAAATATAATATTATAACAGCTATGCAATGAATTTTAGGGTTTTTCTTACACAATGATTCTACACGAAGACGTATGGGCAAGGAAAGTAAAAGTGTAGTAACGGACAAGATTTTGCACAAACTTTTTTCTCCATCATATAATGTAAAAAACTTTTTTTACACAAGATTTTTTTTCTCCATCATATTTTTTCCTTTTTTTTACAATAAAATACTTAACACAACTACGAAACAGTCATCTTACAAAGCAAACTTGAAAAGAGGGCAGAGCCGACCATTTGCTTGGATAATGAGTCGTTGCAAGCAGATTTTTATATCTAGTAGGATTTTTTTGTTTTTATTTTTAACTTGGAATTATTACTCTTTTGATCTTGTTTTGTAGTGTGCCTGATTTTAATTTTTTCAATCTTGTATGGTTTTTTGGATTCTAGAGTTTTGTTCTTGTGTATGTATATATATATCCTTTTAAACATTATAGATTTAATTAGCATATTTGTATTTGTTTTAGATTCTCAAAATCATTACTTTTAATTTTTTGTGGTTTTGATTGCTATGTGCTTCAAATGATAATTATATTGATTTTTTTATTTTGATGTGTTTACTATTTAATGATCGTTTAATATTTTTAGTGTAGTGAATTAAGACTTATATTTACTCATTTGATAAAAATAAAAATTGGTAGAAAAAATTGAAATATAAATAAAAATCATTTAAGAGCAATGAATTAGTAAAAGATTATATGAAATATTATAAAATTGCTAAAATTGTATTATCACAATTAATATTTTATAGCTTCAGAGGTACTATTTAGACGGAATTTTTAATGAAATTTATTAAGAACAATGTAAATTTTTTTTATTATGTGTTATATTAATGAAAAATTTAATATTATTTAATATTTTTATTTTTAGTGACTAAACTTTTGTCGTCTGTGCATTATTTCAATAAACTCAGCCCATCACTGGAGTGAGAAGAAAGCATTTTCACACTGAGATAAGAAGACTAATTTTGTGCATACAGAGATTTTTTCACGGATGAACAGTATTGGTCAATTTGACGCTTCCCGGTGGATTTTTTGTGATTTTGTGGGGATGTTCTTCATCGTGTGAAATTCCCCACCAAATTCAAAAAATTAAACGGGGAAGTGGGTTAACTATATGATTGAAAAATATTGGATTTTATAATCCTTTTTTGGACAATATTTTTTAATCAATAACCCACTTTCCGGTTGAATTTTTTGATAATTTTGGAGTGTTCTACACAGTGAAGAACATTCACAAAATATCAAAAAATCGGGAAACAAATTGACACATATTGAACAGTAATCCGCGTATCTTATATATATATGGATGAGTTTTCAATGTTTACCTTCTCTCTCTATCTATCGATGGGTACTGACAATAATTAATGCACATTAGTTAGGTGGCAAATCCTTTAACCTGTTATAGCAGGTTAAGGTGACATATTCTATTTTTATTTTTTTAATTAAACTTTAGGTGGTGTTTGGTTGAAATTTTAAAATCAAGTTTTTAAAATTTCTACCAAAAAGTCAACTTTACTTCACACTTCCCAAAATTCACTTCACTTTACTTTATCTCTCATAAATTTTTTAAAACATCATAACTTTAAATTCAAAAATTGGAATTAGATTAAAAAATTATATTTGAAACCTAATCATCGAGATCTATAAAATAAGATCCATTGTGACTATTTTTTGAATTTTTTTCATAAGTTTTTTTGAATTGGTTGAAAAAAAATTCAACAAAAATTAAATTCACTTTTCAAAACATATTTTAAAATCTCAACCAAACAAGATTTTATTTGCCAAATAGACTTAGGATAACCTAAATCCATATTAGGATAAGTGTTTGTGGGTATTTTCGTCATTTCAGTTTTATAGTTAATTAATAACATAAGTTTATGAGAAATAACACTTTCAAAATATATTTGACTTTGAATTTTTATCTCTATATAATAGGTTTACAAATTAAATACAATTCAACACTTTCAATAACAAGTTCAATTTCATTATTTTATTATCATTCGTGACAAATCATATCACAATAAAAATTCAAAAATCAATTTGAAGAATCTCATATAACCTATGCTACTGGTTTTATTAGTCATTGTTCAACTAAATAATAATTTTAACACAATAATATAAAATAATATTAAAAGAAATGTATTTTCTTAATTTAAGATATTTCAAACAAACTCAACTTTTAATAATTTGACAAGATACGGAAGTATGCGTATCACTTCCTAAATAGCACTTAAAATATATCTTATGTAGTATTAAATAATTAATTATTTGGTTCAATAATCAATGTGTTGTGTTTAACAAATAAATTTTGTACTCTTTTCAAAATTGAGAAGTATATCCACCAATTAGAATTAATTTATAATTGTACTAATTTAGATTATATTTTTATTTGGATTTCTAATCGAAATCTACTTTCATTTTAATTTATTTCATATTTTCTTTTAGGGTGCGTTTCGATTATAGAATTGAATTTAACTTTAAAATTCATAAATCTAATATTCAAAAATTACATATTTGAAATACAAGAGTTTAAAATTTTGTATTTACTTAACAAATATAAGAAAATTGATTTCTAAATCTAAATATTATCCTGCTAAAATTTATATTTAGTTGATTAGTATGCTACTTTTATTTTTTTAACACCGTGGCGGAAGTCAGGCTTATACAAAATTAACCCATTTGACTTGACCTCGTCCTTATTATAGTATTTTATTCCTTATAATATAGCGTAATTACCACGGGACATGAGTGGATTTATGGGTACACTATTCACGACGAATTTAGATTTCAAAAAAATAAAATCTACACTGAGTTAGGATGCGTTTATAAGCGTGTTGAGTTCGGGTTTAGACAACATACGACCATTTTCATCCCTAATATTATTGTTATAATTAATATTACAAGTATAGTTATAATAATAAAAAATAATAATTTGTTTAAAAATTAATTATTATTTTTTTCATATTCCCGAGTTTGAGATCTAGAAGGAACAGCTCTATCTCTAAAATTTGAAAGTTATGACTTTAAGATAAGTATCAACTTTCATTATTCGAATATATTTATGAATCTCAAATCATAATTTTACGCCAAAGAAAAATATTTATATTTGAGATTCCAAATCTAAATCTCATATTCAAATCTTCTCTCAAATCCACATTCCAAACACACCCTTAAAGAATTTTTAAAGGGTTTTATTAAAAAATATTTTCAATTAACTATATTATTAATATTTTCACCCGTTTCGTTCAACTATGCATAATAATAATAATAATAATAATAATAATAATAATAATAATAATAATAATAATAATAATAATAATAAAGATTTAAGAATTAAGTATACATATTCTTCTATGTTGACAAGCACACTAAACATATTTCATGTTTATCAAATTTTAAATATATAGTCATATAAAGCATTCATGACCATGTAATTAATTAACTAGTACGACATTTGGTACTTTAATTTATAATACGAATAGTATTTTCTTTCATTATAATGGTTCGTGAGAGAATAAATATGCAAATAACATACCATTAACCTTTGAAATTTATTTTGTGCTTCAAAAAAAACATATTTTTTTATGAATTTATGTGAAATAAATGAGCCTACAAACAATTCTAAAAATATTCATCAAAATTTTAATTTATTTTTTTTAAAGAATCACCATTCTCAAGTATTTTTCTTTTTCTTTTTTGCTGTACATAAACTTTTTTTTCTTTTTAAAATTATAGCATCTTATCATTTGATAATTGATTTAAAATTTAGAGTTTTTGAAATTAGTAAAATATATATATTTAATACTTATGTTGTTGGTTTACCTTTCTGATAATATTTCGATTATATGTTCAAATTTGAAATCTTTATGTGAGATGGTTAGTTTGAATTTGAGCTTTTGTTATTTATATTTTTTTATTTTTTTATATTTTAACAGTTGTTATCTTTAATAAGGGTCAGTTTTGAAAATGACTATCTTTTATTTTTAATAAATTAAAACTTATTTTGTCATCGATTAAAAAGTTATCCTTGAAACTAATCGTAAAAATAGAATGTCCTTTATTAGAATAAAAGCAATTGATTTGTCCTTTAAAAAAAAGTCTCATATTTTTATTTATTTAATTAAAATAGATGTACCTATTAATCTAATTTATTTTTAATATTAAACATTAATAAAATAATATTTATAAAATTAAATCAATAATATTATTTTGTTAGTTTATCCACACTTACGGATTAATTTAGCAAGCAATACTAATTAACTTAACAATGTAGATTAACTACAAGATATCAATAGAAACAAAATCACCCATTTTATAAGGGTAAATAATAGGGATATCTTGAATTTGAATTACAAAATCATGGAATGAAATATCTAATTTATGATTCCTTAAAATTAAATAGAAAAAAATGCCATGTCATCAGGTAATAACAAGTTAACCACTTAACCTTGCATTTAATATTTTGTATTTTTCCAATGTGCATTAATTATATTAGTCAACTACACATTTGATCCCAACCATTGATTTTTCATTCAATAGTTAATATTATTATAACCATCCATGGGTAAAAAGAGAAGTAAGCATTGAAACAACACCCATATATATATATGCAATATATATATATATATATATATATATATGCAATAGATAGATTAAGAAGGATTGAGGATAAAATTAACGATCAACTATTGAGATTTTTGGCCAAGTGAATACAAGATTTATGCTCTATTTGATAATAATGTGAAAAATAAAAATATTTAATTTAGGCAAGAAGATGAAAAATATGTTTAGTGATATGCAGAGATTAGCTATTACTTTTTGGCTTATTTTATGAGACTTTTTTTTAAGTAGTAATGAATTTTATTTTATTTTTTCACAAAACATAAAAAATGATGGAAGACATACTCAATTAAATGAGTAAGAGATGGATAGTATTTCATTACATGCCACAATTTGTTTTTCATTTTCTCACCTAAATTAAATTTTATTTTTATTTTCCATATTGCTACTAAATGAAGCCTAGGTTGTATATTGTCAAACGAGGGCTTATCCTTAAATAGTTAAAAATTTAATTATTCACACAAATCTTGAGTCATGTATTGGTTCTTAAACCCCTCAAAATCACTTACATATATATATATAAAATGAAATGGGGCAAAAGGTGTTATGTGATAATATTTTTTGCAAAAAAATCAGGAAATAATATATTTATTTATTTTTGAAATAAGGGCATGTTTTCTAATATTTTTTCCAAAAATAAGGGCTTGTTTATCAATTGTGTTTTAAAATTAAATTAACTTTACACAAAAATGTGTTTCATGCAAGCTTAACTTTGCAATTCCAAAAGATTTAATGCAAATTTATTTTGCATGATATGTTTATATTTTTATGTGTCACTCACGCAACTCTAAATTAATATCAAATAAACCTCAATACCGTAGTAATGTATTAGAAAACAAGGAGTGCTAACTTAATTTTGCATAACCCAAAAAAATTATCATATTGTTTTTATCAATAAATAAGTTTAAAATTGTAACTTGTTGAAATAACTCTAAAGTACAACCAATTAAATACTTGGACATAGTAATATGTTAAAAGACATGTAGTTCAAATTCAATTTTGCACGATACTATAATATATGACAATTCAAAAATATATTGCAATGTTAATTTGTACTCATTTTGGAGTTTGATCAAATATAAGCCCTTAATTTATAAAAAAAAATATTATTCTCCTGATTTTTTTGCAATTTTTTTTTTCAAAATACCTCATTTTTCAATTTTTCGTTTAAATACATAAATTTTTGTCCACATGTGATGTGTGTACCATTCAATTAATATAAATTAAAGAGAAAATATTAAAAAAAAAGTACTATGCATTATAGTGTTCAAGAGTCAATTTTTTTAAAGCCCGTGAGGAAAAAAATTGAAAAATCTGATTTTATATAATAGTGAATCTATACTAGTATAAGTTAGAATCATTTCGGATACCAATTTTAATAGTTTTTCTTATTTTACTCACTTTTATTTGAATAAAATATGTAATTAGTTAAATAAGATATTAAAAAATGAGGTTTATTTTATAAAAAAAAAAATTTGCAAAAGAATTAGGAAATGATATTTTTGTAAATTAACGAATTATATTTGATCAGATTTCAAAAGGAGTGCAATATTAAGTTTGCGGTAGATTTTCATATTATAATTTTTTATAGTATTGTGCAAAATTGAGTTCGCACTGCATTTTTTTTTTTATCATATTACTATTTCTAAGTGTTTAATTGATGGTGCTTTTGAGTTACTTCAATAAATTACAAGTTCAAACATATTTATTGATAAAAAAATATATGATATATTTTTTTTTTGAGTTATGTAAAGTTAAATTTATGATTCTTTTTTTTAATACATTATTATGTATTGAGATTTATTTGACATTGCTTTATAATTACACTAGTGAGACAAAAATATACTTGTTAAAAAATAAAAACACATCATACAAAAAAATTTGCATCAAATTTTTTGGATTGCAAAATTAAGTTTGAACAAAATACAATTTTATACTAAATTAAGTTCGAACAAAAAACAATTTTATTCAAAGGTGTTATTTTACAACACAATTGATAAATATGGAGTTTACACTAATAAAATAAAACAATAAGCCCTTATTTCAGAAAATATTATTCCATATATTTTTCTCAAAAAACATTCTCACATACATTTTTTTTATCTATTTCCAATTAGTTAAAAATTGCATAAAAATAAAGCAGATATAAGCATTATGTATACACATAAATGCATCTAACATATAAATTATAATTAAAATAACCAAGCACCATGCATTCCAGCTTCGCTCTTAGGCCTCGTTTGATTCACGGATTTGAGCATTTAGGAAAGAAAAGTCTTTCTTTTTTCTTTGTTTAGTAAGCACAAATTCCGAAAACATTTTCCTAATAGGGAGAAAAGTAGGGGGTAAAATCATTTCTCTCAAAACTCATGGGATTGGTTTTCCCTTGTGATCTTCTAGCATTTATTACAAAATTTTTGGATAACAATATCCCCTTTCCAAGCTTTACCAAACATAAGAAAGGAAACTTGACAGGAACTTTAGTTTCCCACTTCCATGGGAAAGACAAGGGAATTGATTTCCTTTCGGTGAACCAAACGAGGCCTTAGTGCTATAACTTTGCTTTTACTGCTACCGCTAGGCTATCTCCTTTCAGTTAAAATAATTAATGTTATATATTGTTAATACTAGGGGTGTTTTCGATTTTGGTCGGGCAACAAATTTAGGAACCCAAACCCAAACTAAATTAGAAAATTCGAATTCGGTTTGGTTTCAGTTTTTTAAAATTGCAAACTCAAACCCAAACCAAACTTTTCGGTTCAGTTTTATTCAGTTTTACACGTTTCTTAAAATAAAATAAAATAAATTATATATAAAGCAACATTTGAACAAGTTTGAACAAATAAAATTAAGTAAAGCCATCTTCAATAGTCATTTATATCCATACAAATTTCTATGATAGAAAAGAATAATACAAAAAATATGCTCCAATAGGGTTTTCTATAACTATTTATATGTGAAGCAAAAGTTGAGTCACGAATTTCTATCACCATTTCTAATAGAAATTTTCAATGTGACATGGTACGTTCCAATTCTCTCTCAATCTTAAATAAATGCCAAGTAAGAAAGAAATGAAAAATCACTGGAGAACAACTTTTTTATACTTTTTTACTCATATAAAAAACTTGACAACTAGATATAGAAGTGTTGAAAAATAAACATTGACACCTAGGATAGAAATGGAAAAATAAAAATTACAGTTGGAGATGGAGATGGAGATGGAGATGGCCTAATCACATTAATAAACGAACGTAGCAATATTTAAACGTAGCAATATTTAAACGTACGCATTATGGTGTCTAATACTATATTATTTTCAAGATTCTTTGTGTCATTAAATTATATTATTAGAATATAAATATTAAAAATATGTGTAATGAAACTTTGTTATAAATATTCATTTGTTTTGTTGGCACTATATTTAGTTAAGTTAAGAGAAAATTTGTTTTAGAGATTTATTTTGTATTCTAATTAGCGATTGCAAATTTTAAAAATATAAAATATTGATTAGTGTATTAATATTATTTTTTAGTCGTATACGTAATGATTCGGTTCGGATCAGTTCGGTTCGGTTCGGTTCGGTTTTACAATTGCACACCTTAAACCCGAACCAAATTAATTCAATTTCAATTCATTTTTTTATTTCAATTTCAGTTTCGATTTTTGTCGGTCTTTCTTCGGTTCAACTTTTACAGATTCATTCAAATCAATTTGATTAAAGCCATTCGATTTTCGAAGTTCAATATCGCCTAAGGCCATCTCCAATGGTCATTTCTATCCATACAAATTTCTATGATGAAAAAGAAAAATATAAAAAATATGCTCCACCGGGGTTTTCTATAACCATTTTTATGTGAGGTAGAAGTTGAGTCACATGAAAAATTCTATCACCATAAGGCCATCTCTAATGGTATTTTCTATAAATTCATTTCTATCATGTGTCAAGGTACTTTTAATACATTTCTATATCCATTTGGCAATATAATTGTATAGATAGAAAATTTCCAATAAAGTTTCTTCAATTGTGTCATTTCTATCTTACTTGGCATTTATTTAAGAATGAGAGAGAATTAGTGAGTTTCTTATATCCTATAAGGATGTGCCATGTCACTATGGGTGGGAAAAAATACCATTTTTACCGTACCAATCCGTATCAAACTGAACCATTATTAAAATGTACTGAAACTTGATAACCATACCAAATTATTTTGGCACAATACCGGTACTAAAAATCGTTACTGACAGTATACCGTACCGTACCAATACCATTTGTACCAAATACACAAAAAATACAAAGTTACCAAATTATAAATTGCGTGTGGTTAGTTTATCAGCATAAGAAGTACAATATTATGGTTCTGAATAATTAAGACATTTTTATGTTATCCTTAAAGGGAGGATTAATTATTGACATTGTTGTATCTTTTGTAAGAGTCACGTCCGTGAGAGTTCTTGGCTTGTACTTAAATGTATTTTCAAATAGACGATTAATTTGAATACTAATGGTGGCTCGCCTTATCTATAGACAGAAGAGTTATTTTTCATACTTTTTTGGAGTTCAAGAGCCTGGGTTTTATGGAGCTATTGTAAGTTCCTTTCATTAAAATTATCAATTTTTATCTCTCTTGTAGTTTAGTTTACACCTGAATTATTCAGTACTATGTGGATGTTTTCTTGCCAGTGGAAAAAGAATATTAAAAGTACGTAATTTTCTTTCAGTGCTTGCGAAAAATGTCAAATTATAACATTGGTTTTTTTATATGCGTATTTATTGTATTTGGTATACAGATATTGTCTCCGATAATTGCTGCATCTAAATTTTAAATCGATTTCTCTATGAGATTGCATTTTAGGTTTTAGTGCATACCAAAATGATCACCATTGGCTACTAAATTTATCATGATTGTCTGCTTAAGAATAAGTTATTAGAGGATTTTTATACCATTATTACCATACCAACCTGTGATGATGAATTAGCAATTTAAATAACATATCCACCTATCATTCAGCCTCCTTTAATCAATCAAATGCTAATCTTATTAAACTTTAAATATCAAATATTTATCTTCATTTTTTTAATCGTATTGAATTTCAACCATTCGGCTTTGAAGTATCTGATAGATGTGTATGTGTTGATTATAATTTATAATGCAACAATATTTATATATGGTTTAGTGTTTTTGGAACAATCGATTGCAAAAACTTAATTAAATGTAAGTAAAAATAACGTAATTATTTTGTTTTAACAAAAAATGCTCACTTTTGACCATCCACTTTTAGTTTTTTTTATGATTGATTTTTTGGTAATGTATCGTATCACACCGTACCTTACAAATATTTGAGTATACCAAAAATTTGGTATAACAATGGTAATGAATTTTGACGTACCGAATTTTTGGTATGATACACGATACACTCGGTATGGTACGGTATTGTACCAAATCCACCCGTACATGTCACATTGAAAATTTCTATGACAATTTTTACATGTAAAAATTGTGATAGAAATTTCCCATGTAGCTTAACTTCCACCTCATATAAAAATGGTTATAGAAAAGGGGGTATTATTTACACCCCCTATTATTGTCACTAACACCACATTTGTCACAAACATCCCCTTAAAGTCAAATTTTAAACATTAACACCCTCCACCTAATCAAAAATTAATACAAACATTACTTCAACAAAACTTTACTTAAAATTGAAAAAGAAGAAGTCATTTACGTAGCACTCAGCTCTCCTGCATGTCTTTCACCTTCGTAGGAGCTCTCCCATCGCTATACATCCACCATCTCTAGCTCTGGCACTGGCTCTGGCTTTGGCTTTCAGCTCTGGCTCTATCCTTTACGTATCACTCATCTCTGAGCCAAAGGACAACCATTAACGACTGATAAAAATATTCTCTCACCTCCGCAACCGTTCTTTTTGGTATGTCCTCATTTCCTCTCTCCCGCTCAGTGTACTACTCATTTCTCTACTCTTTATCTTTGATTTAGGGTATTCGAGTTTTTTCAGGGGTTTTTAGTTGTGTATTGATGGAGTTTTAAGATTTTTAAGGCCTAAAGCCCTAAAGTTTAGCACACATTATTTGAATCATAGCCCTAAAGTCCTAAATTTTAACACTAATTGATTCAAGCGCAAGAGATAGAGAGAGGGGGGTTGCTTTAGATCGATTAGGCAAAATGATGATCAGAATTTAAGAGCCCACTAACACCTCATAACATTTAATATATATAAAGTAGAAATAATTTATTAGTGATAGTGATTGGTGAGATTTTGTTCATTACTATTAATTTTGTTAAAATTCTCTAAGTTATTCTAAGTTAGATTTTTTCCTACGTTTCTCTTTAGTACATGTTTTGTTCCACTTGAGAATTTGATAGTTGTGAAAATTCAGAGGATTTTTTATGCTACTTTTATAATGACTTTGAACTCCTCCTCTCCATATCTCTGTCATTCGTTCATATGTATATATGTATGCATGCATGCATGAATTTATTGGTTGATTGAATAGTTTTAAATTTAATTAAATTTTGCTTTGGCATATCGCAAGTTCATAGTGGAACATAGTGGCAATGAACCTATTTACTCTCAAAATTTATGCACATTATCTGCCATTACAAGTTCCAGGATTTGAGGGAGGGAGGGAGGCTCGATGAGTCGATAAACAGAAAATTTGGATCAGTGTGTTAAGATTGTTAAAAATTTAGTGGGGATTTGGGTGTTAAAAGTTTAGCTAATATTGTACAAGCATAAAGTATGAAGTTATGGTGGTGTATTCAACCTTCTAATTCTTTATGGGCTAGGTTCATATGCAGGGAGTATACTAGGAGAGGGCACATTCTGGTTACAAGGGTAGATATGTTTCTTCCTGTACATGGAGCATAATTGCGTGTATTAAAGATACAGCATAGAGGCATATTGGATGGGTGGTTAATAAAGAGGAGCTTAAAAGATCTGACTATAAAAGAGTTATTTCAAGGGGATGGGGATAAAGTGGCTGCTATTAAACAACTTATTTTGCAATCTGTTTTAAACCAAATTCGAGAAATAAATTTGCTTGTTCTGAAATTAAATTACTGGTATCTCTTAAAATTGAATTTTCCTTTTTATAAAGCTGCTCTTATTACTATTTGTACCAGCATTTGTTGTCAGTTATTGAAGCATTGTAATAAGGGTGAATATGAACAGAAAATCAATAATTGGTGGGTTATTTCTAACGAGCAGAGTTCAATTAAGGCCGTATCATCCCAAAGTTAGTTAAAGAGAGCTCAGAAGGATGACCAGTTGATTTATGAGTTCGGAGGTAAGAACTACGGCGAGAAGGATATAAGGGATGTAAGAGGTTGTACAATCTAAGTTGGTAATGATCAACAATCTCTAACAAAGTCAGCGGTTGACGCTACATTGTCGCTGGTAGAAGGAGCTATCATTAGCGGCCAAAGCTAGTACATGTCGACAATCGTTAATGAAGTCTACGATATCCTTAAGGTTACAAGAACGGGTGATTACGAAAACAGGAGGCCAGGGCGTAGATCAAAAAGATTACATGACCTATCACCAACTGTATCTACTTCAGGACAGGCCAAAGCCCCGCCAAGGAAAAAGTTAAAGAAGTAGCTATGAATCATATTTTGATAGTTTAAGTTAGAGACAATGAACTTCTTAGGTTTATTGTATTTTTGTATAAACCTCTTCGGTAATACGTTATGTAATTTAAAAAACTTGGGTTACTTTTGTATGAACTTTTGGTTCGTTATGTAATTTTAAAAACTTGGTACTTTTGTAGCCTCTTTTGGTTAGTTTTGTTTAATAAGTTTTTGTTTTTAAAAACTTGATTATTGATCATACGCTACTTGATTATTATTTGCTTACACACTCGCCCCACATGTATGTGTTGAGACTCACCTCTTTGCAATGGTAGTGTACTGGAGTGTTTTCAAATTAGTTTAATGAAGTTTTTGTTATTGGTGCATCATATAATACTTGATTATTGATCATACGTTACTTGAAACATCACTTCATTGTTGATTTCGCGCGCATCATACACACTCGCCCCACCCCCATGGGTTCTAAGCAACTCCTCGCCACAATTTCTATACTAAAATTCCTTATTCTCTCTGATATTTTATAATCTTTGCCTTCTCCGGAAGCATCTTGATAACAATTTTCGCAAAGTCTCGGATCTAACTCACCGGAGTGCCACCTTCTAGAGTAGGCCGTCGGAAAATAAGAGGAAAGCAATCCGTCAGAGTGCTGAGTGATTCCTACTGGAGTCCAGAAAAGCAGTAGAATTTAAAAGCAAAGTTTTCCAACATAGAATAAACATATAAGACCACTAGAGACCGAAAGGGCATGGGTGCTTAACCTTCCCAAACCGTAATATAGTTTTCGAACCCCATAGAATCCTGTGTAAACAAACGTGTAAAGAAAGACTTATATACAACATTCCCTCTTACACAAATTCACACACACTCACCCGATATGAATTATCACATATAGAAGCAAATGGAACAGAATCCTTTTCGTGTTTCAATCCCAAACCAGAGGTGAACCTGGGGTGCAAGGACTCGCCTAATATAAGGCAATGGAGTCTTGAGTGTACTGGAGTGTTTCTAAATTTTACTTGCCTAATGAGAGGTGAGTGAATTCTCACACACTCACCCCACATCAGGTGCATGTGTTGCAAGTGACTTGCCTAATATCAGGCAATGGGAATGCCGAGTGTACTGGAGTGTTTCCAAATTAGACTTGCCTAATGAAAAGTGAGTGACTTGACACATATTCACCACACATCAAGTAAATGTGTTGCAAAGGACTTACCTAATATTAAGCAATGGAGTACCGAGTGTACTGAAGTGTTTCCAAATTATATTTGCCTAATGAGAGGTGAGTAAATTCACACACACTCACCCCATATCAGGTGAATGTGTTGCAAATGACTCGCCTAATATAAGGCAATGTAGAATTAGCTAGAATGTTTTCCAAATATATTTGAATTAATTCACACATTAATAAGAGAGACTTGTTATTTTATTAATATACAAAAGTTTCATATAAGAGGTTAAAACATTTAATTCAACCTAACTTTACAAAAATATGTATACGAGCTTTGCATTTTCAATTCAAGCCAACTTTATAAAAAAATTATATATATAACAACTTTACATCTTCAATTGTACCCATCTTCACAAAAAACATAACACTTACTATGCAACATGTACGCATAACAAAAAAGAACAAAAGCCTGAGCAATTAATAATAATTTGATTATGATTGGTGAGCTTTTTGTTATAAGGACGGGTATATATCATTCTTTGTAAAATTGAAGTCTATTGGCAAAAAGTTGTTCCCAAATAGCTACTTCAGGAGTTCGAAGTACATTCCACATGCAAGTAACGTTAAGGAGCGGGGCATTATCTTTCAAGGTGACGCTAATAAAGTGGTTACCGAAAATAAACGTAAGGCAGATAACACGAATTTCACTACCCTCCACTGGCTGCTCGATGTGGGGAAAGAAAGTTAGACATCCTATATTTGATAAGAACACAACTATATAGTTGTACGCCAACGCTGTGATGAAACCCGCATCAGGCATGTACATCTAATGTTTTGGGTTTGCGGCTTTAGGTAAGAAAAAAATCAATTCTAGCTCGATTATCAATACAAAACCAATTTCCCCACATGACATCATAGAGATACTTATGTCTACCAAGGTCAGTTAGTAAATCATATCTCACAATCTTCCAATCTTGATCATCATTATGCCATCCTATTTGTTTTGTAATGCACCGAAACCCATAATGGCCGTCACCGGGTACATTTTCTATAAACGCGATGAATGGATGCATGAAATTGGGGGTGTATTGCATATAAGCTTCGAATTCCCACTTTGTCGTCATATCAAACTCGGTCTTCTTTTTCTTTATAACTTGTTTCTTTGGTATTGACACTTGTGAAGATTTATCAGGAATTGTTAATTATTTTTTCTCGTCACCCGTTTTTGCGTACTCAAAACCCAAGGGATTCCGCTTCATTGAGGATTCATGTTTCTTTTCTTTTTGACTAAATTTTCTTTTTGACGGTTTACCATTATGAATGACGAGAGTTGGTTCTTTAAATGATGCTACATATGCTGTGACAAGATCTTTTAATTTCGGTAAAATCACATTATTCTTGTATTTTGTTAATTGATCAAACAAATTTTTTAATAAATTCATCTTGGATGTTTTGAAAATATCTTCTTCATCAGCTATATTTGGTAAGATTGTGAGCCTTCACCACTGTTCATCAATAGCCTTCAAGGGTATAGGCCAATTCACGCAACCATATTATAAAAGCTCATGTGCACAAGGCAGCCCATAAACTGTACGAACAACGTGATCACATACGGATGGATCTAAACCAATTTTGGTTGACCTATCTTTTTCCATCTTAATTATGTCTAAAACAAACAATGAAACGTTCCCCCTGAGTTCTTTGAAATCATGACCGTGATGTCTAACTTTGATCGACCCAAGACTTCTCTCAAAAGAGGCTTCGACTTGAGTAAGTTGTAGTTGCAACATATTTGCCATCCTGGTGAAAACAGTTGAAAAAGAACATTTGCCTGACTCAAAATGCCTCTTCAACTTGCCATGCGACCCTTCGGCTCTATTTGTTGTTCTGTTACTACGGTGTCTTATCTCATTAGTCCATGCTACCACGAATGTCTCTTTACGAACATAACAATTACGTGCTAAATACTCAATAGCCTTTGGAAACACTGTGTTTCCAATCTTGATTCAACTTTCCCCACCAAGTGAAGAAATCTTCTTTTGATATTGTCATCATACAATGACTCCAATCATGAATGAAAAGTTGTCAAACGGGCCTGCTTTGAAAAAGGTTTTTATAATTTTATTCCACATTTTTTTAAATATGGAACGTACATAACATGCGACGGGCGTCGGGAAATATTTAACGGATGGCATTAATACATGCAAACTCTTTATCCATTAAAAAAATATTTGGGAGTTCATGGGTATTAAACAACATCCTCAACTTTGAAAGGGCCGAAACATAATTATCCTTCAACTCCTTATATAGAAAACAATGAGCAATCGAGAATGTTTTTCCGGTCGAAGTAATCCCTACCATTACAAACAAGGGCATCTTATACTTGTTTGTTTTATACGTGCAATCAACAATAACCACAAAGGAAAAACGCTTAACCAATAAAATACAATTAGGTTCCGCCTAAAGTAAGTCTAAAACTTCGTCGGATGTTTCTTCACATCTATGCCAATACACATAATGTCTCTGTATGAGAATCTTCATTAACTGTTGCATGAAAATCCTTCCCTCCATCGCATACACTCTCATCTTGGACTTAACATTATAAATTACGCTGATTATGGACCAATTATTTTTGTTGACCTTGAAGGTCTTAATCTTATTTTGATAATAACAACAAATCAATCTTGTGTAATTTAACATGTTCTTGATTTAAGATTATAGCTTTCTTATTTGGAAAATCAAGAATAGCATGATTGCTCAAAGGAAGTTTGACAAAGATTGTTCAATCAATATCCGATTAAGTCAACGAAGTATTGGACTAGCAAGAAGATCAATCTCATCAATGCAATTCATGAAGATCAAGATCAAGGATCACACGCAAAAACTTCAAAGGAAAAATCAATTTGAAGAAACAAATCAAAGCATTCGAAGACTCACCTATTCGATAATTGAGTGATTGCTTATGATTAATGTAAAGTTTCTTAATTAATTGATTATATAGCTAAAACATGAACATGCATCATTCTTAGATTGATCAAAATCATTTTGAATCGAAAATCATTTCAAAACATCATTTTAGCAAAAACTGGTTTTGAAATAAATTCGTATTAAATTCAAATGATCATATTTTGAGTTTTTCCAAAAATACGTGTCTTAGAAACTTATTTTTAAGGTCCCCAAAGCATTAGAATTGATTTTGAAGCTTATATGCAAATGTGCAAAATTTGGGATTTTTGGCCTTAGGGCTTGTTCGGCAGTCTGGTCCATCAGTTGACTAAGGAGTGTGCTCAGTCGATTAAGGCTCCATCAGTCGACTAAGCAGCTTTGCTCAGTCGACTAAGGGTCCATCAGTCGACTGATGGTTTTGCTTAGTCGACTGATGTTCCAGAATATAGCCGTTGGATTTCTAATTTTTTACCATTTTTGATACCAAACTTCTACCAAACCTCACAAACGGCTATATCACTTTTGGGACTATATATACACCATCTAAGACATATTTTGAATACCTTGAATCAATCATATATTATATTCTTCATCTATCTTCAATATCTAAAGATTCAAGAAATTATTTTTGATCAATCATCATTTATTTGAGCTATATCATCTTGATCAAATAGGATAATTCTAGTGTGAGCTTCAAATTGTATTCTTTACACTCTTGTGAGAGTTATTGTAAATTGGTGTGAATCACCAAACAATTAGAATTCATTGTGAGAGGTAAATCTCATAGGAAAAACAAGAAGGTAAATTCTTGTTTAGTTTTTGTGAAAGGTAAATTTCACAAGGTTAGCAAGAGAGAGTCTTGTGTGAATATTGTGGTCAAGCAATATTTGTAAAAAGTGTAGTGAGACAACAACACTTGTAGTGGTTTGATCTTCACCCGGAAGGAGATTGGTTTTAGTGAAAATTCTCGGGGAACTAACCGAGCGCGGATTATGGTTTGGTAAACCAAAACCGTGTGGACAAAAAACTTTGGACTTCAAATCGGTTCAATCTTTCTTACTCAACCTCTTTATTATTGATTGTTTTGCTATTGCTTAATTGTTTGCTCTTGGGATTGTTTGTTTAATTGTTTATGTGCTTGCATTCCTTAATAAATTTGTTTAGCAAATTTGTTTTACTTAAACGATTTTCGAAAAGTTTTTAAATTCCGCATTAAAGTTTTGAAAACCCTATTCACCCCCTCTAGGGTTGAAATCCGACCAACAATTTTTATTATGTGCTTTGAGCCCACAAAGAATATCTTTTGATTTCACCCCAACAATGCTCATCTCAGCAACAAATTTCTTCTCATTTTTTTTAATCTTCCTGTAAACGGATACCTAACTAAGGTATTCAGTAAGTCATGATTATGAATTCCACATATTATTTTTAACTTCCATTTATTCGTGCCGATACTCGAACCACGTAGTGCAAATGGACAATTACACTTCTTCGTAGCACTATCTATGTTTTTAGGTACTTATTTTTGTGGTCGATTATTACTAGGTATCCCTCATCTTTCACAGCCCAAAATTACCCGTGGCCTCATTCTACTAGTACCTTGGTCAGACTTCCGGGTAACTACTATAGTTTTAATTCCTATTCCTTTTTATTGAGCCCAGTCAATTAAACTTTCCTGGGAATTAAATACTTACAAAATAAATTCAATAAATATTAGTTGTTATTATGCTGTTATTAAATAGTTACTACATGGTGCTGAAGTATTATGTACTTACTTCGTCTGTTATAAAAATGTGACTTGCATCAATTGCTTTCTTTATATTATAATAATACGTGGCATGGTCTACAATTGCCAGCTTATGTGATTCATTGTTGCAATTAGGATTAGTAGGCTCATCATTATTACTAGCCTTTCCTTCATTGGCATGCTTAATAATTTCATCTCTACCATCGAAATTAAGATCAATGTAATTTCTTTGAGAAAGAGAATTTTCTAGTATATGATCTTCTTCAACATCACTAAGCTTATAATTAAGATCATTTGGACTCTCTTCTTTAACAATATGCTCGGTATATTTAAAAATACAAGTCGGTTTAGGAGTTAGTTGTAATTGTACTGTTGTGAAATCAATATTTTCAAACATTAATATATTTCCCCATATGCTAGATTGAAGTGATAAATCCTAAAATTATATACAAAGTTAGTGCTGGCTCAGTTTACTTTGGAATAGTTGAATGTGTTTGTACACATTCGCATATCTTGAGGTGAGTGTATTTGACACACTCGTATATCTTGAGGTGAGTGTATTTGACACACTCGCTTATCTTGAGGTGAGTGCATATATTTGTACACACGGGCATTAATTAGGCTCTGCCCTCTACGTAGAATGTTTTTCAAATTAGGCTTACCTGATGAGAAGTGAGTGCATTCACAAAGACTCGTCTTATATGGGGTGAGTATGTTGTTTATTACTCACTTAACATAAAGCAATGGAGTGTTGATTGTATTGAATTGTTTTTCCAATTAGGCTCGCCTCGCCTAATGATAGGTGAGTTCAATCACACACACTTGCCTTATTTTGGGTAAGTGTGTTTGTGCACACTCGCCTTACTTTGGGAGAGCTATAACTAACTTACTCCCCTTATATAAACCGAGTCAAGTATGCATAGAACCAGTTTTATACTCTGTTTTGGAGATTATATCTTTGTTTCAATTTGAATGATGTAGAATGATGTATGAAAGTTTATATACACATTAATACACCAATAATAACAATTATAATACCTTTTTGGCTTTATCTTGGAGTAGAATTTCACCACTAACTTTCTTTTGAACTTCTTCTTTCTCCATCATCTCATGTACAATGCTTCTTCTTTATCATAATCCAAACTTCAAACTACCCACCAATAATGTTTATGCTTCGATTTAGTTGTGATTCTCTTGATTTTGAGAGCTTGAATGTTAAAAATGTGAGTCTCTCATCTCTTTCTCGTTTTACTTAAAGCAATAGGTGTGTGATGGTGAAGGGGGGGGGGGAGATATATGTTTGTTTATTTGGTTTTTTGTTAGATTAATTTATTAAAAATTGAATAAATAGATAGGTTAATATTTATAATCATTGGGTAAATAAGTTAAGTGAAAGGATGTTGTTTGTGACAAAAAAAATGGGGTGTTGAAATGTATTTTTTATAAACTATGGACGGAGGTGTTAGTAACAATAATGAGAGGTGTAAATAATACCCCCCATAGAAAATCTCATTGGAGCATATTTTTTAAATTGCTCTTTTTTATTGTATAAATTTGTATAGATAGAAATGACCACTGGAGATGGCCTAAGAGCATCTACAATAGGGCTATGCAAAAATAGCCAACTCAATATTGTGTAAAATTTACACATTGTGTAAATTTTTTGTTGCTCCAATAGTTATGTAAAATAAATGTCAACTAAACTATTGTCTATAATGCTTACGTATTTTGCACATTCAATTTACACAATCAAGTGAGATTCTATCTCCACCAACTCATTCTTTATTCCCATTAACTCAATTACACCACTCACATTCTCTTTCCATCCACTCATTCTCTCTTCTCATTTGTATAATTTTGTGTTCTTTAGATAGTTTTTTTATTGGACCACTTCTTTTTACACAAGAGTAGTAATATTGATTATTGGAGAGTAAATAAATTTGTGTAAAACTCACTTGTCATGTAGGATTTACACAATAATTTTACACAGCTCTATTGAAGATGCTCTAATAGTAATATAAATTTTTAATATGACATGTCACATCTTTATTAGATATAAGAAACCACTAATTCTTTCTTATTATTAAATAAATGCCAAGTAAAATAAAAAAGTAAGATAAAAATTGCATTATTGGAGAAACTTTATTTGGCACTTTCTATCTACATAATTATATTGCCAAATAAATATAGAAATTTATTAAAAACATCCTAACACAAAGGATAAAAATGAATTTATAGAAAATAATATTAAAGATGGCTAAGATTTTAATGGAATGAAGTAGTTGGCTGTGGACCCGGGCTCGTATAAAGGCTATTAAATAATGTTATTTATGCTCATCATTTTTTTCACAAACATTCTCCTTGTCACGAACACTCTCTAAAAATAAAATTTTAATTACTAACACCCTCTAAGAATATCCTAATAAGAGGTTAATAAGAGGTGAGTACAAATGCACATATTTGCTCCAATTGTAGAAAATTCGTTTGTAATAACTTACTTAACATCATCAGACAATAAATTATTAGAGTATTTTTTAAATAAGATTCACTTAATAAGTGATGAGTGAACTTATATAAACTCAATTTATATGAAAACAAATATGATGCTAAATATTCACTAAACATAAATGCAATATTTGATATTTGTGATAAATAAGATAGTGTTGAAATGTATTTGCAGCGACTGTGTGACAGATTTGTGTGATGCGGTGCGGGCTACCGGTTACAGGCAAGGTTACTTTTCTTCTTCGTTTCGTTTGCCTGCTCCTCCAAGTTTTCAAAGGAGAAAAAGAAAATGGCCGCGCGATTTCTGTGGTGCGCTAAAGCAAAGGTTGCGATTGCCGCCACCGCTGCCGCCGGCGGTGTTGCGGCTACAGCAATTGCGACCTCCGACGATCCAGCGCTTGCCTTGAAGCTCTGTTCCACTGTCCCTGTTCGTCTGTTTCGCGTCACAATGGCTGCCGCCACCGTTGCCTTTGGTACGTCTCTACCAACCCTCACTATTTCTTAACAATTCAATTGTCTCCAATGTTTTCTTTAGCGTTTAGGTTTACGAGGCTTTCATAACTTCAATTATTCCTTCCATTTGATTGCTGAACATAACTATAAGCTTCTATGCATGTAAAATTAATTGTAATAGTAATTGAGATAATACCGTGAAATTTCGTGTTATGGGCAGTATTTCTGTAACTAATTATGTTCTTGTATGTGTTATAATTTTATGTGTACAACTACAAATGTAAAATTGGAAAAATAGTTAACATTTGATGTTTACGGAAACAAAGCAATTACAGATTTGCTGTTACAACATCATTGTGGATTCCATGAATTAAAAGAATCTCGTTTATAGATGTTAAGCGCGTGAATTCATGATTGAATCCGAGTTTTGCTTCTGGTATAGACATTCTTTTGTTGTTGTTAGATACTCAGATCTGACATCGAACTAGACCTTAAGGTCCGTTTGGAATAGCAATAGGAAAATATAGAAAATAATGATAGGGGATCAGGAAATGAGAATATAGCGTGAGATAAATGGGAGTTAGATTGATATGGATTTTGAGGTAAGACTAGACTAGTGTAAGGATATACGTAAGTGTTGCCTTTATAATGTCTTGACTACTGTCTAGATGTAAATGACTGACTTTCGACTGATACACGACATGGGAAGGTATGTGATTCAGCAGAAATTGGAGCATGTCCCATAGAGTCCATTTGTTATTTTTCTTGTTTGCCTGCTTGCAAGTTGCAACAGAGCTTCCGTAATTTGATGGATTTGAAACTTTCAAACTGCATTGAACTCGGGCAATTACAAAATTTGACATGATTCACAAGAAATAATAACTTGTGCAGGTGGCTTTCATGGTGTACTTAACAAAATGTAATTGAATATGGAAGTCAACCGTGCTTGTTAGAGCACAAGCTTTTATGATTATAATCATAATTATAACCATATGTATAATCATTAGTATTATAATTCTTTTTGTTCCATTAAAGAATATGGATGTTGTATCATCCGTGTACGTGTATGTATATATGTATAACTTAAAATGATATCATTGGGATTGGATAGTGGTTGACTGTAGGATCGTTTCAGTTGGAAACCATCTCATTGATTTATCATGGATGTTCTAATTCTTAATTTTGTAGATTATGAATATTCACTGTGGGGATTGCCAGAAAGTAGCATTGAGAGTGCAAGAGTTAAACATGAAGTCCACATGAGGAGTGCACAAAAGCTTCAAGAACTTTGTTTTAAAAATGGTGGAATTTATATTAAGCTTGGTCAACATATTAGTCAACTGGTATTGTTTTGCTCGCGTTTTTGGGTACATGTGAAGGAGATTCGAACTCTTGCTACTCTTACTAAAGATTCATAGGATCTCCAAGGGTAGATGAGTGATTTCTCCTTAAATAAAATAATCCTCCTTATTTAAGCTTTGAATGCCATTATTATCTTGCACAGGAGTATTTAGTACCTAAGGAGTATGTCGAGACGATGAGGGAGTCCATGTTGAATAAATGCCCAGTTTCCTCGTATGATGAAGTATGTGACCTTGTCAAGAAAGAGCTTGGTGGGGCACCTGATAAAGTATGTGTTATTTGTTTGATTTGCTGAATGTAATGAAGGTCTTATTGTAGTGCCACTGACACGAAGGTCATTTGATTTATGAGGTCTTCGTATAGATATATCTACCTTTATTTGGTCTGGTCACTTTACAGACAGGTAACTGAGAAGCCTTCTTATCTACAGATTTTTGACGAGTTTGATCCTGTCCCAATAGCAAGTGCGTCCCTTGCACAAGTTCATGTTGCCCGCACTCATGATGGACAAAAAGTTGCTGTGAAGGTTTCAATTGTTTTTTGTTACTTCAAATACTTTTCGGTAGAAGATATATCTACGTACTATAGAGGGTTGGAGTATTGATGTTTCTTACGAGGATTTCCGTTGTCCAATTTTTTTGTCAATTCTAGGTTCAGCACACTCACATGACAGATACTGCAGCTGCAGACTATGCCACTGTGGAGTTGATTGTGAACACTTTGCACCGTTTTTTTCCTTCTTTTGATTACAGGTATCCAGACTGTCCCCTTCCTGGTCATTGTACTCCCTAGTTTCTGGATATCTTCATATATGTACTTTGTTTATCAAAGCAAAGTTGAACGTCTAGATATATGTCATATAACTGAGAAGCATTGGCACTTCTATTGAAGAGCTGTGTATTCGACATGTGCCAACATACAAACTTCTCCAACATGTGTTCACTTCTCGAGTGTGTCATGCGTCCATGGTGATTAAGTTCACACTTTCCTACATATGTCCAACACTTCTCGAGACAACAGCATGTTATTATATAAATGGCAGGCAAGTCAAGCTCATAACAGGGATCTTAATAAACAAAAATGAATTAAGGAAAAATTGATACTAAGAGTATATTTATTGCATATCTGAATGAACCTTGTGTATTCTGTTTTCTTCTACGTCCTATGCTCCTTATACTCAAATTATGTCTCTATGTCTAATTGTCTATGAGTTATGCATATATATTGCTGTTGTGGTCGAGGAACATAGAGGTGGCATGTTCTGTCTGTTCCGTAATAACACTAAGTGTAGAACAAGATGGGCATGATGCAGGTATCCAGCTGCTTATATACACATCGTCTGTGTCCACGGGGCATGCCGTGCTTTTTTTGTTCCATAAACAAATATAATGATTCTTCAATGATGAGCTTATAGGTTGGAGATAATAATTGTTTTTTTCTTTCGAGTCAATAAATTCTAACATAAAATATCTTGAATTATCATGTAGGTGGTTGGTTGATGAAGTACACGAAAGTTTACCCAAGGCTAGTTGCTGAACTCTGACAAGTTTACTATTACTTCTTTAACTATCTCGCTTTTATGTATCACTGCTTCCTGAGCATGCATAAGACACCATTCTGACAATCTCCATGCAGTTGTATATTTTCATTTAATGATATTTGTGTATTCTTCTAATGCCATTAATTACCTCATTTGTCAATCATTATATGAACCGGGACTACATACTGCATATGCTCACAGTTATTCTTTCTGTCTGCATTTTTATGAGTGCTTTGAAGTTTCATATGGTTCCTCAAATTCATTGCTGCTTTGAATTTCTAAATCAACTTTTGACTTCAATATTTTACGTCTAAAGTTTCATACAGTTGACTGTTTCATGATTGTAATGTTGGATACTTGTTGAAATTTGTATTTATGTAGAACTTTAATTATGGTTTATCTTGCATATTTATACTTCTATGCAGCTTTATATTAAATTTTTAATATACAATTGAGATTTATACTATTTAAATTAAGATCATAGCATCACTCTTTCATTAAAATACATATGTTTTGTTATGGTGATTTTAAATTCACCCACTTAATTAATCTTTTGGGCTGACTTATAATTTTTAACTTTAATTATCTTAACCTAAATTACCCGACTTACGATTTGTAAACTCACCCTACTTACCCTCCTTATCTTGCTTCCTTTCTCTCAATTCTCCTTACTCCCCGTCTCTACTCCTTGCTGGAAATTTACTGGTCAACTGAGTTACATAGTTAAATGATAGAAGATTGAATGAAGGACATGATTTCTCCTTCCAAAAGTATTCGATTTTCTCCATTAATTCTATTCAATTGGAAAAACATTGTAACATTGAACTAAGAGAGAAATTTCAGTTGTTGATTTATGAATTGAAATTTCACTGTATTCTAGGCACCCATACATATGCCCCTTTGATTTTGTTCATTTTGATCTTGGTTTTGTCTTTGTTGATAAATGTGGCTTTATGGTAATCAATATAATTGATCTTTTCTGTACATATTCTGGTGAATGTTTTTTGTATATAGTATTTCTTATTTTTTCTTTTGGTATTTGGCGATGAAATTATGTGTCACCAAATGTTCCTCGTATATGGATATAGATTTTAATAAACTCACCCCACTTAAGGCGTGAGTTGAAAGTTTTTCAAAAGACTGGTGGGGTAAGAAGCATAAGTTTGTGGGTGCATTAAAAATCACCCTTTTTTATTGCATGTTTTGTAATGTTTGTCTTACTATCATTTAGTGAATGCTTTGCATTGCCCCAAGTTCTGCAGAGGGACCTCCAATGCTTCAGTTCACCTTATGCATTAAATTACCATGCTTCGTAGATAACCCTTCAATCAAAATGGTCATTCTTCCTATAAACCCGTTACAGTTGGACTAAAACTAAGCCTTTTCTCTTTATTTTGAGTTGGGTACCTGAACCTATTCTTTTCATTGTCTCTGGAGATAATTTGTTTGTGATTAAGCCTTTTTTTGCTCCCATGCCTCTTTTGCATTCAAGATGTGGTTTGATTTTTTCATAATTAGAGCATGCATTATAGTACTCGTGTTGTTATTGTCGGTGTTATGTATTTATATTGTTGTTAATGTCATTATTGTGATATGTATGCACGTGGCTCTGCTGATATGGTAAGCCAACAATAGTGGTGGAATCTTATCTTGATAAGTTATTATGGTGGCTATCAGGAACTAGATTTCTTGGTTGAGGCCATGAACAGCGTAAAATGTATGGATAACTTTCGGAAGCTATCTCCTCGTATTGCAGACTACGTTTATGCCCCGAAGGTACACTGGAATTTAAGTTCCTCAAAATTGTTAACCATGGAATACATCGATGGTGCACAAGTGAATGACGTGAAGACCATTCAAAGACTTGGAATTCGGCCAAATGACGTTGCAAAATTAGTAAGTTCATCTGCTCTATATAATTATACACCCTCTATCTCAAATTAAGAGTCCCACTAAGACGAACATTGTAAGAAATATTTTGAACTTCCATATAGACCCCCCTTAAGTCTCAAGATCAAGTTAGATACTACCCATGTTTGTTTAATTGTAATAAAAGGTATTTTGGTATATCACACTATTTTATAGCCTATTCTAGAAAGAGACTCTTAATTAGAGACTTATAATTAAAGATCTCCCAAAAAAGGGGAAGTGGGACTCTTGACATTTAGATATATATAATTATCAATGGAGTTGCCTTTTACTCTTTGCAGGTTAGTCAAACATTTGCTGAAATGATGTTTAAGCATGGCTTTGTCCATTGTGATCCTCATGCTGCCAACTTGCTCATTCGCCCTTTGCCTTCTTGCAGCAGAAGTATTTTCGGTGAGGCACTTATGTATTATACTGCCAATTGGTGCATCTATTTAACAACTTTATACCCTTAGCAAGTTAAATTATAAATCGGTTAAGCTGAAGATCTGTAGAACTTGAATGCTGATCTAATTTTCTCAGACTAGAAATCCAATTTAAAGTTCTTTGAAGTATTTTGAAAACGGTAGACTTAATTATTTATTACAATGAGGCTTTTTCTGAATAATTGAATCCAACAATAATCCAACAAAGCTTTAAGAAAACAACTCTCAAGATAATCCTTAGGACTAGCATGCCGCTTAGAAGGTAGGTTTTCTTTGCATCTATGCTGTTGTGCACCAAATACTGTATGGAGAATTGTTCACTATATAATCATTAGTAAACAGGTATAATAAATGACTCCCTCTGCCTTCTACTCATTTGGTGATCACTCTATTCATGCTTGTTATTACTTGAATTTCTTTGATATTCTTCTGTAGGCAATTTGTTCCATTGACAATTACATCATTAATTGAGTTTGTCTTTGAATTTTGTTATTTCTCTTTTCATGTGTAGGGAAGAGAAAACCACAGTTGATATTGCTTGACCATGGTCTGTACAAGGAACTTGACATTTCCACTAGAATTGACTATGCTGCACTCTGGAAGGTTTATCTTTCACATCCTTGAAAATATTGTGTTACAACTTACGTGCTCTCATTATTTCTTTTTTTACCAACTTATGTGAAGATTTTTCTTACAGGGATTGATATTTGCTGATGCCAAAGCAATAAAAGAGAATTGTGCGAAATTTGGTGCTGGGGATGACCTGTACGCATTATTTGCGGGGATTCTTACTATGAGGCCTTGGAATAGGGTCATTGACCCATCCCTTGATCATTTGGTCATACAAGGGAACGATGGTGATCGCTCAGAAATCCAGGTGATCATCCATCAAAGGATGAGGAATTCTCAAAAACATATGCATTTCACTAAATGCTTTTTATGCGTCTCCTTGAGTTTGGATGCATTGAACAACCTATTAACTGATTTTTCAGGAAAAAATCACTGAGTTTCCTTCTTTCTTCTGTGGTGTAATTTAACGTGCTCTGGTCTTATGATTTGTTATAAATCAGTTAATAGTTTGTTCAATACTGCATGCATTTTCATTCAACCAGTCGGTTAGGACTGCCTTTTGAGTACCATTATGAATTTTGATTATGATCTCTCTTTTTTTTTTGGTAGACGTATGCTTCTCAATATTTCCCTGAAATCACAGAGCTTCTGAGGAGATTGCCCCGTGTTATCCTTCTAATGCTAAAGACAAATGATTGCTTACGGGCAGTCAATAATGCTCTGGTATGACTTGTTTTAACTATTAGACTGACTCTCTCTCTCTCTCTCTCTCTCTCATGTTTATATATATGTTACCAGGAAAAGATTGACCTGTTTATCTTCTGAGCTATAGCTATGTTTCTTGGACAGTTGCAAAGATCTTCACTCGAGACGTTTTTGATAATTGGAAGAGTGTCTTCCGAGGCAGTTATTGAAGCAAAACTGTCAAAAAATAAGTCATTTTTATGGCGGATAATTATCTGGTTGGAGGAAATTTCATTAGAAGCTCGATTATTGGGGATGCATATAGCCTTGTGGCTTTTACAATTCCGCAAAGCCTTAACACGGTGAAAAAAGAAATCACACAAACTGAACTTGCTTCCAGAAATATGTCTTATTCTTGAAGGTAATTCTTTGGATACAAATTTGAGTTTAGATTGAGAAATTGATTTTTATACTCGCTAGGTGCGGATAGTTTTAATTTTATGATACTTGAGGTAGCACCTTTCTGTCAGGGGAAATTTAATTATGTTTACTGGTGCTTAGTCTGTGTTGCCCACCCCCCAATTAATGGGGCAAATTTTTAGGTATCCCATACGAAAAAACTAGTTGTGACTTTGATGAATCTATATGTTGGTTCAATAAAAGCTGAAAGGTGTTTGTGTTATTTAACAGCTAGATATCAGAATTATATATGTATTGTGGGTTAACACTGCCCCCTGAATTATATGCGGACTTGGTTTGTGGTGATTTGTCGATGATTCCAAAAGATAATGAAGTTTGCATGAGTCGCATCTATAATACATGTCAAGGTCATTGATTTGACCACTGTCCTATGTGGAAAGTAAGAATTTTTTTTCACTCATCCAACATCTTTTTACTTTTTTTGTTTATTCTCTTCAAACATCAATTATTATCTCTATTTAAATATTTAGGACTTGGGAAATGAAACCCCCGACTTTTTCTTACTTTTTTCGTTTCAAAAAAAAAATAAAAAATTTGAATGAAAACGTATTTAATTAAAAAAATTTAATTCAAAACTTTGAAAAAATAACATATTAATGTCCACTAATAGTAAACCTTATTCATTAGCTTGGAACAACAAAATAATGTATGTTACACTAACAATCACCTCCTAACAGAATTCACAATAATTAATTTAAAATTAATGCAATCAATAAATCATATTCATATTACAATGTCGACGCCCAGAGGTTTGGCTATGAGTTAAGTGAAGTAAATTTTTTTTCACTCATCCAACATCTTTTTACTTTCTTTTTTTTTGTTTATTCTCTTCAAACATCAATTATTATCTCTATTTAAATATTTAGGACTTAGGAAATGAAACTTCAAACTTTTTCTTACTTACTTTTTTCATTTCAAAAAAATAAAAATGAATCAAAACGTATTTAATTAAAAAATATGAAATTTTTTAATTCAAAACTTTGAAAAAATAACATATTAATGTCCACCAATAGTAAACCTTATTCATTAGCTTGGAACAACAAATAATATATATTACATTCACAATCACCTCTCAATAGAATTCACAATAATTAATTTAAAATTAACACAAATCAATAAATCATATTTGTATTACAATGTCGACGCCTCGAGGTTTGGCTATGGGTCAAGTGAATAATACAAAGTAAATTAGATTTATTATGGGTTAAGTGTACTTTACACTAAATTTCATTTTGATCATTACTCATAATCATTGCACTTTTTGTGTTTCACTTTAATCATAGCAATTCACGCCGTTAACAATTTGTTGATGGAATCCTACGTGACTCTTCTAACTAATATTCCCCATTTATATTTTTTATGTAAGCTCCTGTCTCAACACTCTAATTCAACAATTAACTAATATGCTAAGGCAAATTCTATTTTCTGAAAGAGATTATACATGCAATGTAGTGAACTTTTGTGTTATGATTCAATACGAGTAGGTCACAGTTTGCTACTCATTTTTTTTACTACAATCAGACTTTATCAGTATATATATATATATATATTTCTTTTTATGGTAGATTCAAATCTTTATTTGTCAAACCAAGTGCAAACAACATAGTTATCTGGCAAATAGAATCAATAAGTCTATCATTTCCCTAAAGTATATTAAGGAAAAAGAAATTCATCTCAAATTCAAAATTCAATTTTCTATTTGGTCGTATATTTATGATTACAAAAGTTAAATGTTGGCTCTTAATTTGGATTATACAATACACTTACTGGGTGATCATTTTGCTGAGTCGCTATATAACAGAGTAATATTGATACTGGGTGATCTTTTATAAGTAATTTCAGGTTTACTATTGTTGAATGGACCCTTAATATTTTGGTTTTTTAGTTTCCTAAAATTTTGAGTGTCTTTTTTTGGCATTTAAAGGTTTAGCAGTTGATAAATCGTCATTTTGCATTACACAAAATCAAACTTAAATATTGCTTTCCACATAATGTTAAAATGAAATTAATTATTAGTGTTACAATACAGTACTTAATGATGGCGCATTAATCGATCACCCCACTTTTTTACGTTTGACATTTTTTTTGAAAAAATATTATACATTTTTTTTGAATTACACACAATATCTTTTATCATATATTTTTTTCTTTCTTTTAATAATGTCAGATGGCACGAGCTATCTTATAATGTTAAATGAAAATTAATTATCATTGTTAATTGCTGCAATAGAGTGCTTAATGATGGCACATCTATCGATCACCATGTTTTTTTACGTTATACATTGTTTCGCTCTCTAGAATATGGTAAACTAAGGTATGCCCATGCCGATTTGGTTATAGATATAGAAATGGACCAGTCTCATGTCAGTTCTTAATAAATACGGGTTATTTTTGTCTTTACTCAAACACGACCCAATAAAATATTTTGTGATTTTTTTCAAATTTGTATATGATGTAATTTTTTTCAAATTTGTATATAATTTGATTTGTTATCTGGTAAGACACAACCACAATAGTTCCCGTTAAGTAGACAAAAATAAATATGTAAAAACTTTAACTTGATTTATGTCATGTTATTGTTTAATGTGTAATTACGAAAATTCTAATTGATTACATCACAAACAAAAGTGGAGCCTTAAATCGAGAAATTCTCGTAAATAGTTTAGTAATAAATTTTTGAAATAACATTGTAAGAATTAATGTTGATGTACATTTATTTTAGAAACATTATTTGTGATGATTTCTTATTTTTAACAATTTCTTATCTTCTGTAATAGTAATGAGGGTAAGTGAAAAACTATGTATGATAATTTTCAATGCACAGTTGATTAACATAAATACTTCAAATACGGTATAAAATAAAACATAAGCAAACAACTAAATATTATAAAACAAGTTAAATAAAACTTAAATATACAAAAAAAAGATTTATTAATTGATTACATCACAAACAAAAAGTGGAGCCTTAAATCGAGAAATTCTCGTAAATAGTTTAGTAAACTTAAAATTTTTGAAATAACATTGTAAGAATTAATGTTGATGTACATTTATTTTAGAAACATTATTTGTGATGATTTTTTATTTTCAACATTTTCTTATCTTCTATAATAGTAATGAGGGTAAGTGAAAAATTATGTATGATAATTTTCAATGCACAGTTGATTAACATCAATACGTCAAATACGGTATAAAATAAAATATAAGCAAACAACTAAATATTATAAAACAAGTTAAATAAAACTTAAATATACAAAAAAAGATTTATTTTTTTGTACCATCGGCATGGACATACTCTAGTTAATAATGAAGGATCAGATGGCGTGGTTTCTTACGTTATTTATAGCAAATCTATGCAGGGGCTTTACTTCTCTTGAATGTTCACTATTTTCCTTTTGCTTACTTATAATGGAGGACTAGATATGGGTTTAATGATGCAATTTACACGTTTGTTTCTCATGATCAAACATTTGACATCTTTGTAATTTATTCAGCCTCTACCAAATCAAGAGACCTTAATTGCCTTCCACTCTTTTGAAAGGATATATACCAATATCATCATACTCTTAACAGTTGAGACAGTTCAGTCTTCTGAAATTCGGTACATTTATAATGTTAAAAATAAAGGATTTTTTGAGTTACTCCTATTATTAATATAAAACTCAAGATATTCGTATTTTACTAATCTTTTGAGTTACTTCCTATTTTTCTGTTGCAATTGCTTTATTCGTTGAAAATGTTACAAAATAAGGGGTAACTCAAATGATTACTAAAATAGAATTATTTTGAGTTTTGTATTAATCATAAGGGGTAACTCAAAGCAATTTAAGACATTTCAAAATGAATAATTAACTCTTGATAGGGACAAAGGAATAATTATATATAAACAAGTTTGGAAATTATAAATCTGTGAACTCTAGCACTAAAAACATCTCCAATGGTAGTGTAAAAATTGATTTGTAAATCATATGTGTCAACTCACTTTTATAAAAAACTTGAATGCTAAAAAAAAAGTGCTCCAATGGTACTTTTGTAAAGTTTTGTGTAAATTTTGAAATAACAAATAAGATTCTAACACATGTTAAATATCAATTCAAGCAATTTTCTTATTAATTTTTTCTTTATTTTTTTACAAATAATCTTGTAATTACAATGGATCTTGATTTATAGGTATTGATGAGTAGATTTCAAATATGTAATTTTTATTAATATATATATTTTACATTTAAAGTTATTACCTTTTCAATTTTTATAAAAAAATTGAAGAGAGAGAAAGCTGATGTGGCATTGTAAAATAGAAGTGTATTTTACACAACTATTTTACACAAATTTCAATTTTAAAAGACTGCTGGAGAGAAAAAAATTTACAAGTTGTGTAAATTTTACACAAAACAAAAATTTAAAAGACTGTTGGAGATGCTCTAACAATTTTCTCTCCCTCTGTTCGATCACCTCGGTACTCGCATGTCACATATTCGACCATTTGGACTTAAGTCATTCAATTTTGGAATGTTTGAGAATATAAACTGCGTAAGGGGCTATTAAGTTATTTTACTCTATTTTAAAATATAATAGAGGCATATGTAGAAATTTTTTTTGGGTGGTGTTATTTACACTTCTCAAAGATAAATTTTTAGTCACTAAAATCTCCTACCGTTTACCTAATGAGAGGTGCATACAGATGCACACACTTGGCTTACTTGAAGAGAGTTTGTTTGTAAGAACTCGCCTAATGTCAGGCAATGAATTACTAGAGTATTTTTCAAAAAAGACTCGTTTAATGAGAGATGAATGCACTTACATAAACTCAGCTTATATGAGGATAGTGTGTTGCTAAGCACTCACCTAATATCAGGCAATGGAAGGGGGTATTTATAACAAATAATGTGGTGTTAAAATTTGTTTTTAGTTAAATTTTAGAGGATAATGTTTGTGACAGATTTGTGAGTGTAATAAAACTACACTTTTTCTTTGAGAGGTACAAACACAATGTTAAAATAAATTATATATAACAATAGTATGGGAAAATAAAAAATACTATGCACACGTAAAATAATATGTTCTAATTTTTTTATTATGTTTTAAAATGTTTTTGCCAATTAAACCATTGAAATTTATTTGACCATTTATACTTTACAAGAATAAATATTTCAAAAGTATAAATAATATTAAAGAATTTTTAGAAATTAATAAGGATATATCTATTTCGAAGTAATTTTTTGCTTTTGACTAAATCAAGTACTACATATTTTGACAAGTCACACAATGTGTGTCAACAATTGTATTTAGCTTCGTCAAAAATCATGTCTTTTTGGGCATTAGGGTAAGGCCTAAATAAAAAATATCTATAAATTTTTCATTGAATGGGCCCAATGGGCAACAAATATTATATGATTATCTTAAAAATTGGAATTTTGCATCACAAACTTGAATATTAATGGAGGCCAAGTGAATAAAAACTATTATATCGGTTTTAAATTAAGAGTTTCATCATCTTTTTACGGATATGTGTCTAATTAGAATTCTCATTCGATTTATGTACATATTCAATGTATTAAATCTCATTTTAATATTGAATATAATTTCATAATTTGGTATTTTCTCAAGTAATAAACTAACAAAGGTTTGATTGATAGAGCATTGCTAACGGAGTAGTATTTATTGTATAATATCAAATACATCATATTAATACTTATATATTTACATAAGGAAATAATTTAAAATTGAAATGTATCCTCTGGGGTCTTTGCAAGGTACGTGACGTCCCTAGAGTGCGAGAAAAACTCACCTACACTAAGTATACCACGTCATCGATCCGACGTGGTATACCAAGCCAATTAAAAGTCGCCACGTCACCTTCTCTCACTCTCTCTCTGTCATGTCACCTTCTTTTCTCTCTTCCTCTCTCACCACCATCACCATTGCCGGCTACTTCCGGCCACCTCCGGTTTCTCTTCGGCGACCACCATCACCTCCTCTCCGGCACCGGAGCTCGACCACCATCACTCCTTCGGATCTCTCTCTCTTCCGGCGACGATCTCCTCTTTATTTCTCTCAGCACCATCACCACCTCCGACAACGTCCTCCTTTCTCTCTTCCTCTCTCTATCTCTCTCACCACCATCACCACCTCTGGGGTGCTTTCCGGCGTCGCCGGAGAACACGCCGAAGGTGGTGAGAGAGATAGAGAGAAGAAGAAAGAGAGGAGGACGTCACCTCGCCGGAAGAGAGAGAGCTGGAGGAGTGATGGTGGTCGATGCTGGAGAGCACGCCGGAGGTGGTGACGGTGGTGAGAGAGATAGAGAGAGGAAGAGAGAGAGAGAGACTCGCCGGAAGAGAGATAGCCGGAGGAGTGATGGTGGTCAAGCTCCGGTGCCGAAGATGAGGTGATGGTGGTCGCTGAAGAGAAGCCGGAGGTGGCTGGAGGCAGCCGGCAATGGTGATGATGGTGAGAGAGGAAGAGATAGAAGAAGGTGACGTGGTAGAGAGAGAGTGAGAGAAGGTGACGTGGCGACTTTTAATTGGCTTGGTATACCACGTCGGATCGATGACGTGGTATACTTAGTGCAGGTAAGTTTTTCTCCTAGAGTGCGGAGGTGCCAATAGCTGCATTCATTGTAGTGATGCAACATAAATGCTGCGAAAGGGTTTGATAAAATTTGTACCGCTAGTTTGCTTGAACGAAAACATTCCGTACGTCCTAATTTAATTGTCCACTATTTTATTTATAGATATCTTAAAATAATTGTTTACTTTTCACATTTAACATGTCAATAATAAACAATTTTTTTATTTTTAATATTACCCTTTAAATTCCTACTTTTTTTATTTTGGGTTCCGCCACCTTTTTTATGAGAAGAAAAGTAAAGTACATTTCTGAAAATAAATATTTTCTCCTGAAGTAATTATTATGTCTCCTTGATTTTGGGAGGTGCTATTTCCACGCTAATATATACTTGGTATCACTCTCATTATCACTATCACTCCCACCAACTCTTTTTTACTCATTAACACTCCAATTACTTCCTTTACCACTCCCATGTTAATATACATAGATTAATGATTAATTATAATTAACCATTAATCATTAATCTTTCTCCTCCTTCTCCTCCTCCTCCTTCTTCGTCTTCTTCTTCTTTTTCTCAACAATGGTTTCTAAAATTTTATATTCATTTACCCTTAATCCAACACATATTAATTATAATTAAATATTAATTCTTCTTCTTCTTCTTCTTCTTCTCAACAATGATTTTTAAATTTTTGCATCTATCTACCCTTAATACAACATAAAAAAATTCTAAGTTATAAAGAATGGTAGACAATAAAAAATTGAAGGTTCTTATTCATTTTGTTTTCTTAACACGTTGAAGAGTTAATAAAATTATTCAAACATTGACCGAAGTTCATCAAACTCCTCGGTCCCTTACAACCGAGGCCTTCTTGTATTATATTTTAGCTCTCGGAACCTTACATCGGCCTTTAACAACCGAGTATTGAGAATAATTTCGGTTTCCTATAACTGGGGTTCATCCACTTCCTCGGTCTTTCACAACTAAGGTATTTTGGACTATATTTTTTGCTCTCGGGACCTTACATCAGTCTCTAACAACCGAGTATTTTAGATAATTTCAATTTTTTAGGACCAAAATTCATTAAATTGTTCGGTTTCCTGTAATCAAGGTAACCTGTTATGATACTCTAATTTGTTTTGTTGGTTCAATTTTTGTTTTTGATATTAATTAAAGAAAATAAACGTTAACCATAATAAAAACAAACATATATTTCGTTCATTAGGTTTTTCTACCTTAATAATTCTTGATTCACTCTTCTCTACCATTTTTTACAATTTAAGGTTTTTTTTGTGGTATATTAATGTAGATTTTGTGAGTTACTTTTTGAATTTTTGTTTGCTTTTGAAATGAACTGAATGAGATAGAATGAGTTAATTAGATCTAAATTTTTGTTAATTATTAACCATTGAGTTAAAACCATAAAGGAGAATAAGAGGAAGAGGAAGATGATGAATAGTAATTAATGTTAATGAGTGATTAGTTGGTTAAAAATAATTAATTGGGTGAAATGAAAATAGAAGTTTAGACCTTCATTTTTAATGGGGGTGAAAGTTAGAAATTTGTGAAGTGGTAATAATACCACTCTTAATTTTTAGTTGTTCAATGCATGACAATTAAATTGGGAGTGACGGAGTAAGATATTGTACAAGAGGTGAAAATTAAAAAAACTGCACCATGGCTTTATATCGAAGGCAATTTCAATTTCCAAGAATCTCGCTTTCCGTTCAACCGGGGAGAGAGAGAGGTAGCCAAAATGGCCGGTGGGACCAGTGAGGCCTCAGTTTGTTCTATTCGGATCGTCAATAGTTCAGCTCAGCTTCAGTAATGGCGGTTGGGGTTCCATTCTCTCTGAAATCTACGCTCGTAAGGTATCATTTTGCCACCCCCTCTCTCTACGTCTTGTTCGATCTATCGTCTTCAGTTGTAATCTTATACGCCGTTAAAAAAATTCAATCAAATTTACATTTCAATCTGTATACAAAACAAAAGCAAGTCGTTGTAATTCTGATTTGAATCTGTTGTGATCTCACTCAAAAATTCATACTAGGTGCATTTGTTTTAGGTTTAGTTGTTATCACTTCAACCGCGCTAAGAATCAAAATCCCTAAAAAAATATTGAATTTCTTCCATATAATATAATATATCTTGGCAATTATAAACATTGAAAATAACGTGAATTTTTTTTGCTTACATGTGTTATATCAGTTACATCACATAAACATATTTACAAAAAATACTTTTATGCACGCGCATGTACATTTGTATATATATATAATTATCTGTATGAATCTTTATAAATTTATACATGGTTAAACCAATCTCTCGTTGTGATTGAGAGCTAAGAGGATAAGAAAATAGGGGATAATAGAGGATTTTTTGTCATTGAATAAAGTCAAGTTTGAGATGGATGCGGGAAATCCTTTGCAGAGAAGTATCATATTTTTACACTCATGCATATATATAATTGACTATATTTCATTCTTAACCTTTCTGTTCCTTTTCCTTTCCGTTCCTTTTCCTTTCCCTCCCTATTTTTTGATAATTCAGTAGGGCCTCAAGAATCAAGAATACCCTACCTCTTTCCCTACGCTAACCAATGATCAATACAATAACAATGGATATCAAATTCCTTATAATTGACGCACTTACAAAATTCAACTCCACTGTTCCAAAGTTTTCATCCCATGGATAATTTTGTAATCTACATTTTATGCATGAACAATGCCACCAAAAAGTTCCCGGAATATTTTGAATATGCCATTGAGCAATATGCATCTGGATTATGTTAATGCTACTAACTTGAAGTAAAGAAAGCTCTTTCTGTAACTGTTCTGCTTGTTTAACCAGTCAAACTAGCTGTTCAACATATTGAAGAATTTATTTAGTCTTTCATCAAATTTCTAGATTAGTGGTTCAGTTCCTAAGAGTGTTGGTCTCTGGACTTGGATATGAAGTATTCAGCAGTGCTGAAGTATTATCAAATATAAAGAAACCTGTACCCAGGAGATTAAACTAAAATGACTATCTATTTTCCCATTGTACATATATATATACATATTTGATTCTTTGGTGAAACATTTGAGCAATTATATTTCATGTGAGTTTTGAATATGACGCTAATATTGTATGATTACTTCAAATTTCCTTTGAGAGTTGTTTTGAGCACCATGGAGGCGACACCAACATTTTATATACCATTTAAATTTTGTGCAAGCATCTCTTCATTCTATGTAATCTCGTCTTTTCTGATGATATTGTTGGTAGATATACTTTTGTGAGGATACTATGGCTGGAACTCTCGGCATGCTCTTCAGGTCCTTGACCAAGTTTTTCCAAAGGTATTGCATGCTTGGCTTCCAGTAAAACTTGTTTTGAGATGCATAGGAGTTTTGGTTGTGGAAGGTTATTAGGTTCAAGTCTTCTTGCTTGCATTTGGTTCCTAATTTGTGTTGCTGCAGTATGTACTTTGTTATGGTTTTGGCGCACTTTGGTCTGTCTTTCATTCTCAAGAGGGGGTCCCACATAAGGGATTGTGTTAAAGCATGATATATATTTTGGCGCTAGCTTGATTTAAAGTTCTGCCTCGGACAAGGTTGTATGGATGTTTCTTTGACCATAAAGATTGCCATAAAATTTTGACAAAGGTTGTAGAAACTAGGTTTGGTTTGGTAGCTAGTCAGAGTAAATAATTGCTTATAACAACTTGGTATTAATTTTGCTTCGTACTTTTCTTTATTATATTTGGTATTGCAAATCTTGAGGTTGATTTAATCATCTGATATGGAAATAAATAATACATTTGGGATTCTTTAATTAGTATAATATTTGTCCTTTGACTGTAATCTGATAATAACAGCATTGTATTTTCTTTGCTTCAGAATGCTGCTATCCAGCCTTCATTAGTGATCGGATACTTTGGTGGTGGAAACAATTTAATGGGGCCGCACTCATCTGGACTAGGTCCTCATGTACCACTTCCAGAATATACTGAAAACATGAGAAAAATTGTCAATCATCTCAAGGTAACTTTGTACACATTTTCTTGATTCAAACCTTGTTTGCATGTGCTATATATATATCCTCATTTTTATGAAAAGAAGATTGTATAGATAAAATTGGATATTGAAAAGTGTCTTGCCTTTATATATGGACCGCTTACCCTGGATGCATGTGTATCTCATAATCATGTACATTTAATTTGAAGAAAATAATTATCAAGAATGATAAGTGGCCCAATAGTTGGATGTATGTTTAACTCTCTTAGTAGCTAGGGTTAAGACTCTTGTTTCATGCATATTTGTTTATGAAATCAATAAGTATGAGAGAGCCTCAACACAGTTTAAATCTTGAACAAAGTTTCATTGCATTTTGGTGTTCTTCAAAATGAAGTAATTAATTTTCATCTTAGATAGGGACAGGGTTCATTTATCTGCTGAGGGGAGCAAGATAGTTGTGCAGGAGATGCATAAGGTGCTAATGGAAGCCGAGTTTACACTGGAAATGCATGCCGACTGCTTTTGCTGAGGACTCATCCTACGATATAGTTGGTTCCAAAAGCCACTCTAATTCCTTTCAACTGGACCTTTAATAGAAAAGATGAATGGGACCAGGTAAGGATTCTTCTGCACAAATCACCTCTCTTCTTTTGGCTTCCTATTTCCTCATGCCCTTGCTCACCCATAGGTACATTATTTTTTAATGCTTTCAAGCTTCCTTTAATTTTCCTTGGTTCGGATCGGATATGAAAACATATTCATTGTAGCAGTTGTATCTATGACATAGTGTCTATTTCTCTCATCACACATTGTATACAACCAGTAGAATGAATGGGTTACATAATTTTTCAGAATTTAAAGGGGCCAAATTTGCCTGTTTCAATTATATGTATATATATATTGAAAATTTGAAAGACGTTAGGCATATCTTAAAAATAATGTTGTTTAATTTCTCTTTCTCTCTCACGTTTTTTTTTTGGACATTATTTTTCTCTTCTGGATAGACCTAAATTTTGGAAATCACCAGAGGGTCCTTTTTTTTACGCCTCCTAAGGTCAATTGGATGGTTATTATAATTAAGAAACAAACTTTCTGTTGAATGCTTAGCGAGAGTAAAGTTGTATTCCAGTGTATCCCTTAATCTTTTTTGTTCACAAGGTACTAATGTGCATGATGATTTCATGAATCATCATCATAAGCATGAGAAAATTCTCAGATGGCATATATTCAACATTCTGAGCCTGTTAAATTCAAGGAAAATATATCCATCATTTGGACACAAACAATCTAGTCTAAAGAGACTTGAACTTTGAGTCCGAATCTTCTTTGCATAAATAGGCGGCAAACACGCGAATAAGTGGGCATTTTTACGGCACATATATTCAAATTAAAATACCAAATCTCAATTTCTAGTCGAATGTTTTTTGTGAAGTGTACAAAAGCATAGGACGAACAACTTCTTTGAGATAAAATAAACTTTTACACTTTTGAAACAAAAAGGAGATTGAAAATACTGGGTGAAGAATTTATAGTCGATTACAACAATCTCTTTTGTTTTTTATCCATGCGACAACATTCAATTTAAAATTGACATTTTTGACGTAAAGAGAGAAATTGAAATCTAACCCATAATTTTCTAATTGAAAGGTGAAAACTGATTTCAACAAGGTAAAAGTTTTCTTTTTAAAGTCCTAATGAGTAATGTTATTTTTTATTAACTGTAACTTTCAAGAAAAATATGATGATCTATTAATCTATTTTATAGGTTGCTTTAGTATTAGTAGTGTGTAAAAATCCCTAGGTAAACAGATCTTTTGCGTTCTGAAGCAATTCATTTAAATTTTACTTGGAACGAAAAGCTGTTTGAAACGAAAATAAATTTTACAACATTGCCCCTGTTTGGTACCCTTTTTTTTTTTTTTCTCTTTTTTCTTTTTTCTCAAATTTTAAAAATTCAACTCAAAATCAGCTATACTTTTGCACTTTCCAAAAAAACCTTAACTTTACTCTCTCTCTAAATTTTTTTTTAAAACACTATAACTCTAAATTCAAAAATTAAAATTAAATAAAAAATATATATTTAAAACATACTGGTCGAGATCTATAAAATAAGATCTATTTTGACTTTTTTTATGAAATTTTTAGTTGGTTGAAAAAAACTCAAAAAAAAAAACAAAAAACAAATCCACTTTTCAAGATACTTCTAAATTCTACTGAACATTATATTTTAAAAACTCAACTCAAAACATCTACCAAACAGGCCATAAGTTTTTGCATTGTAAGTTTGGATTATAATTTTCTCACAAATTATGAACCGAAATAGTATCTTACATTTGTTCCAAAGACTTGAGTGCCCAACTATGAAGCACGGGTACTTCATTTTTTTCTGGGTACCCGTTTGGATACGGCTCGGGTACGGGTACGGGTTGGACACGGCTAAAACGGGTGTGGGTACAGGTACGGCTGGGATAAAAAAGTAAAAATTAAGGGGTCAATTTACAATATGCAATGAACTTTGTGGTTTTTGTTTAATTAATTTTATAAATAGTATATTAAGTTATTAAGAGATGAGATGTCCCAAATATCAATCGACAAAAAATTAGGTCACGCTCAAACCCATTCTCACATCTCTCCTCTCATCTCAACTGCCCTATCATCGTCGTCAAGTTCTCGCTATCCAGTCCTCGCTGTCGAGTCCTTCTCACTCACGGCCTGGACTCGTCGTCGACCTTCTCTCTTCTACTCTTCTCACTCACGGCGGTTCGACTCTACTTCGTCAGTCTTCTACTCTTTTCATTCACGACTTGGGCTCGTCGTGGACCTTCTATTTGATGCAATTCTTTCTCTTGTGAATATGACTTGTTTATTTTAAGTGATGTTAAATTTTATTTATTTGTAGTGTTCTTTGGATATGAGTTTACATAATGCATATTATTATATAAATATATTTATTTATTTATTAAACGTGTCTCTCGCCGTACCTATGTCCAAATTTTTTAAGATTTGTCGTACTCATACTTTGTATTGATATCGAATACGACACATGTACCTGTGTATGTGCTTCATAGGTGCCCAAGTGATATTTAGGATTTAGAAATATTACGCTATTCAAAAGATATATTCAAAGTTGTGGCGAATTTAAAATTTAAAAGAGGGAAAGTGATATACGTAAGTATATAACTCAGTTTTATTTTGTTTTATTTTATTTATTTAGTTTTTGGGGGTCAAATATATTTAACTCAGTTGAAAGTGATGATGACATTTGGATAAGTTATTTATTTATTTTGGGCCGGGGAGCAATGAGATGTTGGGAGAATGGGTCGAAAAATTAGTCACGTGTTGAAGTCGGCATGACCTCTCTGATTGAAATCATAAACCAGAAAAATGGAGTATTCCACTAATTAATCAAAAAGTGGATATACCATACAAAACAATTTGTGTGGATGAATGACAACAATCGATTCCTCATCCGGAGCCGAATCGAGCATGGACGACAGTTCTAACATCCAAATCCTAACCAAACGCCCTTCTGCTAAAAAACGTTCTTTTCCTACCGACGATGAAAACTCCGGCGACGGCGAGGTCTGGGGAAACTTCACAGATAGCTTTAGGCAAGTTCAGTCTGTGTTGGATCGAAACCGGATGTTGATTCAGCAGGTCAACGAGAACCATCAGTCCAAGATTGCAGATAACATGGTCAAAAACGTTGCCCTAATTCAAGAGATTAATGAAAATATTTCCAAGGTCGTTTTGCTTTATTCCCATCTCTCGGAGAATTTCTCCAGTGTGTTCCATCAACGAAACGCAACGGCTAACGAAGGAGGAGATATGCAGCAGGCTTGATTGTTTGTTTGTTTGTGTGTTGTTGATTACGTATTGTGGTAATGTATGATCGTCGTTGAATTGATGAAGTGGTGTGAATGTGATGCTAGCTTATGAATTGTGTTTGTTAATGGTTTATGTTTTTGTAAGGAAGAGGAAGACTGCTCTGCAGGACAAATTACATCTACCTCTTGTTTGACGAGGTACTAATATTAATATTACCTAGTTTCCTTTTCTTTTTTTCTGGTGCTTTTTTTGTGTGCGGTTAACTCTGTATATATGAGATGATGTTAAATAACATGCTCAAACTTACAAGATCCTCACTGATGAAATGGACTATTCCTCTGATGCATATCTGTTGCACCTTGCTGTGGACTATTCGCACATTGAATAACTAGGAATTCACATAATTTAGATTCTGCAAGTACGCTTTCAAGAAAATTGTAGTCCCTATAAAGGTCTTCTTTTTACCCTTTTGGTTTTGAGGAATGTTTGGTTAGTGAACTCTGGCCTTTTCAAGAAGTAAATTTTGATTTCTTAAAGTATTATGTGCTAAAAGATAAATTATCAACCACGCACGTAGCCCCTAGTTTGCCATTCTGTGTAGCGCTTTTCAGAATAGCGGCTGAAAGTGTTACAGGATGCCTGTTCAATGCTGGATTCTTATCAGCCTGAACTATCAGTGGACTATGGCTCACTATTGTCCCACAATTGCTGCCTTAAGATGCTTTTACTTCCTATGCTTTCCTAGGCTATTCACCATGAACAATTTGGTGTTTGCTTAGTTTTGCAAAAGAAACGAGGTTAGTGTTACTTGAAATGTCTGTTGGTGAGTTCTTTAGGTCATAAATCTATGATAATAATGAGTCTGCAGGTTGAATAGGGTAGGCACTTTATGAGTTTATGTTTATGTATATAATCTTGAACGAGAATTATGCATCCCATCCACCCTTCCTAGGATATTCTGTTTATGAGGACCCAACTGGGTGATGAACTTCTTGTGTCCTATCAAACAGAGGACAGGAAATACACATCAGGGCCAAACCAGGTTATATTTAGCTATTAAAATCAAAATTTCTGAATCTTAATTGTCAACAACTTGCGGTTGTTTTTCTGATGCAAATCTTGTTCAACATACATAACCATCGTGTGGATGTTCCAATGAAATATTAGCAAGGGATGCAAAAAGTTGGGCAGTCCATGGATGATCGAACAATATGGGGAGTAGCTGACAAAAACATACGCTGCTGTTTTAGATTAAATGCAGGGGTGTCCCTAAAATTGCATAGATGTGGCAAGGGGAGGCAAGGTCTTGGCGTTACTTGAGCAATGAAAAAAGTTCAATTGCCATCCTTTATTTATTGTTAATAGACTGTCCAAATGTGTTATGGTATTTAATTTCTTTTTTTCTTTGCAAGGGCTGTACATTGTTCCTGATTACTCGTAGAGGGGGTGGTGGCTTTGCTGTCAAATTTGAGCTCAAACTTAAGCCACGCTTTGCACCATGTTGGCCCGCATCCAAAAAATCACGACTATTTATGGTCAAATTTGATTTGCTTGGATCTTTTTAATTGAGGAAGATTTTGGATTTGTAAAAGATTGTTGCTTTTCTTCTGCATTGACGTTTCAATTTGACAGACGGCATCTTGCCCCCTGCTGTGTGATAAACTTGATATTTTAAAGTTACGTCCTTGAGGGGCCTTGTGAATTTTTTTCAGAAGATGCTGTGTCTATACTATGATATTCTTAAGAGAGGACGATGCAAATGCTAAAAAACAGCAAAACTTTAACGCTTGCTGATACCAACTCTGACAAATAGTTGCATTTTCACCATGCAACATAAATGCAAATTTAACAAAAACGTGAAACATTTTATTTTACCAACCACTGGGGATTAGCCTTGTGGCTTCCCACCAGGTCATGAATTCGGTCTTCTCCCCATTCAAGTTAATAGTAGGTTGCAAACAGAAAGAGACTAAACATTCCTTTTAAAAATAAGGACTTCAGTTTTTTGGCTTAGCCTACATTTTTCCTCACGAGACTACTATATTGGACTTCAATATATGAAAGGGGCCAATTGTAAATTTTGATAAACATAGAACTATGGTATACAAATACAAGTATGAAGTCTACATTATTGTGTGAGAGAGTAAATTGCTGAGTGATTACAAAAACTGGGACATCAGATAAGTAACTCTCCACTGTCTGTAATTACTATTTTCGTTTTGGGCTCCCCACTCTGTCTACCTTCTCCTTCAATCTTGTGAACTACCTCCATGCCAGAGACAACTTTCCCAAATACTACATGATGCCCATCCAACCTTTCAAAAGCAAATAAATTAGGGTCATGTCAATGCGCATATATCTCATGGCTGAGATAAAATATAAAGCAAGCAGTATATATATATATATATATATGTCCATGTCTGTATGGACCGTCCTTATACAAATTGGCCATCTAGCTACAGTTTTCTGTTGTCAAAACATTTATAGAGATACATTTAATACCCATCGCTAAAAGTTGGGGTCATGTATGTACCATCCATGTAGGAGACTAGCCGGAATTGTATATGCATATGTATATGTATACATACACACGTAACAAGAAGTTCCATCCGGAATGCTCATTTTCTAGCAGTACGCTACATTAGTTTATACAAATGTCAACATGATTACCAACTAGTTGTGACAGTCGTAATGAAGAATTGTGAACCATTAGAGTCTGGCCCAGCATTTGCCATTGATAGAAATCCTGCTCTCAAAAAATGAAGCAAAAAGAAATCATTATACACGGATACCAGTCTTAAAAGGGTCGCCTCAGAGAAATAAGACAACTACTAAGCAGTCCAAGATTACCTGGATCAGTGTGCTTAAGTTTAAAGTTCTCATCAGCAAACTTGTCACCGTAGATCGACTCTCCACCCCGCCCATCACCACGAGTAAAATCACCTCCCTGGATCATAAAGCTGGGTATGATCCTGTGGAATGCACTTCCTTTGTAATGAAGAGGTTTTCCACTCTTCCCAATTCCTTTCTCCCCTGCGTATCCGAGATATTTATACACAAACATAAATTGCTGTATCTATGCAACATTGTTAATTTTACATACACCCTCATTCATTGAAAGTAGGGCACAAAAGTTACTTGGCTACCCGTGCAAAGAGCTCGAAAATTTTCTGCAGAACAAACACATGCAATTAACATTTTAGATTCCTTAAAAATAAATCTTAAGTACATGGGCAAATTTTCTTGGTAGTGTTTGGATAATGTACCTGTTGTCTTGGGAACTGTTTTCCCAAAGAGGCCCATAACGATGCGTCCTGAAAACAAAGGGCTCATGATTACCCAATGCATCTTATCATAAATTTTGTAATCACAACTCACAGTCAGGGTTCACAACTGAATACTCATTTTGCTTCTAGTTACAGAACCCTAAAAAGAAAGACTATGATATTTATCTTGCCAGTTACATGGACTATTCTTACTACACCCCACTCAGTTACTGGAGCACCACTGTAATCAAAGTATATGTATCTTACTTCTTGATCTAGCAACAGGTAACCTCAGAGGTGAGAAGTGTAAATGTTCTAATATGTATATACATGTCAAAATTTAAGTGATGATCTGTGGTATGGTTAATGTGGAGATAAATAAAACATACCCATAGGTTTTCCACCAATCTCAACATCAAAGTAGACTTTGTGCGTCACTTGTTCTAAATCCCTTTCTGAAGTCTTTGGCTACATACAAGATATTTTAAATTATAAACCATCAAATGCATAAGGAGTTTAATCAGTTTCTGTTTACTCACTGATCCATGAAATTATTATGGGGTAATAATAAATGGCATGGCATAAATTCAATTCAATTCAATTCATCATACTGGTTTTATAATGTTGACCCACTGTGACTACTTAATTGTATACTAAAATCAATCAAAACCCTTGTCAAAGTTTATATTTTTGAATTGTTTGCATTTGTATTTACCTCATCACTGAGCACGCTATGGATGACTTTGTTATCGGACGAGACTCCACTATCACTTAATCGGTTCTGATAAGAGAAACAAAAATCAAATAGGAGATCAAAACAGAAAAGGAAGGAGAAAACTAGAAGCAATACGAGTATAAATTGTAAGAAAATTAGCGTTGAATTTTGGAAATTTGATAGTACCAGGATGAGAAGTAGGGTCCCGAAGAGAACGATAACCCAGATAACTACGATCGGAAAGAACTTGCTCCTGCTCGCCATTTGCTTCCCTTGTGTTTCTGAATCTGACTTCTCGTTCATCATCTCTTTTGGTTGTTCACCTTCGAGTGTGACACCGGCTGGATCCATTGTTCATGCGGTAGGCCCATGAAATGGGCATCAGTCCGATGGGCTTGTAGTCGGCCTTTGCCGGCCCGGCTTAACCTAAACATAAATCATCATATAATTAATAATCTTATTAGGGTATCTCCAATAGTAGAATTAAAATAATAATTATAATTATGATATAATCAAATATTAATAATTTTTTAACTAATAACTAAAGCTACTCTTTTTAAAATCAAAGTTAACAATCTTTTTTAATAACTAAAATGAGGGATCCACTAATTTTATTGGTAATTTTTTTTTTCAAATTTAAATCATCTTTCCCTCCTTTTTTTGAAACAAAATTCAAATTGATTAAGGGTGTTCTTAAACGCACACACAAAATCCGTTTTCTCACCCCACCAATTTTTTGAAAAAACTTGCAATTTTTACATTAAAATAAGTTATAATAAATAAAATTTACATCCGTCTTAATAAATTTGATTAAAAATTATGTATAACTTATATATAGTACTTATGAAAAAAATATAAAATTTTAATTGTGATAAATACAATTTTAGCAATTATATAATATTTGATATAATATATTGCTATTCATTACTCTCAAATGGTTATTATTCATATTTCAAATTTGTTTATAAATTTTATAAATCATCTATACAATTATAATTCATTACTCTAAAATATAATACGAACCCTCCCAAAATACAAGAAAAATATGACCATGAGAAACAACATTAGTTTTCATACAATCTTTACGCATTATAATCCTTACGGATATTTGAAGCTAATAGTTCTTAGTTGAACTAGTGAATTAGTACTAACACAATATTATTAATGACTTCCAGAAAAATCATATTAGGCATACAATAAAGGTAGGAAATTTTAGCTGATATAAAGGAATAAAGTAATTCGCCAAATTTCTATTTCACTATTAAGTTTTTCTTTATTGGTGAACTAAAAACTTTGGTACTCTACACAATGTACTGAGTAACTATTTACACCATGAACCATTTGCATAAGAATTTTTTCATATTCCAATCCAAATACTATTTACAAGGCATAAAGAATAACTTTGATAAACCATATATACAAGAATATCCTTTTTCAAATTGAATTCCGTAAAGATTTTCACTTCAAATTTTCTAATATAGATCTGCTAGTGTGCAATAGAGAATGGTAGCAGCAGGCGGCCTGGCAATGAACCAAGAAGAATATCTGATGTAATTAGTGACCGATTTCCATAAAATCTCAAATTTTCCTGTGCGCAAGTTGTGACTACGCTCCCTTCAAATGCACATTTGATGATTGCGCCCGTGAAATAAGAAACATAAATAGGAAAATATAAAATTGTGAAGAATAATAATAAGCCTACAATTCTGGAACTACTTTGAAAACAACTAAGTTTCATCCCCCAAGTCGTTGGAAACAACTTTTAGTGGGTGATGTTTAAGTAAATAAACCTAGATAACACTTTCTTAGAAATGACACTGAGCAACAATTACGTTAAAGAAACAAATGTGATATTTAGAATCATTTATCAAGCTTAATATTTTCACAATGGGCAGCTTCGTTGAATTTTACAGTAACAACTCAGCCATTTTTTATCGGGAAGATTTGCACATATAGGAATGGCTACGGGTTAGGTATGGGGCAACCCCGCCCAGCATATATACTACCTCGCCCCCTAAGCATACCTAGGAGCCCTGCCTCGATCCGATCCGACTCGCCCCGAATTATTATTATCATTATTATTTATAAATATATAAAAAAAATACAGAAGGAGAGATTTTAATGTATATGATCTAATGGTCCACATTTGGTAAAAAAATGTCTATTTTTTTTAAATAAATACTATATATAATTTTTATATTAATATATTTATATATGTGTAAGCGGGTCAGGTTGGGTCGGGTTTTTAGTGGGCAAAACCCTAACCGGCTTAGAACCTGGTCCGGGTTTTAAAAATAATTACCAAACCCGCCCTGATTTAAAAAAAACCCGCCTCATTAGGGTTGGGTCGGGCGCCGAGTTGGGTTTTTGTGCCATCCTTATGCACAGACCGAGCTTATAAAAGCATGAAGTCATCAAAAAAATTCATGTGTATAATAAGTATTTTCGTTTTATACGTTTGTACAAAAACAATATTAGTTATAGGTGCATCTAATTACACATCCTTGTGTGCTTATCTATACCCATGTAAATTATAACTCAAGATTCTCTTCTTCAAAGCTTTATTGCCTGAGAAGATATTATCAATTAATGGGTGGGTTAGAGATACTAAGGAATATACCTATTAACTACGCTTACTTAAATGATTATTGACTAGTCACTGATCCAAACTCAAGTGTACACAACATTAATCAATATTTATAAAGAGTAAATGTGTATAAGTTTAATAGTAACAATAGATTGATACACTAGCTAGCACTAAGTAGCACAATCATCACAGATCATTGTAGCACTAGCTAGGACAAACATAAACCCAATGCACAAAATTGAGCAAAGAATCACAAATAAAAAATAGTGAATAAATTTAAGAGCGAAGTGTCACCAAGTGAGTTACTTGATGACTGCCCAAAGGCTATGGATGATAACATTACGAATTAGTACTGAAAATAAGAAACAAAATAATTTGTTCCTATTTTTTAAGTGTTCGATACTCGTTTGAGCACATTTTAAACATAATCGGTTAGAAAAGTAAAGTTTAATATAAGTACTTACTTCCAAATGATGTCGATGAAGTGCCAAATGCAGGGTTCGACGAGGTTTCAAAAACACCCATTGAACTTACAAAAACTGGAATATACATGATTCATTATCAAGGTGAAAAATAAAAATCCACCAAATACTATTATAATTAAAACTAAAGTTCAATATCAGAGAGATGTATTCATAAGTTCAAGATCAGTCAAACATCATAAACAGGTTGTTTGAGTGATCAAAGGGGAGGGAAATTCTGAAATTATAGGAATTCTATTTTATATTTTATGTTTTCACTTGAGTCACTTGACTAAACTTTTGGACTAGTTTGGCTTCACTTTATCATCAGAGGTGAGTAAGCTGAATCAAAATATTAATATCAATACAAATAAAATAGGGTGATAAATTCAAGGAAGGTTACAAATGAACATTTTACAAATCACCAATTTTGGTGTTTCAAAAACCCATCACTACACTAGGAGCCTTCCCAAGTGTCACGGGGCATCCTTTAATGGCACAAAAGAGGCCCCGTAAGCGACGGTGCTAACCGTTAGCCCAGTTAAGTTCAATCGAATTTTATTTACAATCAGCATGCAATAACAGTAATTTGAAAAATGCTTGAGCATAAATTAAAATCATTTCATTGCATAAAACTTGATTACATGGAAAGCTATTACAATATGAAAGAAAGTAAGATCTTGAAACAAAGTGCTAAATAACGTGCACTGGTAGGCAACTCGGATGTGAGGCAAATAGTATTATCCCCACATATAACCACTTAATGAAAATACCAAAGTCGTAGCAGTGCACGCTGGCTCACATAAATTACAAGAAAACGATTACAAAGGAAATGAAAATGCAATTACAAAGGAAATTCCTAAATCTATTTACATGGAAACATTATTTACATATGAGAATACACTTTTCCAAAAAATTAGCCTAAATACAAGTCTAAAACTAGATGAGGCTTGACAACTTGGTAGTCCTGGTTTTGGATCGCCTGTTAGGTTGTGCTGCACTCGGGCGCGTGCACAGTGTTGTTGAAGTGTAGCCAGTCACGGGTGCTATTGGGAAGCACCCCGTGACACCAAGGCTCGCTTACCGCGCCATTGTCTTTTTCTAGCGGTGCCTGGATCTAGGTTAAATAAACAATCTGGGTCTGGTAGTTATAAGTATAACGCATCAAACATTGACAAATATAGGATGACGCAATGATGGAACAATAAAGTTAGTACTCCCTTTGTCTCAAATCAAGAGTACATTTCCCTTTTTTGGATGGCTCAAATTGAGAGTCACATTTCCTTTTAGAATGTAATCGACATACCAAATCTTACATTAATATATAAATTGTATTATTGACCAGTGATTAAGTTGAAATTAGTGTATTTGTAAAGAAGTACAATAGTAAAAGTGGAACTCCTAATAAAGGATAGAGTATTTGATATCTTGTGTTACTTTGGGAAGGGATTACAAGTTGATGGAGATAGTGGCATAGTGATATTATAACAGGTCGTTTGATAATTAAGTGATGGTGAAATAATTGAAACAAAATAAGGGGCTGTTTGGCCGTCAGTTACGGTTTGCTGACAAACGATAACTAAGGATGGACACTAGTGAAGTATTGAAGAAAAATGAGGGTTTGATAGTGTAAGAACAAAAACATACGAAGAAAATAATTTCCACACTCAGTTCTTCAAAGAATAAAACTTGTATTAAATCCACAACTGTATAAAGAAGGAACATAAGACCCTTGAGTTTTCCTAATTTTACAGAATAGTCATTTGAAAGATAATCCTAATTTTCACGGAAAAAATATCCTACGTTCCTAGCGTAGCAAAATCCTGTAAAAAACTCTGTCCCTTCCTATATATTAGCAAACACAGGAAAAACATAAATCAAAATAAGCAGCATGACATGTTTTCATCAGTTTCAGAAAATAGATTAAAAAAATCGAAAGGTTTGGATTAGTTATCAACATAGAAGTTGAAAGCTAAACATAGAAAACTTGCATGCCTTTAGGGCCAAGAGGCTCCAAGCATTCTCCCAGCGCGTCTCATTTTGAAAATTGTTTTTAAGAAATTTTAATTTTATTGACTTCCCATCTTTGACTTGATTAGGATGGTAATATACTAATATGGATTCCGATACACTAGCTATAACATGGGTTATCTAATAATATTTAAAAAATAAATAGTCCCAAGTGAAGCCTTAATCTAAAATTGATTAAAGAAAGTCCTGAATGAGGGAATTGATTATAGTAGGCAAAGACCATTGAGACATCTTCATAAACATGTCCTGATAACATGTGAAACAGTCTGGCGAACACATTTAGTTGGTGACAAGACTATTTAACGTTTTAAGGGACAACATTGTTAATCATGATAGATTGTGTAGTTAATGTATGTGATCTTTGCTTATAGAGTGGGTTATTTACTAATGCCTTTGTTTGTTCATTTTAGTGATGATATCAGCACTAAAGAAGTCGGAAAGCCACGGAACATAAACCGAGAATTAATTAAAGCATTCGAAAGGCAAGGTAAAGTGTTGCCTGAGGCTGATATTCTCCAGAGAGTTGGAAACTTGGTGCAGAAAAATGGTGCTGACATGTATGTATCTGATCGACAATAATAGCTTTGTTGTTAATAGGTTTGTTTGCTTTAATCCTCTCTTTTGTTCATTGGATACTTATTCATGGCTATAGGGCTGAGAAGGAAGTGCAACGTGAAAATAAACTTATGGCCAAGGAATTGGAGGGAAACCAACGAGAAGTTTAGAAGGAGAAAAAAAAGAATGGATCTGGAACATCAGAGGGAAAAATTTCAAACTGTAAGCACCTTAGTTTTTGGCCATACTAATTACTGCTAGTATTTGTCAAAGTAAAATTGTACCATGGCATGTGATATATGATCTGTACTATCTTTAAGCTTGTATTTAAAAGATAATTATAATTATCGTTCCTTTAAATAAGCTCAGAGGCTATTGTTAATTACTTATGGTCTAGTAAAAGGGACGCCTAGCGGATGTGACTAAGAGGGTTCTTGGAATTTGTTCGCTAAAAAATTAATTATTCAACGACCAGTTGGTAAGTTTTCCACTGTTTTGATTAGGGAATTTTGTTATGAAAAATCTTTATAACATTTCTCACAGGTTTTTGAAATCATATATAGGCGTTCTTTTCATTTTTAGGATATATTTCTATTCAATTTCAGTCAACAATAACAAATTTTCTCTACAAAGTCTATTGAATCTGCAAAATGCAAGCACCCACTTTTGAACTCAAAAATGCCATAACTTTTGGTCCACGTCTCAGTTATACGGTTAATTTATTCTTTGGAAGATCTATTAGCGAGTTTACTCAACATCAAACATTATTTTAGCTTGAAAAATAATTGTGTAGGTTTTGTTGAATCAGTGGTAGTTGGTGAGTTCTTTCTTTTGAAGTCATTATATCATCTCTGTAGGCAAAAGAGGCAAAGCGATGGCAAGATGAGACAGAGAAAAAGGAAAGGCATAATGAGAAGGAAGAATCTGAAATGAGGAAACAAAGAAAGAACAAAGTTGCCAAGAGAAGGAAGAAGCGGCTTTGATAAAGCTACTAGCTTGCTTCGCAAAAGCAAGCATCCTTTATGGAACGTTTTCTCAAAAGAAGAAAAAATTCTAGCTCCACAGAAAGTAACATCTCCTGATTCTTCACCAAGCGACATAAAGATGGGATCAAAATATAGGACATGTGGAAGTAAGTGAATTTCTTGTCTTTCTTACTTAATATAATAATCTTGAGGTGCATTTGATAAACAAGTTGGAAAAAAATCGAAGACACCTACTAATTTTTATTAGAAATTGAAAAAAGAGATGAATGATACGGTGAAATGTGCTATTATTTTTTTGGGTCAACAATTTTTGAAAAAAAAACGTTTTCCACTAGTTTGAGCCATTTTTATACAATATGAGGTGTTCTCATGATTTTTGACCCATACCATTTTATCATTTTACAAGGAAAATAGCAATTCTGAAATTATGGGAATTCTATTTTATATTTTTGTAGTGATGCAAAATAAATTGAAGGAGGAATAATGATGGGATAATATATTATTTACATTCTAATAGTGCAATCATTCAACAACAAACAAAGAATTTAGTTTAGGTCAATTTTGTTTTGAACTAATATATAATTAATAGAGATATTGATTCAGCTAAGAGAGGAAATTTATAGTTTAGGGCTATTATGTTACAACAAACATGGATTGTCAAAACACTCATTGTGACATTTAACCAAACAACTTATATGCATCATTGTATCACCTAAATTTAACTATGGCACTCAACCAAACAAGTTAGTTTAAACTTGCAATAAGTTTCATATTGATAAAATTAACCATAATGATATCATAACAACAGAAAGAAATAACAAAATTTAGAAGCAAAAAAAAGACGCAAATCACAGTAATAATTTACTTATCATGAAACTTATCATCATGACAGTATCTTCCTTGTAAAATGATAAAAATATTATTTGGTAATTAAAATTTAAGTGGTGAGAAGATAAATTAGATGCGCTTTTTTAATATATAAAAATCTGGGTGAGTAGAATAGATTTTACGCTATTTTTTAGGTTAAGATTGACGTAAGTTTGACTTTTGGTGTGGTGAGAAGACGAATTATGTGTGTGCATTTAAAAATAATTTATAGTCAATCAATATAATGGACCCCACAAATTTAGTTATCGAGAAAAAATAGCCATCTGGGATGTCGACATTTTTAATTTTAACAACTTAATAAATAATCAAAAGTCATTTCGATTATTCCATTGGAGATGCTCTTAGTGAATAAAATAGTAAATTAACTTAATAATAAATAGGAGCGGTATTCTTAGTCATTTCAAATCGTTTATTTTTTTTCTTTTAAATCCTTATAAAAATTAATAGTATTCTTAATCATTTTTTTATTTTTTTTAATCAAACATGCCCTTATGTAATGGTTAATTATTTTACTTGAACAAGGGTATTTTTTAATGCACTCAAATAATCTCTCTTTTAATTATCACCTTTATTTAATGAAGACTTTCTTCTCACCTCACTAATTTTCTTGTAAAACTTGTAATTCATCCCATAGATGAGTTTATTAAAACTTAAAAGTTGAATGTAAGGACAATAATTTTTGTCACTAATGAGTTTCATCGAATATGTTTTCATTAAAAAGACCAAATGATTTAATAATATATGGTTTATTTTAGTACAAACCTTCACGAAAATATCTGATGTACTAGAGAAGGGAGTGGAATTGTCTACTTTTTTACATTAAGAGCATCTCTAATGAGGTTGTGTAAAAATAATTAATTTAGCATTATGTAAAATTTATGCATTGTGTAAATTTTTTGTTGCTTTAATGATTGTGTAAAATCAATGCCAAATAAGCTCTTATGTATAATGGCTGTGTATTTTGCACATCCAATTTACACAGCCAAGTAGGATTCTCATCCCACCCACTCATTCTCTCTCATCATTTGTGTAGTTTTATGTTCTTTAGGTGGCTATTTTTTATTGGACCACATTTTTTTTACACATGAATATTAATTTTAGTTGTTGGAGAGTAAATAAGTATGTGTAAATTTTTTGTATAAAACTCGATCACTTGCCATGTAGGATTTACACAATAATTTTACATAACCTTGTCGGAGATACTCTAAGTTTGAATTAAGAATCCAATGTACGAGGGTGGAGGCATGGGATTTTAGTTTGGGGACTACAAGTTAATATGTTTTACATTGGAAATTGCAATGTATTTGATTAATTAGAAAAACAATTATTTACGAGGCATTGTAGATGAGAAAATTGTATTTTATATTTTACCATTTCTTACATTTGTAAACAAAATGGTGGGGTTGAGTTTCGCAACCATTACATTATACGCATGGCAAATAGAGTTGGTGACATTTGAAATTCGCTCAAAATTTGGATGAATGCATTTTACTAAAGGATAAACCAAATTTTCTCTAAATAAATCCATTTTCCAAGGAGACTTTTTCGAGAAGTGTCACTTTGTTACCAAATCAAATAAATATTACGAGAGCGAAAATATATGTTATAATTTTAAAATGTATGATATGGTTAATCACCAATTTTATTCTTGCCCTATAAAATTATATATTACGGATCAATATATGACCTCTACGTGATATTTGATGCATAGGCCCTTGTACTTAACACGGGGTGGATGTCAAATAATAAGGTTAACAAGCTCTTTTGATCAATATACCTGCATAATTACTTTCAGAGCTATTTCGACTAACCAATTTGCAAAATTACAGGTCAACTTAGCAAGTCTACCAACTTTGTACACTCGGACAAATAAGAACGAAGGGAAAAGTCTTGCATTACGGTTTCTGTTATAAAAATCTAGAGATGGTCTATTTTCGACCAAACAGTCAAATTATTGAATAATAATTAAAATGGTGCAAGTTGAAAAGAACAATATAAGAATGTATAGATGAGATTTATCCTATATGAGATATAAGTTAGTCATCTTCTCATGAATAGAGTTAGGAGCTCAGGGTGCTTTGTATTTTAATGGATGGATTCAAATTATAAACAAACAATATATCTCTGACTATTCTATCCTTATAACATTACAATTGAAAAAGTTTTAAGCCGCTCAGAGCCTAAATGCCATATACTTGAAGCTATGTCGTGTGCTTTAGAGCCATGTCTCCCTAGATATTTCTTTTGAGCATTGTTCATTTTTTTTGTGGTTCTATAGTATAACTTTTTTGGTAGTAAAAGCTTGGTTGGTGAAGGAAGTAAATGATTCTTATATATATGATAGAGGGGGAAGCATGTGGGAGAACTCTTAGACCAGGTTTCCAGCCATCCCTCATCATCATGAACCCTGATATTACTTCTCCATGTATTCTGGTGTATTTAATTCAGTTGTCGTGCATTTAATAAAGTCAAGGGAGGTTCTGTGGCGATGGTAGAGTTGGTAGCATTTGCCCATGTTGTTTGCACCTATTCTAACACAGTGGTTGCCCAGAGACCTTCAGAGCTCATTGGAAGAGCTTTAGCGTTCGACCTCCAGAATCTGGTATACGAAAACAATGTTCAGGCCGGATACATATACTTTTTAGAGCTCTGGCCTCCAAGTGGCATTCAAACCAGAACTCTCAAGCTCTTCTCGCCACAGTTGATTTAATTGCTGATGTAGGCGGCCATGTGTCCTCTTATGATTGACAGAGTAAATTAATTTATTATTTTACTCTATCAGTTGCCCCTATCCTTGCCATTTAGCTCAGAGAAGCTGATTGGGGAGGATAAACTCCTTTTAGAACTCTGAGAGAGTTTTGAGCTTTGAGAATGAGCTATTTGGAACACGAATTCTGATAAGAAATAAAGTCAGGTGATTTCGTTGATTTTGAAGAAACATATTTTGAGCATTAATCATTACTCTGAGCTTTTTACTCAAGTCGTTACCCTTTGGGGAATCGTGTTTATTTGTTTCGTATTTCTTGGAGGACGTGCAAACGTACAGTAGTAGCTTTTCTGAATGAACAATTATACCTTTGAGTGGACAGTTAGTGTCTCCCACACATCTTATATAAACTCTTCAGCCTTAGCTAGTAGAATTTTCACTTAATTTTTTTTAAACCCTAGGCACCCTTAAAACTAAAAAATCCCCAGTTATATTTTTCTTCTTCTAGTCTGGTCTATAGAGGTCCTTTAAAAAACTCTTTTAAAATGTTTTCAAGTGTTCTTCTTGAGGATGTTGTTAGTTCAGTTCATCGCTTTGCACCTTTGACCCCTATTCATACTATAGCCTTTCTGATATAGTGTCTACCTCGCAAGCTCCCCCACTAGTGGTTAACACTGTCAATATATTCGATAGCGATGTAAACGAGGTCACCATATGCCTCCCCCTATCGTCCATACCTCTGAGGATCCTATTGAGGCATACTTAGAATACCTCAACTCTTTAATCGTCTTTTCCATCATTTCCACCTTCTCTCCGGCATATATCCCGGTGTTTAGGGAGTTGTACCAGATCCCTGCTAGAGTCAGGATCAGAGCTCTTGGTTTAGAGGAGAGGGGTTGCTATTATGTGCTAGGCGAAGTTTGTTTCTATGAGTCCGCCTTCGAGCATGGGCTGCTACTTGTACACAATTCGGTAAGAAAATGTGTCAAATGGGTTGACCTGATAGTGACACGAATTTGTTAAGGGTCCACCAATTAATTTATAATTCTCTGTTGATTTGTGTCGTGCTTCATTTTGATAGGTCTATAAATACCCAACAACAATAACCTTTGAAAAAAAGATTAAGAAAAAAAATTGGGGAATCATCATTCGAAAGCCTTCTATCATCAATCATTGATTATTTAAGCATTTACTAAAGACTGTAATTCAATTACTTAAATGAAACAGCAGAAATATGAAATTTGATTACCTTTATAAAAAAAAAATTGCCTTTCTTTCTAAGTGATGACGTTTTGAGTAGAAATCCGAGTGTATATATAATCACTCTTTTCCAGATGATTTAAATATAACTTGGTAACAACCAGGTTAATTTAATCGGACGGTGTGGACCAGTGGGTCCAAGGGAACACAAAGGCGGGAAGGACGCGAAGCCTTCGACGAGTAAACCAAAAAAAAAAAAAAAAAAAAAGAAAAAATATGAAAGCAGTTAGAAAGAAAGATTAAAAGAAATGAAAAATGGTGGACTTTGGGATTCATTCATAGGGACGGGGGCGTTAAGTCATTGTTTATTTTTTAAAATAAAAAGACACGTCTATTGACCTCCTTAAATGTAGCCTACCCCGTCTCTGTCTCTCTATTTCTCTTCAACCAACCTCCAAAAAATTCCCCCCCTCCCCCCATCATTTCCTTTAATCTTTTCTCTCTCCCTCTCTCTCTCTCTCTCTCTCTCTCTCTCTCTCTCTCTCAATTCGACGAAAGAACAATTCAACCCCCGACCCATTCATTAAACAATTCAGTCTGAATGCACAAATAAATAAATATTAATTCGCCTGTGTATATATGCATACATATGTAGAGCGATAAAGATACAGAGATCGAACTAGGGGGAATTAATGAAAAATGGGGAGCTACAATTATTACAAGATGTTTGGTTGTTTTAACAGGAAGTTTAAGATCAGCGAGGCGGGGCCTACCCCCGATGTAATAGAGGCGTTTGTAAAATACTCGAAGAAGGAATCCCATTTGACGGCCGACCAGATGCTTCGTTTTCTGATCGAGTTTCAGGGAGAGGAAGATTGGACCCTATCTGATGTCCACAAAATTATTCATGACGTGCTTCAACACCGTCACCACTCAACAACTATCTTCAGTAGTGACACCCTTACTCTTGATGATTTCTTTTATTATCTCTTTCACGACGATCTCAATGGCCCCATCAAAACCGAGGTCCTTTTCTATCTCTATATATGTATTATGATTTGACATTTTTGATTAATTCTTTTTGCCATACTTTCTATTTGTTCAACTTGTGTGAAGATACCATTAATTCTATTTTTTGTGGTTGACTAGTCGGGAAATTTTAAAATCATTTTATTTGAAGCGAGTAGAATGTGCTTTTCTTTATCCACAATTTTTTTTCAAAAAATTCAAACTATCAAATTTTAGTTTACCTGCTTGTTGATTGAATTTCTGGATGAAATTATGAAGTCCTAGGATGTTTGTACGGTTACCGAAAGGCCAAAGTTTGCCGGCGGAAACTAGGCTCTTCGGTTATTAAGAATGTCAACCCCGTGGCCTTTTGAGGAATTTTATTTTATTTTCTTAGACGTAATTAAGGAGGTTACCACTTAGCTACAGATTGAGGACTTGGGGCCTATAATAATTTTTCTCGAAGATGTCGTCTTCTTCTCTATGTTTAGTGTCATTTTTTTTTAAAGGAGAAGGGTAAGTATTACACTGACCCGTGCCAACTGTTGTGTGAAATAGACAATGATTACGTGTGGGTCACCATTTAATTCACAGTGTTTTAAAATGTATTTCAACTTAAGAGCTCGTTTGGTTCGAACTTTTGAGAATTCTTGAAATTTTAAATTTCATTCTATGAGGATTATTTTGTTTGGTTGGAGTTTTAGGTAAGAATATAAGATTCCTAGGAATCCTAAATTTTCCCATTTTGCCAAAATTTATTCCCTTATAAATTGGGAGGAATCTTGGATTTCCAATTTGAGGAATTTGTTTTTTTTTGTCCAAAAACTGTTTTTTTTTTCCAGAAAACGAAAAAAATTATTTTTTCCCAAAAAATGAAAAAAAAAATTTCCCAGAAAATTAAAAATATTATTTTTTCCCCAGAAAGTGAAAAAATTTATTTTTTTTCCAGAAAATGAAAAAAAAATAAAATTCCCAGAAAATTAAAAATATTATTTTTTCCCCAGAAAGTGAAAATATTATTTTTTCCCCAGAAAGTGAAAAAATTAATTTTTTCCAGAAAGTGAAAAAATTAATTTTTTCCAGAAAATGAAAACAATTATTTTTCCCAGTAAATGAAAAAAAAAATCCAGAAAATTTTTAAAAAAAAATTGCTGAGTTCATTTCTAAAATTCCAACCAAACGAGCATTAATTGAATCCAATAAAAGATGCCAGGAATAAAGGTTTCTTGGCATCTAGAATGCTAATTCCATACCAAACGAGCCCTAAATGTAAACCTTTTAGTTGACGCCTTTATATATATTTGATATAAAGAAATATAACAAATAGAGGTACTATATAGCAAAAATTTGGAAATAAATAATGTTCCAGAGATAGAAGACGTATTTCCGGCATCTTTATGCTCACTAAAATGGATAGCGTAATTGGTTGATTAATGGATAGAAGATTTCGGGGAACCAAAATAAGGGGCTAATCTAAATCAGATTCTACTGCCAATTAAGAAAAGTAGTTTAGCTGAGGATTGAAACAACATTTAAATCTCCCCCAACCCACCCCTAACTTTTTGTAACAAAAAAATAATCTTTTTCCCTCCTTGATGGGCCTCATTATAGGTTACCGATTAGTTCAAAACTAAGATAAAATGGGATGATTGTGAAAGACTATATAGTTCAAGAAAATGAGATTTGTTTCCGCTTTGACTACAGAGTTTCACTGTTATGCATTTTCATACCCTTTTGTTTTTGCCAAAAAAAAGCCACTGTACTTAATGAAATTCACTGTTATGCATTTTCAATACCCTTTTGTACTTGATGTATTTCATGTAGCATACCATAAGATTCTTTTCTGACTCCCCGAATATTTTTGTCTGATAACTTCTTCCTCCGATTCCTCTATCTACATGTGTATGTGTTTCAGCATATATGAGTGTTTTGGCTCTCCCCTCTCTCTGTGTTGGCCTTTTATATGACGGTGAAATTATTGGAAGAAACGAGCGCAGTATATATTTTGGATTTGCTTTTGACTGAGTTATATGATTCCAGGTACACCATGATATGACTGCTCCGTTGCAACATTATTTCATTTATACAGGTCACAATTCCTACCTGACAGGAAACCAACTGAGCAGTGATTGTAGTGATGTCCCGATAATAAAGGCTCTGGAAAGAGGTGTGAGGGCAATTGAACTTGATATATGGCCTAATTCTGCAAAAGATGGCATCAATGTTCTTCACGGAAGGTATGATCATCTCAGTCCAATTCCACCTGTTTCTAGCATTTTGTCTGAATGCAATAGTTACAATAAAGTAACTCTTCCTAATGTTGACAGGACCCTGACTGCTCCTGTGCCACTTATCAAATGCTTGAAGTCCATTAAAGAGCACGCTTTTGTTAAATCTCCTTACCCCGTCATCATAACTTTAGAAGATCACCTTACCCCAAGCCTTCAGGCTAAGGTTGCAGAGGTTAGCTTTTCTCGTCCTGTGTGAATTTCCAAAGCAGATTAAATTTATTTTATATATGTTTGCGATTTAAATTCGTTCTGCTTCTAGATGCTTGTTGAAATTTTTGGAGATTCAATCTATTATCCTGAGGCGGATTGCATAGATGAATTCCCTTCACCCGAATCGCTAAAGCATCGTTTTATTCTTTCAACAAAACCCCCTAAAGAATACCTTGAATCAAAGAATTCTAAGGACAAGGAGACTTCACCAATGGGGAAGGATTCTTCGGAAGAGGAATTGACATCAGCATCAAGCGAACAACAAGATGCTATTGACAAGGTGAGTTAGGAAATAAAATTTGTTCTATTACTTTATATTTCAAAGAAATGCAGTTTCTTCAACTATGTTTCATGGATACAGAACGAGAGTGACCCGGAGGATGAAGATGGGGATTCGAACCAGAGAAAATCATGTCAGCCTTGTGTGAATGAATATAAGCGTCTTATTGCAATTCATGCAGGGAAACCAAAGAAAGGTTTAAGACTGGCATTGACTGCTGGACTTGATAAAGTTAGACGTCTTAGTGTGAGTGAACAAGAACTTGAAAAGGCTGCAACTTCCTATGGACCAGATGTTGTGAGGTACTCATCAAGTGCTCGTTTGGTTCAAGCTTTGGTGTTTTATTCGGAACCTAAATTGATAATCTCATATGTGAAATTTGAATCACAGACTTTCAATTCTTTGCTAGACTCAAATAATTGCATGTGCATAAAATTACCATTCTTTTCTATTTCTGTTTTTATGCGACTTTTCTGACCTCTCCCTTTTTTTAGGTTCACGCAGAATAATCTTCTTAGAGTATATCCAAAAGGAACAAGAATTTCCTCCTCAAATTACAAGCCAGTTACTGGGTGGATGCATGGAGCCCAGATGGTTGCATTTAATATGCAGGTTTAACTTATAATTCTAAGGGTTTATTTGAATGAATCACCAAATGCTTAGGGACTATTAGTAAATCATTATATATTTGCTTAACAGGGGTATGGTAAATTTCTCTGGTTGATGCATGGGATGTTTAGAGCCAATGGAGGCTGTGGTTATCTGTTGAAGCCTGATTTTTTGATAAAGAAAGGAGAAAGTGATGATGTTTTTGATCCTCGAGCACCATTACCGGTGAAGACAACTTTGAGGGTAAGTGATTTCTTGTAGTTTCATACAGAATTTATTGACCTAATGACCTTACCATAGAACACTCATTTTCACTTGACAGGTGAAAGTTTACATGGGGGACGGATGGCGTTTGGATTTTAGCCAAACACATTTTGATGCGTTCTCTCCACCAGACTTCTACACAAAGGTTAGTCCGCATGAACAAGTATTAGCGTAATACCATTCTAAATTTATAATAAAAGTGGTTAGGGTTGCTAGGAAGGACTGCTGTATATAGTAAACACCTAGGTGATGTAGGATGGACACCTGTAGTGTATGGCTTGCCAGAACCTATTGCAGTGGCCACATACAGCAGGCCACCCACACCACAAGGATGGTTCATTCCATATCACCTAGATGTGATCACTGGCGGAGGTAGGATTTTATCACAGTGGGGGCTTCACTAGCACTAAAAAAAAAGAAGTAACATGACAATATATATATAGAGTTAGGCTCCAGAAAGAGCTTTATCCTTTTAACGAAAGCTCGGACTTCTCCTTTTACGAGGGTAAATGATTGAATTTTTAGATAAATTTTGGTGGGGATGATCTCCATGATAAGTGGATAAACTCCACAAAATTTCATCAAAAAATTCAGCTAGGAAGAGGGTGATCCAAAGATCTAAAATTTCAACGATCAAAATGCACATATATATATATATATATATATCGATCTTTAGTTCATCCACTTCCTGATTGAATCTTTTGATAACATTTTGTGGAGTTGATCTACTCATCATGGAGATCCTATCCACAAAATTTCATCAAAAAATTCAATCATTTACCCCCTCAAAAGGAAAGTCCGTTATTTAGTTAAAAGAATGAAATCCTTTCTCGAACCTAACTCATATATTATTGAAATATTAAACATCTATTAAATAAAGAGTTGTCTAACAAAAATATCTATTATAAAAAAATATATATATATCGATCTTCAGTTCATCCACTTCCTGATTGAATCTTTTGATAACATTTTGTGGAGTTGATTTACTCATCATGGAGATCATATCCACAAAATTTTATCAAAAAATTCAATCATTTACCCCCTCAAAAGGAAAGTCCGTTATTTAGTTAAAAGAATGAAATCCTTTCTCGAACCTAACTCATATATTATTGAAATATTAAACATCTATTAAATAAAGAGTTGTCTAACAAAAATATCTATTATAAAAATATATGTCCAAAAAAATCCGAGTTACAAAATTCCTCTTCAGACTTTCATATTTTGAAAATGTTGAATGATATGTTCGTTATGTGCTTACTGGAATGGAATACTATAGTCAATATAAGAAAGCTCTTCATCGTTTTGAGGTTTTTTCAAAAACAATTATAGTTTTATCTCCGAGTTTTGAAACTTTAAAACCAGTCCTTATATTGTTATAAAAAAAAAAATACCGAGTGGGGGCTTATGCCCCCACAAGACCTACATTCTGCCTACATTCCCTCCGCCATTGGGTGTGGTAAAACAATGTGCTATGCAGGTGTGGTTTGTAGTCCTTTCTATTAAAAGCCATTTTGAGGAAAAGAAAAACCGTGAAGGTTTTGCGCCAAAGCATATACCAACTTACTGGGTTGGGATGGGATGCAACAAAATGGTGCCTAAATTTATGATAAAAGATGTCAGAATGTCATTGGCATCTGTGCCATTTTTGCTTACACGGACTTTCCAAATCTGATAAATTGAGTGGCAGGTTCACATTTTTGGGGCGCCAGCGGACTTTGCAAAGAAGAAAACGAGGATAAAAGAGGATGACTGGGCGCCTACGTGGGACGAAGAGTTCACATTTCCGTTGACGGTGCCGGAGATAGCATTGCTTCGGATAGTAGTGCGAGAGTATGACAGGTCAGAGAAGGATGACTTTGGTGGACAGACGTGTTTGCCTATCTCGGAGCTGAGACCAGGGATCAGAGCTGTTCCACTTTATGACAAAAAGGGAAAGAAATTTAAATCCGTAAAACTTCTTATGCGGTTCGAATTCATATGATAAACAACAAACTTGGTATCTTTATGGGCACTTGATTTGCTCTCGTGTCTGTTTCTTTCATAGGATGTGCAGATTCAAAATATTGTAGAGCTTGCAATTAGGTAACAAATTAAAGGAAACTTCATCATGTATGAAAGTTATTGTTGTATTACTATATATGTTCATTTTCTCTTCTGTATTTGCAACAAGAGGAAACTTCATGTATGAATGAAAGTAGTTCTCGGGGAAAAAAAAAGGTAGCTAGCTTATATATATATAAATTTATATAAAACAAAAAATTGAATTAATATCACTCGAGTCATTGGGTATAGCCTTTTGCATGCTTGTTATACGTAATCAATTAATGACGATCAAGATCATAGGGTCCATCCCGTGATCTATAAGAATATATATTGATAAAAGTATTATATATATATATATATAGAGAGAGAGAGAGAGAGAGAGAGTGGTGAGGATCATGGAATGACTTGGCTTTTGTCTTTTAGCTTTAGGATTTGGTACCAAATCCAGGTATATGCGATTACTATTCCACGAAGGCCTACATCAAATTATTCAACATGTATACAAGTTTACAGCTCATTTTTGGCTACAAAACAATCTACTTCCCATTTTAAAAGTACAAGTACCGTAGAATGGTGAATTTTTTTATTTTTTATTTTGGGGCAATTAAAAAAAAGGGCTTATTAGAGAAAGATTTTCACACTAAGGTCAAGGAATAATTTTTTTTTAAATAAAGGGCCTATTTTTTATTTTATTGATAATATGACATGTGTCTTTTTTTTTCATTATAAAATGACATCCCAACCCTTAAAATAAACTAAAAAAATATCAATATGCATTAAAATATGGACTGCAATATGAACTTTGCAGTCTATATTTCACTGCAATATGAACTTTGCAGTCCATATTTCACTGCAATGTGAACTTTGCAGTCCATATTTTTAGTGCAAAGTTCATATTGCAGTCCATATTTTACTGCAATGTGAACTTTGCAGTCCATATTTTTAGTGCAAAGTTCATATTGCAGTACATATTTCACTGCAATATGAGCTTTGCAGTTCATATTTTATTGCAATATGAACTTTGCAGTCCATATTTTTTGTGAAAATTTCATTAAAAGGGGTAATTTAGGTAATACATAACATGTTTTTATTAATTAAATGATATTTAAATTTATTCAAATACATTCATTTAAAATATAAAACAAAATAGGCATCTTACACTAATTACCAATTAAAAATAGGCCCTTCATTCAAATTACTAATTAAAAATAGGCCCTTTATTCAAAAAAATATTATTCATTGGATTTTTGGTAAAAATCAATGTATAATAAGCCCTTCTACCTAATTTCTAGTTTTATTTTTTATTATTACTACAACACGTGCTAATTTGTTACTTTTATACTTCCAAATGTTGTTCCAAAATTACCATTTCAGTTTTTATTTAGGTAAAAAGTTAATTTACTTGAACTAAACAAAAAATAGCTAACTTCTTACATCATCATTTGATTAACCTCTTTTCGAAGTGTAAAATGTTGCAATTAGGACAGAAAATATAATTGGACCGCTAACAGAAAAATGTAACCAACCACTAATTAGTTTTTAATACAGTCTTAAATACAAGGGGCTTTTTGGTTTTGACCTATTAAATTTCAATTTTTTTGCTTTTAGCCCAACTTATTTCCAAAATTTGAATTAATTAAAGTTTTGAATTTTAAATATTTATTTAATTCTTTTAATGTTAGTTTGTGTTCTTCCAATCTTATCCTTTTTGACTTTTTTTAATTCAAATTCAATTTTGCAAAAATTTAGGGAACCTAAGATTTTGGAAAGTACATTAATCTATCTTAAATGTTTTCAAATTCAAATTCAAACAAGATCTAAGATATCAAAACAATTTTTAACTCAAGTAATTTATTTAATTTGTAATTTAAAAATTTGTTCTTCAAATCTTACCATTGTTGAATTTTTTAATTCAAATTCAATTTTCCCTAAAATTTTGCCCACCTAAGGTTTTGAAAAGTACATTAATATATCTTAAAAGGTTTCAAATTGAAATTACTACAAGATCTGAGATTTTATATAAAAAAAATCTCAAATAATTGATTTAATTTGTAATTTATGGAAAGACTTTGTAGACATATTCAATGACACAAAGTTAAAAGAAACAAACATATTAATAATTGCAATTTGAGTAGAAAAGACAAAATTTATAGAGGTGCACCTTGTAGATTTATTTTTTTTTGCATCAAACTTAGTAATTCATTTGCCCGTGAAGGAGACATATTACAATGAAATATCATTCTTGAACAAAGTCATATAATTCTTGCACACATAGAACTATTTAAGTAATAGACATATTACAAAAATCAATAATATGATTGTCAGGAGATACAAAATTATAATATGTTTGTAGAATTATAATATGATTGACAGAAGATATAAAAGCCAGGTATAAACATTATAGACAATTATTAATATGACGGTTAGGAAAACAAAAACTTAAAGGCAGTAAGTTTAGATTTAGTAAAATAATTTTAAAACAATAGTGACAACTAGTTAATAAACAATATACGCAATGAAGAATTTTTCTAGGTAGTATGACTAAGGAAATGTGTTACCACACACATAAAACATATGTGCTTATTATATAAAAATTACGATAATCTTGGCCCATAATAAAGTATAAGTATTATGTCGAGTGGTATGTACGAATAGATCAAATAAAGAAATATATCAAGAATGGTGTCATTGGATTCCTCGACGACACCATCCTTATGAAGATAATTAATAGAGTTGAAATAGTTATGTTTTATAGGCAATGCAAATGCAAACAACAAATAAAGATTGATGAAGACATCTCCCAACCCCCTCTCTCTCTCTTTAATGGAGGGGAAAGGAGTCATGATATGAGTGAATAGGCGTTTTACCAAGTTTTGTAGATGTGTAGACTGCGCAAATGTGTTGTATTGTTCATTACAACGAGTTAATAAAAGCTTAATGTAATGTTGGTAGAAGATTAAAATGTGGAATTAAATGATTAAATTCATAATTAATTGGAGAGATAAATTAATTTGAATCTTAACCAAATAACAGCTCACTTAAAAAATATAATGCATGCTTATCCAATAATATATTAAAAAAAATCTTACCAAAAATACTGTGAATGGAGGGCATAAATGGTTTAAAGCCAAAATATTTGAAATATATATATATATATATATTTTCGAAATGGGGTTAAAAGCAAAATAAATGGGTTAAATTAAAAAAAATGGATAATTCACTAATTTATTAATCATATTGAGACTTGTTAAACAAGAGCTCATAATTTAAGATTAAAAACTAATTTGCTATAAATACAATGGGGTACAAAGACTAAGAAAAATATAATATACAATCGAATAAAATTAGAATTATAATGACTAACAAATAGAAAGTGCGAAAGTCGAACAAATCTAAACTTGTAATGATTAACAAATATATGATTGGGCAATAAAGAAATATAGTATGATATAGCAATAAAGATACAAAGTTTAATGAAATTTTATAGAATTTTCTTTTACTTTTCGAAATTGCGCAAAAATTCACTGCGGGGGGTCATAAGAAAAGTGTGGTAGGGTTGTTTATTAACGATAACATATGTGTTTGTATTATTTATCTACATATCTAAATGTATGAAGTGGTATTATTTAAAAGTATTACTTTATTTGTATCTTTAAAGACGTGGACGATGAGTACGTCACTATGATTAGTATGCAAAAATAGTTGAACAATCATGTGGCTAGCAATAAAATTGAGAAGTATATTTGTATTACAAGCAAAGGTTAATTAGAAAAGTGTAGAACAAATTAAGAAGATAATCCATAATTAACAAACATGGAGACGCCGGCCCCCACCAAAAAACTTTAAACCAGAGAGTGAGGAAGAGATAATGTCTCGGCAAGATATGTCACTCACAGCTGGTATAAATTCTGCCGAGACGAGACGAGTAGTGGTACCGTTAATCAATTTAATAAGAGCTGGGACCCAGTATTTGTCGACCCCAGCTCTTTAATACAAGAAGAAGAATAAGCAAATCAATGAAAATGGAACCACCAACTAAACTGTAATGAAAATTATTAATCAAAAATCTGACGATCCCTTCCTATAATCCCAAGCAAACTGAAAATATAATATATTCTCCTTCTCTTTAATCATCTTCAATTTCTACCACTTCCGATCTCTTCCTCTTTTTCCTTTCTTTTCTTCTCCCCCAAACAAACTATGTCGAAACAGACGTACAGAGTCTGCTTCTGCTTCCAGCGACGGTTCAAGCTCGCCGCCACAGAAGCTCCGGCGGATATCAAGAACTTTTTCGATCAGTACTCCGAGAACGGAGTTATGTCCGTTGAGCATCTCCATAGGTTCTTAGTCGAGGTCCAGAAAGAAGATAAGGCCACCGTTGATGACGCTCAGGGAATTTTGAATAGCCTCAACGAGTTTAAGCATCTCAATATCTTCCACCGCAGGGGACTCACTCTCGAGGCTTTTTTCAAGTATTTGTTCGGTGATATCAATCCTCCTCTCTGTCCTTCCCCTGGGGTATACTTTTCTATTCATTCATTCGTTCATCCAATTGTCGGTTATGTGTAGCTAATTATAAGCTTTGAGATTTAGTTTAGGTTATAATGTTTGCATTATTACTCTTTGTGCTTGCTTCGGTTGGTTTATTATTGGTTCGTGTGTTCTATTCTTAATTATGTGAATGAACTTCTGGATGTTGAAGCTAGAGGAATTTATGATCATAATTAGGGTTATCTTAATTAATAGTAATGCTATATTAATTGTACTTTCAGATTGCCCTGTTGCCTCTCTTCTATTTTTGCTATACACACAGTTTCCTGTTTTGGATGAACTGTCCTTTTTCAGTTTGCTTTTAAGGGTTTTTTTTTTTTTTGCTTTCTTACTTGCATATGTTGGCACCTCCTAACATTGAATTCTGGCTCCACGCTTGATCACATGGCCATGGAAATACCATTGTGCGACTGTGCGGGAAGTTATCTTGATTTGTGATTTACTTTTGTTGTCTGAAATATAGTTTTTTTTCCTCTTCCCTCCCAGGTTCAGGATGATATGAGTGCTCCGTTGTCTCATTATTTCATTTACACTGGCCACAATTCATACCTAACTGGTAATCAATTAAGTAGCGACTGCAGCGATGTCCCCATCGTAAAAGCACTGCAGAGAGGCGTACGAGTTATCGAATTGGATATATGGCCTAACTCATCAAAAGATAACGTGGATGTTCTTCATGGAAGGTATTATTTTAGTGTGCATGGAATTTTTTTCATTGAATTGCTTTGAATTTGGGTTGTTTCAATGGATGCTGAAATAGTCTCCCAAAGTTAACAAGTATTTTTGTGCTTTTCCTCTATTTCTTTCCTTCTACCCATAACCGTTTGTCAATACATAACAACGAATTTTACAACTGCCACCACACTAATATATGCATTTCTGTCTCATTTCCTTGCTCATGCAACATTTTTTCGAATTACGTCACTTTATCTTGATCTTTCAAAATGTTGATTTTCTTATGTAGAACACTTACCACTCCTGTTCCACTCATTAAATGCTTGAGGTCTGTCAAGGAGCATGCCTTTGCTGCATCTGAGTATCCTGTTGTGATAACTCTAGAAGACCACCTTACTCCAGATCTTCAGGCTAAAGTGGCTGACGTGAGTGCACGCCTTTATTTGAGATGTTAACTACACTCATGAATTTTTAATTCACTTTTTTGTCGCTAATTTTCAGATGGTCACTCATACCTTTGGAGACATGCTGTTTTGTCCTGGCTCAGAATGCTTGAAGGAGTTCCCTTCCCCAGAATCACTGAAAAAGCGGATTATTATATCGACTAAGCCACCCAAAGAATACCTCAAGACCAAAGAAGTTAAGGAAAAAGAGATCAATGCAAACAAGGAGAAGGATGTAGCAGAGGAAGCTTGGGGGAAAGAAGTCCCAGCCCTTAAAGGCGGTGATGATCAGGTGCATGGGGATAATATTTGAAGTATTAAGCCTGACGTGTTGTTTGTTTAACACATTTTTTGCTTGTATGCCAACTGACTCTCTTCTTGCAGTTTGATTTGGATGAAGAAGAAGATGATGACGAGGATGATCTTGAGGATGATCTTAAAGAGCAGCAGAATGAAGCACCTGAATACAAGCGTTTGATTGCTATTCATGCTGGAAAGGGAAAAGGTGGATTAGACGATTGGCTGAGAGTAGATCCTAATAAAGTGAGACGGCTTAGCCTAAGTGAGCAAGAGCTTGAAAAGGCTGTAGTAACTCATGGAAAAGAAATCGTCAGGTATTTGTTAATATTCTACATGCACTCTTTTTTTTTTTTCAGGGTGATCCTACTTATTTAGCATGCTGCCTATGCACTGACATATTATTTTTTCCTTTCTAACCTAATTGTAGCAAATTCACTGATTTTTATGCTAGTCGGACTATTGGCTGGCTTTTGGAATCCTGGTTTCAAAAGTACTTGGTTCAAATAAATCTAAGATGAACACTCTTGGTACATGCTGAGATGTTTTCAAGTGGTGTAGACGTGCGATAAATCTGCAAGGAGGTGGAACCTAGTAGCGACTGACCTCTCGAAGCTGATATAATACTGATAATAATTACTATTCAATAGATCATGTTAATATTGCTAGCAATCAGGCCGAGGAAAGGTCCACGTGACAGATAAATCCTCTTCTTTACCTATTATTTTCTTTTTTCTTTTTTGAACATAAATGAATAATATTAGGGATAATCTCAATAAAAACTACAAAGGAGACAAGATGTCCCTATAGATACAATCAAAAGAATGGACAAGAAAAAGAAAATTGATGGTGCAAATTAGTAAATTAATTTGCTTCCCCAACCATGAGCATATACGTGGCCATCCCTGTCAGCAGCTCGACCTCCCACGATGGGTGGAGCTCGAAGAGCTTCGTCCCAGTACCACATGAAGTCCAGAGCTCTTGAGAGTTTGGGTATCTAGTCTAAGGATTGTTTTCGGTCAACGAATGATGAAGTTAGAGCACTGAGCTCTTCCAACAAGCTTCGAAGCCCTCTCTCCGACCACTGTGTTAGAACATGCGCAGGCAGCATGAGTGGCTGCTACCAATTCCACCAAACGCCACAGAGGTTCCCTCAACCTCATTAAATGACAACTGCATTTAATGCACCGGAATCCAAGGAGAAACAAGGTTAGAAGTTGGCCTTAGACTTGCTTTGGGGACTCTCCCACACATTTCTTCTCAGTCACATATATATATATATACGGGAAGCATTTACTTTTCTCAACAACTAAGAACAACCTAACAATAACCAAGTAATCTAGCATTCAAGTAACAAACAGTGAACAACCAAGAGAAAAAGAGAGATAGAGCTAAAGAGCACACGGTAGAGCTCCTAGTATAGAGAATTTAGAACTCGTGTGGTTTAGAAACACTCTCGTTGTAATCTTGTGAGGATATAATAGTTAGAGAGATTTTGTAAGCTTGTAACATCGACTCAGTCATTGTAATACAAAATTACCTAAGCTCCTAGCTCTATTCCACAGAGGAGGACTAACTCATATTTTCTTATGAAGCGAATCTCCTCTATATACCTTTGATTCTTTTGGCTCGCTTCATTTATCATTCCAATCATTTGACTGTTTGGTCTAAACTAACCTTGTTCAATTTTTCGCACCAACAAAAATAAATGTAGCTAAGCACTGCAAAACTGTCCTGTTTGACAATCCAATCAAAGTAGCCCCTGCCATTGAATAGAACATAAACCCACATTGGTTTACGATGACTTAAACATATTTGATTCTACTGCAAAATAGATGCACATCATTGTCAAATTCTCGTTGGGTTTTTTTGGTAAAATTCAAAAAATATAAAATTTATCAAAAGTACAAATATTGGGTCATACCCCAGCATTAGAGAAATATTGTCCCACTTATTCCCCACTCTTTACACAATGTCCAATTAATTAAGGTTCTTTGGACCATCCATCTCCAAGTACTAGCAACTATACTGTTGAGATTTATATATTCTATTTATAGCATGTGTATATTTAGGATATATTTAGAGAATCCTTATTAGAAGGAAACACCTTAACATACTATGCTCTCTCTTGCATATATATATTTTATACCTTTATACTCAATGATATAAAATAATTCTCACATTCTCACATGGTATCGAAGGATTCGATCCTCATATAGTAATCAAACCCTAGCCACCTCACATAGTAACCAAACCCTAGCCGCTGTGTTTCTATTCCAGCGTGTAAACCCTAGCCACTGTGTTTCTATTGTTGTGCCCTCTGGCACTCGGGTCGGGCTCGGGGCACCAGCCGGGCCCGACGGTCCGCTCACATAGTAACGATACTGTCCCCAACTTAAACACCTTTGGGCCACAGGTGTGGGGTTTTATCTTAAAAGGCCTCGTTACTATGTGGAGACTCTACCCCACTTATATACCCATATTGAGTTCTACAATTTTTCCATGTGGGATCAATGGTTTGAGCCAACCATTCTCAACAATTTTCACCTTGGATCAAATCAGTCCACCTTGACTCCATCTTGGACTAACACCGGTTCGGCTCCACCTAGACCTATACCATAGTTCACCATGAATCCACCTTTGAACTGTCCATGTAGATCACCACTCAACAATGTCCATCCGCAAGATCGTCCACTATTGGTCAATGCACATCTCGAGGGTACACCCTTTCACCTTACTCGAGGAACCTGCACAACCACCTTGACAGCAACACTCCGGGTGTACATAGGCTGTAGTGACTCCACCCCTGGCTTCTCCGAGTCTAACTCCACCATAGGTTCCACCAAGTCTAGCTATCGGGACGTTTTTTGTAGCGACTTATCACCTTAGGCTCAAATGAGTTCTTCCGACTCCACCGAGTCTAGCCACCGGTACTGCTTTACAAGTTCGTGGATCCACCATCAGCTCTGATACTAATTGTTGTGCCCGCCGGCACTTGGGTAGGGCCCGGGGCACCAGCCGGGCTCGTCGGTCCGCACACATAGTAACGACACTGTCCCCAACTTAAAAACCTTTGGGCCACATGTGTGGGGTTTTAACTTAAAAGGTCTCGTTACTATGTGGAGACTCTCCCCCACTTATATATCCATGTTGAGTTCTACAATCTTTCCATGTGGGATCAATGGTTTGAGCCAACCATTCTCAACAATCTCCACCTTGGATCAAATCAGTCCACCTTGGCTCCACCTAGACCTATATCATAGTCCACCATGAATCCACTTTTGAACTGTTCATGTAGATCACCACTCAACAATGTCCATGTCCATCCGCAAGATCGTCCACCATTGGTCAATGCACATCTCGAGGGTACACCCTTTCACCTTACTCGAGGAACCTTGCACAACCACCTTGATAGCAGCACCCCGGGTGTACGTAAACTGTAGCGACTCCACCCCCGGCTTCTCCGAGTCTAACTCCACCTTTGGCTCCACCAAGTCCAGCTACCAGGACACTTTTTGTAGCGACTTATCACCTTAGGCTCAATCGAGCTCTTCCGACTCCACCGAGTCTTGCTACTGGTACTGCTTCACAAGTCCGTGGATCCACCATCGGCTCTGATACCAATTGTTGTGCCCGCCGGCACTTGGGTAGGGCCCGGGCCACCAGCCGAGCCCGTCGGTCCGCACACATAGTAACGATACTGTCCCCAACTTAAACACCTTTGGGCCACAGGTGTGGGGTTTTAACTTAAAAGGCCTCGTTACTATGTGGAGACTCTCCCCCACTTATATATCCATGTTGAGTTCTACAATCTTTCCATGTGGGATCAATGGTTTGAGCCAACCATTCTCAACATCTATCCCAGTGTGTAAACCCTAGCCGTCGCGTATTAAAAAAAAAGAAAAGTTACTGTTCATTCGAGCACTGTTTATCCACGCTACTGTTCATACGTGATACTGTTCACGAGCTACTGTTCATTCGAGTTACTGTTCACGTTTTCAAATTCACTTTTTTCAGATCGTCTTTCTAAGATTTGTGTTCTAGCATATTTCTAATATATTCCCAGCATTAGTTTGGTGGTATTTTGGCTTATACTACAAGACTCTAATGGGTACTCCAAGCGAAGAATCAATCCTTACGCTTTCGGTATCTGCCACTAAATATGCTGAGTTCCTGCAATTCCAAGAGAACAAGCGGTCCATCTCCAATGCTTATGTAAATCAAACTGGTAACCCTATTGCCCGTATCTCTCAATCATCATCTCTTGGATCTTAGGTTTTTGATTCTGGTGCTTCTAACCATATGTCTGGTAACATGAATTTGTTCTCTTCTATTACTTATTCTGATTCATTGTCTACTATTATTTTAGCCGATGGCTCTCAAACAAAAGTTAAAGGCATTGGACAGGCCAAACCCTTGCATACCTTGTCTTTAAATTTTGTTCTTTTTGTGCCTGGATGTCCTTTCAATTTGATTTCAGTTAGCAAATTAACTCAAACCTTGCCTTATTATATTACCTTTGTTGCTAATTCGGTTCTTGTGCAGGAGCAGAGTACTGGGAAGTTAATTGGAGTAGGACATGAGTACCGTGGTCTATACTACCTCACCCTACCATCAACCCCTGTAGCCTGTGTTGCTAGTGATCCACTTGTACTCTTTCACCAGCGTTTAGGCCATCCCAACCTACAAAAACTACAAAAGATGGTGCCGAGTCTTTCTCGTATGTCATCTTTAGAGTGTGTCTTGTCAGTTAAGAAACACATTCGTAATTCTTTTCCCAGTCGTGTTAATAAACAAGCAGATTCACCTTTTTCTCTAATTCATTATGATGTATGGGGTTCTAGTCGTGTTAAGACAACTTTGGGTTTTCAATATTTTGTCACTTTTGTTGATGATTTTTCCTGATGCACTTGGTTATTTTTAATAAAATACGTTCCGGCTATTCTCCATCTTTCAAACATTTTGCTCAGAAATTAAAACCCAATTTGGCACCACTATTCGTACTTTCTGCAGTGATAATGCACGAGAATATTTTTCTGCCCCTTTCCAATCCTTTATGACTTCTGAGGGCATACTTTACCAATCTTTTTGTGCTCATACTCCTCAACAAAATAGAGTGGCTGAACGGAAAAATAGACACTTAATTGAAACTGCTCGTACTTTCCTTATTCACAATCATGTTCCACAACGTTTTTGGGGAGACGCAGTCCTCACCGCTTGCTATTTAATTAATAGGATGCCATCCTCAGTTTTAGAAAATCAGGTACCTCATTCTCTATTATTTCCCACCCAGCCTCTTTATTCTGTCAACCCCTGTGTCTTTGGCTGCACTTGTTTTGTTCATGACCTCACTCCTGGAAAAGATAAGTTACATGCCAAATCTTTCAAATGTATCTTTTTGGGGTATTCTCGCTTACAAAAGGGTTATCGTTGTTTTTCCCCAGACTTTAAACGTTACCTTGTTTCTGCAGCCGTCACCTTCTATGAGACAACATCCTTCTTTCCTTCTTCAGAGAGTGCTGCGTGTCCTATTGATATTAGTGAGTCCCCCTTATCAAACGCTAATCCTATTCCACAAGTTGCGTGCTTTCCTGATCCTGTGGCTCCTGCTGCAACCTCGCCACCTCCTTTACTTACCTACCATCACCGACCTCAATTGACATCTGTTGAGAACCCCACCACCGAGCCTACTACTGAGACTATATTCGAGCCCATCCCCCCATCACCGGATCCACCGGCCTCATCTCCTACTCCAATTACGCCTCCGGTTTCGGCTCTTGACCTGGATCTTCCTATTTCCGAACGCAAAGGTATTCGTTCTACTCGTAACCCTCATCCCATTTATAATTTTGTGAGTTATCATCGTTTATCTCTACAATATACTGCATTTGTATCGCCTTTGTCTCCTGTTTTTACATTTAAAAATGTAAGAGCCGCATTTTCTGAGCTGGGTTGGCGTCAGGCTATGGTTGATGAGATGTCAGCCTTGCATTCGAGTGACACATGGGACCTCGTGCCTCTTCATCCTGGTAAATCAACAGTGGGTTGTCGTTGGATTTACACTGTCAAAGTTGAGCCCGATAGAAATGTTGATCGTTTGAAAGCCCGATTAGTTGCAAAAGGGTATACCCAGATCCATGGGCTTGATTATGGTGATACGTTCTCTCCGGTGGCTAAGATGTCTTCTGTTCGTTTATTTATCTCTATGGCAGCCATTCGTCACTGGCCTCTTTATCAATTGGATATCAAGAATGCTTTTCTGCATGGCGAATTACAGGAAGAGGTTTATATGGGGCAACCGCCTGGGTTTGTTGCTCAGGGGGAGTCTAATCTGGTGTGTCGCCTTCGTCATTCTCTTTATGGTCTAAAGCAATCCCCACGGGCGTGGTTTGGACGTTTTAGTTCGGTTGTCCTTCAGTTTGGTATGGCTCATAGTGAGGCTGATCACTCTGTCTTTTACTCCCATTCGTCTTCTGACAAATGCATCTACTTAGTCGTTTATGTGGATGACATCGTTATTACTGAAAATGATCAAGAGGGCATACAGAGACTTAAGTAACATCTATTTCACCACTTTCAGACTAAAGATCTAGGAAAACTCAAATATTTTCTGGAAATAGAAGTTGCTCAATCCCGACAGGGTATTCTCATCTCTCAGCGGAAGTAAGCCTTAGATATCTTAGAAGAAACTGGCATGACAAATTGTAAACCGGTAGAGACTCCGATGGATCCAAATGTCAAACTCCTACCTAATCAGTGGGAGTCGTTATCAGATCCTAGTAAGTACCGGAGACTTGTTGGAAAACTCAACTACCTCACCGTGACACGTCCTGATATTGCATTCTCGATGAGTGTACTCAGTCAGTTCCTAAGTGCCCCGTGTGATATTCATTGGGAGGTAGCTGTTCGTATTTTAAAATACATAAAGAAGGCACCAGACAAATGTCTTCTTTATGAAAGTAGAGGCCACACTAAGGTCGTTGGCTACTCCGATGCTAATTGGGCAGGCTGCCCACATGATAGACGTTCGACCAATGGGTACTGTATTTTTGTTGGAGGAAATTTGGTCTCATGGAAAAGCAAGAAACAATTAGTTGTTTCTCTATCTACCGCTGAGGCGGAATATCGAGCAATGGCCAAAGCAACGTGTGAGCTGATTTGGATGAAACAATTATTACGGGAGCTGAAGTTCTTAAAGATTCAACAAATGAAATTAATGTGCGATAACCAAGCATCTCTCCACATTGCCTCCAATCCAGTCTTTCATGAGAGGACTAAACATATCGAGATTGACTGCCACTTTATTAGAGAGAAAATTCTTTCAGGGGAGATAATGACGAGTTACGTGAAATCGAATGATCAACTAGCTGATATCTTTACAAAGTCTCTCGGTGGTCCTCGAGTCAATTACATTTGTAACAAGCTTGGAACCTACAACTTGTACGCTCCAGCTTAAGGGGGAGTGTTGAGATTTGTATATTCTATTTATAGCATGTGTATATTTAGGATATATTTAGAGAATCCTTATTAGAAGGAAACTCCTTAATATACTAGGTCTCTCTCTTGTATATATATATTTTGTACCTTTCTACTCAATAATATAAAATAATTCTCACATTCTCACATATACATCTAAATTCTCATTGGAAGACAGTGACAAACAGATTTCATTTTAGCTTTATGAACTTGCACGTTGAAGTGTCTTAATTATTCAAGAAAGCAGATCTTTTGTGTTCTGATTTATTGGTTGCTTTAGGTTTACCCAGCGGAATATTCTGAGGGTGTACCCAAAGGGTATACGTTTTGACTCCTCCAACTACAACCCACTGATTGGGTGGATGCACGGAGCTCAGATGGTTGCATTTAATATGCAGGTTAGTCATCTTTCTCCATCCAGGGATTTGTTCTTGAAATTCTTATGCTGCATGCACTTCCTACCTCTCGTTTTTCTGTTGTATTCGGTGTTTATTTTTGAAGATGCTGTGGACTTGCACATTTTTGTTTCTCTTTTCCTTAATATGAGTAATACTGGACTAAGATGATAACTAAATGTACAAATACCCATATAAAATACAGAAGTTTAATCTATTGGTACCCATTTATGCGTGTTCAGCCACTCAATGCAAAATAAGAGATGCAAGTTTTGCAACACAGGGCTTAGGTTCATATTTTGAGATAATTGAATAAACATTGTTCTTGCCAAAGAATAATTGGGTGTTTTTTCATTTTAGGTATATTAACAGGTGAACGACCTTACTATCAATTGAAACCCCAATTAGTTCAAGAATCTTACAAGCAGCTCAAAACATTTGAGCTTACCTAGTATTAACCACCACACATATTCTGGTATTAGTATTAAAGATGTTCATCTCAATCCTTCAAGAGGAGTATTGTGGTCTAGTTAGGTGAGAGAAAGTGATAAAGAAGCAGGTGGAGAGATAGAGCTTTGAAACTTTATTTTCTCCGGGTGGAGCCAAGGTTTCTTTTGTTGGTAACTTCATTGTTCTACACCATTTATAATTAATGCGAGCCTTTATATATAGGAGGTAGGTAATCCAAGAAGTAAGTTTGGTTAAGAGATGCATCAATTGATTTGCCAAAAGTATTGTCTATAATACTTTGCAATGTTCAAAAAATCTCTAGGCATTCCTAGGGGATTAATCGGACAAATGATTTCTATATTTATTAATTATTTAAAATAACATAATACAAACAATATCAAACTTTACTTCTAAAAATGATATTGACAGCTTGTTAAACAAATATTCCCAGAATTCAAAATGATAAAATAGTTTTCAAAACAGTAAGGAGTGAAATACTCTATTATTCCTGCCAAATTGCCATCCCGCAAGATTAGGCGTCTACCTAGCTATGCTAAGCAGCAAACCACCACCTAGTGCCTGGGCGGGGACTAATTGGCCCTGGGCAAGGATTTTCAGAACACTGACACCTTGACAAATTAAACAGGGCTAGTGATCCAAGGAAGCTCCCTAGATACTAGAGTAAATTTTAAGACTTAGCGTGGCATCTTTGATTTGAACTATGATTTATCTTTTTCTTTTTTTGGTCTGAAAACTATGATATCTAAGCTATGACTATACCATATTTTTATTTTGTTCCGTAAGCCATTTTTAGTTGTCTCATAAATCTGTATATTTAGAGGGGTCATAGGTCAGATCATCTATTTACCTTCGATTATATATTGCGAGTTTGTGAACACCAAATTCAAAATACCAAATGCCTAGCTTTTGTGACAGGGCTATGGAAGATCGCTGTGGGTGATGCACGGAATGTTCAGGAAGAACGGTGGTTGTGGATATGTTAAAAAGCCAGATTTCTTATTGAATTCTGTTGAGGCTTTTGATCCTAGAGCAAAGCTACCAGTGAAAAAAATTCTGAAGGTGAGTTAAGACTTCTCAGGGCCGGCTATTGACTATATTCAGTTGAATTACCTTTCTTGTTGAGGTGGCATTGTCCTAATTTTACTTTGATCATATTTTGAAGCACCAAGTTACATATTTTTTCCTTTTATTTCCTTGTGTCTGATTCATGCTCTTCCTACTAAATAGGTGACTGTTTATATGGGTGAAGGATGGTATTTTGATTTCCGTCACACACATTTTGATGCTTATTCGCCTCCAGATTTCTATGCAAGGGTAAGATAAAACATCTACAGTATCAAGCAATTAATGATGCATTGCTGCTATATTTGGTTGGCTTATTAGAGCATCTCCAACAATGCTTTCTACTTTAGAGAGCATCTTTTGAAATTTCGAGAGCCTCTTCTAGAGTAAAAGAGCATTTTTCTGAAGAGTGACTCCAACAATGCTCTCTACTGTATCAATTTATTACTTTTTCTTTCTCAAATTGATAAGCCTATTTTTCTTTCTGGATGTACCAAATTAATAGTGAAATTTTCTTTTTGGAACATAATCAATTCATCAAATCTCACAATAAAAAATAAGTTAAGTAAATAGGATTCAATATTGAAGAAGTTGAAAATTAGATGAAAAACAAGTATTGGCCACCCAAAGAATGATTGACTTTGTAATTTTTCCCCAATTAAAAACAGATTAAGGATGATTGGCTTTGCAAAAAAGTATTGGGTAGCAAAGCTATAGCAGTGGATCTGGTGTTTGGTTTTGCAAATAAAAGAGTTTAGTTAGTGAGTGTCCATCGCTTGCCAGATCTAGCGAGCCTCATAGTCTCTTGGAACATCATTGTTGAGAATATAAATCACACATCGGGAAAATTGATCCTTCTAAAGCAGTGTATAAGAACAAGGGGTTACTCCACCCGTAGCCAATTAGTTTTTAGTTGGATGCTCCGAACTTCAATAATCATTTCTATAGTGAATTCTTAATGTGGGATGGAGGGAGACAGGGAGTATAGTTTTATACTGGGTACTAATAGGTGCTCATGTTCATATGGTGATCTAAACCAATTCAGCTACTTCGTCTGTTGTTCCTAAGTTAATGGTATTAGACCGTCCAACTTCTTGAGAAAACCCTAATTCTAATGTGATAAAGTCCATAATTCTAACGTCATAAAACATTCAATACTAAAACTTATTATAATGCAGGTAGGAATTGCTGGAGTTGGTGTTGATACAGTAATGAAGAAAACGAAGACGCTTGAGGACAACTGGATACCAAATTGGAATGAAGAGTTTGAGTTCCCGTTAACGGTTCCAGAACTGGCTCTGCTTAGGATTGAAGTACACGAGTATGACATGTCTGAAAAAGATGACTTTGGAGGCCAGACATGCCTACCTGTTTCGGAGCTGAGAAGTGGTATCCGAGCAGTTCCACTCCATAGTAATAAGGGGGACAAGTACAAATCTGTAAAGCTTCTTATGCGCTTTGAGTTTGTTTGATTGAAAATATGAGCTTGCACTTCTGTTTCTCTTGTTGTGTGTTGTGTGTTGTGTGGTGGTTTTTTTTTTTCTTTTCCTTTTCTTTACTCTTCGAATTAAGAGCTTGTATGTAGTTCAAACTCGAAGGTTTGATCTTATCGTGTGCAGTGCATATATATAGAGCGATGTGGCGTGTACATCTTATCTTCTGTGTCAAATATTTTTTTAAGCACCAATTATAAACAACTTAATTTTTTCTCCAAGGACATTGCTGGAACTCAGTACAATTGTCTTCCCCTAAAACTTACCATAACCCATCTTATTACCCCTCCATGGCCATTATCACACTACAAACCCAAACCCAAACCCAAACTCGTATTTGTTGATAAAGTGATTATGAACTTGTCAAATTATAGTATCATTTTAAGAGTTGTTTTAGATGCCCTCATAATTATACATTTCTCTAACAACAATCATATTTATTCTACCAATAGAATCACGTCTCGGCTTTTATCTTGAAGGTTTTAAGGTTCATTTTAGCAAAGAAGACTTCCCAAGTACCATATCCTAAATGCCTTGTGCAGTTTTTGTAAGCACTCTCTTACTTTTACCCTTCTCAGTTCTAATAAAGCAACGATATAATTATACTTTCAAACAATGAAGAATTCCGTTTTATGCAAATATATTACTGTTATATTGCTTTGACTTCGCTGCATTAAATTATAAGTTATCTTGATCAGCCCAACTCTAGCATCACAAATAACCACCTTCATGTCATCAAATTAAAAAGCCTAGAAATTATGAATCTAAGTTGTACAAAAATTATGATTTTCAATGGGTGATCTATTGCTAAAGTAATTATATTTATTATTAAAGTAATATATAATTTTAAAAATATACAATATAATTTAATAAAAATAATATTATACTCTGACAAAATGTTTTTAACATTAGAGCATCCATAGCGGGACTCTTAACATTGAGGACAAATTTAACATTTCTATACTTAACTTTTAAAGCAAAACACATGGGGTAGAGTAAGAAAATAATTATATGAACGAAACTCATTCGTATAGTTGTGAAGAAAAAAAAAATGGTCATACAAATGAAGCTCAATCGTATGAGCTTGAAAAAGAAAAAGTCATACGAATGTGGTTCATTCGTATGATTTCATATGAGTGACCCACATTTGTATATTTTTTATTTTTATTTTTATACGAGTGAGCTGAATTCGTATGAATGATACAAGTGACACATATTCATTCATATGACTAAAATTTAGTGATATAGTAAATTTACCTGTTCTCTATCATACCTGCTTAATTCAACCTTACATTTAGCTTCACTTTAAAGAAGCTAAGGTAACAATTTACCCTACCATTGAGGGTAGGGTGTTAAAGTCAATCCAAAAATCAACCGAACGAACCGAACCAATCCGCAAAATTTCGAACTGAAAAAAAACTGAAACCGAAAACAAGAAAATCGAACCGAAACCGAAAAGTTTGGTTCGGGTTTGAGGTAAGCTAGTCTAAAACCGAACCGAATTATGTATAAGAAAAAAAAATGTTAACATATACTTTAAAGGCACACGTTAATTATACTATAATTCAAAAAAGATGACATTTTTATAAGAATATATTTCTTATTAATTGCATATTATGATAATCTTAAAAAAATAGTCATTAGCGCGTGCCTTTATTATTTAATTAACTACATAGTGTTAAGATTTTTTTATCACATACATGATAGAAAAATAATTCATTATTTTATTTAATGTGTTTCATTCATATAAATGTACAAATAAAATTGTAATTAAATAGAAAATATGGTATTTATATGTTGCTCCTTGTTTCTAAAAAATAATCACTTTAATTTGCATATAAATAATTATTATATTACTATTACTATTACTATTATATTTTTATGTTAAATTGATTTAAAAAAAACATATGTCAAAACCGAATAAAACTGAACTGAAACCAAACCGAAAAGTTTAGTTCGAGTTTGTGTTTTGAAGATTTAGAAACCGAAACCAAATCGAATCGAAACCGAACTTTTATATTTGGTTTGAGTTTGGAGTACCTTAATTTTTACCCCGATCAAAACCGAAAACACCCCTAATTGAGGATGCTCTTGTGAGTAGCATTTACGATTACATTTTCCCCCTCTCGACCGATTAATGTAAATCATGCCCTTCCCTTGTGAGTTTGGGCTGTAAAACAAAAGTAAAACAAAATATGCCTTACATTGGGCCAAAGCCCAATACCAGCTTTATATCGAATTGGGCCAACGGTTAAAGGAGTTTTGTACACACCTCCCTACCGACTGTTAGATGCCAAATAAAAACAAAAAACACACCTCCACCGCTTCCAACTCCTGCAAAATTTCCCAAAATGACCTCAACGACCACCGTCCCTCCATTATCCTCCGATTCCGGCAGTGACTCAGACACCAACGCCACCGACAACCTCCACCACACCGACCTCTCGGACACCATCTTCAGATCTTACATCGAGATCACCGGTGCTTCATCCCCGGACCTCGTCAAAATCCAGTCATTCCTCATATCCTCACGCTCCGGCGCACTATCATGCCTCATATGCCTGGAGCGAATCCGACCGTCCGATCCAACTTGGTCCTGCTCCTCCCGTTGTTACGCCGTTTTCCACCTCCTCTGCATCCAGAGCTGGGCCCGCCAGTCCTCCGATTTGGCCGCCGCACGTGCCGCTACTCGTCTTCCCATAACCCCCTCACGTGCCGCCTCCGATGACCACTCCATCTGGAACTGCCCCAAATGCCGAATCGAGTACCCCAAAACCCTAATCCCGAGGAAGTACACATGCTTCTGTGGGAAGTTAGAGAATCCACCTCACGATCCGTGGGTTTTGCCTCATTCGTGTGGCGAAATTTGTGATAAACCATTGATGTATGAATGTGGACATTACTGTTTGCTTTTGTGCCACCCCGGTCCTTGCCCTTCCTGCCCTAAGCTCGTCAAAACTCGGTGTTTCTGCGGGGCAATCCAGGACGTTAAGCGGTGTGGATTCAAAAACTTCTCTTGCAATGGCACTTGCTCCAGGGTATTCTAAATTTTAGCCCGCTCTGAACATAATTATGGATAAAAATCAACTTATCTAATTTATATATTAAATTGGTGTTTTTTTTTACCTTCAACACCTAGAATTGGTGTTTGTTTTCTCATCTCTGAATGCGGAATTAGATAAAAATTCAGCATTCAGAGTTAACAGGCGAGGCAAGTATGAAACTATGTTACCCTGTTCCTTTCCTTCATTAGCTGTTGATATGTATAACAATAAAGGGTTCAATTTTAAAATACCATCTACTCTGCATTCAAAGCCATATATAATCAAACATTTATTTAAAAGTTTTCTTTTAAAGATGACATTCAGCATTTTCAGAGTTCAGCAATCAGAGGCTATTAAAACAATTGGACCCTAAATCTCATTGGAAAAAATAATCAAATAAGACCAATCATGTGGGCCACACATAATTAATAAATTAATTCTAACAGGTATTGGATTGTGGGACTCACCGGTGCTCTGAAAAATGCCACGATGGCGAGTGCCCACCATGCCGGGCTCGGGGGGTGTACCGGTGCCAATGTGGGAAGGTGGAGGAGGAGAGGGAATGCTGTGAGCGGAATTTTCGATGCGATGTTCCTTGTGAAAGATTGTTAGGCTGTGGAAAGCATAAGTGTGATAGAGGGTGTCATTTGGGGAAGTGTGGTAACTGTCCTCTTCAGGGGAAGAGGAATTGTCCGTGTGGGAAGAGGGTTTACGAAGGGATAGCTTGTGATGTTGTAGTGCCTATGTGCGGGGCCACTTGTGACAAGAAGCTCAGGTGTGGCCTCCATAGGTGCCCGGAGCGATGTCATCGTGGTCCGTGCATTGAGACTTGTAGAGTTGTTGTCACAAAGTCGTGTAGGTGTGGGAGCTTGAGGAAACAGGTACAAGTTAGTTACTTCATTTATGCATAAACAGATGCTCGAGTGGTTAGAGCTTTTGTTTTTCGAAGAAATTGAAATTGGTATTTCATATAAAATCACATATTTCATGGCATGAACTTGAATCACATCTCTGCTAATTCCTTTTCTGAAGATCATACTGTCCATGTGAAATTTACCAATTTGGGGTCCTTGAAAAGAACAAAAACCGCCAACCTCACCTCACTTGTTGAACAAATGTATGGATTTCAAAAGTTTTCAATGCTCAGTATAGAAATTGTAAATTGAATTTAGAACAGGTACCTTGTTATCAAGATTTGACTTGTGAAAGGAAGTGTCAGACAGTTAGGGATTGTGGACGCCATGCTTGTAAGCGACGCTGCTGCGATGGGGATTGCCCTCCTTGTTCTGAGGTGTGTTTGAATTTTCAGTCACATAGAGGATGGGTTATGCAAGGGTATTATGAATTTTAATTTAACCTCCCATGTTTCAGATTTGTGAGAGGAAGCTTCGGTGTAAGAACCACAAATGCCCTGCTCCGTGCCACAGGTATCTTATTTGGTTGGAAGTTGTATTGGTAGTAGAGTGCTCCTTAGTAAACTAGTTAAATCAATAACAGATATACTGAGTTGTTATTATGTTGACCATAGTTGAATACCCTTTTGTGATTATGAAAACCATGTTTTTCACCCTCTTATTTATATATATGTATGTATGCTAATTATTTTGTTATTTTATAGAGGTGTCTGTGCTCCTTGTCCAGTGATGGTGACTATTTCATGTTCATGTGGCGAGACACACTTTGAGGTGAGAATTTGTATTATTCTTTTGTTAACATTGTTCAATCTTAATAGGAGATTGAGGTAATCTTACTATCGTGGCACTGACAATAAATGATGGTTCGTATGTATTATCTCTTGCAAGGGTACGGGTGTAAGGGTTGAGTATAAAAAATAATATAAGAGAACACTAGCGCTCTGCCTTTGTGTGTCATCATCGTTATTTGTCACCATTGTCCATTATTTTTCACACACTAATATGTAAAAAAGACATTTTCTTATCATACAATGATTATGGGCGGGATGCCCTCAAATTCTTCTAGTTTTCCTTTTTTCACGATTTCATCAATTGCTGATTGTTTATTTTATGGGCAATTAAAACCTTATTTCCAACTTTAAGTATATATTGCTCTCATGGGAGTGTGTTTACATATCGAGTTTTCAACTTATTCAGTAACATGTATTTTTGTATGACTCCGGTGCTAAACTTAGACTCTCCTTGAATGTTGTATCAGGTTCCTTGTGGCACAGAAATGGATCAAAAGCCTCCTAGATGCCCCAAACTATGTAGTATAGCTCCTTTATGCAGGCATGTATCAATATGCAAGGTAATGTTGGCTGCTTGTACAACTACTTTATGAAGTAGTACATCAAGTATTGCCAGTTGCTCCTATTTGGTCTACTACACAATGACAGAAATTATTAGATTGAACTTAAGATCTCTTCAAATGTGATAAAAAGTAACTTGGATATGGCTGGTGGCAGTTTGTATTGGTTATTAGATTAGTTATATTTACAGTTTTGTTAGAGTTTAGTGCCCACAATGATCTATTTGCACCTTTGTCCAGCCACACAAGTGCCATTATGGAGCTTGTCCCCCATGTCGGCTAATTTGTGAAGAAGAATACCCATGTGGACACAAGTGCAAATTAAGGTCTGAGAGTTTCTTTGCAGTTCAATACTATTTTTCGCCTTTTTTTCTCCCTTCATGTCTGATTCTTAATTTGTTACATATAGGTGTCATGGTCCTAAGCCGCCTCCTAATCCGGAATTCACACTAAAACCGAAGAAAAAGAAGCAGCATCATCATCAGAGTGAATGCACTCCTGGTTTGCCTTGCCCGCCGTGCCCTGAACTAGTTTGGAGGTCATGTGCGGGCTATCATTTTGCAGCTGAAAGGATGGTCGGTTTATTTTCTACTACCTAAGTGTGTTATATGTCAACTTTATGCGAAAAGCTTACACTTTTCCCTATCAATTTCCTTCCAGATGGTCTGCTCGAATAAAGCAGAATTTTCTTGTGACAATTTGTGTGGAAATCTACTTCCTTGTAGCAACCATTATTGCACTAAAACTTGCCATGCCCTGGACAATCCCTCTTCAACACCGGGTCGGCTTGAAAGAGGCGAGCCCTGTGAAGAGTGTAATCTTCCTTGCCAAAAGGTTAGACTTCATCTTTGTGTAGCCTCATTGCGCAGACCCACTAGTTTATTAGTTCTTTGCTCTTAGATGTAAATATACTTGAAATTGCTGTAGTTATTATCATGTCTTTCTCTGTGCTAAATGATGCAACCTCCTGGTTGTCCTTATTTAGGAGAGAGAGCCTGCATGTCAACATCGTTGCCCCTTGAAATGCCATCCTGAAGAATGTCCGCCTTGCAAAGTGCTGATAAAGCGTTCATGTCATTGTGGCGCAATGGTACATGTTTTTGAGTGTGCATATTACATTCGCTTGTCTCAAAAGGAGCAATCAGCTGTTCGTTCATGTAGAGGACCGTGCCATAGGTATTGTATTGGTTTTCACTTGTATTTGAATGTTTGTAGCCAGTTTTCTTTCCTGTTTGTTAAATGTTCTGTGGAAGGCTCTGCTTATAATAAAATAGCAAATTAAGAATCTTTCCTTTTCAGGGGGTAGGAAGCATACTGTACATCCCAAATTAAAAATCACTATATGACTGGCAAACTTTTAAGAAAACATCTATACTATATATAAAAGTATGAATAACTTAAGTGTTTTTCCCCTTTTTTGTATAGACAAATATACCCTTGATTTTAAACACAAGATTTTAAGATTTTTATTAAAAATATATATAACTTCATATATTTTATATTATAGTATTAGTATTCTAAATAAATTTAAACTGTACTTTATTTGGTTAAACTAATTAAAGAATTTAGAATTATATTAGTATTAGTATTTCAAATAGTGTATAACTCCATATATTTTTATATCAGTTTAGTATTTTAAATAATTTTAAACTCTATTTTATTTGGTTAAAATAATATATAAGTTAGAGTTTGTGTTGAACTAAGTACTTTCCAAGACTCACTGCAAAAATATGTATATTTAATAAATTATATTAAAATTACAAAGCTATTTAATATTAACTTATACATCATCAGGCTATACGATCTATTATTTATATGAGTGTTATATTATTTTGTGATACTATGTATAATAATCCACATACGTTTAATATAATTAACTATCTACCAATTCTAAAAATTTATTAAAAATATATTACTCCTTTATATATTTGATTAATTTTTATCATGTATTTATAACATTTTTGTATAGTTGACCGATTTTATGATTTTCTTATAATTATTAATTAAAATTTACACTTGGTATTATGTTTTTGCTTATTTGTGATTATTTTTATTTCATACTAATTATTCAATTCTTAGTATGTGCGTATTCATTAATGGACTTAATTAATTACCTTTGTTAAGCACTAAAACTACGGACTTAATTAATCATTTTTGTTAAGCACTAAAACCACGTGCAACGCACGTGCACAAAAACTAGTTAATTCTAATGTATCAATACTACAATAATCAAGATCAAGACTTGTTTAATTGTCATGCGATTTGGACCTTGGGTTGTCCAAAGGCGATATCTAATATGTGACATCCCAAAATACTAAGAGCATCTCCAATAGGCATGTGTAAACCATGCCACATAGGATTTGTGTAAAATTTACCCATTGTGTATAATTTTTGGTGCTTCAATGGTGTTGTGGAAAATATGCCGCATCATCTTTTGTGTAAAATGGATGTGTATTTTACACATTCATTTTACACATCCACCTCATCATTTTCTCTCTCCAACTTTTTACAAAAATTTCAAAATAGTATAATTAAAAATTAAAAATATATTTTGTAATAAAACTTGCATAGTTGAATTCTACTCATCAAGATCTTTAAATCAATACCCACTTTGACTATTTAATTATAAATAAAAAATATTTATAAAAAACGTTGAATATTATATATTCCATGTGTTTCCATATAATTTGTGCATCATAATTTTACACAAGATTATAAGTATGAACCATTGGAGCAAAAATGAGAATGTGTATAATTTATGTGTAAAACAACTTTTTATCAACCAAATGTCAATAATTTATTAGTCCACATGTTTTTACACATCAATTTTACACATTGCTATTGGAGATGCTCTAAGTATGAAAGTTAGGACTGATGGAGTTTCTTTTTCAATCAAAAAATCATAAAACAAAAATGAGACGCACAAAAAAAATCCATGAGTAGAGTTATAGTATAACTTGTAGGTATTCACACTCCACACAAATCTCACTTTCTATATCTGCATGTATGCGTATAAATTATATTTGGTAACGCAATAGTATTCAGCGCTCTTAGAGCACCTGACTAATCTCTTTGTGGGGAATAGAATATGTCGTCCTGTTGTTCTCAAATCAGTGTCAGAAATGCCATGCTCATATTTGGTAGAGGCTAATTCTGCTTTAAATCATATATCTACATTTTACTGTAAGACAAGCTAACCTTTTGTTTGTCTGTATTGAATCATATGTACAAATGTCAGAACTCTCTCGCTCTCTCCTTTCATTTTTTTATCAGACACAAATTTTAAAGTTTCTCAACATTCTGTCAACATTTGCTTTCTAACTAATGTAGTTCTTTTATTTGAGTTCTAAATGGTGTGCCAACTGTGCCTTGTGTCGATTTCTGACTAACCTATATTGGTGATGCATAATGCAGAAAGTTACCCAATTGTACACATCTATGCCCAGAGACATGTCATCCTGGTCAATGCCCGCCACCAGAAAAGTGCTCTAAAAAGGTAATACTGCAGGAGATAGTGTGTTACCTTTTCTTTTTTGAACTCAAGAACTCCATGTTCGCAACACTAACTCTTAATTTTAGCTTTGAAGGTGAGGTATTAAAAATATCTTTGTGTTTTATCTTTGTTTTGATCACCATATTGTGGACTTGTAGTCTTTTTGAGTGATTTTTAAACTAAAGTAGAAACTTGTATTTGATTCCAAACATGGTTTTTGGTATGAACTCAAATATTGGTGATGAGTTTAATTTTAATGTGTGCAGTTTCTGCTTCATTGTAACTATCATCTTCCTTCTGCTAGGTTACTGTACGGTGTGCTTGCCAAACCTTGAAGAAAGAATGGGCTTGCCATGAGGTACAAGAGGCATATCGCAATGCGGGTTCTGATCCAAAAGATTATTTATCTAAAAATCAATTTGGAGTTGGACTTCTTCCTTGCAACTTAGATTGCAAGAGTAAAGTAAATGTTGCTGATTCAGAGTTGCAACTCCGTAAATCTAAAGTTCCAGAGGTGATGGCCGTGATGCCCTCTTCTCTCTCTGCAAAACTATGTGTGTGTGTGTGTGTGTGAGGGGAGAGAGAGTAGCTTTGTTGTGATGCATGAATTCAACCGAAACCTGTAGTTGACTTTTTCTTTTTTCAGAAGGAACCAGATCCGGTGATACCAAAGCGTAGGAAAAGACGAGGTCGGGTACTAGAAGAAGATGAGCAGATTTCAAGATTTCAGGTCTGTTTTTGTGCTATATCATAACAATAGTATATAAGACCAGGTGTAAAGGCCCGTTTATTTGGTCATTTAACATTGATTCTTCTCTTGAACAGAAAATAATTGCCAGTTTGCAGAAGCTTATTGTGCTCGTTGTCCTAGTGATGACTCTAATTGCTTCAGCATATTATGGTTACAAGGGCCTCTTCTGGTTGTCCGATTGGATGAATGAAGTTGAAGTACAAAGACGAAGAACCAGGTATCCACGAGTATAAATATCAAGGTATTTTATAATTGCTTCGAGTTGATTTACTTGAAGGTAGATCTGTACATTGAACTCCCATAGGAACTTGCCCCCTTCAAACGTATTCTTTGTTTCATTTTATTTATATAATGTAGCTAAGCTGGGGACTATTAGTTCTGATAGTTGTTCTGAAATAGGATTTAGGGATTTATTTTTTTTGTCTCCCCGATGGTAAAACTGTGTTTCGTGTTTTATACCGAACTAAAGCATAAAATTATAATAGGATCTTAAGAGGGCCAAATTTTTTGTCCTTAAATTCTGAGCTGAGCAACCATTTTGAGGAGGAGCTAAATGAATGAATTTATTGATAAAACTTGGTAAAGATGACCTCCATGATTAGTAGATCATTTTCACCAAAGGAAGTGGGATAGCTAAACATCTAAAATTTAATTTTGTCGAAAAATTCAACAAGTGGGATAGTTGAACATCTAAAATTTGAACAGCTAAAAATGTGCATATATATATATATATCAATTTTTTTAGTTAACCCACTTTCTATTTGAATTGCTTGATGAAATTTGGTGGAGATGACTTAATAATCACGGAGATTTTTACTAAGTTTTATCAAAAAAAATTATCCATTTAACCTCTCAAAATAGTTGTTCGCATTTAAGGACGAAAAATTTGATCTTCTCAAGAACCTGTTATCCTTATTGTTCATTAGTATAGGTACTTGTAGAATGAATAAAAACATTGTTTAGTGCGAAAAGAAAGCGGAACTATTATTTATGTTGTTAAAATTAGTTTTTGATGATTCCTTACTAGTTATCACCATATAAAAGTAATAAATGATCAAAAATAATTTAATTTTTAAAAGTAGTTGGGTAACTGAGAGGAGTAATTTTCTGAGATATTTCCCGTATTATTTTTTTCAAGTTTTATTAAAAAAATTCTTACGACAGAAGAAACGAGAAAATGATGTAACATCTCTCCTTTTAACAGGCCGTAAAAGTTAAAGTTGCTATTTTCTTTCCTCTTTCCTCTTCCCGACCCCCACGCCCCCCCCCCCCTCCCTGCGGTAGTTTCTTAGTATAACAATTAATAAATGGAGAAGAAATGTTCAGACTAGAAAAGATGTATTTATAATGAAATCTAATGTGAGTAGTGCTGTAAATGCGCCACCAGAAAACAAACATGCTACAAAAGACGGATAGAGGTGTGAATGAATTTGAGTTGAACAACTACCACGAGGAATCGTACTTGGACTTGAATTCGTCCGGTACACCATAAAGAATAGAAATCGAATTCCACGAGTCTTTGATTAAAAAAAAAAAGGGGCCGTCAATGTCCTTAAAATGTTATATGTTGCATTTTTAGGAGTAATTTGTTCGAAGATCCCTAATGCTAACTTTTATTAGTAGTAGTCCGCTCGTCCCTGTCTATTTTGAAATACTTGCTCTATAGAAAATGATTTATTTCCCATTTGATTAAAGGACTTGCTAAACTGCATCTATACTCATTTTATACCCACTTTCCTTATAAAAATAATATGAAAATGCTTTTTTTACCTATAAATCTTTCAGTTTATTTTTATCTGCTGTATTAAATGGGTTGTACTCTTGTAACTTGTGAATCTTACCACCTATTCTTTTTGGGCGTATTAAATAATTGTACTCTTATTATATATTGTAAAAATACAATTCATATGATGCATTCGGTAAAAATAAGTAATAAAGTTTATAACATTGCTCGAAAGAATAATATCCTTGCCGCAATAAATATGAACTTAGGAGGGAGTGGGGGGTTGATGGTGGTGGCCACCGATAAACCCTCGCCAATAAATTTTTCAAAACTTATTGCACGTCCGTCGCATATTAAATATTTTTTTGCTAAATTTATTGCCATTTGCATTCTTTCCCAAGAAAATAGAAACTGTAACAGTCAATTAAATGTAATTTATGTTGGAGGCACGCACCGTCTCATTCAATGAAATTATATATGAAGCAGCAGCAGCAGCTGCTAATGTAACGAATAGGCCTACCGTTTGCTTGCTTTAACTGACTGCCTGTATATTTTTATTGATTTTTCAAAGTCAAATTTTATCTACTACAGGCAGTAGCTAGCCACCAACGTGTGAGCTTTAAATATTCATTCTCTCTGAAACTTCAAAATTTGGACCATCCTTTTTGGTAGACGTTATAGACTTTTTCACTTTGCGCTCAATTCTTTGATATTAAGTACTAAGTGGGACCCAAGCCTATTAATGGCCTCCTAAAGAACCTCTCTTCGGTTTCATAAATTATTTCTCCCCTTCAATCGGAAAGAAAACATTTAAAGTGTTCACATATATACAAGTGCTAGAATGAGGAAGGAGATTAATCCTATATATACAGTAGAAAAAATTGTGATCCTTTTAGTTTAGACCTAAATAGAGGTTATTTCGTAACTAAACCAATATAAACCAATATACAATTGGTTTTAGCACATATTACCACCTAATGATCAAAATAAAAGGCAAGACAAATGATATTAGCAATGTCCCTTGAGAAAATAACTTATGTAAAAATCCATGTTGTGGCCGTCAAATGTTCACAAAATCCTACACTACAGCTCATGTTAGATCAAACGCCCTACTTTCTATACGCTGCAAAGGTATAACCAAAATAAATCACCAAAAAATTGTGACTAGAACCCAGATAAAAAAAAATAAAAATCAATTCGTTTAATGCTTTAGGAATTTACTCTGAAACAATGGAGATTGGACCACTAGAGATGCTGCCATGGCTATCATCACATAAAGCCAGCGCTCGCTCCAAATTTGCAACAATGTCAGCCATGGTAGGTCTATCTCTCCCTTCCAAATTCACACAGTGCATTGCAGTGTATGCCACTAGCTCTACTGCCTCTGCTTCATTCAGCTCCAACGGTCCAACCCTAGGGTCCAAAATCTTGGCCAATTCTCCGGCCATAATCGCCGGTACTGCAAAGTCCACCACACTAGTTGGTGCACCCCCATTTTCACCGGTCTTGAATATAGCTCTTTTCCCTGTCAAAAGCTCAAGCAACACCACTCCAAGACCATATACATCACTCTTTGCTGTCAACACATTTAGTCCATAGTATTCTGGATCGATGTACCCAACTGTCCCAGCCGCCTTCATCGGCCTATAATCACGATCAGCGTCTGGTCCCATTAACGATAATCCGAAATCGGACACTCTTGCAGTCCAATTTGCATCCAGTAATATGTTGGAAGACTTAATATCTCGATGAATTATAGGAGGAACTGCATAACTGTGGAGGTATTCGATTCCACGTGCAGCGTCTAGTGATATTTTGATCCTCATTTTCCAAGAGTTTAACAGGCTGCTACTCTTTTCCACATTGTTCTTGTCGTGTAAATGATCGTAAAGTGCTCCGTTTTTCATGTATTCGTAAACCAAGAGCCTCTCGTCCCTCTCTTCGCAAAACCCGACTAGCCTAACCAAGTGTTTGTGGTGAAGCCTAGACAAGAAAGCCAATTCTGAATCAAAAGCGCTCTCTTTTTCTTGAAATTTCTTTGTCTTTGAACCCGTCTCTCCCCTTTTAATGGCAACCTCTCTTCCATCCAATAGTTTTCCTTTGTACACTATACCAAAGCTACCGGCACCAATCTTGTTCTCCAAGGAGAAATCGTTGGTGGCAGCAGCAAGATCAGAAAACAAGAATTCTTCGGCCCTATCTGCGTGTTTTGATGAGGTGCCGCTCCTCTGGCGCCTGAACCCTCTCGAGCTCTGGCGCCTAATGGTGGAGGATCTTGAAGGTGGACCGTTATTTGAATGCGGGACAGCATTAGTATTGGAGGCAGTAATTGTGGGTTGGACAGAATTGTGAATCTTCTTGTTCCCACAACAAACACCAGTCCACAAGCAATAAATTATAGTACATATACCCGAAAAAGCCCCAACAGATCCAACAATGGCGAAGGCCAACATACCCTTACTCATTGCTTCAGATGGGGACGAGGACGGTCTAGTGGATGTAGGTGGTAGTGGTTGTGCTGCTGATGTTGGTGGCGTTGAAGCTGGTGTATCACAAGGTCTACAAATAACATTGACACTACTAGAACAGAGTGTTTGAGACTGAGGATAAATACCACAAACACACGGTCCTTGAACACAAGGCCCTGGAAGAATCTTTGGCAATGGTAGTTCATTCCCTAAAGAATATGAATTATTAGACCAACCCGGTCCCCAACAAATCAGAGAAAAATTACTCGAAGTCAATCCACAAGTAAAATCCAGTCCAGCAACAATTGATTCGAATGAAAGTCCTTGGGTAACACTGATAGCAAACTCTCTACCACTTCCCCAACAAACCACCGAATTATTCAATCTCCTAATAGCACAAGTAGTGTTCAAACCGAGCGCTAAAGCAGAGTATTCATAAGCTAAATCAGACGGCGGAACATTCAATTGTCCGGAATTGTTGTTTCCTTTACAAATTAAAAATCCAGTGGAATTGAATCCACAAGCATGATTACCTCCTACAACAATACTTGACATAGATAAATTACCAAACTGACCTTGAAGAAGAGAGGCAATTGAATTGCTTCCCCAACATGTAACCCTTGTAGTATTGATCAAAACTCCGCAGGTAAACCCCAATCCAGCGGATATTGAGCGAAATTGAGCAAATCTATTTAGATCAGCGGAGGCTCTATTTTCTCGCCAACAGGTGGCGTTACTAGAACCGTTGGTAAGGGCACAAATTTGAAAATCACCTACAGTGAGGTATTTTAATAAGACTGAATCACTGTAGTATAGCCTTTTGGAATTGAAGGTGGAGTTCCAGCAGAGGAGGCTAAAACCGCCGGACCTGATGCCGCAGATTAAGTCCAGGCCGCCGGCGATGGACTCGACGGAGATGTTAGGCGAGATGTCGATGATCGAACCGTCTCTCCAGCATTGGATTCGCTGAGTTTGTTGCTCGGCGATGATACCGCAGACTGTGGGGACGGAGCCGAAGCTGACGGCGATGGTGGCGGAGCCGCCGAGGCCATGGACCGGAGAGACGATGAAGGTGATAATAACGGCGAAGATGACGGCGGAGGAGAGCGTCGTCATATAATGGAGCGAGAACCGAGGGGGACGATGAGGTTGTGGTCCGGTTTGGTTCCCGTCATTGGTTGGGGTGGGGTGGGGTGGGGGGAGGGGAGAGAGAGAGGGGATGTATTGTATATGATGGGAGTTTTTGGGAAGGCTGATTTATTAGTTGAACTGAAAAGGAAAAACAAAGGGAAATGTCGGTCTGTTATTATGTTAGCGAGGCCGGGTCCCACTACAAATGAATGAATTTATTTATTTTAGTGAAGCGCGCTCTCTGTACTCGTTAGACACGTGTCAATTTGACTCTAATTCTATGCTGAAACCCATAATGCATGTGAAATTATATCATGGAATAATTGAATTGATTTGTTGTTGGCTTTTCAAAATAATAATGGAAATGAAAGTTATAAAAATTGGAAACGTTTTTGACTAATAAACGTATTTAGAATTTAATTTGAATGCTAGACTAGATATGTTTGTGCAGTTTGATACCTGTGGTGTGATCTGGTCTGGTCTGGTTGGTGGTTGCTTATTAGTAATTATAATCTTATCTACTTTAACAACATACGGTGGTTGGTTAGTATGAATCAGGTGAAAACACTTTTTAATGATTCAAATTTTACTTCGCATGGCCTTACGTTAGAGAAAATATTTTTACATTTTCCACTTTAATTTATATTATTATTAATTAATTTTTGTTATCAGCAATACAGAATATACTTTATTCCAATGTTTTCACACTTAAAATCAATGCACTTTGTTACTTAAATAACATATTTTATTTAGAAATATAAAAAAAAAAAAAAAGTGTATGTAGACTATACATCATACCAAACCATTAAAATTAGTCTAGTAGTGAGAACTTACTCTCAACTAACAAGAGTCTTGAGTTTGAATTACGCATTGATATATTTAAAAAAACTGTACGTCATATCATATTTCTGCCCATCTTAATGTCAAATCATCCTTCCATCACTGATAGTAAGTATATAGGATGGTAAAATTAAGTTTAACTATGTTGCTTACCATAGGCTAAATAGTGTGGCGTGAGAAGCGAAACACTCGATTCAAGAGAGCGACGTGAGACTGTTGAAGGAGAAACTCCAAAGAGAGGCGTGAGTTATTTTTTTGTCTCCTATTTCTCTCTCCCTCTTATTTTTATTCTCTCTCTTACTCTCTCTCTCTCTCTCTTAATATTACACAATATTTATTTTATCTCTCTTTTTACTATACGATTATTTTCAAATTCAAGTCCCCCGGGTAAATGTACCATACTTACCATACAACTAAGTTTTTTATTGTGAATATTTTTAAAGGTATTTTTGGTTTTGATCAAAGTAAAAATTAGATAGAATCAAATCCAAATTAAACTTAACATTTCGGTTTGGACACATTCAATTTATATATATGCTTTTGAAAATTAGCTTAATATAAATAATCATATATTATATAACCTGCTGTCCCAAAAGTGAATTCTATTTAGTTTTTGGACAAGCCTACTTATTTATACATAATTATCACTATCATAAATATTTAGCACTATTAGGAGGCTGGCTGCTCCTGGTAATTTTTACAAAGTTGCCCATTGGCTGGTTGGGCATTAGAATGTTTGCAATAGCATGTTAAATCGGGTGATTCTCGTCCCCCTAAGCTAGCTGCCCTCCTGTGTGAGGATGCAAGTATCCCCCTGAGTTTGTCCTCTTTTCCACCTTGTTTTGTAGTTTTGTTTTTAGGTTAAAGAAAAAAGTATTGTTCAGTAGTCACTGTAATTATTAGGTTAAAATTACTCCTCAAAAGTGGTTTATCAGAGTATTCGCAGTGAGTATGGTAAATAGTAAATTTATAATACTTATTATTATAGCGGATAAAATTTAGAGTACAAACTTAGTGTTGTGTGGTAGTGAGAGGACAAGCCTACCGTATGTATAAGTGTTGTGTGGTAGTGAGAGGGCAAAGTTACCTTATGCATAATCGTATGAGTGTCCTTTACTTGTATCAAAAAATAAATTTAATGATCCATATGGTTGAGTTACAACTGTATAAGGATTTTCTATTTTAATTTTTTTTTTAATGCTAAAAATACCATTGAGATATAGTTAAAAAAATAGAAAAGCTCATACAATTGAGCCACATTTGTACGAGGCTTTTCTCTCACTCTCATACAAGTGTGCCTAACTTGTATGAGACTTTTCTAATTTGTTTTTTAAGCTAAAAATTCATACGGGTTTGGCACAATAGTAAGGCTATTTTTTATGTCATATTCAGTGTAGCTGCTTAAGAAACTTAGTACTAAATTTACAAATTTGTGGGTAAATTTTACCTACATGCTCTAGTTGCTCTTGCTAGCTCAAAATGACGCCGTTTGTGTATAACAGTTAATTTAGTTTGGTACGATTCGATTCTATGCTGGCTAGCCCCAAATTCAGACTGAACTTATTCGGCTTTGGTTCATTCTTTTATTTCAGTTTCAATTTTTTCTTGAATTCAATTTTTAACGAATCGATTCAATTCAATTAGTTGATTTTCGGATTGCTCACGAAAAGTCCTAAATGCTCTCGCATATAGTTTTTTCGCATTGTGTACAAGTAAAATTTTAGTCACTTGTTTGTTTAAATGTGCCTAACGTGCCTAAGAGGAGAGGGTTGGCCCGCAACCTCCACCCTTGTTAAACATGGGGTGGGAGGGGAGGGTTTTTCCTTAGATTAATAAAAACAAAAAAAAAAAAATCGGAACATAATAAGCCATAAAATTTGTAATGGTCCATATCATGTTATCATTGTTGAATTTGGGAATCATTTTCTTCAATGTTAATTCTTTATATGTATCATTTTCTTTTTATCCATGTATAATTGCATTGAAAATATTAATACTGATACTAATGTGGTTTATCCATAATAATATACTTGTTAACAAATATAAACACATCATGTAAAATAAATTTGCATTAAATTTTTTGAATTGCAAAAAAGTTTGCACGAAACACAATTTTGTACAAAGTTAAGTTCGCATTTGGTGAAATCCCTTATTTTAAAACACAATTGATAAACAAACCCTTATTTCAAAATGATAATAATATTGAGGCCCTTATTTCTAAAAAATATTATTCGTTGATTTTTTTGCAAAAAATATCGTCATACAAGATTTTTACCTCATTTTCAAGTTTGAATTGCAATTACAGAATTCAAGTCCTTCCCAATTCTGCCTCCCCGCTTTCTCATATTTGAGTCGAACACTTAATATTCTATTACAAGACTAGTGGCAATGTAACTTTCATTTTAATTTTTCCTTTTTTAAAACGGGATATTAAAAATAGAGTTTTTTTTTAAAAAAAAGTTTTCGACAAAAAAATTTGGAAATAATATTTTTGTAAATTAATGGTTTATTTATTATACCCATTATTATAACGGACTAAATTTAGAGCACAAACTTAGTGCTGTGTAGTAGTGAGAGAGCAAACTTACCATATGCATAAGGGCTGCATGGTAGTGACACGGCAAACTTACCATATGCATAATTTTACTTATACGGTTGTGCCTTACTCATATTAATAATTAAAAATATGAGTATTTATATTAGGCACCTAAATTCGAGCATCATCCTTTAGGGTGTTTGAAATTTTCGAAATTCGGTTCAATTTTTTCCAAATTTTATACGGGATATAGCATTTTCGGTTTCTGACTTTTCCAAAAAAAATTGAATGGAATTGGAAACTATATTCAAATTTTTAAAATTTTGAATTTCCAAAAGTACTTTATTTGGTGTATAATATTTTTATTATTTCTAGATACAATGATGATATATTTATATAATGTTTTGTAGTTTTGTGTTTATATCTTTTAAGTATTCTTTGAATGCATTTCAACTTAAGGGAACGATTGAACTTTTCGTACTTAGTAATAAAAAAAATATTAATTTCAACTTAGGACAATTATACAGCTTATTTTTTTGTTATAAAATTTAGTATATTAGTTAAACTCATATATTTAATAATAATACATGAAAAAAAATACTAACTAGTGTATATCTAGTGTTTTGTTGTGTAATTAAACTTTCAATAATGATAGTAGTATTTTGTTTTTTGTGGTGGTGGATTATTGATATGATTTGTTAAAAAAATCACAACTCATGAACTGTTTTTTCTAATAACGTTGAAATTATGTCGAAAAATTTTAAAATATGGGAAAATTCCGAACTTCTCATTTTGGAACATTTATTTGAATTTCCAAAATTTTTAAAATTTGAAAGAAATTTGGAATTCCAAAATTTAAAAAATAAAAATAAAAAATCACATAAAAATATTTTGATTCATTCTCTCTGATGAATACCCCTAATCATTTTTACTCTTTTTTCCTTGTAAGGCCATCTCCAATGCATTGGCTAAATTGCACAATTTAGAGTTTTTGAGCTGCAGTCGACAGTGTAAAAGCTAATATTGTAGGCTAAAATTGTAGTGAAATAGTAAAATTGCCATACGCCTACCATACACTCCCCACGATGGAATGTCCATCGTGGGATGTCCCATCACCAGTGCCACGATGGAATGTCCATCGTGTGATGCATAAATTGGAGCCACGATGTACAGAATGTCGTGGCTCACCACGCGACATTCTGTCTATCGTGTGGTGTTTAAAATTTTGAATTTCCGTCCGTTATGTGTAACGGCTCTTTCATCCAATTTTTTTCATAAATAGTCCATTTCTTTCTACAATTCTCGGTAGTGCACTTCTTTTATTAAAATTGCTCTTAGTTTTTCAATTTTTTCTTTCTGCCATTGATCTATATTAGTTCAGATATTTTTTAATTATGTCTAAAAATCGAGGAGCAAATATTAAAGTTTTTGAGGATGAAACTTTGTGTCGAGCTTATATTAGTGCAAGTGTCGATTCAATTCAAGGTACTAATCAAACCTTGGAAAAATTGTGGCAAGTTATTACTGTCAAATATCACGAGCAACCCGGAATTTTAGTTCGAAGGACTTTATCATCCCTTTAGTCTCGATTTTCTGTAATTACTACTGCTGTTACGGTTTACGTTGCGAAATTATCGCACGCAATGAATAATGCTGGTAGCGGAACTAACAAAATGGATTGGGTAAATTTCTATTTTGTTTTTTATAATAATTAATTTTTGTAATTTTTATATTATTTCTTCATTATTTTATTAAACATTTTACTTATTGTGTTATTTGTTTTTCGTTCTAAACAGGTCAGGGAAGCTCAAATGGCATATCAATTAGAAAAGAATAAAGTTTTTTCTTTTGATCATTGTTATCAAATATTAAAGGAGCTACAACGTTTTAGTTTGACAACAACATCTTCGAACAGTCAGCATTCCCGTTACGGGCCATCTGAAGAAACCATTGGTTCCTCAATTAACCTAGGTGACGATTCTTCCCCGATTTCTATTGAAGGTCCAGATTTGAATCGGCCAATTGGAAGAAATGCTGCGAAATTGGACAAAAAAAGAAAGGGCAAAGCTAAATTATTAGCTTCCGAAATGGCAGAATTAGAAAGATCTGAGGCATTTAATAAAATGTACGAAGAGAAAGTTGCATCGAATGCAAAAGCTAATGAAGAAATGCGCCTTCACATGTCTCGTTTAGAGAATTTCAGAGAAGAAGAAAGACAGAGAAATATCCGTGAAGAGGCAAGGCGAAACAGAGAAGTTGATCTTGCTGAAGAAAATGCGTTAATGTCAATGGATTTAACGCGTATGAATGATCAACAACGGGAGTTGTACAATTACCGTCTTCAAGAGTTTCTAAACCGAAGACGCCAACAATCATCACAGTTCAATCAGGGCAATCAGTACTTATGAATGGTGTTTTTTATGCTTTCATTTAATGTTTTTCTCGATGTTATTTTAATGTATTTGTGTTATGAACTTTTAATGAAATAAATATCGATTTTCATTTTACGGATAACAAAGTAAAATACAGCACATTCTTTCATAAAACATACATAAAAGCTTCATAAAGGTTTCACCTTACATCACCTTCATACTGGATAGGTTTTTGATTCTTCAATTTCATATTCTTCAAACGCGTGAAATCTCGATAAAAAATATCCTCATTAAATATTAAACTGGATTTATACGCCTTAGTTCTCTTTGGTGTTCCATACGCCTTCTAATTTTTCATAAATTGATGTTCGCTCGGCTAATGAACAGTAATCGATATTTAGGATCGAATTCAGGATTTTCCAACAGAGTTGAAAATAACTCTGTTGGGACATATTTCCAGAAAAAATTATCTACCCACTGTTCTATACAATTTAATAACCCAGCGAGACAAATGATATTTCCAAAGATAATACATGTGGGCTTATTCTACCACCTTGTTCATAACTTGCTATTATTTTCATCCATTTCTCTTCTATTTCCTCATCCATACTACTTACTTCATATTTACAGATTGAGCATTATTTATAGATGACAAAAACCTAATGAGAAATCTAAGATAGGGATAAGAAATATCTAAAATACGGATAAGGAAAATCTATATTATGATAAAACGTAATCTAAAAGTAGGTATTTCTGAAAAATATCTACATGTACCATACACTTCTCCCGAGATGACTTGACAATACACTCATATACATGTGCCATACATGTTCGAGATTATATATAATTTTAATATTTTGGATTTAGGGTATTATTATTATAATAAAAACGATAATAAAATTACAAATGATAAATATAGGATTCAATTTCAAAAGAGCACATTACATTTAAAATATAAAAAACACAAAAACTCATAAAATAAAAAACATCATTTTAGTAGAAAAATGCCAAAAAATACACTTAAAAATAATACAATCAAATTCTAAAACATATGAAATTAGGATTCAGAATGTAGTGCCCAAATGTGTTCTACTAAATCTACACGCAAACGATTGTGCGTGACAGAATTAGTCATCTCATTGCGACGTTGCATGTAATTATTAAAGATCCTGTAGGATCTCGCTGTATCGGTGGAAGTTCTTCAATTTGATCATACTCACAATCCCAATCAATTCTTCTTTCATCATCAATAATCATGTTATGCAGTATTATACATGCTTGCATTACGGAGCTTAAAGTCGCCTCGTTCCATAATCTCCCGGGTTGTCGTATGATAGCAAATCGGGCTTGTAGAATTCTGAAAGCCCGTTCTACGTCTTTTCTAACACTCTCCTGTGCTGCTGAAAATATTTTTTCTTTCTCTGAATTTGGCGTTTTCATACTTTTCACAATAGTCGCGTAGTTAGGATATATACCATGTAATATTCCATATTATAGTGATTGCCGTTTATTTCGTAGTTTACTGGCGGACATCTACCATGTAATAGATTTTCAAAAACATTTGATCTCGCCAATACGTTAAGATCGTTATTCACACCTTGCATACCGAAATATGAATTCCATATCCAAGTGTCGTAGGACGCAACAGCTTCTAATATAATTGTTGGAGCGTGCTTATGACCACGATACGACCCTTGCCACGCAACTGGACAATTCTTCCATGTCCAATGCATGCAATCAATACTTCCAAGCATCCCGGGGAATCCACGAGCAGAATTTTCATTTAAAAGACGATGTAAATCTGTTGACGTAGGCGCTCTAAAGTACTCACTGCCAAATATAATTATAATAGCATTACAAAATCGTTTTAATGACGCTATTGAAGTGGACTCACCTATTGCAAGGTATTCTCCCCATATATCAGCGCATGCCCCATAACACATATGTCGTAGTGCTGCAACAATCTTTTGGTGGGGGCTTAAGCCAAGACAACCTAAACCGTCAGGTTTTTGGACGAAGTAGTTATCGTAGTTCGCCACAGCCTCCAAAATGCGGTTGAATAGTGTTCGTCGCATGCAAAATCTATGCCGAAAATCCGTTTCGGGATAAACTAGATTTTCTGCAAAATATTCGTTCCACAGCCTTGAATGAGCAACTTGTCTTTGTCGGTATTTGTATTTTTTTACAGTGACTTCAGTCGTCTCCAAAATATTAATATTAAATATAGCCTTTTGCCTCCTCCCTTCATTATATGCAACAGCTTCATCATCATCATCATCATCATCATCTTCATTTAAGTTTGCTATTTGTTGAGATAGCAAAACAATTTCATCATCTATTGTATCTTGGCCGTAAAACCTCTTGAAGTAGACATATTTAGTGTTATTAAAGTATTTAACAACACATATAGTATTTAGGAATAGATTGAATAATTATCTTTTAAAGATAGTGTGAAAATGTGTTCATTTATAAGAAATAATGTGTAGAATGGTGTGTCTAATGCATTGGGTGGGGTGGCGTGTACAATTAAATCTAGGATAGTGTGTCCAATGCATTGGGTGGGGTGGCGTGTACAATTAAATCTAGGATAGTGTGTCCAATGCATTGGGTGGGGTGGCGTGTATAATTAAATCTAGGATAGTGTGTCCAATGCATTGAGTGGGATAGCGTGTATAATTAAATCTAGGATAGTGTGTCCAATGCATTGGGTGGTATACAATTAAATCTAGGATAGCGTGTACAATTAAATCTAAGATAGCGTATTTTAATAATATATAATTTACATAAAAAATAAAATGAATTGAACAATTATTCCATTACTTATGACACGAACATTACAAAGTAAACAATAATAACATAATTAAATGATGTAATTGAACTAATCATCATCAAGGTTAGGCCATTGCGAATATGATTGCGAGTTCTCACGCAACCGTTCTATCTCTGCATCTTTTTCCAAAATTTGACGGTCTTTCTCCTTTAATTGTTGTGCCATGTCAGCGAAATGCATAAATAATTGATATTTTAATTGATTGGCACAATTCATTGCGTCGATGTAAGCATTACGCCAAATACCCCGTGATTGCGTCATAGCTGGTGGGGCTTCAATTGAAGGTCTATCTCGTGGCAAAGGCAATTGAATTGTTTCAAAATCCGATGTACAAAAGGTATAACTCCAATCAGGTGCCAATGCTTGTGCAGAGGATGAACCACTTTGACTATTATAAACTCCTCCTACTACCTTGTGTGGCGTACATGGTATTTCAACATCACGGCCTACCAACGCCGCATATCCAACAATGTCGATATTAACCCCTCTACCAATTGGTGGTAATGAGGGACTGCCAGCTACATATGCCCAATATTCTTCATAAAGTTTTTTCGTTGCTTCAGATAGATACACAGTACATAGTTCCCAACCATATTGGGCATAATGATCGTAAACATCTCGAGGGATCTTACTCATTTTATTTGGAGGATCTTTAGGAATAGCAATGCCCCCAAATATTTGACGGTAGCACCGTTCGGCCAAATACCAGTTTCCCCCGATTTGGGGATCAAGTAAAAGATACCGGCATCATGAGAGGTTTAACGAAATTACTTAGATTGGGAACGTCAATGCAATATCGTTTCTGTATGGTTGCCAAATAATTGACTGCATTGATCGTATCTCCAACTGCTGGTCCGCAACTTCTAGATTGAATCTCACAGAATTTTTGGCGGTCTCCACATTGTCCAAACTCCATCGGTGGATTCTAGGCCATACTTGAGGTTGTCCGGAGATAAGCTGCGGACATTGAGTTTCCATGTACTCGTAAAAAAAGAACTGCAATTTATTAATAAGTATTAACAAACGTAAATGTCAATATAATTATAATGTTATATAAATAAATGACAATACATAATAAAATAAATTTATATGTACCTCAATTGGCTGCCAAAACAAATTTAAGCTTTTAATTTTTCTTCTAGATGCAACATTTAGACCCGAATACATTCTTGCCAAAATTGCTGATCCCCAGTCATAGCGCCCAACATTTTCAACATCGATGACATAATTAAGCCAACAAATCGAGCAACTACTACTACCTATGGGAAAAAATACATACCCTAAAATGTAGAATAAGTATAATCTAACTACGGATTCAACCCCAATAGCTTCTACTATATCGTCACTGCCCAGATAATTAGAGATAATAGAACCTTTTATCGCTCCGAATTCTATTTCATTTAGGAGAAATGGAAAGTAAGTAGCTATTGTCCCATTTTCCCTCATTAATTCCGCGTCATCATGTACTTGAGGAATCGGTAATTTATCGCCACCAATGGAAATTCCTATTAAAAATTTCAAATTACAATACATTACTAGATTTTTAATAAAATTATGTAAAAATAAAATGAATATAACTAAATTTAATTTTATGTATGTACCTGTTAACATTGTGAAGTCAAGAGGTGTAAAACCTAACTCGCACGTAGGCAGGTGGAATGTATGGGTGGTGTCCCACCAACGTCGACAACATGCTTTCAACAACAGTACGATCCAAATTCGGCATTTGTCGTTTAAACAAATCACACAATCCAGTATTATCAAGTAACATTTGTACCTCTGGATTAACTATTAAGTCCTTATACAGATTTCGTGCAGTATGCCAAGTCGACCTTATGTAGAATAAACTACCTTCAGGTGTTCTTTTCATTTTAGAAATATGATCACTATCGTCAACAACCCTTTTATAATTAGCAAAAGGGGAAGTTGAACTTGCACCTTGATTATTACTAGGACCTCCTTCAGTTTCGGTGTCTGAACGACGTTCGGATGATCTCCTTCTTGCAGTGCTAGGCCTAGCAGCTTGTGTACTAGAACCTCCTTCATTTTTAGGTTCTGAACGACGTTCGGTCGATCGCCGTCTTGCAAGCTAGGTCTAGCAGCTTGTGTACTAGAACCGCCTTCTTCGGGAGGATTTGAGACACTAGATCTCCCGAAATATCTTTGAATTCTTTTCATTATGCTGACAATAAATAATTATATAACATGATTTCATAAAATGCAAATAAAGTTTATATATGACGCGCAAATATTATTATACCACTATGACTTGTTAGCACATAATGGATTTTTTTAATTTTATATAAACATTTTTTGTAAAACAAAAAAGTTTATATGAACCTTTATTTAAAATAAAAAGTTTATATAAACCTTTATTTAAATAAATACTAAAAATGAGTTTTATTTAAAAATTACATTTGAAGAAAATAAATCTTATTTTATTGAAGTGTGTGGTAATGTGTATGGTTGTGTGTATGATTAGTTCATAAATCATCTGGAGATTTTGTGAACAAGAATAAATTTATGGTGTGAGTAATTTGATTTTAGACATAAATTATGCTACAACATGTTATTGGTAGATTGTTTTTAGTGTACTATTATTCAAAATAACTATTTATTGTGATATTATAAATAAGTTGACATTACATTTTAAACATGTAATTATTAAAATTAAAATAATAAAAAATATGAAACAAACAAATAAATTTATATATAATAAATCAAAACATTACAAAAATTAAATAATACCTTGGTTATCTTCAAAAAAATTAGTCTGCCTCGAAATTGGGGGAGAATGATTAATGAAATTAAGTGTATATATATGAGGAGTGAGAGAAATAATATATTTGAGATGGCCTTAAAATGGGGGGAGAGAAGTATAAATATATTTTCAAATCCTACCGTTAAATTAAACAAAGAGCCGTTGGGTGGAGCCGTTGGAGCATCCCCACGATGTTCATTGTGTCGTGGGGAACATTGTGACTAGGCAAGCCACACGACACAATGTCCATTGTGTGGCTTAATGCATCAATTTCCCCCTATGCGTTGCAGATGCTTATCGGTAGTGTAAGGTAAAATTGCTTTTTTAGCCTACAATATTAACATACACAATGGAGATGGTCTAAACTACTCACCAGAAAGCTATTCACTGGTGGTATAGAAAATATATATATATATATATATATTAATTAAAATTCAAACTTGGTTCAAGAGCCAAAATGGTCAAAAAAAAGACGAGAGGTATATATGGTTGGCCGGGGCCGTTCCTGCTTGGTTCATTTCTAACAACTTTACTTTTGGAATAGAGAAAATGAGTCAACCTGCACATTTGAGAAAGATCAGTCAAACGGGATGGGAGTTAATGGCGTGCTTGGTTGAATGGTGATTAATGAGAAGATGTCCTTGCATTCTTTTCCTTGACAGTAGCTAGAAAAATAAAAATTTTACATCTCCACCGATGAAACCAATAAGGTGATTTTACTTTATTTGGCTCTAAACCAGGCTCTTTGAAATGCTAAAAAGGCATGTTACTTTAGGCGACATAGAGAGCATCGCCGAGTCTGACACCATGAGGCGACACACTGTGTATCGTTTGAAGCAAAAAAAATAAAATAGTTTGGGCATTGTGAGAGGGTGGGCTTGATGGCTTCAGGCGCAATGTTTTTTTTTTTGTGAAAAATGCTTGTGTAACATTTTCAGATTTTAATAACACCCCCAGTTTAAAATACTCTTGGTTTTCATAGGAAAATAATACATGCGCCCTTTTATAATTTTCTGATGATGATGGGGCTTTCTTCAGATCTTCACTCGATTATGGATCACCCAAGGGTGAGAGACTTCCTCAGTGCAACACCTTTCGGTTTGATTATGCTTGATTAGTCTACCTCCTAACGTCTATAACTCATTCATTTTGCTGGGCTAACGCCAGAGGATATCTTTGCAATGACCGGACGAGCATCACAATTTCATTCTATGCATTTACAGTCACATCAGTCTGGGAGCCTTAGTTGGAGGTAACATGTTGAAATGTCCACGTTAGAATTTTCTGCCAAAGAAATAGAACAATCATTACCCCTTGTTTCAATATCATTCGAAGTCTCGTTGCTTGAGTGTCTTCATTAGGATCTTCCACCTCAGGAGTAATTCTCATCCCCCTCTGACCATTAGTGTCAGGTTTTTTTTTTCAAATTTTTACATTTATGTAGTAGGGATGTTTTAAAATGCATGTACATATCACTCCATGAAAATGTTGACGTTTTGTGAATGACTCTGCATTTTGTTTATGAAAGTGTTGGTTATTATATAGCATGCTTTATGTGCAATCCACCTCAAGACCTATGCAAATGCATAAGATCGTTCTTTCTGAAAATTTGGCAATTGTAACGAATGACAAATATTTTCTTTTGTATCATGGGCGAAAAACCACGAAACAATTCACCTCGGGACTTATCCTTTTCCACACACCTTACCGTAGGATCTTTTTTAGCAAAACATTTGTTCCTCAAATCCTTGTAGAGAAACTGACTTGAACATATGAATGAATTGTTCTTCTTTTGTTTTATTATGGGCGAATAAAATTGTTTTATTATACTAGATTGGGCATAAAGTCACTTCTCAGGTTACTTACGTTCCCCAATGTTCTAACATCTCAAAAATCTAATTGTGGGGCTCAAGTCTTCGTTGTTCATGATTACAATCAACAAGTCACAAATCTTCATAAATTTTCAATCACTCCTTATAAATCTCCAATTTATAGTTTATAGATCTTTAATCACTGGTTACAAATCACTGATGGTTTGGAGAAGATGAATCTGGTATATTTTTTACTTCAATGAGGTCCTGAATAGTATGCCAAAAAGCTAAGTTATATGTTGTGTGCCCCAAATTCTAGTGGTATTTGCATTTCTCATAATGAGGTTCCAGTTAGTGGAACTAGGTTTGGCAACAGTCGTGGGTTCAATGGATATATCAATTATACCTCCTTCAGCTGCTTATATACTTTACTTGATGGCCCTTGTAATATAAAAGTTCTTTTCTCTGAGTTTGATTCGGTTAGCCCCATGTTATTGTTATAACCCCGGTATTCCAAGAAGAAATGTTGGTTACTGAGGCAAAAAGATTGGCATAATAGTCACTGATACTCATAATGTAAGGATTGTATACAGAAATCTGGTTCGCAACCGAGGTTGAGGTCTTCTTGTGTGGCGCACTTGACTTCTTTACTTCAACTTGTTTGGCCAGTTCTTCTTTTATTTCATTTCCCACATGCAACAAATCTTTCAAGGGGTTAAAGAACCGACGACCCATTTTATTTCAAATTTATGTCTTCAGATTGTTAACAATCATCTCCAACTACTCCTCTTCATCCATCTGCTTTACCATTTGTGTGGTGAGTGCCCTCATCTCATGACGAACTAATTGAAACTTTCACCCTCCTTCTAATTTGTCATCTCTAGATGCTTGCAAATAATCTTTAATTCCCCATTCGTCTTGTACTAAGAAACAAACCCGTTCATAATATTCATCCATGGCCGCACCCAATGCCTTTATAATCCCAAAAATCAACTTTAGGCCGGACCGACAAGAGTCAAATAGAAAGAGTTAGCTACACAGCTTTACATTTGTCATATATCTTCATCGCTCACACGTAGGATTTTAAATGCAACTCGGGTGGGATTATTCCTGTAAATTTCTCCATCGTAGGCATTTTGAACCCAATCGGATAATGAGCTTTTGGATATAGATTATAGTTCTAAAGCTGTGTCAGGTCATTGGATCTCTCTGCACCTTATGGGTCAAGAACTTCAACTATTCTTTGAGCTCATCTATAGCTTTATTCCTTTTTGGAATCATCTCTTCTGGAAGAATGACTTCACCTTGTATACTGGCTGAACGCCAAATAGGCTCATAGTATGGATCATAATAAGGCTGATATGGTGGTTACCATTGTTAAGGTTGTTATTGGTCGAGCTAAACTTCTCAGTGTAACCAATTATCAATTGGATCAAGCCTTTTGTATAGAGTATATGGTTCAAGAAGTGACGGAACATTGAAATGAATGGACGGTAGTGCTGGTGGAGTAGGCCCTGCCTCTTTTATTGGTTCATTCACAACTAGTTATGTAACACGTTGTATTTGTATTAATGTAAATTATGTTTGGTTCATTGTGTTTAGTGTGGAAATGGTTGTTAAATGATTTCAGTTCATTTCAAATCAATTTTTGCAGTTTTTGATGTAACAAGCGCCTGTTGTGGAAGACAGACGATTATTTGGGATAGTTCTAGTTTATTTTTTACCACGCTGTTAGAGAGGCTCTTGTTGAAGGCAAACATGCGCCTGTTTGAGCTAACAAACAATTGTTGGTCAATTGGTGGTACGAATTTTAATGCTTCTAGAGTCATATTCTTCCCATTTTTCACCATTTCATCCTAAATTTGCATAGCTGAGCTTCTTCTTCTTTCACCTATATTTAGCTTTCAAAATTTGATTCGACTTTAGGAGAAATTATTCTATGAGACGTGAGGATCGCAGTGACATAGGAATTTGGGAATTTTACAGAACAGGGTTTCGGTCTTCAACTTCTTCTCTTTTTTTAGCTTAGTGATTTGAGGTGGGGGTTTAATTATTTTTAAAACCCGATAATATGGTTTCATTCTATGTAAATCATTATTTTTTAATTATATTTATTTCAAGAATTATTACATGATGATGTTTTATGATTTATAAAGCTATGAATATGTGACTTGAAGCAAGATATGTCATTTGTACTAGAGATACATTTGTTATTTGATATACATGAGATATCACTTAGATGCATATATGTTTTATATTGATAAAATTGATTAATTGATGAATTATAAGACATATAAAGACTTGTTGTAGTTATATAGAATATGTTGTTTCAAATGTTCATTTATTAGCATGTTATGCATATTGTGCATTATTGTTGTGTCAACCGGATTCTTGGAGATCTTTTGGCAAGTTCAGACTATTCTTATGTCTTATTATGGGGGAATATATCTCTTATCTATGATCTTGAAAGATTCTTATATTTGTTGTATCATTCTGGAATGTTATATGATCCCATAATGGATCCGATTATAATTCTATTGTGGCCATTCGATGATGAAAGGAATGGGTATTGATTGGTGCTTGTTAGCGTGAAACTAAGTGGGGCCTAGTGCTCATTGGGTTGAAAATTCCTAAACTTCTGGAGGGTAGCAACGCGTCGGTTGTCTAGGGCCAGCGGTGTGTAGCCCAAAATCTAGACAACGGCAAAACACTTGTGATTATGTCGATATGATATTGATGGACTTATAGTCTAATTCTATTATAATGTGATGATGATCGTTCATGGGCCGAATGATGTTATATTGTGATTATATTCAGTTTATTCTCTGGGGCAGTCATGCCCGTTCTCATTCTTATGATTATGATTTGGCCCAATTTTGGTATTTTCTTAGTATAATGGTTGACATAAGGGAGGCTAACTTGCATATGCACATACATGTGCCCCAAGATGTGAGCTCACCCCATTTTATATAAACAAATTCAAGTACCCTGAAGTCGGATGAGACTAAAGAAGCAACTAGGTTAGGAACGAAGAAGATGACTCTAAAACCGACTTATGTTTTTGTTATACATATGTGTATATGGCAAGCAACGGCCAGCCTACGTTGTGTGTATTTTGTAATACATGTTGACTTAATTTTTGTATGTCTTTTGGATTATGTGTATGTGTGTAAATGTATATTACACTCATATTTTACATTATTGCCCACATCACGAGTATTATGTTTGCTTGCCTCATATTATATGATTTACTTAGATTTGTTGCTTCATTATTATCTCATACCCATTTTAGCTAGTATAAGGTGGGTTGGTAATGCTCAAGGTCTTAATTATGGATATTATCCTACTAATTAAGGCGAGAGTACTACAATTTGGTATCAGAGCATATGTTTGTAATTTACTTGGGTTATAGGATGATATATGTGGAATATGAGATAAATTGTATTATTTGTGAATATATGTATATCAGATTATCATGATGTTCTTTTTGTTTTCGAATAAAAAATGACAACCCCACCAAATGATAAGAATAATTATGCCACTCATGAGAGTTTCACTTTCGGAAGGGAGTCTATAGATGCCATTCGTGCTATGGCTCTAGAGTTGGCCAACATGTTGGGTCATATCGACCAACCTCGGGAGAGAATTTTAGCTAGTAAGAATCGGGCTACGGTGGCCCTTAAGAAGTTAAAAAAGTTATCTCCTCATATTTTTAATGGGATGTCCAGTCCCGATACTGCGGAGTTGTGGCTCGATCAGATAGAGAGAGCCTTTGATATCATGCACTTACCGGATGATTTGAAACTCAGTCTTGGTACCTATCAGTTGATTGATCAAGCGGGTGTCTGGTGGAGGAATGTGTCGAGGAGGGAGGATGCTCCTACTACATGGGAGCAGTTCATCTCGTTGTTCTTAGAGCATTATTTATCTTTAGTCCATCGTAGCATTAAAAGGGATGAGTTTCATTCCCATATTCAAGAGAATACATCCATGATGGAGTATGAGGCAAAGTTTGAGAGTCTAAGCCATTTCGAGAAGGGTTTAGACAGTGATCCTGATGAGAGGATACATTTGTTTCTGAAAAGGTTGAAGCCTTTTATTAGAGAGAATGTTTATCACTTGAATTATAGTGTGATTGAGGCTGTGAGAATGGCCATGAAAGTCGAGCAAGAGAGAGCCAATGCCATTAAATTCCTAAAGAGAAAAATGGGTACTGAGGGAAAGAGATCAAGTAGTCAGGAAAAGAAGTATATGAGTAATTATGGGTCTTCGAGTGAAAATGCAGGTAGATGTCGCTTCTCGAGAAGCGGTGGTGAGAATTAGAGACCAAGGAGAGGACTTTTTATAGGTGTGGTCAGCTGGGGCATATTCGTAGGGATTGTCCAAGTGTGATTTTGGAGCAACATCCATCTCAGCCTCCCTACAGTCAGTCTCAAACTCAGGGCTCGAGCTGTACTAGCAAAATGGGCCAGTCTTTCTCTAATGGTCAAGGTCGTGGTCAGAGTCAATCCCATGGGGGTGTAAGTTTGTATTCTCAGGGCGCGCGGTAGAATTTCGGGCTGTGTGTATACTCTAAATCAGGTAAAGCAACCCAAAGCTAAAGTAATGGAATGTACCATTCTATTTATTAAATCTTGGGTTATAATTTTGTTTGATGTCGGTTTTTCCCATTCATTTATTTCGTTGGCTTTAGTTAATAAATTGGAGATTGAATGTTGAACGTTTGGATACACCGATATGTGTTATTTCACCTTTAAGAATGTGATATACGACTAGGGTCTATATGTAGAAATTGTTCCTTGAGTATAGGATAATCCTCGATATAATTCAATCTTATTGTGATAGATATGGAGGTCTATGATCTTATTTTAGGAATAGATTGGTTGGCTACTTTTCAAGTCGTAATTGATTATTCAAAACGTCGAGTATCAATTCAATTACCTAATAGTGAAATATTAATCTTTCATTGCGAGTCCGAGTCACATACTCCATGTTATTTGAGACCCAAGGAACAATGAAGTTACTTTAGGTGGTTGGCTAGTATGGTGACATGAGAAGAGAGTAGTTCTTATCCTTATAATCTTTTCATGGTTAGGCAATTTTATGATGTATTTTTTAATGATTTTTCGGGTCTTCCCCCACATTGGGCGATAGACTTTTCTATTAATCTTATTTCGGGTACTGCTTCGATATCGTTAGCACTGTACCGTATGGTACTTGCCGAGCTGAAGGAACTAAATGTTCAAATCGATGAGTTATTGCAAAAGGGGTTCATTAGACCTAATGTGTCTCTTTGGGGCGCACCTGTCAAGAATAATTATCCATTTCCCCGAATATATGACATGTTTGACCAGTTATAAGGATGTAGACACCCTAAACCATGACCCCAGCAAGAACCCTAAAAAACGATCAGAAAAGCACAGTTTTGGAGTCCGGGGCCCACCCGAACATTCGAAACTACTCCGGGGGTTTTGTTGGTCAAACAAACTTGTTTTTAAGGTGGATTATCGCACGATAAACCAATATGCTGAGCGACAATCTCTCTTATATCGCACGACAAATACAAAGTTTTCATAATTTTTCCTGTTTTTTCCAAAATCAGGTTTTCATGAGTTATTTCCAAAAGCCATAGAATATCAGTAAGAGTATCCAAGTTTTCCAATATAGAATAAACATATAAGACCACTAGAGACCAAAAGGTGGAACGAGTGCTTAACACCTTCCCAATCTGTAACATAGTTTTCGAACCCTATAGAATCCTAATTTCGTAAATAAACGTGTAAAAAAAGGCTCATCTGTAGCCTTTCCTCTTACACAATTATTTTGTCCATTTTCGCGTAAAACGTACTGGTGACTCGAAACAAACCCTCTTGCATCTATAAATAGGATAGAGAGACACCTGATATGAATTATCAAGACATAGAAGCAAATGGAACAATGAAATCCTTTATGATGTTTCAGACTCCCAAACCAGAGGTTGAGACACTAAGGTCGCATTTGCGGATTCTCACAAAGGTTCCGTTAGATTTTTCAAGATTAACATTCAATCGGCTATCATCAAATGTTGGTTCATGAAGAAGATATTCTGAAAACGGCATTTTGTACTTGAATTGGTCATTTGGAGTTCTTAGTGATGCTATTCAGGTTGACGAATGCGCAAGCTGCCTTTATGGACTTGATAAATCGTTTATACCATCCTTATTTTAATCAGTGTGTGGTGGTCTTTATAGATGATATTTTTATTTACTCTAAGTCTAATGAGGAGCATGAAAATTATCTTCGTCTAGCTCTTCAAGACCATAAACTTTATGCTAAACTTAACAAATGTGACTTTTGAATGTCGGAAGTTAAATTCTTGGGACATGTCATCTTGAGAAATGGGATTTCGAGAGACTCGGCAAAAATAAAAATTGTTCTAAAATAGGAAAGAGCTCGAAATGTTACGGAGGTTAGAAGTTTTCTGGGCTTAGTGGGCTATTATCTTTAGTTTTTGAAAAACTTTTTTCATATATCATTGCCATTGACTCACCTAACACATAAGGGTATTCAATTCATTTGGAGTGACGAGTGTGATAAAACCTTCCTATAGTTGAATGATATGCTTACTTCGGCTCCAGTTCTTGTTTTACCTGAGCGGTAAAAGGGCTATACCATTTATTATGATGCATCTAAATTTGGTTTGGGTTGTGTTTTTATGCAAGTAGAGCATGTTGTGGCTTATGCTTCCCGTCAACTCAAGCAACACGAGAAAAACTATCCCATCCATGATCTAGAATTGGCTGCGGTTGTATTTGCTCTTAAGATTTAGCATCATTATTTGTATGGAGAAACATTTGAAGTCTATTCCAATCATAAAAGCTTGAAATACATCTTTACACAGAAAGATTTAAATTTTAGGCAGCATCGGTGGATAAAATATTTGAAAGATTATGATTTTACCTTGCAGTATCACCTGGATAAAGCTAATGTTGTAGCTGATACCTTGAGTCAAAAATTTTAAGGGTCTTTAGCTGCTCTACGATGTCGAGAGTGGAAGTTAAAACAAGAGTTGCAATGGTACAATCTTATGGTGAGTCAGAATAATAACCAAGCCTATCTTTATAATATGATTGCCCAACTAGTAATCCAACAACAGATGATTGATGCCCAACCATTAGACAAGGAACTTCGGGTGATAGGTGACCGTTTGGCTATGGAAGCAGAACAAAGTGAATATAAATTTGGGGTCGATGGGGCAATTCGGGTTTGAAATAAATTGGTGGTATCGGAAGATCCTGAACTTATAAACGAAATTCTAAGTGAAACCCATCATTCTAAATTCTTTATTCATTCGGGGAGTACGAAGATGTATAGAAAAACTTGTGTCAAAATTTTTGATAGAGCGGGGTGAAATGTGATATTGCAAACTATATGAGCAAGTTTATGACATGACAATTAGTGAAAGCCGAACATCAACGACTTGCGGGGCAACTTCAATCATTACCCATTTTCGAGTGAAAGTGGGAGCATATTACTATGGATTTTGTTTCAGGGTTACCTAAGGCATTGAGTGGTCAAGACACCATTTGGGTAATTGTTGATAGATTGACGAAGTCTTCTTATTTCATTCCCATACTTAATAACTAGAATGTTGAGAGCTTTAGCAAATTGTATGTTCAAGAGATAGTTAAATTATACGGGGTGGCACTTACTATTGTATCAGATCGAGATTCTCATTTCACATCTCGATTTAGAGGGAGTTTGTAGAAAGCTTTAGGCACTCGGTTGAATTTTAGCACGGCATTCTATACATAAACGGACGGACAATCCGAATGAGTTATTCAGATACTTGAAGATTTGTTGAAAGTCAGTGTCTTAGATTTTCGAAAAAATTGGATAGAGCATTTAGCTTTAATGGAGTTTGTCTACAAAAATAATTTTTAGGCTATTATAGGCCTAGCGCATTATGAATCCTATTATGGTCATCCATTTAAATCTCGGATTTTTTGGTATGAAGTCGAAGACAGAACCTTGTTGGGTCTGGAATTGGTAGAACAAACAACTGAGAAAGTTAAAATGATCCGACAACATCTCCTTACTACTTAGATTCGGCAAAAGAGTTATGCCGATAAATATCATTGTACTTTGGAGTTTGGAGTTGGTAGTTATGTATTTTTGAAAACCAAAACTTATTTTGGTATCACACGCTTTGATGGCAAAGAGAAGTTAACTTCTCGTTACATCGGGTCGTTTGAAATCCTAGAGTGTGTTGGGAATGTCTTATATCATTTAGCTTTGCCTTCGCAGATGATGCTTATTCATAATGTCTTTCATGTGTCGATGCTTCGCCGATATGTTCATGATCCCTCTCATATTGTTCAATAGGAGGATTTGGAGGTTTTAGATGACGGTACTTTTGAGACCCGCCTGATACAGATTTTAAACCGTTGAGACCAAGTACTTTGGAAGAATGTCATTCCCTTAGTCAAAGTCTTGTGGTTACACTATGGAGCTGAGGAAGCAACATGGGAGTTAGAGACTGAAATTCGTAGTAAATATCCATTGTTGTTTAGTTGATGTGTAATAGTTACATTTCGGGGACGAAATTTTGTTTAATGGAAGAGATTGTAACATTCTGTATTTGTATTAATGTAAATTATGTTTAGTTCAATGTGTTTAGTGTAGCAATGGTTGTTAAATGATTTATGTTCATTTCAGATCAATTCTTCAATTTTGGGTGTAATAGGCGTCTGTTGTAGAAGACATGTGATTGTTTGGGATAGTCCTGATTTATTTTTTGCCTCACTATTGGAGAGGGGCTTGTTGTGGGCCTAATAGGTGACTGTTGGTCAGACAATGGTACGAATTTAAATGCCTCCAGAATAATCTTCTACTAATTTTTCACCATTTTCATCCCAAATTTACAGAGCTAAGCTTCTTCTTTTTTCTCTCTCTAGATTTCACCTATATTTAGCTTTCAAAATTCGATTCGGCTTTAAGAGAAATTATTCTACTCGACGTGAAGATCGCGGCGATGTAGGAATTTTGAGATTTCACCGAACGAGATTTCGATCTTCATCTTCATCTTCTTTTCTTTCCTTTGGCTTTGTGATTTAAGTTAAGGGTTTAATTGTTTTTAAAACCCGATAATATGGTTTCATTATATAAAAATCATCATATTTGAATTGTATTTGTTTCAATAATTATTACATGATGAAGATAATGATTTTATGATTCATAAAGCTATTAGCTTGAGATTTAAAACAAGATATGCCATTTATACTTGATATACATGTGTTATTTGATATACATGAGATATCATTTGAATGTATAGATGTTGTAAATTAATAAAATTAATTAGTTGATGAAATATATACATCAAGGGAAATGTATAGAGACTTGTTATAGCTATATGCATAAGTTGTTTCAAATGTTCATTTGTTAGCATGTTATGCATATTGTATCATTATTGTGTTAACCGGATTCTTGGAGATCTTTTGGCAAGCTTGGACTATTCTTATGGCCTATCATGGGGGCATATATCTCGTATTTATGATGCTGAAAGTTTTTTTATATTTGTTGTATCATTCTAGGATGTGACATGATCACATGATGGATCCAATTTTTATTCTATTGTCGCCCTTCGATGTGAAGGGAATGGGTATTTGGTGCTTGCTGGTGTGAAAATAAATGGGGCTTAGTGCCCTTAGGTTGAAAATCCCTAAACCTCCGGAGGATTGTAACACGTTGGCTGTATAGGGTCAGCAATGCGTAGCCCGAAATCTTAATAATGGTAAAGCACTTGTGATTCTGTCAATATGATACTGATGGACTTGTGGTCCAATTATATTATGATGTGATGATGATCTTTCATGGGTCAGATGATATTATATCGTGATTATGTTTGGTTTATTTTTTGGGGCGGTCAAGCCAGTTCTCATTCTTATGATTATGATTCGACTCGGTTTCGGTATTCTTTCGGTATAATGGTTAACATAAAGGAGGTAACCTGCATATGCACATACATGCATTATTTGATCGGTTGAATTGCTAATTTCGTTTTGAACGTAATATTTTCTGTTATCCCCCCTACTAGGCTATGAGGTCACCCCGTTTTATGTAAACAAATTTATGTTTCCCAGAGTTGGATGAGACTAAGGAGGCGACTGGGTCGGGAACGAAGTAAAGGACTCTGATATCGACTTATGTTTTTGTTATACATATGTGTATATGGCAAGTCACGGCTAACCTAAGTTATTGTGTGTATTTTGTAATACATGTTGACATGATTTTGTATTTTTTTGGATTACGTGTATGTGTGTTGATGTATATTACACTCCTATTTTACATTATTGCCCACAGCACGAGTATTATGTTTGCTTGTCTTATGTTATATGATTTACTTGGATTTGTTGCTTCATTATTATCTTAGACACATTTTAACTAGTCTAAGGTGAGTTGGTAATGCTCCAAGTCTTAATTACGGGTGTTATCCTATTAATTAAGGCAGATGTATTACAAGTTGACCATAAATGGATGGCAATGTAGGTGGCACAAGCGGTTTCTCTAATCAGCTCATTCAGAACTCGTTGACCTTAAGCCATTTCATCTAATTGGGCCCAAATGGCATACTGATCGTTTACCAATATTGTTATGCTTTTGTTATAAACATTAGGTATAGATCTTCCCGGGTTGGCAAGTTAGCAATACCAGATCCTGATGCAGCATTATCTGGATCCACGAAAATACGCCCCGATGGCACTCCTTAATTAATATTATGTTGGGTTGTCACTTGTTTTAGATTTTGCAGTGAAAACCCCTAATTATGGTAAAATGGACTGGGCAACAGATCTGCTAAAATGTTGGATAGATTTCACACTCATCTTTTAGGCGTCTATATGTGTTCCACCTCAACTGGAGTATATGGACGAACTAGTTCTCATGTCTGATCTCTTCAAGTCTTAGATCAAATACATAACTTTCGAAGGAGAGTAGGACAAGTCCCAATGTGTATAGAATATCCCCCCCAAAATAAAAGAAAGGCAGATTTTTAAAAATCACCAGATTACTAGAAATATTGTTTGTCGGAAAACAATCCTAGAGGGGGTGAATAGGGTTTTTGAAACTTAATGCGAAATTCAAAAAGTTTTCTAAAAATGTTTAAATAATAAACTTAGCTAAATAAATATATCAAGAAAATAGGCAAAACAATCAATCTCAAGAACAAGCAATAAATATAAATGCAAGTAAATAGAGAGCTTAAGTTTAGAAAGATTAAACCAAATAAGCCAACGACGTTTATCTCTTAGTTCGGTTGTTTACGTCCGCTGAATTGTTCCCCTAAGAAGTTCCACTAAACCAATTTTCTTTCGGGTGAAAATCAAACCTCAATACAAGTGTATTTTTTCTTACTACACTCTACAACTGTTATTCTTCTCACAACACTCTACAAGTGTGATTCTTTTCATCACACTCAACACAAGAAAATCCTTCTTGCTAATCTATGAGATAAACCTATCACAATTTGATGAATAAAGTTTGTTTGGTGATGCACACTAATAAACAACAACTTTCAAGTGTTTACAAGATAAAAATGAAGCTCACACTAGAGTTATCAAGAATGATCAATAATTTTAGCTCAAAGATGAATGATTTGATCAATACAAAGGCTTGAATTCTTGAATATTGTGAATAGATGAAAAATGAGTTTGTATAATGATTCAAGCTAGTTCTTCCTCATAATTTAGCTTTAGCAGCTTTGGCAATGAAGGATAATCTTTCTACTGAAGAAGAAAAATATGTGTGGTTAGGTTCTGTTAATGGAAAATTCTCCTTGACATCGGCCTGGGAGAAGTATCGGGTTCGAAGTGGTGTTATGCCTTTAAAAAAATGGGTTTGGAGCAAGTTTATCCCTATAAAATTTTCCATTTTAATTTGGAGAGCCTTGGTTAGGAAACTTCCACTAGATGATGAAATTCAAAAGCTTGGTATTCAGCTGGTTTCGTGTTGCTCTTGTTGTGAGACGCATAGTCGGGATTCAGTAAATCATGTATTTGTCTCTAGTCGGGTTGCTCAATATACATGGAATCATTTTGAATCAATTATGAAGGTGTATAGTGCAGGTAATATACTCTCTCTTAAGCTTAGTAGCTAGTGGTTGCTTAAAACCAAATCTCCTTGTATGAAGGAAATGTTAGGAGCTATGAAAGCATCGTAATCTTTGTTAGTTTGAAGGTAAGAAGCTTGATAGTCGGTTTGTTATTCATAATGTGCTCGGCTCTATTGTAAATTTGTTTTCTGGTTCTAATCTATTGAAAACGTTGAATCACGGAGATGTTATTATTCTTAAACAATTGGGTTTGGGTGGGTATCAATGCATAGAAGGAAAGGTTATTTTTACTTGATGGCTACGACCAGGTAGAAGACGATTTAAATTAAATTCTGATGGTTGTTCCAAAGGTAATCTTGGTTCGAGTGGTGGAGGTAGTATGTTGCGATATGACTGTGGAAAACTGATTTGGGCTTTGGCTAATGGTTTTAGGGTTCTAACGAATATGGTGGCTGAGGCTTGAACTTTTATGCAGGGTATGGAGAGATGTATTCGGAAGGGTACGTTGATGTTGATTTTGAGATAGATTCTATGGTATTATTACAAATCTTAAGAAAATAGATTGATGTGCCTTGGACTATTGCGTATGAGGTTAGGCGTATGTTTGTATCTTTGGAGCAGCTGAACTTTCGTTTGTCTCATGTTTTTAGAGAGAGTAATAAACCTATAGATTTTCTTGTTAACTGTGGATGTCTTGCTCAAAAGAAAATTATATTTAGAGATTTTGGAATGATGCCTATGATACTAAGAGGTAATGTTAATAGTGATACGATGGGTTTATTCAATTTACTTTATTCAATAAAAAAAATTGATTCAAGCTAGTTAAAATGTGTCTCAGACGTCCTATATATAGTCTTAAAGAGTATATAGTCGTTTGAGAGGTTTGGTACTGTGAGGATCAAGCGCTTACCATTGCGCCAAAAGCTATAGCTGTTAGCGAAGGCGCAACTTCATTTCCTTATACGCAAGGCCCATTAGAGCGCCAAGGTATTCGATAACCTGCACACCAGATATACCCTCTGGATTCACCACGGAGAGGAGCGCAATTGTGGATTTACCTCCAACAATCCCCCCCCCACAATGGATCACCCCAGGTATCGAACCCATGACCTGCTCTGATACCCATTGTGAGGATCAATCGCTTACCATTGCGCCAAAAGCTATATAGCTTTTGGCGCAATGGTAAGCGATTGATCCTCACAATTTACAGTTCATTTACTTGAAAAATTCAAGAAAAATATGATAAGGATCAATCTTTCACTATTCGATCATTGGATAAGACAAGAAAGATCAAATCTATCAATGAAAATCATGAAGTACAAAGGATCAAAAGACTATATGAAAACCTTCAAAGAAAAAGCTTCAAATAAAGATCAATCCGAAGAAATAAATCAAAGCATTCAAAGACTCGTTAATTTAGTAATTGAGTGAGTGCTTAAGATTTATGTAAAGTTAATTTATTGATCAAATCTCTATAGCTCAAATGTATTCATGCATATTTAAAATATTGATGCAAACAAGCTTGAAATTGAATTTATTGGAAAAACGTCATTTTATAAAGATCGAGTTTCAAAATAAATTCATATTAATTTTAAATGATCATATTTTAAGCTCTAATAAAAATAGTTATCTTAGAAACATATATTTGAGGTTCAAAAATTATTAGAATTGTATTTGGAACTAAATTGTTAAATAAAATATTTTTATTTTACATTTAAAATTTGCTCAATTTTCGTACAGTTTTGATCTAATGGTAAGATGGAGGCCTTTCCGGACTCCGATCATTTTGAAATTTTTACAATAGTTAGACAACATCTCTTAGCACTTTTGACTAAAATTTGAGCATGATCCAATGGTCAAATTGGGAGAAATTATCAAAACAAATTTTAATTTTTTGTCAAAACTAACTGTTGGAAAGTTTGAAAATGTATACCTTTGACCCAAAACTTTTTTTAATCATCTCCAACGGCCATATGATTTTGCAAGCTATATATATGAGGTCCTAGACATGTTTTAACATACCTTGAATCATTCTAACACTCTATTATTCATATATTCAAATATACAAAGATTCAAGAACGCATTTTGATCAATCTTTCATCTTTTGAGCTATATATTTTGATCAATCTTATAACTCTAGTGTGAGCTTCATTTGTAATCTTCAAATACACTTGAGAGCTATTATATTGGTGTGTATTACCACAAACAATTCATTTTTTATTTCAAAAGAGAGTTTATCTCTTTATAGAGCAAGGGAGCATATCTTATGAGAAGTGTAGTGAGTATAGCTACGCTGTGAGTGTTGTGTGCATAACAACATTTGTATTGAGGTTTGATCTTCACCCGAAGAAAATTGAATAGTGAAAATTCTTGAGAAACTAACCGAGCGCGGACGTATGGTTGAAGAAACCGAACCGTGAGGACAAAAAGCCTTGGACTTCAAATTGGTTCAATCTTTCTTACTCAATCTATTTATTTATTTATTATATTGATTGATTGAAGTTGCTTATATTGTTGCTTATTCTTGGGATTGATTGTTTTCCTTGATAAACTTATTTAACTAAATTGTTTTACTTAGACATTTTGAAAAAGTTTTTAACTCCGCATTAAAGTTTTTAAACCATATTCACTCCCCTCTAGGGTCATTATCTGACCAACAATTGGTATCAGAGGTTCTACTCTTATTTTGATTTAACAATCTTAGAGTTTACGATCATGTCTATATATCAAGGAACCGGTTTTTTCAAAGGTCTCTTCACCCATAGACCACCTCTATTTGATGGTAAAAATTATAGCCATTGGAAAAGTAGAATGAGTATATTTTTACAATCTAGTGATTTTGAACAATGGAGAGTTGTACTTGAAGGACCCTATGAAATTACCAAAAGAGATGATAGTGAAAAAATTGTTCCTAAGAAAATGTCCGAGTATGATGAAAATGATATTAAGAAAATTCAATACAATGCTAAAGCCTTAAATGCTTTAAATTGTGCATTAAGCATGGATGAATATAACAAAATTTTTAGTTGCAAAACGGATAAAGAAATTTGAGATAAACTTGAGGTTACTTAAGAAGGAACCACTCAAGTTAAAGATGATAACATAAATATGCTTGTTCATGATTATGAATTATTTAAAATGGAACCTAATGAATCTCTTGCTTCCATGTATAATAGATTTTATATTATTACTAATGATTTGGATCTTCTTGGAAAATTTTATTCTAATGAAGATAAGATAAGAAAAAATTCTTAGGATTCTTCCAAAGAAGTGGCTTCCAAAAGTGACGGCGATTCAAGAAGTAAAGAATCTCAAAACACTCAGCATGGACGAGCTTTTGGGATCTCTAAAAACTCATGAGAATGAACTTCAAAGAGAAGAAGAAGAGGATACAAAATCAAAGAAAACTTTAACTCTCAAAACTATCCAACATGAAGATAATGATGTATTAATGGATGGTGATGAAGACATGGCGTTTCTATCTAGAAAATTTATAAAATTTCTAGCTAAGAAGAAAAATTCTCAAGGAAAGGATAACAAATATCCATCATCCTCAAGAAGAAACAACGATCGATCAAATCAACAAAGAGGAGAAAATGAAGAAATCAAAAAGTGCTATCATTGCCATGAACCCGGTCATATCAAGCCAAATTGTCCAATTAAAAAGAAGGATAAAAAGGGATAAACGAGATAAAGTATTGAAACAACTGAAACATGCACTAAAAGGAACATGGAGTGATTTCGAAGAAGGAGAATCGGATGCCGATTCTAGCGATGAAGAAAAGGCTAACCTTTGTCTTATGGCAAATGAAGATGAGGTCAACTCTAACTATAGCTCATTTAGTGATAATTTTGATGATAATGAAAGTGTGCATAATGAATATGATGAACTATATACCATGTTTGAAGAATTACATATTAAATTTGAAATTCTCTCAAAAAGATATGCAAGTCTCAAGAAAGAAAATTCCATTACTTCTATAAAATGTGAAACTTTAGAAAAGGAAAACTTTGATTTTAAAAAGGAAATCAATTATTTGAAAAAAAGAAAAGAAAAGGAGACTTCAAACTTACTTGCACTAGAAAATGAGAATTTGAAAGAAAAGTAAAGGATTTAACTAATAGTCTAACCAAGTTCACAAATGGAAAAAATAACTTGGATAAAATATTGGGAGTACAAAGGTGTGTCTTTGATAAAGCCGGTTTGGGTTACAATCAAATCCATATCCAAAAAGATTACAAAAATTTCTTCAAAACATACATACCGCATAATCCCACTAATCTTTGTTCATTTTGTGGAAGAAATACTCATAGTGCACATTCTTGTTATTAGAAAGAAAAGAATTTTGCTAAGAACAAACTTGCTTGAATTCCTAAAGGAACCACTATATACACTAACCCCAAAGGACCCAACTTATTTTGGGTGCCAAAAGAGAAGTTACTTAAGATTTTGGTGTAGGTTTGCATGAGAGCAAAAGCTAGCAAAACAAAGTGGTTCTTGGATAGTGGATGCTTCGAAACACATATGACGGGAGAAAAGAGAAATTTCTTGAGTCTTACTCCTAAACAAGGAGGCAACGTTACATTTGGAGACAACGCAAAAGGTAAAATCATTGGTATAGGTAAAAAGTTGGTAATAAATCTTCTTATATTGATAATGTTTTACTTGTTGACGGTTTAAAACATAACTTGCTTAGTATTAGTCAATTGTGCGATAAAGGTTATGAAGTTATTTTTAAATCTGAATGTTGTATAGTTAAAAATATTAGTGATAATTCTATCTTGTTTGTTACTTATAGATCTAATAACGTATATACTCTTGAATTTAATGATTTGTCTCAACAAGATGTTAAATGTTTATATGTGTTAAATGATGCTTCTTGGTTATGGCATATAAGATTAGGTCATGCTAATATGGATTTAATTAATAAATTATCTAAAAAGGAATTAGTTAAAGGATTGCCTAAAACTAAATTTGTTAAAGATAAAATATGTGATGCATGTCAACTTAGTAAACAACACAAATCTTCCTTTAAATCTAAGAAAGATATTACTACTACTAAACCACTTGATATGTTACATTTAGATTTATTTGGACCTAATTCGGTTGCTAGTTTATGTGGTAAATTGTATGCCTTTGTGATTGTTGATGATTTTTCTAGATTTACTTGGGTATTCTTTCTTGTACATAAAAGTGAAACACCTCATGTATTTGCTAAATTTTGTAGAAAAGTTCAAAATGAAAAGGGTGCTTCTATTATACATGTTAGAAGTGATAGAGGTAGAGAATTTGATAATATTGATATTGAGAATTTTTGTGATGAGCATGGTATTAATCATAACCTTTTGGCACCTAGAATTCCTTAACAAAATGGTGTGGTTGAAAGAAAAAATAGATCTCTTCAAGAGATGTCTAGAACCATGTTACATGAACATTCTTTACCGGAATATTTCTAGGCGGAAGCCGTTAATACCGCATGCTATGTAACTAACCGTGTTATTATTCGTAAAAAGTTAGATAAGACACCTTACGAATTATGGAATGACAAGAAACCTAATATTGCAAATTTTAAGGTTTTTGGTTGTAAATGTTTCATTTTAAATGATCGTGATCATTTAGGAAAATTTGATGCTAAATCCGACGAATGAATATTTCTTGGATATGCTACTAATAGTAAAGCTTATCGTGTTTATAATAAGAAAAGTTTAGTTGTTCAAGAATTTATGCATGTTGTTTTTGATGAATCTAATCCTTTTGCACCCATAGTGCATTCCGATGATGATGTTGAAATTATCCAAAAAGTTTCGGATATTCAAATTAATGATACATCTAAGGAAGAACCATCGAGTGCTCAAACTTCTTCTAAGGAGATAGAAATTAAGGGCAAACAAAACTCGAATAATTTACCTAAGAGTTGGAAAATTTGTGTCAAACCACCCTATTGATCAAATTGTTGGAGAGCCATCTAGTAAGGCCATGACTAGATCATCCTTAAGAAATGTTTGCAATAATGTGGCATTTGTTTCTCAATATGAGCCTAAAAACATAAATGAAGCCGAACAAGATGAATCTTGGATGATGGTTATGCAAGAAGAGCTCAATCAATTTGAGATAAATAAAGTGTGGACACTTGTTCCCAAACCAAATGATCATACTATTATAGGCACTAAATGGGTATTTCGGAATAAAAAGGATAAAAATGGTGTAATCGTTAGAAATAAAGCTAGGCTCGTTGCCCAAGGATATAATCAAGAGGAGGGCATTGATTATGAAGAAACATATGCACCCGTTGCACGTTTAGAAGCTATTCGCATGCTACTTGCTTACTCTTGCTTTAAAAATTTTAAACTATATCAAATGGATGTGAAAAGTGCTTTCTTGAATGGATTTATTGAAGAGGAAGTTTATGTGAAACAACTTCCCGGATTTGAAAATTATACGCATCCGGATTACATATTTAAATTATCTAAAGCATTATATGGCTTAAAACAAACACCTAGAGCATGGTATGATAGATTAAGTTCATTTTTGCCTAATAATGGATTTGTTATAGGTAAAGTAGACACTACTTTATTCATTAAGAATCATGAAAATGATATGCTACTTGTGCAAATTTATGTTGATGATATTATTTTTGGTTCTTCTAACGACAATCTTTGCAAAGAATTTTCCACTTATATGCAAAAGGAATTTGAGATGAGCATGATGGGAGAGATGAATTATTTTCTCGGATTGCAAGTAAAGCAATGTAAAGATGGGACCTTTGTCAATCAAGAGAAATATGTGAAGGAACTCTTAAAGAAGTTCGACATGGAAGGCGCTAAATCAATGAGTAAGCCTATGAGTTCAACGTTGAAACTTGACAAAGATGAAATGTGGTAAGAGTGTCGACATAAAGAAGTATCGAGGTATGATCGGTAGCTTACTTTATTTGACGGCTTCTAGGCTGGATATCATGTTTAGTGTTTGTCTATGCGCACAATTCCAAGCGAATCCAAAAGAATCTCACTTACACGCCATAAAACATATATTCCATTATCTTTTCGGCACTAGCTCTTTAGGTTTGTGGTATCCAATAGAGAACACATTTAACCTAATAAGTTATTCCGATGCGGATTTTGCGGGTTGCAAAATCGATAAGAAAAGCACTAGTGGCACATGTCATTTTCTAGGACACGCACTAGTATCTTGGTCAAGTAAGAAACAAAATTTGGTGGCCCTTTCAACGGCCGAAGCCGAATACGTGGCGGCCAAAAGTTGTTGTGCACAAACTTTATATATTAAACAACAACTAGAAGACTTTGGAATTAGTCTTAACTATATTCTCATTAAATGTGATAACACAAGTGCTATTAGCTTGACCAAGAACCCCATACAACACTCACATACTAAGCACATTGAGATAAGACATCATTTTATTCGTGATCATGTGCAAAAAGGTGATGTTGATATTGAATTCGTTAGCACCGAATCGCAAATTGTAGATATTTTCACTAAACCACTCCTGGACGATCGTTTTTGTACTATCCGTCGTGAACTTGGTATGACTAGAGCTTGTGACATCTAATTTGATTAAAAAAAATTCATTAATTATGTTTGACTTAGATTAGTATTGGAAGTATTCATTTTGCATGTTATTGTAAACTAACAATGATTTTGCAGTCGAAGAATAATATATGTCATTAAAAAAATATCCCAAAGACGAAAAGTTGTCTTCTTAAAGCAAAAAAGTCAAAATATGTAGCGCTCTCGCGTGCATCTAAAATCCAGCACCTCGCACGGCCTAGATCCTTTTTTGATGTTGCCATAGGGGGAGAAAATCTGTATATGGTGTTGGTGTTGTGGTAAGATCTACATTCACACTTTTGAAAGGTTTATTTATAATATATATATATATATATATTAGTTTTGGTTTTGGTTTTGGTTTTAAAACTATCTCAAATATTTGCAATATTTTTTAATTGTCATATTTGCATAAATTGAGGGGGATCATATTATTTATTTACATTCACATGCTATTTATGCTTGTTATTGTAAACACACATTAATTTATTGTCATCATCAAAAAGGGGAGATTGTTGACCTAAGGTCTTAATCTTATTTTGATAATAACAATAAATCAATCATGTGTAATTTAACATGTTTCTTGATATAAGTATACATTTCATTTACTTAGAAAATTCAAGAAAAACATGACAATGATCAATCTTTTAAATATGCATGAATACATTTGAGCTATAGAGATTTGATCAATAAAGTAACTTTACATAAATCTTAAGCACTCACTCAATTACTGAATTAACGAGTCTTCGAATACTTTAATTTGTTTCTTCGGATTGATCTTCATTTGAAACTTTTTCCTTGAAGCTTTTCATATAGTCTTTTGATCCTTTGTGCTTCATGATTTGCATTGATATATTTAATCTTCCTTATCTTGTCCAATGATCGAATAGTGAAAGATTGATCCCTGTCATGTTTTTCTTGAATTTTTCAAGTAAATGAACTTATACTTATATCAAGAAACATGTTAAATTACACATGATTGATTTATTGTTATTATCAAAATAAGATTAAGACCTTAGGTCAACAGGTACCAAAAAATGGTAAAAAATCAAAAATCCAACGGATTTATTCTGAGATATCAGTCAACTGAGCAAAGTCCATCAGTCAACTGATGAGCACTATCCATTAGGCCAAAATCCCAAATTTTGAACTTTTGCAAATTAGCTCTAAAATCAATTTTAATGCTTGAGATAAGTCAAAAACATGTTCCTAAGACACCTATTTTCGGGAAAGCTCAAAATATACTCAAATGAATTTAATTTAAAAACCGGTTTAAGAAAAATAATGTTTTTAAAGAAGATTCAATCTATGAATGATGCATAAACATGTTTGAGCTATAAAAATGATCAATCAAGAAATTTTAAATAAATCCTATATTCTGTTGAATGCTTTGATTTATTTCTTCAATTTGATCTTCACTTGCATCATTTGCCTTGAAGCCTTTCATATATTCCGTTGATCTTGATCTTCAATGAATTGTATATCAATACTACTTGATCAAAGATGTTGAGTGATATAAGACAATGATTTGTATACTTGTAGAGGAATTATCTCGGTTTAGATTATTGGTTCAATTCCATGAATGATAATGATTGAAATATGTCTATACTTAATTCATCACACATGTTAAATTACACATTATTAAGTTATTGTTATTATCAAAATAAGATTAAGACCTTTTGGATCAACAAATACATCGATTGGAAAGATGCTTAACAATACAAAAATATTTTCATTTAATGAGATAAAAAATAAACTAATAGTGACAACTTGAAAGCCCTGTACAGAGGAAGGATATGAATGTAAATTCTCAGGGTTCCCTTGGCTTTCGAATTTTAAAAATGAAATTAACTGCATTGTAGTACAGTGTACTGGTCCCTAAATTTTATTCGATACAATATTCTTTTTTTTTTCAAAAATAGCAATTTACTTCCTGTTTGGTTTCGATCTAGTACAATATGGGTGTTATTTTCATGCAAATTTATGTACTAGATCGAAACCGAATAGGAAGTAAATTGCTATTTTTGAAAAAAAAAGTATATTGTATCGAATGGAAATTTCGGTGCCAATACAATGTACTAAAATGTAGTTAATCCTTAAAAATATTTTGGAAAGCTTTTTCAGAAAATCATTTTAAAAATGCGAGAAGGTTTTTTCCTCGTGAGCTGCTTTATTTATAAAACCAGTGATAGAAAAATTATGAAAATTATCAATGTTCGTGAATTTTTATGACTGAAGTTGGACAGCCTCCAGCCGTACATGCCAAAACATGAAGGTATGATTGACAATGCTTTTTTTCACTGAGTTCTCAAGACTGACAGTCATTAAAACAATGCAAAAAATCTCATATGTACTAATCTAACTCTCATATATACAAACGTGGCTTAACAGGTAAAGGTTTAAATTTCCTCTTATTTGACAGGTCTTGCTATATACTTTAAGGTCGCAGGTAGGTTTGCACGTAAAGGTTAAACTACTATATATACCTCGGTAGATACGGGGCTAAGAATAGTGGTCCCAGATACTTTTTCCTTCCTTACGACTTTGGTTCCAAGGTTGAAAGAGATAAAGTCACACCCACGATAATATAAGATAATTGTGAGTGTCTATGCAAGATAATTGTGAGTGTGTGTACAAAATAGCAATATAGTATTTCATTATTGATCAACGTTTTAGTGTTTGTTATGGTATTTTTCTGATTTTAATTTTGAAAAGATTTTTCTCACATAATTAATAAAAAAGCATCAGGGTATCCACCTGATCACTTCTATCTTGTCCTAAGACTAAGGCTTGCAAGATATATTCAATGAATAAATAACAAAAATTAAATATATGATCCATTTTCAAAGAGTTTAGTTCTCTAAACCTCTAGCAGAGTCGCCACTGTGAGAAGGGGTTTTTTGACCCCCTTTGGTAAAGGATTATAATTCTTTGTTTAAAAAAGTAGTTTTAGAGTTTTCTTAGAAATACATGTTTTTAGAGTTACCAATTTTTTTTAAGAAAACAAACAAAATATCGTATGAAAGACAAACTAATTATAAGCTCTCTTTTATACAATGAAACCAGAGATAATTTGATAACTACTATAGTAGGGTTCAAGAACTATATTACGAATTGGGAAGATGCCTGGCACCCAATTCACCCATCGGATAAATTAAGTTTAAAATATTATTTAGAAAAGTTCGAATCAAGCTTATAAGCGCCTATATAATCATTCGTAGAATGAAATCAAAGTCTCATAGTTTTACACGATTATACTTTGTTTTTGTAGGGGGTTTGTTTAGTTTGAAAACGTGTCAAAACAGTTTTTTAGTTTTCTTGAAAACTTAGAAAGTACTTCTTTTGAAAACTTTTAAACTTCTTTGCAAATTATCTAATTCTGATTAAAACTTGTATTTGAAATTAGTATTTAAATGCGAAAAACTTGTAAATTCGTATCTTTTCTGATTGAAAGGAAAAAAGACTTCCTTGCCTTGTGGAAAACCTTTGCTTTGTTGTTTCTTTCTCCTCCTCGATCTCTTCATTTCTCATTCTCTTCTTCATTTATTCCCTCTCCATAAGCTTTTGTTCTCTAAAACTTTTTCTTTCTCTAAAATGGATTATATATCTTTATAGGGATGGAAATACTCTCAAAGCCTTCCTAAACTTCCTTTCAAGTCCTCTCAAACCTCCCTTTCCACATTGAGGTCTATGGCCCTATTTATATAAGTGGAAATGCTCCCAAACAACACAAAAACTCACTCTTGTGCATGATTGTCGCATAACACCAAGGCTATCACGTTACACCTTGGTTGTCGTGCGACACACTGGATTTTTTGGTGCAATTGTCACACAGCAATGGTGGTCCACTGGTGAGATTGACCCGCTGCATTAATGGATATATGGTTATTACCACGCGATATTATGGTTTTAGGAATAAGTTTATTGTTCAGCAGAGCCGGTCTTGTGTATTTTGATACCCTGGGCAAAATCTTAAAATGTACCCTCTTATAAATAAACATGTTAGTTTTTAAAATTTAAAAAATAAATTAATTTTGTCTCAATGATAAGAGTTCACGTGCCACCAAAAACACATTGCAATTGCAAAGAACCCTACAAAAACACTACGATTAAATATTTAATTCTATTTTATTGTTTTGAAATCAATATAAGTGAAAGAAAAAATATTGGTATCCTTCAAATTCTCTCTTATAGCATAAGAAAATTGAGATTGGATTTGAGAAGAAAGAATCAAAGAAGAACTGAAGAAGCTGTTTCCCTATACACCATTAGAGTTTTGAAAACTTCGAGTTATTTTCTTGGAAATTTGCATTATAATTTTTTTTCTTTTTTAATATATATATATAGAGAGAAATAAAATATTGGTGTCCCTCTTAATTTTTGGACCCTGGGCGGTCGCCCTACCCCAGGGCCAGCTATGTCGTGCTGCAATGAAGTTTGGGAGTGAGTTTTGTGTGCTCGCTAGCTCTTAATCAAGAATCAAGAAAGTTCAAGTGAAATATTGGCCATGCAATACTATAGCTAAAAAACCGGGTGTGTTAGCATAAGATATCGATTTTCATAAGCCAAAAACTCTAAAATCAAGAATACATTTGCAAGATGTCAATTTCTACTAGGTCGGGAGTCTAGAACGAGGATGTGTGCGAGAATATCAATTGAGAATATCAATCGAGACTTTGAAACAGGGATGTGTATGAGAGAATATTGACTCTATAAGACCAAGATCCCGAAACAGGGATGTTCGAGAGGGATATTAATATACACAGAACCCATAATACCCTAATAAACTTCTTCGATGCATGAATGAGTTTTTTAAGATTTTCTTAGTGTTCTAGCTAGTTAAAGACTTAATACAAATGTTCATTTTCGAAGAAAACTGGTTTCTTACAAGAGTCGCGGATCACAAAGTATGTCGTCCAAAGCCATATCTTTAGGCGACACTCTATGTGTCATCGGAAGGCAATTTTATTTTATTTTTTGAAATTTAGGCCGTTATTTTAACGGTTTTTCAATAGCTCCATCTACCAAACCCCCTCCTATTAATGCCACAATTACACATTCCGTAGGCAATTTAGCTTGAATTTTTTTCTCTATTTCTTACAAATAATCCTCCCCCATTCCAATAGACCATTAATTATATTTAAATCTTGTGGAGCTAATATGAAGCTATTTGGAGATAAAAATCCTTTTTGAACATATATTAAAGTTGGTCTTGATTCCGTAAATTATTATTCAAACGACTAAAAGATTTTAGGAAACAGTTGCAATAAAATTCTATGAGCAGCCCAGTATTGCAATTGTAAAAACTCCATGCTCTATCCAATAACAATAGTTCTTGCATTATTTTATACATCACAAAGTTATCCTATGGAATGAAGAATCAAAAAGGAGGTACAAGCAAAATGGTTTAGGTAAATTGCGTTCACTTTTATCAAGTTATACATTTTATAAATACTAAAATGTTTTGTATGAACAATTTATAATCTCAATTTGTAATGATTGTAGGTTAATAAAGCTCGGCAAAGTTACACTTTAAGAAAAAGAAACATTTTGTTTATGATAGTTATCAAATTTTAAAGGGACACAGAAAGTTTGACTTGAATACAATGTCTTCAAATACGCAACAATTTCTTTACGGCCCAATTGATAGCAGTGGTTCCTTTTCAATTAATATATGTGATGATTCTTTTCTTATTTACATTGAAGGTCTTGACTGAAACCAAACTACGAGAAGAAATGAAACAAAATTATAGGGAAAAAAAAGGGAAATGAGAAAATTTTCTCTGTAGAAATACTTCACTTGAAAGGGCACATAAATTTACTAAACTTTACAAACAAAATACACTAAGGTTGATGTAAATCAAAAACATATGCATAAACAAATAGAGCGTTTAGTATTTTGCTGAAAAGAAAAACGATAAAGGAATAATAGTGAAGAAGAAAGGCAAAATTGCAAAAAAAAGGCACGTTCAAGAAGATAAATGCTCGAATGTGAGGAGCAAAGAAAAGATGCTGTCAAGGAAGCAATGTCTTTATCACGCATGAGTGATCAACAACTAAAGCTGTATAATTATCAGATTCAAGAATTGCTCAATCGGAGACATCAGAAACATACATTAACCCTCGCAAAACCCATTTTTGGACAATTTTCAACATTTTTAAGTCGTGTGTTTTTAGTTTAATTTGCTAGTTTTATATTGTTTTTATTTTATTATATTTCTTACTTTATCACTTGAAATGTCACATTAATTTTTGTTTGACTTCAATATCCATTTAAATACAATCCAAAGGGAAATACATAATCATCAAAGGAAATACATGATCATAAATTCTTAAAGGAAATACATAAACATAAAATATAAGAAATTTAAATGCCAATAATTGGTCTTTCATACTGCAGATTGTGAATGGGGTTGCCATATGTGTTCAAATAAATTTGAGAGCAAATAGTCGTGCATATCAAAATTAGTCATCTTGGCCCGACGATTTATGTAAGAGTGAACACCATCGTTAGATCCCGATGCATTTGTGACAGCTTTTCAATTTGATCTGCTCTCGCGGCCAATTTGTATGTCGTTCTTTTTTGCTTCTCATTATCTGCCACATTAGTTTCCTCTTGACTGTTGTTTAAATTCGACATCATTTGAGTAAGGGGTATAATTTCTTCTTCATTGCATCTTGACCAAAATAGTCATAAGAAGTAGACATCTTCGGAATTGTTGGTGATTTGTGTTGTAAAATTGATAATATGAATATGAAGATAAGTAGTTGTGGAATCTTAATAAGAAAACCAAGTAATATGTATGTATGTATATTAAGATGAGTAGTGTATGAGAATTATTTTGTGGTGGGAGATAGAGTAGTTGGTGGGAATTATTATTGCCTCATGCCATCCAGACTGCTCAAGTGATAATTATAAATCACGTGGAATCTTTTGCATTTGTGTTAGAGGATCCTTCGGAATTGCTATGTTGCCATATATTTGTTTGTAGCATCGGTCACCAAAATAACACATACCACCAAATTGTGAATCTAGCAACAAAAACCAGAATCATGACATTTGATATTACATGACATTCATGGGAAATCGTAAAGCCGCAAAGCCAAGTACGATTGCCAAATAATCGATTGCACAAAACACATCTCCAACTACTGATATGTTATATCTAAATTGAACCGCATTGCACTTTTTGCTCATTCTTGGTGATTTATGTTTATCCACATGTGAATTCTAAACCACAAGTCTTTGAGCGAATCTCTAAGCATTAGACATATAATTTGCATATGCTCATAAAAGAAGAACTAAAATGAATAATAATATCTAAAACGTGTTAATTATTTGTCAGTAATATGTCTAAAAAATAAATAATGTTTCTCAAATTACAAAATTATTATAATTAATTATATGTATCTCTATGACGCAGCATCAAAAGCAAAATACATGTGTCCCATTATAATTGACCCCCTAGTTGTAGTTGCTAACCCACTCCATGTCAATTAGATAATTTAAGCATCCAATTTGACATGAGTTATTTGCATTTGGGGAAAAAAATACATCCAACAACATAAAAACCGAATGTTCTTGCAATCTGGACCGTTGAAGGTTGTTTAATATTGCATCGAAGGATAAGTACGCCACTAGATTTGAACTTCGAATGCACCCTTTCTTCATGGTGGCTTCCACATGTGGAAAATATTCTGCCAATGTTTCCCTTGGGTTTTCTAAAAGAGAAACATCAAAATATAGTGGAAGTAATAATATCCCCCAATTGAAATTCCTATAAATATATATATTGCAAAAAAAGTCTTATTATTATTGATAAACATTATATAAATAACTAAAGAGTATAGCAGGAAAAAAATACCTAAAATGTACATGTTAACATTGTGAAGTCTCATAATGGCCATCTCACATGTAATGAGGTGGAATGTATGTGTAGTATCCCATCAACGCCAAATGCAAGCTCCATAATTGGAATTTGGCATGTGAAGTTGAAAAATGCAAGACCAATTGCTAATTTTTCAACTCTCGGGTTTGACACGTGTAGTTCATCGTCAACGACCCTTTTGTGATCTTCAAAACTCGTACGCTTTTCAAGTTCATTTCAACGTTATGTCGATCGCTGCCGTGTATTGCTTAGCCTTCGTGGATCATTGCTAGATCCACTTTCATCTGAAGGCCATGTAGATTGCTTAGCAAACATTTTATTAAATGATTTCATCCTACAAAAATAATATTATCGTAGAACCAAAGCAAAATTTTCACAAAACTAAAATGTTAATAAATTGTTATAATTATATAAATTAATAATAATAATAATAATAATAACAACAACAACAACAACAACAACAACAACAACAACAACAAAAAATGAAATATTAAATATACCATAAAATGACAATTACAAAAAAATCTGCCTTTATTAGATCTTCAAAGCCAATTAAAACTCTCACACATAAAGTAAATTACTCTATTTCTAACTTTCAAAAAAAAACTATTGGATCAAAGATGAATGTGTGTGCATGGGGGATGGGGAAATGTTGACTATATATATATGGGATAGGAGAGGCCAAAGAACCCTAATAATCCTGTTTGAAAAAGAGTCGTTGCTTTATTAAGCTAGCCGTTGTGCACCTTGGGGCGACACACTGTGTGTTGTCTAAGTCATTGTGCTTGGGGCAACACTCAGTGTGTCGTCCAAAGCCATTGTGCTTGGGACATTATTCAGTGTGTCGTCTCATTGCAATCTTGTTCAGGGGGGCACACAATATATCACTTATTATACATTTTGCCTTTTCGCAATGCAACTTTTACAAAGTAAGTAGGCTAAATATAGCTTTTACTTGGACCTTTTTAGCTTTATTGGCAGCAATGGCCTAATAAGGGCATTCTCTGGTAAATTAAATTTGCCATTATGAGGCAAAATTATATTCCAATCTATGGTAAGATTAAATAAATTATTTCGGACTAGTAGCCCTAAAAAGTTATATCCCGTAATATTTGAACTCACAACTTCATATTAAAATGGATTTTTAATTTTTGTCCATAGTCTTGCCCTATCTGAGGGCGTAGTGCTTAGAATATTTCTTTTAGATCTCTTCATTTTTATTATTATAACAAAGAATATCCTTTTATAACCTAAAGTGAGACTTTGAACTTTAGAATTTTCTAAATTCGAATGGATATGTTTATCAACTAAATTAACCCATTCACTAAAGAAAAGAATATTTCTTAAAGCTCAAAAAATGTAGAGTGTGAATGAGTTATTTAAGTGATAAAATAATCCACTCGAACTTAAAGTCTTATATTCAAATTTTACAAGCTTCACGTGCAATACTAATCCCCTCTCACAATCTCCCATTATAATAATGTGAGTTGCTAAAAAAAATGTGGAAGATCAATTGGAGTGTAGAAACTAATATTAGGCCCGGCCCCATCAACACGTTCTGAACACTACTACACTGGAGTCATGTTCATGAATCATGCAAGGTTTCAATTTAGGTCATCTTTAACAGTTTTGTTAATGGAGGTTTTTATATTACATTTGTTTCTATGTTATGTCAAGATTCATCTTAAAATTCTTTAAGCTGACATATCTTTTTCTTTTTATATCCATTGACAATAAAAGAATATTTGTTAACTCATTATTGTTTATGTTAATTTATCAGTCTATCACTGATTTAATGTTAACATTAAATATGTAATACAAATGCTATATATTAATGTTGATTTTGCAAAGATGATAAAAAAAAATTGTGATTAAATATTCAGATTGCTACATATATTAGGGTCTTTCATGGGCAAAAAAAGATAGGAGGAGGAAATTAGTTCTTTCATTCCAAATAATGCTTGCATTTTCGTAACATTATTATGAAATTAAAGAAAGTGGTTTGTGAAATATGCGTTCAAGATTTAAAGTCATTATCAATAAGCTTTTTCGTAAAAAAGAAAATAGATTAATGACGATAATTTGATTTGAATGGTGTTGCTTTTTCCACGTAGATTTTTAATTGCAAGGTAAGTGGCCCGACCAAGTCTTCTAACCAGAAATCATCATTTTGACTTATTGAGGTTAACAAGAAAACACTTACAATGTTAATTTCTAGAATTTTGTAACTTCACGGAACTTTATATATATGGGAAAAACTAAATAATGATGCAGTCAATTTCAACCATTCTATATATGTTACTTTAGACTTGAATCAAAGTCTTGATATAAATAGCAACTAATTAATTCTTGTTGTATTATATGAATTTACTTAATTTTCTCATTTTTTAGTTCCTCCTTATTTAAAATATGTCCCTTTAAGATATTGTGGATTAAAGGTTGCTTTAATCTCTATATAGAGTGATACACTTATATCATGCCGAAAGTTAATGGTAATTAAAACTTTTAAGGTTTCGTTTGATAACAATATAGAAAAGGAAAATAAAATAGTTGATTTTTATAAGAAGTTGAAAAATAAAATTGAGAATACATGATGAGATATTTTTTTACTTTGTGATTTTTTTAATGAAATATTTCTTTGGTGGTTGAGTAAGAAAAAAAAATCACAAAAAATAATAAATGATGGAAGATATTTATTCATAAAAATAAGTATGAGATGAAGAGTTCATCTTCATCATCACATGCCTCAACTTATTTTCAAACTTGTTACACAAATTAAGTATTTTTCTCATCATTTTCTGTAGTATTATCAAACGAAGCCTAAGTAATTTATCATTTTACTCCCTTAGTCATATTCTCTCAGAATTTATCATTTTACTCCCTCAGTCATATTCTCTCGGTCCTTATGGAACTAGTCACTTACTCAATGTGTCTTTAAAAAAATGAGAAGGTAATTCTTTTTAGGTGTGGCAAAGTAGGATGAACATGAATTATAGCAAAATATAAAGGTGGAACACCGGCTCTATTTGTATATCACATATATAGAAAAAGGAAAAAAAGGCTCTGACCATTCCGCGGAACAAAATTCACACGTTTTAAAACAAATTAAATGATAAAAGTCACATGTAGGTATAATTTCAGAGTTAGTAATATAACTTGAACCTGCTCACAAAAATTCAAAATTTTGCACATAAAATTATCAGTTTTTTAATTTAAAAAAATAATATTAAAACTCAAACTAAATCAGCACTAAATTATCTCCTTTTTTTTATTTATCTTGGATTGAACGTTAACCTTTACCATTTAAGACAACCATTCCAATAAACTTTTATACATGAAAGTTTGGTTACGGTATTGGTTGTCTTAGAAGGAGACCAATAATCCAATGGAAATAATTGACGTACGAAAGCAACAAATTTCAACGTAGACCGAAGTAGCAATAATTTTACGCCATTAATTACGCAATACCCTTTATGCCCTCTAAATCTAATTAGTTTTTCATAGCCATCATATTAACTACCATATTCAAGTACTATTATTTTATTTTATTTTCCCTTTAATTTGTAATATTAGTGGGAACGCGAATGGGAATGGTGTTGGCGTCATAGGTGTCTGCGCGCTTAATAAAATTATATCAACCGGATGTTTTAAATACATTTTATTTTAAGTGTATAAAAAGATTGCATTAGTTTGAAGATAAACAAATAGTTCTATCTATTTTAATTATATTCCAATCTCCAGAAGTCAGGAGCAGTTAAATGTGAAGCAGATTAATACAAAATAAAGGGGAAAAAAAATTTAAGGAAAAGAAAGAAAAAAAGATCGGCGCATAATCTGAAGCTTAGTTACATTTTAAAAGCCAGAACATACTTTTATGTAGGGATCAATAATAAAAGAAGAGGTTATGAAGGACAGCTCAAAGGTGGGTAGTATTTCTTAATTCACAACTACTCATTTGTCAATGTGTCAATAACCAACTTTTTATTTCTAATACTGGATATAATTATAATTGCCAATAATAATTAATCGTATTATAAGATTTTGCATCCTTAATTGGTATAATAATACATGATTTATAAATTACCCATGTTGATAATTATGTTTCTTATCATCTTCATACTTTTTCATTTGTTATTGAGTTTACTTAGAGGTACAGATTGTCATGTCTTCGACTCTTGGTTTGTGGGGCGGGGGTGGGGGTTGCGAAGAAAGTGAGAAAGTGAGCTCCTTTAGACAAAGCGTGCTCTCTTTTTTCATGTCTGCTGCTAAAAGCATGGGCAAGACAGTTTTATATTAAGCTGGCTAAACAATGTTGATTTACCTTAAAATCAAGTTTTGAATCATTGATAATGTATTATTTGTTGAAATGTATCATAGTACAAGAAATTAAGCGTCAACGGAAACAAAAGAAATGTGAAAGAGCCTCTACACGGAGGTGTGTTCAAGAAAATATAATTTTTTGAAGTACCACCACATGGTACTCACGAGCCAATCGTGATAGCACTGCATAAGCTTCATCACATAGTCATGCACACTCCTTGCACGAACGAGTAATGTCCGCATGGAACTTCACCACGGGCCACGCGTACCATGTGCTGTTTACACACCGGGTACCACAAGCTTGCTCGTTGTGTTCTGGCAAGTTTTAGTTTGGCAAACAAGACAGGTCCAGCTATGCAGTAAGCAGACAATAAAGGGTACTAAATAGGAACTAATGGGATAAGGGTCTTAAACAACTACAAATGCTTTTGCCATTTTCCTTTTAACTACTTTAGAAAACATCAGAACATGACGTATACAAGTACCTAGTATAAATTGCTATCTTTAGTATAAAAAATAATTCTAGCTACAAGTGGGAAGATATTTGACACAACGCACTAATACACTACATCGAAATAAAATTATCACATTTGTATAAATGCAATATCAATTCCAAACAACCCAATAGGGAATCATGTAAACTGCAAATTAATATTTATTCAACTAGAACAAGTTTACACCACTTAAATAAGCATACATGAACATCCAACAACTGCAAACTATAAACAAAGTTACACAAGAATTTGAAGTTTTGCACGATTGCACATCACATAATTTGCGTGCTAGTAGACCTTCGCAGTGAGAATGACGAATTGGGAATTACATCAATGGCTGCTGCTGCGTACAAAATGATGCTGTACAAAAATTCATGATGCAGGTGAAGATGAAGATATGCTGCCCCTTTACAGGGACAAAAAACTTCAATTGCGTAAAATATTTTAATCCTACGTTGTCCAGCTGGCAGCGGGTATTCCGTGCTTTTGAAACCATTCAGGCATGTGGAACCTTTCATAAAGCACTGGCCTCACGTCCTTTTGCTGAGAAAGGTGCTTGAGGAGCGGAAGGAGGACATCCAGAAGCTGGGCAATGCATATAGATATATACACGTCAGGGATGTGGCAATTAAATGAATACACGGGGATAGCGTATTCCCCCGAGAAGTGCATTCTTATGAATGTTGTCCGTGTTTCAAGAAAATGTTTCGTAAAATTTGCAGAAAACAATCTTGGTGCACGATGCCTTGACCATATTTTTTGATAATCCTGCGTTTCCATGATTTTAGTTTAGTTACCTGTTCATCATACGGTTGCCCAGCAGAGAATGGAACGCATGGAATTCCGTTCAGTGGTTGCAATAAGAAACTAAATGGATTGTTATCAACAATAACAATTCGGCAGAAATCCTTTGATATACACGACAAGTCTTTCACATGCTCCCGGTATTCACTGGAAATCATACAACAGAAAAGGTTTCAGAAGAAAATGTACAATTATGCACAAAAGAAGAAACTCCGATAGGAGTCTGGTGACTATCATAATGAAAAGAACGTAGGCGAGATCATAAATCATCAGATGGAATTTAATTTGCACTAATTTTCTTTGTATCAAACGAAATTTATTAATTTACTGAAAATGACGGTGTACAAAGCTGGACCTCTAGAAGAGAACTGGAAAAGGAAAGGCCAGAGAAAGGAAGAAGGGAAATAAATATACGAAACAGCACTAGCTTTACTGCAGAAACCCCAAACTCCTCTGGGTGTGTTTGGTAAACCAAGTCTGAGCTTTTGGAATTGGAGCAAACATTAACCCACACAACGCTTGGATGTGTAGGCTAATGTTTGCTCCAATTTTAATTCTAAAGCTTGGAATAGGATTTGCCAAACAACATTAGTGTTGCACCGTAAAAATGACAGTTAAAAAACCAGGTATTATTGTCGTTAGCTTTTGGGTTTATTAGCTATAACTAGTGTACGTAACGAGATAGAAGAAAAATTTGTCTATATAAGGTGCCGTTCAGTGTTTGCACGAGGGCAGCTTATAAATGTCTGGCGTGACTATCTGCAAGAGAAAGATGGGGGTGGATTGTAAAGAGGAGATAGAAAAAAGATGGGGTCAAAAACGGATAAAATGCCTTCAACAAATCAGCAGACTATTTTCTTTTTCCCTTTTTTCCAGCAAGTCTCCCTGTGTCCCCAAGGGAGGGGGTAGAGAGTTGATACTCACAAAAACAAACACAACTTACGTATAACATCTTTCCCTACATGATAAAGGGAGAGAGAGACATTAAGAAGTTCAACCAAAGAAAAAAACTAATGGAATTCAACACGTTGATAGATGCTGGATTGGGTCTCAGTAGCAGTGATGATCTTGGAAGGTGTCAGGGGCTGTCTATTTGGCTTTGCTTGTCTGGGGTGTATATGTTACTTTCTTTTTTCTCAGGGAAATTGTTGCTTTATTCACTTTTCATTTTGTATTGTATTAGTCAGACATCCTTTTCTCTCTGAGTTCGTACTTCTAAATTATTAGCAAGAAAGTTTGGGAAAAGAAAAGAGAAAGGAGGAGCGCTGCTACATTAGAGTTCTCTTATCATGAGACAAATTGAGAAAACCGTGGAAGGAAAAAGGAGCGGCAACAATACTTACGTGCTAGTTGTCGAAGGCCGGTATAGTCTGTGACTAAATCGATTTTCCCCATCTATTCTGTCCACAAGTGGTCGAGCATAGCCTGAAGCAATGCACGGTTATATCAAATTATGATGATGAATAAGAAGAATTCAGTAGAAGAGAGATTCATGTGAATGCTAAAGAAATGAGGTTAACCTTCAAGGCCTGCAGTAAATAACACAAGATCCGCAAATTCGGATAACTGTTTCAGAAATTCGTGCAATCCAGGCCGTTCAAACACCGTAACATAGTTGATCTTAGGTTTGCCTTCAAATTCCTTTATATCCAACAGTTGAGTATTAACATTTTTCCAAAATTTTCCAGATCATCAATACGAATAAGAATATGGAACACACCTTGTCAGAAGATACGCATTCCAGCTCAAACCACTTCAAACCAGCTTCATTGGCTTGAGTACGAACAATAGCAGGCAAACTAGATGTCTCATATGCACATACTAGAGTTTCGTCCAAGTCAAGAACTACCTGCATCCATGGAGATGCGTGAGAATCTATTGGGAAATGAAGCAGCTTTTGAAAAAAATTATAATGATAATTAAGAATTGAAGAGAAAAATGGGAATTCAACCAGAGACTGTATCTGACTGCTTTTATATAGACATCCAATCATCAATTATCTTTCTTCTTCCAGCCTATCTTCTTCTCAAACCTAATAAAATATGGCTCATTAGACAACACCGACCTTCGGAGGTGCCTCGTCAGACTAGGTGGTTGATCTTTTACTTTTATTTTATTAATTAATATAATACTTATTGAGAGAAAAACATTACTTATTATGAAAGCATAGGAATTCTAGAACTACATATTTCCCATAATTTAAACACTCTAAAATGAGTGAAAATAAAAACACCCAATTTGCCTAGTTGGCCTATCCCACCCAGCCTGCCTAGTTGGCACCTAGTCCCCTAGATGTCTTCTGCCCTGCCAGACCATTTTGGCGATTAGAAGGAGCCGCTAGGCCAATTTTAGGAACACTGGTGAAGTCATCCAATGGCAGTGCCAACATCAGCATTGTATTAACTATTGACAGCAAACAGGCGCTAAAAAACTGATCTTAATTTATCTCGGCCACTGACCCTAAAACTATCGTTTGTGTTATGCTTTGCCCCTTACATTCAGTTGAAGGATAGTGTATTCGCTGACAATGTAGTATGTGATTGATTGAACAGAAAACTATCTTTAAATACTGCATGGCTTCCCTTCTGCCAGCACTAAAAATAGGAGTGCTGAAACATATCACCAAAGCCCAAAACAGAATCATTTAACAATTGCATAAGTTCTGTGATCAGTGCAGTGTTTTAAATTGCTTACGCAAGCTCGCAATATTGCTTTTTTCACTAATTTCGCGACGTTGCTCTATATTAATTGCTTAGTACACAGATTTCTTACGCTATTGCTGACGTGGCATGTGAAATTTAGTAAATTGTGCACAAAACACGTGAAAGACGCTATTGCATACGGGATTTGGGAATTAAAAAAATAAAAGGTGTTGGATAAAAAAAGAGAGGAAGAATACGATTAAGCCCTACATTTAGAAGCGAGAAAATACAGCGGCCTCCTCTAGTCCTCTTTCCTTCTTTAGAAGTACCAGAACCTTCAAGCCATCAATCAATCAATCTTTCAAAGTTCAAAGTTAAGGTTGATGCATTTAGTTAATTTAACTTAATCCTTGTTGTTATAGAATGTGACAGTACTTTGAATTTTTAAAAAATTTCTTCACAATATATTATGTTTATATATTTTAACCAAAAAACATTAGTGTTCAAACTGCTTACGCAAAATGTGATGCTATTCCATAACTAAAACACAACACGACACGTAGTCGCAATTCAAAACATTGGATCAGTCTCGCTTCTTGAATTTGAAAGCAAGTGTACTCCATAATTACCAGAAACTAGGTACGCCTCCAAAGTCTATTGGCCCACAGTCAAGGTCGTACACCATATAGCATAGTCTGTGCTTTGTCTCTGCGTATCAGCACCATTCCTACTTGATTCAATTAAGCCACTAGTCCTACTTGATTCAATTAAGCCTTCTCCCTATTTGCATGGATTATTTTGGTCACTAACTCGTTTCTGACTGTCCCAAGTCCAAGCCCAAATTCAGTCCGCCCTTTATTTCCCTCTGGGAGAGGGAACTTTTAACTTGGATCGTGCCCTCCATTCTTTATTTCCACACACAAAATAACCTTCTTACCCAGCTTAATCTCAGGTTCTCAGCTTGCCATCAAATGGCTCTACCTTTGACATCAATGCAATGCATTAATTCCATTCTACCCTTCTTTTTAGGATTTCTTATATCTCTAATTACCTTGCCCGCTTATATAGTTATATTGATTTTCCTCATCTTGAGAACATGTTCATTCGCAATTGGGGCACATGCCAAGAAGGAATCACCATAGCAAACAGGAAGGTCTTACTTGGCATGAAAACATAACTGATAACTTGCGGCGCTTTATCCAATTTCTTCTGTATAAAGAACTAAATTTTCTGCCATATCTAACATGTTAGAAGCCAAGTCTTGAATAAGAACATGATAATTTTGACCTCTTCTAAACTGCTCGATACTTCATTTACTTCACAATGCATAGAAGGAATGCAGCAGTCAAAACTAACCTATAATTGACAGTTCAAACTAATTAGTGTTGGCAGCACAGAGCTTCTTACTGTAAAACTTGGATATCCTAATGATCACTACCACCACAAATCTTTAATTAAAATACAATCTCCATCAACACCTCAACATTTCAGTAACATTCTAGGAAGTTGGATACCCCTACTCACCTGCATACCCGCTTCCAATTGAAAATCATAACATCCTTATTTTAACAAAATTTATCCCCATCTACATGTAGCCTTGTCACCTAAAGGTTTTAAATCCATTAATGTAGCTAGCATGTTTTCAGTTTCATACTCTATTTCCAATTTATTTTCTTGGAATAAAAACAAGAAAACGCCAACAAATTTTATGTCCACTCTTTGCCACGCAGGTTCAAATATATTGGTCAACATTCAAAAACCTACACAATATATCAAACTTTCAGGATGACTATGCCGAGGTATCAAAATTACCTCTATTATGTTCAGAACGTCAGATAAGACATGACAAGAATTTCTTAATCCTCACGGTAGGCAGCATACCCGAAAGAACAAGCTCATCATAAAAGTGTCAAGATGAGGAAAATATCAAAATTGTTTGGCGGTCGTCTCTTGTCCTTCAGTTTTTCTATTAGTATTATTACTACCACAAACAAACTCCTAACTTTAGGTTTTTTTTTTTTTAAGGGAGGTCTAAGTCTCTCCCTTAATCCTACAAATAAAGAAAAACCCTCCCCTCCCACCCCATGAGTCGAACCCTTGACCTCAAGTCAAGGGTGGAGGTTGCCTACCACTGGGTCAACCACTCTCAATATCAATATCACTAAACAGGAAGAGATGTGTGAGGGTAGACATAGTAATCCCAGTTTCCTGGCATCAAGAACCTTTGCCCTCTTTCTCAAACACAAACTAAATTGAACAGTCATACAACATGAGAATAACCCATACATTCTGCTAGTCTCCTGTATAGCTAAATGTCTCCCTAGTTAATCTAGAAGTTGAAACCCTAATTTTCACCCTGGAATGAAAAACTTCAACCTTCCCCAAGGAAAATTGCATATTATACAGATTAAACCACCAATAGTAGGACATGAAGTTGTCTCTATCCAATTAAATGATGATTTTAGTATCCAAACATGAAGGAAAGGTAAAGACCGACACATTTAACTGCAAAACAACCAAACAAACGTGACTTCCATCAATCAATCAATCAAAATCTATTAAAGTGAACAGCAACTCGTCCAAATTAGGTCATAACATAATTGTACAAACAACACAAAAGACAGTAATCAAATCCTTTACTTTTCTAACTAAAAATTTTAGATCAAACGAAACGACTGTTTTGAACGGTTTAATTCACAGAGAGAAAATATTAACAGACTCATACCGTAAGCTTATCGACGTGCCGATCACCATCATCGTCATCTCTACCGCCGGAAATTTGGACCGCGGCGGCCGACGGCGGTTCCTGAACTTCCAATTCCGGCAATTCGACGACAGACAAAGGCTTAAACGAAGGCGAAGGAGAAGATGACGTGAGCAACGAATGGTGACGCAATCCGACGTAAGAGAGGACCTGAGCCATTGAAGGCGTACCTCTGATGATCTGAACGAAGATCTGAAAGAAGAAGGCTAACCAGTTCAAAAGTGTCCTCCATACTTGTATGGTCCTCGGCGCGTACACTTCGGCTTGTGCCAGCTCTGCCATTAAGTGGCCGACTTTGAATGTCAATGATGAAATCTGAAAGGTTTAACGATGCTAATAAGTGCAATTGGGATCTGTGTATCTGGTTGATTGTTTGTGTCTATGTATGTATAGAGTTGACGGAGTTGTGGTCGAGGTGGTGCCTCGCCGAAGTCTAGATAGAGGACAGAGAGAGGGACGGGGAGGAGAGAGTTTGTTCCACGCGTTGAGGCTCCGAGTGAGGGTTCGCATTTTTATCTTCCTACAGAAATTTGGGAACACCACGGTTAAACGCAATTACACGTAACACCGTTTAATGTGGGGTATAGCACAAAAACATTAAAAAAACAAATCAAGTATGTGGTGGGTTTTTTTTTTGTTTTTTTTTTTTATGAAGAAAATATCTTTGAAAATTTAAAAAAAAAAAAAATAAAAAAAAATAAATAATATACACTCATAAAAATAATAATAAAACAGAGAACACCCGTCATATGCTTTAACTTTCTTTTCACATAAATTAAGATTTTTAATTTTAAAAATTATAAATAACAAAAAAAGAATTATGAGATTAAAATTAAAAAAAAATTTAAAAAAATAAATAATATATAACACAAATTACAATTTAATTTAAAATATTATATAAAATGACACGACGAATAATGAGCGTAAAAATCTAAGATTGAATAATAAAAAGGTGCAAATTAATTTTATCCATGGTGAAATGAACATTATTATGTGGCACAGAGTAATTCACAATACACAGTACTCAAATTCTAGATCAGCGATGGTTAATTATCCACCGTTCATTGTTCATGATTGAGGGACGGGGCGGCCATGATTGAACTCAGGTAGTAAGCCATGGAAGGCCAAACTTTCAACCAATTGGGTATGAGTTTGATTGTTTGAGATATCGGTGCAAAGGTAGAAAAGGAGTGCAAAAATAATTAAAATTTATGAGAACTTGAAAATAAAGGGGTTATCTAGTAAAATGTTTAATATATATTTTTTTTTATCACGCAAAAATAGAAAAAATTAAATTACATTCACAAAAGGAGAAGATAATAAAATAACATAGTAAATTGTTCAATAATTTTAGCTCAAGTGACATAGACTCTTAGGGGGTGTATTGGATTTAGAATCTATAGGATTTTTATGGAGTTTTAAAGTTCATGGGTATTCAATTGAGATTTTAAAAAGTCTTTTAAAATCTTGATGTATTCAATTAAGATTTTAAAAAATTCGTCTAAATTTTATGGTATTCAAAAGTCTAATGACTTAGTAGGATTTTAATTAGTGGTGGATTTTGGTGGATTGTAAAGCCTTTTTTATACATAAAAATCCATCTTGAAATCTTTTCACTTACCCAGAGATTTCAAATGAATTTCTAATTCATTTAAGAACTTTACTCAACATTCTCTCTCTCCCCCCTTCCCCCTCCCTCTCTCTCTCAAAATTCAAATTTCTTATTATGTGATGAATGCATTATAATTTTTTCTCCGTCCCTATAAAGTCTTTATTCTATCTTTTACTAATGTGGTTATCACGCATTAACATAATTTCAAATTGTTAGACCGCTAATTATCATTCAAATTTTTAAAAACAATTCATGTCAATTTCATTAAAAAATACTAGTGGGGTGAGAAGTCTAATTTTGTAGGTGCAGTATAAATTTTTATAATGTATTTCGTTAATTGTCTTTACATTTTTGATAATGTTACTTTAAACTCGTAATTAATTTATTTTATTGTTTGTCTTTTGATTTTTGATTTTTTTAATGAACTTATTAAAATCTGCAGAAATCCATGGACTTATTGAAATCTGCAGAAATCCATGGAATTACTAAAATCTGCATAAATCCAAAAGAATTCATGCATTAAAATATGTCAAACTCTACAAGAATTTGAAACAATCCATAGACTTAACAGAATCCACGAATTTTAAAAAGTCGGTTAGAATCTTTTAAAATCTGAATTGAATACACCCCCTTAGTATAATTCTATTATCTTCCGTTTACAATTTTTAAACTTTGAAGTAGAGATTACAACGGGTTCGGGTCGGGTTTATAATTTCTATTCCCGCCTCCGCTACCAAAAAGCATCTCCATTCCCGTTTTGATTCCTAATTTGGGGTGTCAGGTAATCTCTATCCTTATCCTTGTTGGGTAACGAATCCCTCTGGGTATTCTCCAACAATTTAAAAAAAAAGAAGAAGAAGAAGAAGAGTGAGGTTAGAAATAATGTAATATTATAATATATATATATATATATATTTATATCGATGAAATTATATATTTAAACAATCAACAATGAATTAATTTTATATACATATATATTTTATATAAGCACAAAAAAATTACAAAATTAAGTATATCAGGGCGGGTACATAGTTGAGATACCCGTACCCAAATCTAACCCGAACTTGACTAAGTTTAAAAATTCCCAATCCGAGTGGATATTTTTTCCATCCCTATCCCCGCCTCTATCCTCGTTCCAGTTGGGTATTCCTAGACAAATGTTTTGAAAAAATAAAAGAAGAAGAAGAAGAAGAGTGAAGTTAGTAATAATATAATGTTATATATATATATATATACATACACTTATAGAGACGAAATTATGCATTTACACAATCAACAAAAAAATAATTTTATATACGTATATACACACGCATATATATAATCACAACGTTAGAAAATTACAAAATTAAGTATATCGGAGCAGGTATACAGGGTGGAGATAAACATACTTGAACCCGATTACTTTTAAAAATTTCCGACCAGGATCCGCTTCCGCCCTCACCCCTCCGTATCCGCCCCCATCTGATTGGGGACCCACAGATTCCCTAATCTGTAGGTATTCTTGCCATCCCTACTTTGAAGTGAAGAAAACACATAAAAACACTTGTATTGTTTTTCAATTTCTTTTGTTTTTCATGTAGGATTTCGAGTCATATGCTAAGAAGAGACTTTTAAAAAAACACTGCAAATCAATTATCTAATTTTTCAATCTTTCATAAACATTTTTGTCACCGATTAGCTTCTGGATTTACAATTAAAAGCACCCTTAATCTTGCATTTTATTATTATCGTAGCTCCCGCACTCACTCTTTTGCATCTACATCTGCACCCCCTCAAATAATTAATCACTTAGGTTATTATGTAAGCTTATTTTTTTATAGAAATCAAAGATTTGAGAACACAACTTTCTCTTTATATATAAAGGCGGACATACAATCACCACTATAAGAGTAGATACAATTAAGGATTTGACAACCACATCTGTATAGATCGAATTTAGAAGCTCCTTATTACAAGAATAAAAAGAATGTTAACATGTTAAAATGTCGTTGACTGATTATTTTATATGCTTAGGCGCCTATTACCTTGTTTTGGTTTACAAAAATATCCGTTGATTGTATTGAGACACTTTCAAAATCTTCGTATCCACTGAATTCCCTATTGCTGATGATACTATCCAAGCATGTGTTTATTGTACTCGTATTTTCCGCCATTAACGTTTACATTCTCCCGGCATTGCAAGAATTTGCCCTTATAGTTAATTTTTTTCTGATTAGGCCCCTTTTAATTTACAATTTGTTTATCTGAACTTTGTTAAATCATTCGCTAATAAGCATATACATTTTTAGACTAGACTCCTCTTTGTTATTTTTTTGTTTAAACGGATAAAAAAATTTCATGAAATTTGATGAAAATGATCTCTATGATAAATAGATCATCTCCACAAATTTTTATTAGAATATTTAATTTAAAATTGGATGAGATGCTCATGTAAATTTCAATAGTCAAAAATAAATATGTATATCAAATTTTTATTACCCCTACTTCCGGTTAAATTATTTGACGAAATTTCATGAAAATATTCAAATTATTATAGAGATTGTATTTACCAAATTTCATATAAAATTTTATCCATTTAACTTTGGAATTATTGGACACAAAATAAAACAAATAATCTAACAAAAAGGAGCCAAAGTCCTTAAAGTTATTAACATTTCTTATCATTAGTTGGACAGAATCATAGAAAGCATTTCTTGTCAAAATCCTACATTTTCATATTATCATTACTTTTATGATACTATCCAGGCATGTTGTATACTCGTATGTTCCTCGATTAACTTTTATATTCTTGCGATTTTCCAAGAATTTGCGCTTATTATAGTTAATTATTTGTGCTTAGGCACCTTTTAATTTAAAATTTGTTTCTCGAAAGTTTACTGTGTCAATCACTGATAAGCATATATATTTTTATATTATGTTTATTTTGTGTTCCGCCTGCTTCAATCAAAGTCAAAGTCCATCCAAGTGATTAACATTTTTTGTCATAATTAGATAGAAAACATAAATCCAACATTAGTCAACAGCTATTTTGCATTTTTTGTCATAATTAGATAGAAAATATTAATTCAACATTAGTCAACAGCTATTTTGCGTAAATAAGACTTGGTTATATAAAATGCCAAAATTGTACAACGAATCATTCGAAATACATACTTTGAGCGGTATTAAAATGACGGGTTATATCAAATCAATATTTTTATTGACCAACATAAAATTTGGCATTTAATTCAAAACTTTTTTCTTGGCAGCATAAAATTTTAACAATAAAGATAGCGAAGATTATGGCTAGGCTTAATATTTGTAGGCAAAAAGATTTAAACCTACCGGGCAAACATACAAATGAATTTAATCTAGGAAAATATTTTTTTATTTATAAATCTTATCATTTATTTTACTAAGTATATTATACGAATTATACTTTTATTATATCTTATAAAAATATAATTTATATAATACATATAAATAAATAATAAATAATAAATAATAAAAATATGGTGCTTCTATTGACACACACTTATTTACTCTGTAACACTCTCCTAAAAAAAATGTTGATTAGTCTATTGACACACACCACTTTTTTTATTTTTAATTAATAATTAAACCACTAAACACTCTCTTAAACAACTTTCTCTTCTTCTTCTTCATCATCACCACCACCACCATCATTTTTGCCTCTTCTTCTTCATCATCTTCATCTTCATCATCATCATCATCATCATCACGACCACCATTGCCGCCACCACCTCTATCATTGTCGGTACCACCACCATCCAAATCATCATTCATCTCCAAAAGAAGTATGATACTTATATTTTGATTATTGCTTTACGTTTCCTTTCATTTATAAATCATTGGACACAAACAAATGCAAAAAAAAATAAAAAACAGAAACAAAACACGAAGAATGTTTACTCGATCCTTAGGAACCGAGTGTTGAACAGCTTACTCGGTCCTAAGGAACCGAGTAAAGTATAACTTACTCGGTCCTAAGGAATCGAGTTAAATTTTAGGTTATTTTTTCAATTCCACTCGGTTCCTTAGGACCGAGTGACTTGTGCTTTACTCGGTTCCTTTCGGCTGAGTATGATAAACAACACTCGGATCCTAGGAACCGAGTAAACTTTCATCCATGGCAGAATTTCTTTTGATGTGGTGTGTGCACGGGTGGAACTTTTTTTAGCCACTAACAAAAAAGTTCAAGAAAAAAAGAGTGGAACGATTAGATTGTTAAAGAAAAAGTTAAACGAAAAAGATTGAAGATGAGATTTGTGGGTGAGTGGTGTGATTTGTTTTTTTGAATTATAGAGAGCGTTGAATGCTTAATTCCAACCGGAATTTTTGAAAAATCCTTAATGGCAATGTGCTGATTTGTGGAAGAAGAAGATTGAAGATGAGAGAGAGTGGAGTGGTAGAGAGTAAGAGTGGAGTATTTTTTAGATGAATGTTAATTAATCATAAAATTAAATGTAGAGTGGTGGAGTGTTAGGAAGAGTGAGAATGTACTTATGGAGTGTTAGAGAGATATGAAGTGTTAGAGAGTTAAATAATATGTGTCAATAGTAACCCCCTAAAAATATGGGTAAATATAATATTGTTTTTTAATTTAATAATACTGTACGATTTACACGCGCCATTGCCTAGCGTGCAATTAGGGACAGACATTAAATTAAAGGGCGGCATAGTTGTTTACTGTAAAGGGGTGGAAGCTGCCAATGAGAAGAGACAACATTTCCTTCTTTGGTGGGCTTAGATCCCTATTTATGTTCCCTCACTCAACTCCCACTTTTATTTATCACCTATGAATTTTTATTCTCTTTTATCTTTTCCTTCTTTTCTCACCTTCGTTTCTTTTTGTAATGTAATACCATCCACGATCATTAAACTGGATTGATTAATAGCCATAGAGAGCGGTCCCGTAGAAACACACTGGTTTCAAAGTTAAATTTTTTGGGGAGTTTTTTAAATTGAATTTTTATAAAATTTAGTTAAGATGCGTAAAAATTATTTAAGGTATTTTGTGACAGGGATTAAAAAAAAAAAGACACTTGGATTGATTAATGAGTATTATAAGAAGGGATTTATGTTCTTTGGAAATTCTCAATCACGAGTATATTTTATGAAAATTCAGCTTTATCTACCTTTTATACCGGTTTTATAAGCTAATATGATACATTTCAATCGTTGTTTAGTGCAACTTGAGTGTTGAGTGACGAGTTATAATCCATATAAATGTAATTTCATGCTTAGAAAGAGCATTTATCTTTTATATATATGTATACAGGGAAGGAATCATAAATTAATTTTAAAAGGGGCTAAATTTATAAAATTCAATTCATTTTTTGCATATACTATAATATATGTTAGTGCGTAAAATTAGAATGATAGTTTAGACCATATAGTCAAATAATTGGATCTAATAATTAACGTAACAAATGCGATAAGTTAAAAGAGTCAATGATATATAGAGGAGGTTTGCCTCATATAAAAATATGTGTTAATCCTCATCTATAGAATAGAGTTGGGAGCTCGGTTTGCTAGTGTTGATATAACCGGTTGGTTGTTACAAACTCACAAAATCTCTCTAGCTATTCTATCATCACCAGATTACAATAAGAGTATACTTGAGCTACACGAGTTCTAGCTTCCCTATGTTAGGAGCTCTGATTTGTGTTCTATAGTTCTATTTTTCTCTCTCTTTTTTGGTTGCTCACTGTTGGCTATTTAAATGTTGGATTCTCTCTTGTTGTTGGTTAATTTGTAGTTGTTTTTTTCAATTTAATTGAATTGGGGTTATTGTTGTTGAGAGAAGTAAATACTTCTTCTATATATATGACAGAGGAGAAAACGTGTTGGAGAATCCCTCGAGCAGGTCTGAAGCCTTGCCCTTATCATCACCAACTCTGACATTACTTCTCTATGAATTCTAGTGCATTAAATGCAATTGGTATGCATTTAATGAAGTTGACGGAGGTTCTGCAGTGTATGACAGAGTTGGCAGCAGTCGCCCATACCTCTGTCAACTACTCTGGCATAATGGTTGTGCGAGAGAACTCTAGAACCCGTCAAATGAGCTCTGGCATTCAAATTCCGTCACTTGGTGTGCGAAATTAATGCTTGGACCAGATACCAAGTCATAAGGAGCTACGACCTCCCCATAGTACTCGAGTAGGGCTCCTCCGAGCTCCTCTTATTGAGATAGGTTTAGTCATTGACGTGGATGACCACGCGTCAGCTCATGATTAGCAGGGTGAATTAAGTTACTAATTTGCACCATCAATATATAAGGCCAAAATTAAAATATTATATTAAAATAACATCTTATACATCAAAAATCAAAACGACATATTTAGTTACAATATTCTCATTCAAAACTTCATATTTTGAAAATATTGAATGATATTTTCATTGTCGGTATTCAACAAACAACTATATTAATTATTATTATAAAAAAAACAAATAAATCAAAATTCAAGAAAACACATAAATCTTAATATTCAAAATAATAAAATATATATATAATAAGAAAGAAATTTAACATAGAAGTAAACAAATGAGTTGCGGAGTGCAGACTAAGTAAGGGTTGGAGAAAAAATGAGCTGCGGGGTGCGAAGGAAAACGGCAGCAGAAGAAAATAAGAAAAACAAATGGGAGAATGAGTTGCCTGAGGGCATTGGCTTTGGCCAATTTAAACTAAACACAATCTAATTACAAAACATTACCCTAAACTCTTAAATCATATCGCACAAACACACCTTCACAAGTTATACGAAGTCCCCCTTGTAATTATAGTCATAATTAAACAAATCCTCCAAACTTTCCATGCTATTTGAAAAAGACACAAAAACTCATGAAAAAATCCACAAAAACCCATGGCCCTTGTCCCTTAATAGATTAGCCCCTACATGTATAGTAAGAATGAGAATTGGTACGATAAAACCGAAACTGACTAAAATAAAACCGAAACTGACTAAAATAAATCCGAAAAAATTGGTTATGCTTTCACGTATTTAAATACCGAAAACCAAAAATACCTACTTTTTTTGGATTATTTTTGGTTTTAATATTTCAAAAATCGAAATACCAAAAATACCGAACCAAAAATACCAAAACTTATAATACCCAAAATACCGAACCACAAATTCATGTTGGTGTAAAAATCTAAAGTATATAATTAACCATACAATCAAAATTAATAATCTTAATAAAATGTGATTACGAGGAACTGATAGTGTAAGTGACATATCACTAATTTGACCAGCTAAAATAATCAACATAATAGATAAAAAGGATTATGGAGGAGGTTCAATCATTTTTTTGATAAGGCATACTCCTCTTGTAAAAGAGTTCTAAGCTTTGGGAATCTTTATAGATGATTATGGTGTAAAGTAAAGCTCTGATTACAAAGGATTGAGTACTTCAAGCTAGTTTAACTATTATAATGAGATGTTGGAATATCTCCCTTTACAATTTAACTAATGTTATTTAAGTTTGTAAACTCGAATATGCTGATCAGACTTGTAAAGTACAAGTAGAAAAATATGTAAAGTGATGAAATATCTTTTGTTCTTGCTTGAGTATATGTATTTAATGCTTACAACTTTCGTCGTTGTAATAAATTGAATGCTTCAAATATATATATATATATATTATTATATGGAAGGGAAAAAGCAAACTGGAGTGGTTAGCCTCAAGATCTCCTCATCATTGCAGTTAGGGCTGCAATTTCAAATCGCAAATTAAAAACCGACCATTTTTGGTTGGTAAACCGAATCGAATATGTCTGGTCAGTTATCGAAAATTCGATAGCCAACCAAAGTCAGTAATGGTTTGTTATATTGACATTTTTTATAATTATCGACCGACCAAACCTTAAAAAAATATTTTTTTTGTAAATTATTAACGATACAGGCTAGTTAAGTACTTTATTGAATTCAGAACCTCATTTCAAAAAAAAAAGTAAAACCCCCCATCTCACATTATCCCTCAGACCATCAGTATCTCCCTCTCCAACTCTCCATCCCTCTCCAGCTCTCTTTATATCCCTCACTAGCCACCGTTCATTGCCGTCATTCTTAGTCTCTCTTTCTCCGTCACTCCGTCGCTCACTTGCTCTTTTCCAACAATGCATTGCTGTTGTTTGTTGCCTAATTATTTGATGTGCACGTTCCTTTTCTCTGTTCTTTAATTATTTGCTTTTATATATATATGTCAACAGTCAATATGTGGTTTTTTTCCCCAATTATTATGTGAACAATACACATTTTTTCTTAGGTTTATTAGTTAATAATATGAAACTTTCAATTTGTGCTATCATTTTCATTATCATATCTATTGCATTAGATGGTCAATTTTTACCACATTATAATCGAACTGATAGACCAAATCAGTAAAATCGATAGTCGGTTTATCGACTATATCAGTTCAAAATCGGTTTCATATTTATGTATACCGACATTATTCGGTTCAATATAAAATCGACCATTTCAGTTATATAACCGAACCATGGTTAGCCCTAATTGCAGTGATTGATTTGGCATGTTTATCTCTAATCTTACTTCTTCCCTTAATCCAAAAAATTAAATGCATTTGGTAGGCATTTAATGTAACTATCGTGACTTGCGTACCCACTATTATCACATCTACTAAACGCTCATATTTCCCTTACCTGCACTGATACATGTGTGCTCAAAGATGACTTTAGCTTAATAGCACAGGTCTAGAGGATCTAGGTCTTGGTTAGTGCTATGTTTGCATTGGGTAAAATCCATTCAGCTATTTAAACGAGGTATGCATTCAACTGAGGTCGGGTATCAGACCTATTGAGGTTCCCTGCTTCGTCATAATACATCTCTACATGAACTACCATGCGCTCTAATCACTTAATGGAGTAAATTAGTGTTTTACCCTATCAATACCGAACATAAAGGTAAATAATATATTTATCTATATTAAATCAAGGGAAAAATGCAAGAAAAACCCTGAAGTTCGGGGTCCTTTGCAAGTTAGACCTTAATATTTCAATTTTGGCAAGACGAACCCTGAAGTACAATTATGACTTCAATTCAAACCTTCCATCCAAATTTGTTTAAACTATTGGACGGAATGTTGCGTTGACTGCCAACATACACGATGAGTTGGACTCCAATGATGAATGGACTGTAAAAATGGTGCAAAAATCATCCCCTTTGCATCGATCTCCCCAATAAAATCCCAAAATTCCTTTTTAACCCTAATTCTATAAAACATAAGAGGTGAGTTGGAGACCAAAGAACCTCGATTCGATAAATGCGGGAACATGCTCTTGTGGTCTCAATGCTGTGGTTCGAAGGTCATGGACGGCTGTAAATCTGGGAAAAAGCTTCGGAGGATGTAAACAATTTGGGGTAAATAGTTATTTCTAAATAGTGGTAATAGTTCTTCATGCTCTTCTTTCTTTTTAATCTTTTATTCCTTTCTAAATACAGAGTATTGGCAGCTATGGATTTTTATGTGGGATGATCCTCCTATATCTGACTTAGCGGGACAAATAATTTTTGGTTTAATTGGTAAACCCAACAAGTGAGAAATCGAGGTTCAGAGGCTAAAAAGGAAGAGAGAAAAAGCTACGATTTTTACTGGCTCATGGATCATCATTGTTTTCTTGTATAGTAAACAGTAGGTGGAATTGTTAGTTTGTTGAAACAATGGGGTTTTGTTTTGTAATGGTGGAATTGAAGTAGTGTTTTTGGCCTTTTATTATGAATGGAAGTGTATTTAGTGTTTTTGTTTTAGTGCTTTAGCATCTATTTTTTGTTTATATTCATCCATTATCCATGTTGGAAAGTAACAAAAAAATATCAATAAATCTAGGTCAACACCTTGTCCAATATTTCAAATGGATTTGGACGGAGAGTTTGAATTGAAACTATAATTATACTTTAAGGTTCATCTAGCTAAAATTGAAACAATGAGGTTTAATTTGCAAAGGACCCTAAACTTCAAGGTTTATCTTGCATTTTTCCCTTAAATCAACTATATTATTTGAAGACAAATGTACATTATTATTATTATTATTATTATTATTATTATTATTATTATTATTATTATTATTATTATTATAGTAGTAGTAGTAGTATAAAATATTTTTGGCTTTAATTATATATTTTTTGTGTAATTTTAAATTTTATTCATAAAACGGTACATGTGTGATAATATATATAAATTTATCTAAAGAAACATGCGATATATTATATGATTATTAATATACTTATTGTATAATTCTTAAATAGTGTGTTTCATTGATTCAAATTTTGTATATTTTGAAACTATGACACTAATGAAATCATTATAATTCATATGTAAAGATATAAAATAATATAATTGTATTATTTGCACTGAGAAAAAATGCTAAAAATAAAATTAACTATATGTATCGAAAAAACAAGATTGGTAAATACCGAAAATATATCAAGTAATACCAGAATTAAAAATACTGAAAAAATCAAAAATTTTGAAAACTGCATGGTATGGTTTTGGTTTCATATTTTGAATAAACGAAACCGGAAATGCCAAAAATTGAAATCACCGACCATCATGATTTTGGTTTTAGTATAAGCCAATTACCAACCCAAACCAACAGATTCCCACTCCTATTAACGTATGCCCTAAGGGTATATGTTAAACACTTATATACGAAATAATAAGATTCTAATATGCATTAAATTAGGTACAAATTCTCGTATATAATGTTATTATTTCAATTCATAGTATTAACATTTCATATATATCTATATGTACATATATATATTTTCTGATTTTTGAATTATTTATTTTACCTTAAAGTCTTCTTTTTTTCATTAAAAAACATGCTTACAAGAGGTTTTGAAACTTGGTCATTTGATAAAATAATCCACAACTTAACCACTTAACATCTTTGATTTTTTATTTTGAATTTAACTAAATATATCTAAGGATGGTAATGGGGCAAATTTAGCCAGTACCAAACCTGACCGCAATTGCTATAGCTCGCCCCAAACTCGATGCATATTTTGTTTTTGAAACCTAAAGCCGCTTTGCATAAATATATTAAAACCCGAACTTGCCCCCACATCAAATTTTAACTAAATCTTGCCAAATCAAATACAAAAACATAATCCACCCTAATTTTAACTAAATCAACGAAGCAAAATCTTAAATCGAGCAAAATTAAATTTATTTCAACAATTTTTCACTCTATTTGAAAAAATCATAAAAAAAAACTGCATGCAAAATTAAATTTAGCTAGAGAGTATCGTGAGGAAGAGGGGGAGATTGAGCTAGGGCATGCTGGTGTGGTACGTATAATATATAATCTAGTTATATATATATGCGTGTCAGGTCAGTTTTTAAGATACAATCCTAACCACCTTGAACTCGATCTAAGTTATTTTTTTTAAATCCAACCAAACCGATCTAAAAAAAACCGCCACATCAAGGTTGAGCTGGGTCGGAAACCCTCCAAGTTAGATTTTATTGCCATCCCTAAATATATATGACTAACACATGTATCTCATGTGCAAGTTAGTATAGTATATATATATGTAGTGGCGGACCTAAGAATCCGGTTGGAGGGGTGAAATTCAAAACACACAAAAACATATTTAAAGTCATAAAATTTTACCGCAAACATAATAACATTAATAATTATACTTTATACGACTCAAATAGCCAAAATGAACAATTACAATGAGTTACAATAATATAACACAATCATAATAGCATTAATAATATCATGGAATTAATCAAGAAATACAACTAATAATATACAAGTATTCAAGAAATAAATTATACATAATATTAAAAAGTAGATCTAAGAAAGGATTAACCTTAGAAATGTTGGGAAAATGGGTAAAAAAAATACCATTTTTGAGCCATTTTGAGGGTAATGTTCAGGAGGACCTAACACTTGGTTATGAAGGTTATTATAGATTCGTGTTCTCGTCTGTGAAGACATCAAAATCGTATATTTGTTAACTCAAAATAGTTATGGGGTGAATGAGAAATTATCGCTCAAAGTGAGCTACTTGAGGTGAAAAAATGAAATGAAAAAGAACAAGTCTCACATGAAAAGTTTGAGGAAAAAATGATGGGTTTACGAGGATCACCTCTTATTAAGCATTCAAGAAAAATAAGGTAACCATGTGACTCATGTGTGCTCGCACCTACGGACGTAAATCCTAAAATTTCAAGTTTTACACATATGTCCGCAAAAATTCAAATTTAAGGAGGAGCGATTGCCTCCTTGCCTGTTACTGTGGTCGCCCATGTATGTATTTGATACAGATCATCTGTATCTAGACAGGCTTTAGTGACAAAATTTTTGTTGAAAACTTTTCACAACTTAAAAATGAAAATTCTTCGCTAAAGGACCAATATATATAATAATATATACTACAACTGAGCCACACATATATATATATATATAGTTTATATACTTACTTTATATCTTATTTGTAATTGCATATTTAAAATAATTTATTTAGGGTGGTGATGTTGGCACCCCCAAAAGTCTTGGTAACACTCTCACTCTTATTAAGACTCCCACTTTTACAATTTTATCTTGGTAAAACTCTTATTTACTGCATACCACTCATACTTATAATTAAAAATAAAGCCCTAACTTAATTAATTAACAATCTCTAATACATTATATTAAAGTTTAATTATAATTAATAATTTTCCTTAACTTCATTAACAAATAGTATCCATTTTCAAACAAAACACAAGACAGCAATGTGTATATTCAATCATCTCCGTCACCATCTCCATCGAATAGTACTTGTAATTTCATCACATAAAAACTTGCGATTTGTTTTATCCAATAATCTACATCTCAATCTTCTCAATTTATATATTTTTATAACATACGCAACAAGTATATAAACAAACAATACAATCACATTTTTTTAATGCACGAAGAAGATTTACTCAATTCTCCGTAACCGAGTTGTAGGCATGAACACTCGGTTATGATCCGACGAATAACACTAAACACACTCGGTTGCTCTCAGCTGAATGACATTAAACACATTTTTTAGACTTTCAGACGGTTGAGAGCAACCGAGTGTATTTAGTGTCATTTTACGAATCACAACCGAGATTTAATGCCTGCAATTCGGTTATGGGGAACCGAATAAACCTTCTTCATGTTCAAACTTAAAGTTTTGCTTGTTTTGCTTTAGATCAAATGTTACTTAAATTGCAATTATGTTGCATCGATCAATAGATGTTTTAATGATTGTTTTGGTACAAACAAAAATATTTCACAAAACTCGGTTGGTTGAAATGGTAGAGATGGTGGATGAAATTTGAAGATGATTGAAGATAACATAGATGGTGGATGAATTTTGGTAGGGTAGTTTAATTAGTTAAGGATTAACTATATTATTAGTGGCCTAATTAACGTTTGTATTAACTTAATACAAGTGGGTGAAAACAAAAATTGAAAGTCTTCTTTTTTTTAATGAGAGTATTATCAATAATTTTTTGGAGTGCAATTATCAGCACCCTTCATTCATATTTATATATGCAGTTATTTGAGAAAATGTCATAATCTTTTAATATAAAATTCAATAGATGCGTGTTCTTAATTTCGTTTGTCCCAACACATAATTATGATATATATCGGGTACAAACATTAATAAATATAATTAAATTAATATATATTATATGTTGGTCAAATTTGTACCTTTCCGTAGTATTATTGTTCCATTGATTCCCTACAGAAGATAGATTGGGTGAAGTTTAGGTTTTAGTGTTGGGCCTCTGCCCTCTACCACTCGAAAGATGGATCTCATTTACTGGTCACCGCCAGGTTGCTTTCGTTAGAGTAATAACACATACAATAACAATACTATCCATTGCAATATATATACATATTAGATATTGTTGGTGCTGAACGATACGATATTATAAAAAATATTAATAATTAAAAATTATTGAGATCGAAAGAAACCTTAGTGACTAGCAACCCCCAAAATATACATTAAAACATTACTATATATAAAAAAAATCACAGTATAAAATAGCAAAATATTGAATTAGAGATTGTTTATCTTTGAGATGGCTTTAGATGGAGTTTTATTGAACCCACATAAATGAAATATCTTAAATAAAATGGCAATAAGTCGAGCTGTTGTGGAGCAGGGGGTGCGGGTATGCTGAACCCGAACGTGAGCCATATAAAGATATATTCGACCCAATTGAGTCAGGTTTTTACTTTAAAAATCTCAAATCCGGCATGCTTTATTATAAACTTAAACTCAAACCCGTCTTGCCGCCTCTTAGGGTCGGGTTTGGCCATTTTTCCATCCGTAATCATGCACCATTATATAACAAAAAATTCCATGTGACTGATAAATAGTTAGTTGTCATTATTGTGCACAAAATGATGAATAAACAAATATAAACGACTTTTAGAAAAATTGATGTACCCTATTATTATTATAACAACCATAATATATTTCTAAAATATTAATCGTAAACATATGGGTTCATTGGTAGTAAGATCGTTTACAAAAATAATGTGCTTTTCTTTTAAAAAAATAATTATTTAAGTTTGTAAAAAATTAATCAATTTCTTTTAATATTTAAACTAAAGGAAGAATTACGCCACAACTGAGTTTGACATGCATTTAAATTGAAACAGATAAAATGTTCAAAATAATTTGAATGTAAGTTGTACAAAGAAAATATGTTTAGAGTCAAAGACAGAAAAAATGGGTTACGATATCTTTTCTTGAATTTTTTTTAAGCATAACTTTGTAGTAATCTTAATGAATATATTTCAAATATATAAATTTTAATTTTGCATTTAAAGTTAATGCATTTTAAATTGACAAAATGAGTTTTAAGTACTTCATCCATAATTATATTCAAGTCAAAGGTACCATATTATTTCAAACTAGATTGCAGACTTTCGTCGCAATTTGTTTTAGCCACAAGGATAATTTTCAAATATTTGTTTAAGAAAATGATACATCCCTTTTTTTAAATAGTCAATTATACCTTTACTACAATCTTTTATATCTTTATTATCATTGGTGGTCGTTAAATCTCACCAACTACCTCCGCCAACAAAGCCCACTGGAGCTCTGGCGGTCACTCCGGAGCTCCGGTGACCATTGTCGTACCTCCAACAAGGACATGGGAGTTTTGGCGATAATTTTTATTTAGTACAAAAGTAAATTCACTCAAATTTATCTCTTTAATTGCTTGTGGATTTGATGTAAAAATAAATTTGTACCAAAATTTATATCTTAATTTGTCTACAAATTTGATGGAAGAACATATTTGCACTAGAATTTATAACATTAATTGTTTGCAAATTTAGTGCAAAAACAATTTTGCACAAAAAATATATTATGAGCTACTTGAGGATTTAGTGCAAAAATAAATTTGTACTAAAATATGTATCATTTATTACTTGCAGATTTAGTGCAAAAACGGATTTGCGCTAAAAATTTATCATGAGTTGCTTGAGAATTTAGTGTAAACACATATTTGCACTAAAATATTTATCATTTGTTACTTGCAAATTTAGTGCAAAAACGAATTTGCACTAAAATATGTATCATTAGTTGATTGGGGATTTAGTGCAAAAACAGATTTGCACTAAAAATATATCATGAGTTGCTTGTAGATTTAATAAAAAAATATATTTGCACTAAAATATTTATCATTTATTACTTGTGGATTTATTGCAAAAACGGATTTACACTAAAATATGTATCATTAATTGATTGGGGATTTAATGCAAAAACAAATTTGCACTAAACATATATCATTGGTTGATTGAGGATTTAATGCAAAAACATATTTGCACTAAAGTTTGTACAATTTGTTACTTGCGGATTTAGTACAAAAACAGCTTTGCACTAAAATATATATCATTAGTTGCTTGAGAATTTAGAATAAAAACATATTTATAGTACTTATGCTGGAACTTCGGTGAGGTCATGACACTCCAATTATAGTTGTCAGGGGTCTGGAAGGGGATAATGGTAGTGGTGGTGGTCGGTGGCGACTAATTTATTTAAAAAGAAAAAAGAAAAAAAATAGATGAAGGGTATTTTAGGTAAAAAAAAAGAGTCCTTATTTTAGAATGAAATGTAAGGTGTCATTCTCTTAAATATAATTATGGAAGAAGTCTTTTTATTTTTTTTAACTTTTTTTTAATTTTTTTTTAAATTAAAAGAGGTATAAGTCTTTTTTTTAATCCTACAAATAAAGAAACTTTTTTAACTTATTTCTTCTTTTAAATTTTAAAAAGAAGTTGACCACAGATAAAAGTGTTGTGTGTGTGTGTGTGTGTGAGAGAGAGAGAGAGAGAGAGAGAGAGAGAGAGAGAGAGAGAGAGAGAGAGTAGATTGGTAGGGAAAAAGTTGTTAAATTGTTTGATTTAATGTTACGAAAACACATTTAACGGTAAAAAGTTTATCTAGGTTTTTTTTTGAACCATTGATAGCGGTCGATTTATTGATGATGTGTGATTTTTTCCGTTCTCGTAAGTTCCGGCGCGAGCGCAAATGTGCAATTCTATTACATTTGGGCAAAAATTTAATACAAAATTTTGGGATGAATAACATATAGTACACACGGAAGGACCAACTTATCTAATAGTATATATATAAAATGGGAGAAGTAGAATTATTAAATGTTTTTTTTGCTCAAATCTTGCCATGTGTCATTTGTTCTTTTAGTATTTAATTGCTCAAAAAATATTACTTTATTTTTAGTGTTCTCCATTATGTCATTTATTCTTTAATTTTTAATTTTCTCTTTTTTTTCCTCAATCCTTTAATTAGAAAATAAGACTTCATTGCGTGATTGATTAATTATATATGATTTGTGATCATTTTATATTTTAATGATATAAACGGATAAATATAGCATGCTTGAGATTAGTACTTAAAATTAATTTACATCTTCAATAATTATAATTTGTATTTCTTTTACCTTACAATAAATTTCATTATTCGTCAATAATATATTAAATATCGTCCGTGCATCGCACGGGTAACACACTAGTTAGAGTATATTTTTTGTGTACCAAATTATGTGATAACCGATAAACTTGCATTAATTAGTGAGAAGAATTTGGGCAATTTACATTTGGGTACTCAAAGTTTTACTATAATTGGACCTTAATGCCCATTTTTTTATATATTGGTATTTTGGTGCCAATTTTTAATTTAATACACTTTGATACTCATTTTTAACGGTTCTGTTAGTTGCCCAACTTAATCAGTTAAGTTAAAGAAAAAAATAATGTGTTAATACCAAAAATATCCCTTTGTCCCAAATATTCCCCAATCTTCTTCCTTCTCCCCATCCACCTGCCCCACCACTTCGTCTTCTTCATCAATTTCACCACCAACCCTTTATGTTCGTGTTCATCTTCCTCTCCCCCAAAACCTACTGTGACAAATCGGATGAGTGGGAGCTTGGCTCCCCAGAAGTGAAGAGGATCAGAGATGATCTTCCAGGCATTTTAGACTAGTCAGAAATTTACTCTGTGACCAATGTCTTTCTTGACTATTAATTTGGTCACGTTTTTTTTTTTTTAAAAAAAGGTCCATATGAAAGTTGAATAGTTGATGGGGACACAATTATGTGTTTGTAAGCTTAGTAGCTTCAAGCTAGGCACTCTCATCATATTAATCGAAATTGGCATTACCCCAACTGCCCAACACAATTTTACAACCAAATAATAAAATAGAAACATCCTGTCTTAAGTTCAAGTGGTTGAAGGTGTTTGTATTCACACAGGGAGCAACATTATATTTTCTTTGAAGCGAGAATCCCTGAACCATGACCAAATTATTCATTTCCAACGAATAAAGAAACAACAAATTCATATACAACAGGACAGGAAAGCTATTTAATATGCTCACAAGTTACCTCAAAACAGACTCGATCAACGCGGAAGAAAATAAACTTCCAGTAATCCAAAATTCAGCAAGAATTAACCTCATAGGAATAAGAAAGCCAGGGGTGTGCTAGTGCCTCCCTCGCAGTAGGGCGCCTCTGCGGATTAATCTCAAGTAAGTCTCTTACAAAATCAGTAAACCCAATATCAGTAACCTGCAGCTGTTCCTCCAGTGATGATTCTGCTGGGATTATGTACTCCAATTCATTTGCCTCCTATATATATACCAAATCCATACATGTTCAAGAATGAGTAAATAAAAATAAATATATATTTTTGCACACATTGCATGTAACTTTATTGTGCCAAGAGAGATATACATATACAAAAGACCAACCTCGTTTACATGATAAAGATCAAATTCTTTGGTGAAATACTTGTGTGTCTCCTGCCCCTTCACTAACATTTCTGTATCAATAGGACCAAGAAACCCCACCATCCGTGCAAGGGACATTACAATTCCGTCATTTGGAAAAAGAACCTGGCATAAAAAAGAAACAAAGATTTATTGAATGTGATGATAATTGAGTCCATCTCCATTACAGACCATCTGTATCGGACTGGGCTTTTAGCGATGGTTTTCCATCTGAAACGATCCTAGTGTTGTGGGTGGATTGCTGTACATGCCCTAGTCCTGGTGTGGCTGCAATTGGTTAAAGCAAGCTACACAATATGGGTGTTCATCCAACATAACCTGGGTGAGGTGAACTGAGGTGCTATATATGTGTGGTTACTAATCAAAAAAGCTCCGCATAGGAGAATGGCCATGATGATATATATATATAGATGAACAAGTTTATGCAAATGGATAAATAAAGGGAAAAGAGAACATACTTCACCAGAACATAACTCAGCCAAGATACAACCAAGCGACCAGAGATCAATCTTCTGGTCATACTGTAACCCGAGGATGACTTCAGGAGCCCTATATGATCGAGACTGTACATAAAGGCACAAGTTGTCAGTCTGAAAGCAACTGCTTCCTAGATCAATAACCTTTATCTCGCATCTTCGATAACTTTTTATAAGAATATTTTCAGGCTTTAGATCACAGTGGATGATTCCCAAGTCATGCAAGAATTCCAAGGCCTCCAAACATTGCCGGGTAATGACCTATATAGAAGCACATAAAGCACCTGCATAAAATATTTCATTGCACAAATTGGATTTGTATATCATTAGCATGGTTAAATTGAATAAACCTGCAGCCTGTTCAATGTAAAATAAGGCTCTCCGCAAGATTCTCGATTATATTTCTGAAATTCGTATAAGTTTGCCCGTAGAAGTTCGCAAACGATGAATAGATGCTCCTGCAGAGTTTTTTTAACACAGCCACATGGGTTTTCGTGAATATCATGGAGATACATATGAATAATTGATGACAGTGTTTAGTGCTTTAAGAAAAAATGATTAGATTTTTCTACTTGTTTTTATGCATACCTGAAAATAGAAATAATCGTAAAGACGTAAAATGTGGCGTTCATCTCCTGGATCATGCTTGTTTACAAACTTCAAAAGTTTGATTTCATCTAAACTCTGATCAAAGAAATCCTTGTCATTTTTTATTATTTTTAAGCAAACATCCACTCCTGTGTAAAGATCATGCGCCTGAACAACTTTGCTGAAAGCTGCAGAGCCAAGGTATTCCGTAACATAATATCTGCCTGCAATCATACTATTTATGACAATAGGCAGATCCTTGTTCTCTTCAAACCCAGTCCTGCAGATGGCACAACAAATAAGTACAACTATTTACTACAACCCAAATGTATCAGACAAGCTAAAAAAAAACTCCATTACAAGAGAGACTTGCTTGGGACCTAGCTGAAACAAGAAGGCTAGTTATGTGTATTAAAGGCAGCTTGAGAGTGACGAAAATCACTCTAGAGTACAGTTGGGAAATCTTGACAATTGATTTAAATTAGACGATTCATATTTTGAATCCTCGCTAGAGATACACTTCCTCTTGCGAGAACTCCTTTAAGTAGAAGTTACTTGTCAAGGCTGAACCATCTAATTTAAAATCATCGATTTCTGACAAGTAGCTTCGACTTAAAGGAGTTCTCGCCAGAGGAAGTGTATCCCTCTGGTGAGGACCCAAAATCAAACCGTTTAATTCAAAATCGATGGTCTAGATTTCTCAACTCTACTCTAAAGTGATTTTCGCCACTCTAGAGATGCCAGATCCTTTGCAAAGAGAGGTACGAGTCTAAACACGTTGTCAATCAATACAAGTCATGAAGGTGACAAACTGACAATGACTTCCTCCCAAAATCTCTCACTTGGCATTTAACACGGATTTGCATATAACCACAAATTTAGAAGGCAAACAGGCATGAATAACAAACCTGTTCTTTCTGTGTATAATTCTTAGATTGAATACTTCGTATTCATCCTCAGTAGTGACATACGTCAGCAGCTCGTCGCTTCTAGTGCTATCCTCTTCATCTGCAGCAGCCTCATCTCTATCATTTCCAGCTTCATAGCCATCATTTCCACTCAGGTAGAAATCTTTCTCGACAACCTTGGTATTTAGGCCAGAGGTATTTTTTAAGTGTCCAACCAAGTCATATATGGAATTCCTTTTGTTAGGAGAACTCCAATTCTTATTAGATTTATGATCCACGGTTGACAAACATTTAGAGGGTTCATCCGATTCCGCTCTATTGAAATTCGTGAGGCTGTTGACTGTAAGGTCATCACCTCCCTTGAGAAGGACACTTTCATCCAAATTATAATAATCTCTAACATGAACTTCATCTTTTACATCATCTATGGCGGTAAAAGGCCAGGGTTTGTCTAGATAATTAGTTCCCTCAACTGATTGAAATCCTTCTGAGATGTGATTAAGAACCATCTGATCATCTCTTTGCTTTTCTGTGGTCATTACAAACTTGTCCTCACTCGGGCCACCAAAGGAATCTGAACTGTTAAAGATAGGAGGCATAGGGTAGTCTTCATCTTTCTCCTCGTACCAGGAAAGGTCATTTTGCATATCGAAATCATGGTAATCACGGGCCGTACCAAATTGGGACAAACGATCTGATGAAGACTGAGAACTAGCCCCTGTCGCCGAGTGAATTCCGTACGGATTTGTGAATTCTACAAACCATAGAACTCAAAATAATCACTTACTCTAAGGACCTTGTCAGCACATACGCACAAACAAAAAGGAGGGGGGGGGGGGGGGGGGGAAGAAAGAGAGAAATAAATAAGTAAAAATTATTGCAAAGGGAACCACAATCAGTGAAAAAACAACTGTTGCATCAAGAGATACTTACACTTACTTTGTGTACATGCGTGCAAAATTGTAGTGAAGTAGCGATCTACTATGAATTCAAATCAATGGTTTGTTGAAAATATGAATTGGGATCCCATTCAAGGGTAACAAAATATTACCCAAAACAGAGTAGTTAGCTGTTTTGGGGGATTCAATAGAAGAAAGAAAGTGAGAAAGAAGTTATATATTTAAGCAACAAGCAAAAAGCCAAAGCTTATTAAAAAGCAACAGCATCTCTGAATTGAGTATATTTCACTGGCCGCCTTCTAGTTTATCACTTTTTGAACAACAATGACAAAAGAGTACAAATTTCTTTCAGTAGGCATAGAGATTCATCACATACAATGAATCGAACCATAATCTGAACAATAAGATTGTACTTTAATCGAACCAAAACTATAATACAATTAATACCAAAGTAACACATTTATCTACATACACACATAAATAAATACAAACCCTCATAAAAACATAACGAACAAATTTAGTACCTGAAGATCCCAAGCTCACGAACTCATCATCAGAAGAATCGGAGAACTCCTCGACCATTTCCCGGCGAGGAATCCCAGTGGCCGGAATCTTGAGCGCCGGAGGTGGGGGGACCATCGGAAAGAGAAACCTCTGGAAATCGACAGAACCCAATTCGGATTTCTCAAGTACATCTTCCATGAGGGCTGATTCGGACTCTGAGAGACCATTCTTCCTTAGGAATTCCAATACAGCTTCGATATCGGAGACCGCCATTGATGCTGATCATTCAAGAGAAAAGAGAGAGGTGGTGAGTTAAAATCATGTGAATGGAGTGAAGAAGTTGTGATGGAAAGGGTAAAAGTTGAAATTAATTGAACACTTGGACTTTGCATGCTTTTTATGTATGTATGTATATATGAGCTAGACATACAGAGAGAGAGAGAGAGAGAGAGAGAGAGAGAGAGAGAGAGAGGGGGGGGTGGTACTGTAAAAATGAAGGTAACGGGCAAGATGCCTCACCAACTTTGAAAAGTAAAGTTAGGGGTGGGTATGGATGATTTTGTCTTTTTGTGGGACCCAGTCTCTAATGAAATGGACTGTACACATGGAGGGACATCAAGTTGTACACGTGGATTTTTAATTTTTTTAATCAGCAGCGTCATGTTTTACCGTCTAACATTTTAACTAGGGGCGTTAAAGTCAATCCGAAAATCGATCGAACGAATTGAACCGATCTGGATCGATCTGTAAAATTTTAAACCGAAAAAAAATTAAAACCAAAAACTAGAAAATTGAATCAAAACCAAAAAGTTTGATTCGGGTTTGGAATAAGCTAATCTAAAATCGAACTAAACCGAATCGAATCGAATTATGTATTAGAAAAAAAAATGTTAATATATACTCTAAAGGTAAACGTTAATTATACTATAATTCAAAAAAGATGACATTTTATAATAATATATTTCTTATTAATTGCATATTATGATAATATTAAAAAAAATAGTCATTAACGCATGACTTTATTATTTAATTAACTACACAATGTTAAGATTTTTTTATCACATAAATGATAGAAAGATAATTTATCATTTTATTTAATGTGTTTCATTCTTATAAATGTACAAATAAAATTGTAATTAAATAGAAAACATGGTATTTATATGTTGCACATTGTTTCTAAAAAATCACGACTTTAATTTGAATATAAATCATTCTTACATTACTATTAGTATTACATTTTTATGTTAAATTGATTTAAAAAAAAAATATGTCAAAACCGAATAAAACCAAACCGAAAAGTTTGGTTCGAGTTTGGGTTTCGAAAATTTAGAAACTGAAACCGAATTTTTATATTTGATTTGGGTTTGGGGTACCTTACTTTCTACCCCGACCGAAACCGAAAACACCCCTAATTCTAACATTAGATCAATACATATTTTTACTCCATGCATGCATACTAAATAAATAAACATATACTTAATGTATATATGTAGAGTTAATATTTTTTTGGAATTTAACACTAACTCTAACTCGGGATATATACATAAATTAAATAAGTAAGATAAAATATTATCAAATAAAGTGATATATGTCAATATTTTTACGTCCAAATGCAATTTTGGCTAATTTAGGGCACTTCCACTAATATATCGAAACCAATTTTAATAATATTCCTGATTTGATGTATTTTTATAAGATCTTTAACACTTGAATATTAGTAAATCTGATAAAAGAATGGAAAATTGCAATAGTTTGATATATATAAATTTCATTTTTCATCTTCTTTCCTATGATTGAATAAAAAATTAGCGACTTCTGGAGTCCCAAATTTTAATAGCTAGACCAAAACTTGGAGTTACACGTGGAATTTTGATTTATGGTATTTTCACGGTGGGAAGTCAAGGTAGTCGTTAGCACGTTAAGGGACCATTTTGGGTCCACTTTTGACATTTTTTCTGTTCCAAATCACACCCACTAGAAGTTTGGTCCATATCCTACGGTTTTAAAAGTTCTTCGAGTATTAATTTAATTTTTTAATTTTGCCTGAACTTGGGTAATGTACAAAATGTTTGTTATACTAGCTAATCCAACCGAAAGAGTGGGTATAACAATTTTGGACCAAACTTAATTTTTAATGTAGTTTAATGTTTTCTGGGTCCAATATAGTTTAATTTAATGCTGAAGAAGTAAAAAGATCATGAAAATGAATGTGGATTGATCACATTAGTTTGTATACAAAAAGCTTTAAATTAAGACCAGAACCTATTAAACTAACCGCATCAATTCATTTAGAATATTCATTCAAAAGAAGAAAATACAAACTCAAATAAATATGGTAGATGTATGTATGTACATATATATATATATATATATATATATGTACAATGGCGGATAGAAAGAAAAGCCGAGAATATAGAGAGTATAAATTTATTAACCTTCTTTAAATAAGGATTGTCATGACTTTAATTGTTCATGTCATTTCTACATTTGTTTATATTAAATATATTTAAAAAGATAAAATCTTTTTTACACAATATTCATCTTTCTATATCTCTCTGTGAGAAATTTACGGCTTCCAACTTTAATGTTACAAGGTGAGGTGTGCCATATATAGGATGCTCCACCAATCCGTTTTAACAGTACACAATTTTATTTTTTTAAGGTTTCGTTTAAAATTAACGGTGAATTGGAGATTGCCACGCCATTGTGGGACCTTCATCTTCTCTAGGCTTAGTTCAAACAAAGGTTTCATGATTTATAATAAGGAAGATTTTAAACTTCAATTTAATCAAATTGAACACGGGGTATTAGCATAGTAGAAAAAGGGGTGGATTTTTTCATCCCACACTTAAGTTCAAGTAGAAAAAGGGGTGGATTTTAAACTTCTTCTTTCTCTAGTGTCTGACTATTGTGCATCTACTATCTATGTAATGCTTGTACCCATTTTTTTTTTTAATCAAATTGAGAGAGAAGAAAGAGGAATAAGAAAATTAAGTTTTGAGAAAGATGAAGGGCTGGGTGTGGCTTGTTTGCCTTGGCGAGGTGGGTGCAGGTTGTTGGCTCAAGGGGGAAGAACCTGTGTGGCAAATTAGGTTTCCAGTAGTGAAACCTCTAGGGAGAGGCCTTAGGTGCCATTGATCTGGGAAGAGTATTTTTTTGTCACAAAAAATATAAACTTTAGTTTTTGTTACTTCTAAATAGACGTGCAAATGACATGGCTAATTAAACCAATAAGAAAAAAGGGCCATGGTAACACTCATTTATGGAGAGTCCACAAATTTATACTTGGATGTGGGGGGATGGACTCCCCCTAAATTTTTCAAAATTTGTATAATACTTCTTAGGTTTTTGAAAAAGTGAGTATTAATATTATTATTTTATTATGTATAAACATGTTAGACTTTATTGGTCCTTTCAAAAATTTTTTCATTAAGTAAAATTTACAACCTTTTAGGCTTAAATATATAAATACAAACTCTAATCGATTTTGACGAGTATAAAAATATGAAGAAAATAAAATGCAACACTTGCGAGTCTTTATCGGTTAGTTTATTTTGAATTTGTTTTCATATTAATTACTTCTATATATAAAAGAAAGAAAAAATGTGTTTGTGTTTTGACACCCCCCCCCCCCCCACCCCAGTGGCGGATCCAGAAAATTTCTTTCCAGGGGTCAATATATAAAAAAAAAAAAAAAATTATATAAAATATACTCATAAAAATAAAACGATAATATTATAATTCATAATTCAAACTAAAATAAAGTTATAGCCCTAATTTATTCAAACTAACTAACCAAAATCAAAACTCCTAATTTATTCAAACTAAAATAAAAGTATAGCTTTAGTTTATCCAAAGTAACAAATTAAAATAAAATCTCTAACAACAAACAACAAACAACAAATTTGAGGGTACCTTTCAATAAAAACACTTGGTGCTTAAAGAAATAGGATACCATATAAGAATATTTACTAATTAATTAAAGCACAAAGAAAATAGGATAACATTTACATACCCTTCAATTTTCCCGAGATCGCCGGCCGACCACCACCTGCTGGCTGCTGTCCGACGGATTTGTGAGGGGGGAGGGAAAGCCACCGTTTGAAACAATGAATTAGAGGTTTGTTGTTTTAGTTGGGACATGGAGTTGGACTGTTGGTGTTTAGACTTTAGGGTTGAGAGGTTTGAAAAGTTGCAAACTAATTTGGGGAAGGGGAAGGTATCGGGAAACAATCAAACAAAGCTGCTCTATTTTTTTATTTTTTATTTTAACTATACCAAAACGACGTCGAGCAACTTAAAAAAAAAGGACGCGCGCGCCCGCACTGCGCGCTGCCCTCTCCAGTTCCAGCACAAAATTTGCCCCATTCAGGCATTTCGTCGAGCACCTTGCGAGGGTCAACTTGGGCGGTTCTAATGGCGGATTTTTGAGGTTGCAGGGGTCAATTGACCACCCTTGCTCCTCTGTGGATCCGCCCCTGCCCCCCCCCCCCCCACACCCAAATTCAATATTCTAAATATATATATTAGATTACTTGCACATGCGATATATATGCTACTCAGATATATCTAATTCAAATCAAAATATAAATTAAAGATGTTAAGTGGTTTAGTAGTTAACAATAAATCATTTTGTTAAAGGTCTAAAGTTCAAATGCTCTCGTAAGTATTTTTTTTTTTTTTAATGAAAAAAGAGACCGCATGGGTAAAAAATGAACTACGAAAGTTTGACACAATTTCAAGCAATTGAATTAAAGCACTTTATAATATAGAATATATATACAGTCCGGATCTCATGCGGACTACTATTCACGGACCGTCCGTACGGACCGGCCCGTTTGGCATGCTTCCCGATGGAATTTTTTGATGAAATTTTGTGGGGATGTTCTTCATCGTGTGTAGAACATCTCCACCAAATTTCATCAAAAAATTCAACCTGGAAGTAGGTTAACTACATGATTGAAAAATATTGGATTTTATATATCTATTTCTGGACCAGTTTTTTTCAATCATGTAGTTAACCTACTTCCCGGTTGAATTTTTTGATGAAATTTGGTGGAGATGTTCTACACACGATAAAGAACATCCCCACAAAATTTCATCAAAAAATTCCATCGGGAAGCGTGCCAAACGGGCCAGTCCGTACGGATGGTCCGTGAATAGTAGTCCGCATGAGATCCGGACTGTATATATATATATATGATAGTTTGTAGTATTTTGTTTATTGGACATTATTTTCCTAGTTCTTAAGTCAAACTCGACGGATTGAACGAATTACATTTGCATTAAAAAATTAATACTGTACTTGATAATTTTAAAAGCTAAACTGAAGAAATTGTCCCTCGATAATTCACAGGGAAAATAGAATTTTGAACAATTTGGATGTAAACAAAAATGAATTATTAATAATTTAATATGGAGTATTCGTTTTACATCAAAATATTTGTTTCTTAAATCACCTATTGATATACTAAAATAGAAGAGTTTAATTCTAAAATATATATATATATATATATAATTCAAACATTAAATGTGAAATCACTTAGGATTCAGATGCAATGACAGATTTTTAGTTGATAACAGTCTAAAATTCTAACTATTATATTATTCACCCATCCCCTCCCCTCCTATGATTTGAACACTGAATCTATTCATATAGTAGATTATGTATTAAAAGAAAAAGTGAAATTAATTAATTTACTGTCTCAACCTTTTGATTATTCATGGTTTCACTGCATATATATATCCTCTGATTGTTTATAAAATTTTAAAATGTTATAATATTTAATATAAAATACGTATTTTAATAAAAATTACATATTTAAAATATACCCATCAAGACTTACAAAACAATATCCGTTGTTATGATAAAATTATGTATATAAAAATTCAAGAAAAAATAATATTAAATTACATAAATTGACATTTAATATGCGTTAATATCTTATTGATTATTTCACATTTTATATAAAAATTTGCAAAATTACCACTAACATATATTTTTTTCATACTTTAAGTTTTGTATAAAAATAAATTAATGCATTAAATTTATATTTTAATATTTACATAATTATTGAAGATTCTCTTAACAATAGTGAAAAGCCTTTTCACCCTCCTTAAAAACCAGTGGCCGTGGTCTTTCTTATCATCTTTATCACTTTACGTGCGGTAGATATCATTGCGACTTGGGACAAAAATTGGTTGGCTTCGAACAAAGCATCATTGCGGTCAATAGATTGCATCAAATTATTGACAATATATCAAATTAAACTTCCAAGTCTATACAAATAAGTTGCCAATTTTTAAACACCCATTTCCTTCGAAAAATTATTGTAAAGTTTTAAATTCCGCTGTAAGGTTGAGCAACAATAAACTTAATTTTAGGCAAGAGTTACATAGTTTGAGTCATGGCCTTTCATCAACTTCCAACATTAAACGTATTTATGCACTGCTTGTAATAAAAAAAAATTTTAATTTTTACATTCGAGTCTTATTGTTCCCATCCTTTCCCGTCAACTCGAACCATGGACCTATACAATAATGTATTACTTATAGTAGAAAAAACTATTGTTTTCAAATTTAATTATGTGTATCAACATTTTTTTTAGATTATTTGTGAGTCTATTATTATTATTATTATTATTATTATTATTATTATTATTATATATTGTAAGTGAAATGATATGAAATTTAACCTCAAAAGCAAAATAAATGTGATTACATTTTTTAACAAATGATCAATATCACCAGTTGTACTGATTTTCAATTTTTATTAGGTAATTAATCGTCAAAGGCACGACAAGTAAATGGCAAGTTAATAAGGTAATCTTGATTCTTCACGGTAATCAATAATTGCTAATCCCTCTTAACAATGATTTATATCCCTTCTTCAATTTAAGAGTGGAAAGGGTGATTTTACTTAGCCCCCTTAATTATTCTTGTCACCTCACTTATTTTTTTAAAAAAATTAATAAAATAAAAAGCATGTTTTCCTACACAAACATTACCTAGCCTTATTCATCTTGTGTGCGTGTTTCTTTGAAAATTTTGTCATCCTCCTCCCTTGCTGGGTAAAAAAAGGAGAACAAATAGCCAGAAAGGTTGAAGAACTTGGAATAAGACAATATATCATGTTTGAGACTAGAAAAACAATTGAATCCACTGACAGAACTCGGAGAAAATAAAATCATGACTTCACCACTAACATCCTCGTCGCAAACCTGATTATGTGCTATTGAAGAACTGATGCTCCGATGGAGGAGTGACTGGCTGAAAAAAATTGGTAAACGTTCGAATTTGTAAAATCAAATTTATTTGATACAAGTACAAGAGTAACCGGATCAAGTTTATGGTTTCTTGCTTTCATTCTTAAAATTCAATGTCAAAAATTAAAAAACTAACGATGACTCGCAAATCAAACTTCCTTGTCTGCATCTTAATCATTCAATCATAATAACAAAGCATTTATTTCAGATCTAACTATTGGGGGATTCTTCAAGTTCTTACTTACAATTGATTCTAATTACAATTCTCTGTAATAAAATTTATGTGATATTGTTGATGTCTTTATGGGTTTACCACATGTAGCCGATGGTGATTTAAAAGTACCGCGGGGTTGCTTGAGAAGGAAGGGGTGGTGGAGTATGAGAAGAGATTGATAATATATATTGTATGTATTCTTAATTGCTTCGTACAACATATTATATATTGTAAGTCTTCTATTTTTATTTTTTTTATGATTTTGGAGAGTAAATCAAAGACATTGTCCACCAATTTCTTGAGTGATGTTGCATATATCCAAAATTCCGAGAATAGTGGGCGAGAATTCCTACATATTTTAGCAATGGAAGAAGTCACAATGGTAGAGAAAGAATGAGAAGAAAGATTGCTACACATCCCCATTGAAGAAAAAATATGTTTATAAGGATGTGTTTGGCATTTGCAAATTAAGGGTGAGAAGAAAGGAAATAAAATTGTTTGGCGGGCTGAGTTATAAATGGGATGAAAACAATAATTTAGTGGGTATATTTAAAAACACTAGATTGAAAAATACTACTTTTGTCCAAAGTGGAATCCAATTTAAAAAAAGTATTATGATATTTTATATTTACTTGTCATATCAAAAAGAGGATGGTACTGAATGGCGTTGCCTTATTGTCTTGTTTAGTTCGAGTTTTAAATCATTTTTGAAATGCTACATTTCATTCTAGAAGGATTCTGATATTTGGTTCGAGTTTTAGGTTAAGAAAGCGTCATTCCAGAAATAGAGTATTCCTTCAAAACTCTCAATCTTAAATAGATGATTACTCTTGGTATTCTCTTTTAGATTTTCTTCTAAGATTACCTTTTAAGACCAAAATATCCATTTTACTTACCAAGACAACTTTTTTTTTCATTTTTATTTTTTTAAAAGAAATAAAGTATTTTTTTTGTTATTGAAAATTTTCTTTTTTTAAATTTTAAATTTTTATTATTTAGTATATTTTCACAGTTCTTAACAATAAAAACAAATATTTACCTTTGTAAAATTGTTAGCTACTTATCTTTTAATTTTATAAAATGAATAATATTTTAAATTGTTAGGACTTGTTTTTTAAGTTTATAAAATGAAAAATATTTTGATAATTCACATGTATTTTATTCATGTTCTTGTTTGAATAAAATATAGATAGGTAATTTAACGTTTCAGGAAAGAATAATCCATGTCTAAACCAAACATTGGCAATGCATCTTAGATGATAAGAGAATAGTTTTCTAGAAATTTATGATACCCCATTTTATTCTTAAAACTCGAACCAAACGATTCCTAATAGTTTTTAATACTTAAAACAAACAAAGGTTAATACGGTGCATTAACATTTCATAATTTTCTTGAAAAACTACTATAATACACTTACGAGTGAAAAAAGGGTGAGAACCTAACTTTAACAAAGGAACAGGCCAGGGTGAATTAAGATATATTAACTTTTCTTTTTTACAGTTCATTAACAATGTATTTTATTTTTTCAACTATATTATAATTTGTCATATATATCGACCATGTTCTAGTATTACCCATTAAATAATAATATTTGTTTTGTTTTTTTAGATGAAGTATGCTATTTAATATGAATAACAAAATAATATAGAATAAACAAACACGAGTTGAATGTTAAAGAAACATATTTAACCTTTCAACTTGTTAGTTATATCATTATTTGAATTTAATTTCAAGAACAAAATACTAATAATAATAATAAAAGTAAAACCAAAAACATAAATTTGATCCGGGCATATTATTATCCCGAAAAAAGCAAGGCGGGCATCTTATAGGTTAAAGTTGGGTGGGGACCGCAATAATTCTAGTTCACCTTAGCTTTTGATTTGGGGGGGGGGGGGGGGGGGGGGGGGGGGGGGGGGGGGGGGGTCCGGAAATGAATAATTAGTACGACCCACCTCACACTAATTTTGTTCTTCCTCATTAGTTGAGACCAAGGCTATCTTTACCATATCAGATTAATAGATAGGAATATTTTTATTTATAATTGCAGATAAGATAAAATATCTATTTTATCTTTAACTTGATGGTTTATTTCACAAATGACAAAACATTGGATTAAATATTTCTACTTTAAAAGTAGGATTATTTAATTTGATATTTTTATTCAGCACGTTAAATGAATTCAATTATTTTGTTTGGCGCAAAAATCTTTTTAAACTTTGTACACGATTCACTATAACCCCCTTTTTAATTTTTTATCATGTATCTCCTTTCTTACTTTTTTGGAGCAAATTTTTAGTTTTTGGAGTTTTGAAATATAATAATATGCTTTTGCCATGAGCAGGGGCGGATCCACAGAGGGGCAAGGGTGGTCAATTGACCCCTGCAACCTCAAAAATCCGCCATTAGAACCGCCCAAGTTGACCCTCGCAAGGTGCTCGACGAAATGCCTGAATGGGGCAAATTTTGTGCTGGAACTGGAGAGGGCAGCGCGCAGTGCGGGCGCGCACGTCCTTTTTTTTTAAGTTGCTCGACGTCAAAACGACGTCGTTTTGGTATAGTTAAAAAAAAAAATAAAAAAATAGAGCAGCTTTGTTTGATTGTTTCCCGATACCTTCCCCTTCCCCAAATTAGTTTGCAACTTTTCAAACCTCTCAACCCTAAAGTCTAAACACCAACAGTCCAACTCCATGTCCCAACTAAAACAACAAACCTCTAATTCATTGTTTCAAACGGTGGCTTTCCCTCCCCCCTCACAAATCCGTCGGGCAGCAGCCAGCAGGTGGTGGTCGGCCGGCGATCTCAGGAAAATTGAAGGGTATGTAAATGTTATCCTATTTTCTTTGTGCTTTAATTAATTAGTAAATATTCTTATATGGTATCCTATTTCTTTAAGCACCAAGTGTTTTTATTGAAAGGTACCCTCAAATTTGTTGTTTGTTGTTTGTTGTTAGAGATTTTATTTTAATTTGTTACTTTGGATAAACTAAAGCTATACTTTTATTTTAGTTTGAATAAATTAGGAGTTTGATTTTGGTTAGTTAGTTTGAATAAATTAGGGCTATAACTTTATTTTAGTTTGAATTATGAATTATAATATTATCGTTTTATTTTTATGAGTATATTTTATATAATTTTTATTTTTTTTTATATATTGACCCCCGGAAAGAAATTTTCTGGATCCGCCACTGGCCATGAGTTCACTATGTTAAAAGATATGGCCGTCAAAGTTACATTTTCTCGATATTAGACTGATTTTTTCTCGATATCGGATTATTTTTAAGAGGATGATTATCTCTTTAGGGTAAACAAGAATGATTTATATTGAGGAGAAAATAACTGAAATTGTTTAAGGATTTTTCATATCGCTCTCCTTGTTACATGGCAAATTCAAAGAGTATATCTAGTGTGTAGGATGTTAAATGTCATAATTCTCTAACTAGCTTTGAGTATAATGAAAAAAAATGCGCCTTTAATAATAATTATATCTTTTGGTATAACTGTAAATGCTTAATCCTTACCATTAACAATACAATACTAAATGATACTAATGCACCCTAAATTAAAAGGATATATCAATTTGTACCTTAAACATTTTTTTTCAATACTTTACACCCTATACGTACAAATTATATCAATTTATTTCAATTTGTCATTTTCGGCCATTTTTTTAAACCTCCAACCAAACGAGTGAATCATGTGTATAATTAGTAAAGGTATTTTGAAATTGTAGTAATGATTTATCAATTGTTCACTGCATTGAAACCATAGCAGAAACATGACAAATAATTTAGCAAAAGTGGGCAGTTAATTCATATCATTATATTAGCACCACTCGCAAAAAACAGAGGAAAAGTGAGCAATTAATTTACGAGTAAGAGATCCATAAAAATATTAACACCCATTGCATTTAATAGAACTTAAGATCAAAGAATATTCAGTTACGCATTCATAAAACATTAATATCACGTTGTCTTATTCAAAATGCTCTTACTAATTGCACACGTGATTCGCTTATGTGAACGGATGTTTTAAAAAATGGTTTGAAATGACAAATTGAAATAATTTAATATAATTTGTATATATAAAATGTAAAGAGTCAAAAAAAAATATTTAAAATATAAATTAATGTATTTATTTAATTTATATTGTATTAATGTTATTTAGTCATAATATAATAAAGGAGGTCTTAGATTTAAACAATAGTCCCGCAAGGTAGTAAAATGTCAAATGCTACGGGGCTCACTAACTTTTGGTGCAGAAACTTGACCGTAAAGATCTGCATGTTCTTGACCCATCAAAGTTTTCATATCCTTTTAATAATAATATTTTTCTGACAACTTTAATAATATAGAATAGACAACAAATACATTTATTTACAATTTTAATGGAGAATCGAGTCTTCACTAGCTCTTCGCGGGAGCTCCTGAACGTGCCACGTTGTACATACAGTTTGGGCTCTTTGCCTACTTCAGTGGGCTTCGAAACTTAAAAATATGTATATATATATAAATGTTATTTTTATTTATAAATTTTATCACCTATTTTTATTAGATACATTAAATAAGTTATATATTTGTTGCGTTTTGTGAATATATAACTCATTTAATATATTCGGTAAGAATATTTTATAAGATTTATAAATAAGTGTAACATTGTTCATATATATATATATATAAAAATAGTATTAGCACATACGCTTCTATAAATGATGTAACATAATTAAGATAGATACCATAAATTAGGTAGTGATAGCTACTTAATAACCAATGAGAAAAGAAACCTAATCGGCATATGATGGATTATTCACACTTATTTATCTATTATTAGTTCAACTCGCACCACACTCCATGCACCTATAATATTTTTTTATCGTGTGTAAATTTTTAAAAGAACACTCTACAATATAATAGATATTTCAGTAATTTAGGCGCATACTACAAAAATAATTGTCATAGTCTTCTTTGCGTATATATATAATATACATAGCTGTTAAAGATGGTACTCATTTCTTGTGAAGCCCCAAATCCTGTTAAGAGGTTTAGTCCTCCGAGACCCGGTTAATTACGGTGCCGTACGCAATAGAGAGTTCGAAGTACATAATTTAAAACTTATTTAATAGTAATTTATATATAAAACCTCATATTAAGTAGAAAATTTTTGGCATGTGGAGTTTGTATGTTTAATAAATCCAACACCTATAAATGAGAATATAAGTTTCATTTATACAAATCAAAGTCCACATTCATATATAAACATCCAACCACTTAAAATAACAATTGTTTATACAAATCATCAAATCACTCCAACGAGGTCCCAATCAAAGATTAAAAGTTTTACAACATTAATACAATAAATGATACTTTTAAGTCAATTATAACTTAAATTGTACAAGGTGTCCAAAACATATGAAATACATAAGCCCTAAGTCGTCCTTGGACGACTACAAGTTTCTAAATGATCAGAGGTTTTCTAAACCCGTACTCATGCCATCCCTCAAAAAATACTTGCAAAATCGTTTTGAAAAATTGGAGTGAGCCAAACACGGCTCAGTGGGAACTATAGGGTTTTATATACAAAATATGTTTTAAAACAACGCGTGCAATGCATAATAATGGAAGTAGTTTTTTTATTACTATGCATATATATATACCATTTTTATAAACTCTTTATATACATGTAAGTTCATTTTATCGATGCAATGAAAATTATTTTATATGATATGCTTGTTGATGCTATTCTAACCCCGAAAGTACAATAAGAATACATCATCAAAGTATCGAAATATTACAACAACAAAGTATCCTCAAGATAAAGGGAATTTTAGTAATAAAATATATATTTTCAAGATATAAGTAAACTATCATAAGAAAGTATAATCGAAGGATAAATATAAGCACTAATCTTGGAACTGTCAATCTCATATTCAATCTTTCTCATCTTATATCATGCATCTAAGATTTTCTCAACTGTGTACAGCGACCACGATTTAAGCCCCCAAGGCTGAGTCCCCTCGTGGACCACTTAAATGTGTAGGGTATGTAGCAAGTTCGGTCCCCCTACGAACCATAGAGTACACCGCTCGGGATCCCTCTACACAGATCAGGATGTATAACCACCAAGGCTAAGTTCCCCCGTGGACCATTAATGCTAGAGGTGCCCGAGCTTTACGCACCTTACAAATCCTTTTCGAAGAAGGTGCCAACTGTTGACGACTAAAAATTTTGCAGTTGTCAGAATTTGATCCGAAGAACTCCCAGTCAAGTCGTCTCTTTATAAGTATGAAGGATGGTAGGCATTTGGCCTTTACCAAAGCATTATTGGTCAAGAATATTATCATATACTATATTTGTTGCTTTTCTTCGATCTTCTTTATAATAGCTAGGATAATGGAGTTTAAAATTCTTATGTTCATTACATGTTCCCTTGTTACCAACTACCAAGTAACCCATCCCCATTTTCTAATATATTAGGAATATTTACAATACTCGAATGTTCACTTTCTAGTCACAATATATATATATATATATCACAATGGTGACTATTTATACATTTGACCTCTAACACGAGTGTAAGACATTAATTTAACAATCTTTTGAATTTTTCTGTAAATATAGATGATATCCATTATTTAAATACAGTTTAACACTTCTTAACAAATCAACGAATTTATTACAATAGTACGAGTTCACTTTAATAAAAATAATGCGTACACTACTATACATCTCATACTACCAAATAAAGTACTAAGTGTCACTTCCGGTGTAACTTAAAATACGGGATGATAAAGACACTTCTAAAGAGTAGCATCACTATCACATACATGTATTGTGTAATTATACATCATATTTAAATAATAATATATATGATCGTGATGCAACATTTTAGAGGTCTTTGTCATCACTCCATAAAATATGTCTTAGATACTACTTAATTGAATCCAATCCACGTGCTAACCATACGAACACTTTCCGAAACACGAAATAGTTATTTGACCCACATTAAGACCATGTACTAATAAAGAATATATATTGGTAAATTTCGTGAAAGCTTATTGCACTTTTTAGGCATGAAAATGAAGTAAACGAATGGTTTGAGTCTTGGGCCAAAACAAGCCCAGCTTGGCCTGTTCTCAAGCTAATTACCAGTGAGCTCATTTGCTGCTCTCTAGTTTTGTACACGGACCGTAATATGCGGGGCCAGCGGGGATTTAGGAAAGGATGATTTTTTTTAAGTATTTTATAAAAAATCATATTTTTTATATAATATATATATATATATTTACTATAATGTAAAGTCAAAAGGTATGAGTCCAGTTTTGGATTTTTAATTTTACTCTTGTGAGCTTTATTTCACAAAAAAAAAATTACACTATAACATAAATAGTGGGATTCAAATTCTCGCTAAATGTGAGGGTAATATATCTCTTGACTACTACGCTATACATTATTTTTTAAAAGTTGGTTCTTTAAATTACATATACTTTAATAGTACATGCATCGCGTGTACACGAAATTTAGTATTTATATATGTCATAAGTTTATAACTATCACACCACGAGTGAAAGTATAAACATCACAAAAATAGATGCAATAACAAATTCAATAACCATGTTTATATAGATCGTATCTAGATTCTCCTCATTAAGACGGTATGAACTTGAGTGGGGTGTGATGGGCTAAATGTTTTCCAAGCCTTTATTTTTTCTGTAAATTTACAGGTTATTATTCAATCATTATTTTACCAAGCAATATATCTATAAATGTTTACTTTTTTGAGATTTTATTTTTATATTGTCAAACCATATATTGAGATTTTCTTCAGTTCAGTATAACTGCACAAGTCAAGAATTACATATCATAATTGTCATGTATGCACTCAGCATAAAAGAAAAAACATCATTTTTATACAAGAAATGAATGATAAAAGAGATCTGAGTTTGAGTTTAAGGGAAGGAGGAATTGAATTCTTTAATATGCCCTACACGCAGATATTCTTTACTATCTTGGCACTACTTCATGTCTATATGTTATACAAATATACATATTATAAAATAATTGCAAATATAAATGTCAAAATCAACAAAATAATAATGGTGGGGAAGAACATAGGTTCCCCCACTAGGCACTAAAAGAAACATAAGTTCCTATTTATGGTAAGGTCCAAGGCACCCACTTAATCATACTCTCTCTCTCCTCTCTCCTCTTTTCCACGTCTCTATAATTGCTTCTTTACGTGGAAAAGAAAAACTTTAAAAGGATGATTTGCTTTGCTTTGCTTTGACATGATCACACGCATCTCATACCAAGGAATAGCAAACCCACCCCACCCCAACCCAACGCCACCTTCACCCCTTTCATATTTAGATATCTTTTAAATTAAGAGCGGATATTTTTTAAAAAAATATTATTAATTTTTGTTTAATTAATAATTAAAAATAAAATTTATTTAATATTATAAAATTTGATATATATGTTAGCTAATTATGTCTCTAGAAAAAACTATATTTTAAATTTAAATATTTTTTAAAAAAATATACTCTTGATTTGAAGATAAAAATTAAAGTTATGATTTGAGTTGAGTTGAGGTTTTCACACTTTTATTTTATATCATTGTGGGACTACCATTGTATTCCAAGTGGAGGCCCAACATCAACTTGTAGATGTAACCCTATTTGGTAAAGTGGAAAAGAAGTATTACTAGTGGGAATTTTCTTGCTGCCACATGTGTGTGTAAGTTTGCTTAATTATTTGTGAATGCCATCTCTAAATTTAAATTATTGGTGAGGCCGCACAATATTTTTTTGTTAAGTAAGTGAACAATATTTCTTTGTCTTTTATGGAATGATTGTCTCTCACAGGAGTTTGTGAATTTGCCAGTAATTTTATTGTATATAATAATATTGTCAACATGTGAGAGAAATTGAAAAATGAAATATCACGGGTTTAATATTAGTATTGTGTAATGCAAAAGAAACAAGAGGAAAGAAGTGAAAAGAAAAGACCAGATCGATTGCGACTGCTATCAACGCTCGAACCAATTACAAAACGTGTTTGGTGAAATAGTTATTTTATTTTCTAATTTTGCAATTAAAAGGTTTTACCGTTAGCGCCAGAACATAAACTAGCCGACATGAACTATGTTAAGATTTTATGGTTTCAACATATATATATATATATATATATATATAATTGAAGTACTTAGATCCGTGAATTTCTTAAAATTAAAAATTGAAAGACTTAAAATTAATTAAAGGTTAAAAGAAAAAAGGAGGAAGAAAAGTACAGTAATTGATGTAGACTTTAGAGGCCCTAGGGGGGAGATGGGACACAATTTTCTTTTCTTCATCTCCTCTTTCTCAAAAAGTTGGACCCTTCTTCTATCAGAGATGTAACATGATAAAGGTCCCATACACACCCCCTCACTATTTGAGGGAGTTGGGAGAAAACCTTTTAGTTACAACCACTCTCAATTTCAATTCAAAAAGAGAGTTCTAGCTAGCATTTTGAAACCCTAGATATACCTCCAATGATCCATCTTGAGAATTTTAATTAAATGAAGGAATCACGGAGAGGAATATTTTTCCTTAAAAAAAAAAGAACTAAAAATTAAACCTAAAGCCAAAACAAACGGAACAAACCCGAAGGCAAAACCAAAAAACTAAACTTACCCCCTACACCCAATAACAAAAAGGCGAAATCGACACCCAATTAGGGGGGAACCTATAGGCTGGAATTCTTAGGTGCATTTGGCAATTGGGAAATGGAAATCAAGAGATGAAAACTTGAAATTGAACGGCGGATCTATCCGAGTATCGTTTGTATCAAAAGCTTAAGAAATTCACTTTTCTTAAAACTAATTCAAACGAATTGAAAATAATTTTTTTAAATCATGCTAAAAAAGAAAAGGCATAACATGTTTATTCAAAATTGCGATTACACAATCTTTTTACTCTATAAACTTGTAGATAAAAAGAGTGTGGAAAACAAAAGGGAAAAAATGCTTCTTCTATTTTTTTTTTTTTCTAAGATGTGATAAAAGCTAAAATGAAAAATTCAATGGAAGTATGGTGCATAGGTGATATTGATCTAAAGAAATGAAAGAGTGAAGTCATATCTCATCATCCTTTATGCGACAAGCTAATTGAATTTCAATTCTGAATTGAAATATAGATGCAGGATTATGTTCTCAACCACACACATTAAATATTATATATATTACATCCTTCTAATAGCAATTTAACTTAACACTTTTTAAAAATACGCTAATTTGATATAATTTGATATAGATTTTTGTATAATATATGGTAGAATTTAATACTTTAATTAGTGCACATTCAAATAAAAAAAAAAGAGATATTTTTTAAAAGATAACAATCAACTTTTAACTTGTGACAATACTAAAATTAAAGTCAAATAATTAAGTGATTGAATATAATTTCATCACATAGTTGTTGGTCCCCAAATGCCCCGACCTCTCCCTGTCAAAGTGTTCTTTTCACTTGTCTTTTTCCTTTTCCTTCTCGTATTAATTCCCTAATTAGGGAAATTCTATTACATCATTAACTAGTCTTTTTCAAGTGCCTACCTTTCATATATTATACGATCAAAGGCAATATTGGAATTTGTCCTCTTACCACAAAGCATAATAATATTAATTATTGCCTTTAAATTAAAGGTTTGGTGACTATCTGGCCACGGAATTGGAGAAACTAGTGAATCACAGTTTTATGCCATTTATAAGGTCTAAAATTAATGCAACCTTAATTTAAACACCAAATATACCCTTTTATTCGCAACATACAAGTCAAGCCGCTGTCATTGAGTTTGGCGACATACAACTTCGCTTTAAATAAATTGTTGAATTATTATAAGATCTAATGATGTTTAATGAAAAGGAAAGAATTAATTACTTAAGAGCTGAAGGAATATTCTAAAATAAAAAAAAATAGCGAAAAAAATAAGTTTAATTTTATTGTTGTTTTAATAATTAGGATAAAAAATGAAAGAAATGTAAATAACACTTGTTTAGATAAAAGAAAAGGGAAAGGAAAATTTGTGATTTAGTATGGAGTTAACAAATTGGGGTTAAATTTAGAATAGGATAACAATTCATTAAAGCTCCGTTTGATAGTAATATGGAAAATGAAAATAAAAACAACTAATTTGGGTGAGAAGATGGAAAATAAGTTGAGGTATATGGTGAGATACTCTCCACCTCATACTCATTTTTGTGAGTATATGTCCTCCATCATCCTTTAATATTTCGTGGAAAAAATTTCTTCACCATCACCCAAAAGAAAATTTTGTCATGGAAAAAAGCAAAAACCAAGAGTTAATCTCACCACATCCTTCAACTTATTTTCCATCTTCTCACCTAAATTAGTTATTTTTCTTTTCATTTTTCATGTTGCTATCAAACGGAGCTTAAAAACATTTATTTTTCCTTTCAATTCTTTCAATATTAGAAGAAAACAAAATAAGGTAATAAAGGGACCGATAATCACTCCCCCCCCCCCTCCCCTTTTTTTTCATTCACTCAATCTAAACGCTATGTTCACCGATAGTTAGTAGACAAATTTACACAAATATCGGAGTGTAGCTCGAATACTTTTTCGACCATTTGTCAAGGTTATAGCTTCTTGTGGCACTTAGTGGAAGAAGGCTTGTTGATCGCTGAAATTAGAGAAGTTCTCTGTTGGCACGGTTTCTCGTCCATTATATTTTTGCCTAGATCATCCAATGATGTTGTTCATGTGTTAGTTCGTGAGACTTGAATTATTTATAATTTTTGTAATTGGGAGTCCCCTCTCCCTAATTATTGGCTTCTATATAAGTTTTTAAATGATCTAATATAATTTTTAACAGTGGATTCTAAAAAAAAAAAAAGATTACCCCGCATGCACAAAATATATATAAGAAAAACGGATAGGAAAATTATTTACTCAAAACAATTGGATAATTAATTAATGTAAAGAGAATATGTAAATACCTTTGCTATAGAAATGGTCCAACAAGTCTAATCTAACCTCAAAGGAGAATAGGAGAAAGGTAGATTTGCAGGATTTGACGAAAGATTTGAGTAAAAGGATAGTATGCCTGTGCGCACTTGTGAGATATGATGGCTGACAAAAAGAAAATATATTTATATAAAAAAAAAATGATGAAGTCAAGTCGCATAAACCTCCCTTTATAAGAAAAGTTTATTCAGTTAATTGGTGCAAGCAGTTTTCAACTTCAAAGTGATGAAAGGCATTTATTGTTGAATATATTCGCCAACTAATAATATAATAATAGTGGCAATCCATCAAACAATAGGAAGTCACTATTAGTTTTTGGTCCCCCAACTCCCAGATCTTCAAATTTTTTTTATTTCCTTACTCTTTTAATGGTTGTGATTTTAAAGGCATGGTCCGGTTTTAGATTCTGGTGCGAGTTAGATTCTTGTCTTCGGGGGTGGAATTAGGGCATTGTAAAGTAGGTTTCAGCTTAATTAATATAATCAAAGAATTACCGTGTTAGTTTTACACTAAATAAAAGTAACCTTAGTTAGCATGACTCAATTCACTTCAACCTAATCTATTATTTAATTTTGGATCAACCCTTTCTCGTCTCTTGTCCGTTTCTCAAAGACCTTCTAGATATATCTCATATACGTAGCACTTGTATCATATTGCACATGTAGTTTTAATTCAATTCAATAAACATATTGCACATATAGTTCTAATTCAATTCAATAATATATAAGTATCAAAGAAGGACATGAAGGCAGCGAAAATACATACTCCATCGGTCAAACCTGTACCTGTACCTGTAAAGCATGCATGTACCGTAAGCACTGTAATTAAGTTTGCTTTTTTCAACAAAATCAAAGTGATGGAAAAAAGAGTTAAAGTAAACTCAAATCAAACAAAAATTAGAAATTCAAAAAGTTTGTGCAGATGAGTCTCTAAAGATGGTAACAATAACATATCTTTGAGAGCAGAATTAAGAAGATAAAAGTATGGATCTGGCAGTACTTTCTTTCACAAGTTATAATCCAAAAGCTTGCGTTAGTTGAAGTAGCTTGGGGGTGACAAATCAACAACTTTAAGGGCTCGTTTGGTTCGAGTTTTAAGAATGGAATTGGCATTTTAGATGCCAGGAAACCTTTATTCTTGGCATCCTTTATTGGATTCATTAATACTCGTTTGGTTGGAGTTTTAGAATTAACTCGGCATTTTCTGGGGAAAAAATTCATTTTTAGAATTTTTTTCATTTTCTGGAAAAATTTTTTTCCACTTTTGGGTATGAAATTTGTTTTTTTTTCATTTTCTGGAAAAAAATAATTTTTTTCACTTTCTGGGGGTAATTTTCTGGGAAATTATTTATTTTTCATTTTCTGGGAAAAAAATAATTTTTTTCATTTTTTGGGAATTTTTTTTTTTCATTTTCTGGAAAAAAAATTTCACTTTCTGGGAAAAAAATATTTTTGAAAATTTTCTGGAATTTTTTTTCATTTTCTGAAAAAAAAAACAATTTTTGGACAAAAAAAAATGATTCCTCAAATTGGGAATCCAAGATTCCTCCCAATTTAGAAGGGAATAGATTTTGGCAAAATGGGAGAATTTAGGATTCCTAGGAATCCTAAATTCCTAACTAAAACTCCAACCAAACAAAATAATTCTCATGGAATGAAATTTAGAATTTCATAAATCCTCAAAAACTCCGACCAAACGAGCCCTAAAGGAACTCCTGAGATGCTTTGTGTTTGTTAAAATTCAAAAGAGATCGACTAATGTTACTTCTTTTTTTCTTACCTTTTGGGTAAGATGGGGACTATAGCATTAAAATTGATAGAGAGTTTATAATGCCAAGGCAGAGAAAGGGCGTGAGAATCTAAGCCCATAGAGGGAGAGAGAGAGAGAGATCTTCCACTTGAAGATTCTCCCCTCCTTTGTATTGATGGTGGTGGGTACCCACATGTATACGTATGCCTTCATGAGACTCTTGGTGAATGAGTTGGACCCTCTCTCTTTCTCTCTCTCTCCTCTCACAAACATACACACACAATCAAATTAACAGCATGCACAAGGTTCTGAAAGGTAGAAATAATACTGCTAACATTAGCACTTATTATCTATCGTGATATTATTTTTAAAGTAATTATATTTATTTGTTAATAAAAGTATAATTTTAAAAATATGTGATATTATTTTTTTTAACGATGTTGATTTTAGTTATTTTGTAGCTAGGTAAATAATATATATATATATATTTATTTATGTAATGATATATAAAAAGTAATGATATTATCATTTGATAAAATTATTCTCGTGTTTTAAAATTATTTTTAGCGACATTTTATATGGATTTTTTAGAACATTTTTATTCACTAAAAATAATTTTAGAATATTATAATACTTTGTGTAAAATGCTAATATTATTATCTTTTATAAAGCATGCTTTTCAATTGTTCATTTTTTTTTTGTTCTGTAATTGTTAATGTTTTGTTCATGTCTGAAGAGAGACTTCATTAAATACTTGGTTGAAACATCCCATATTTTCTCGAGTTATATACTCAAACCCACATAATTTGTGTAATTAGTGAACATCCCATATTTTTTTTGGCCCAAATGACTTACTAATTTTAATTCAAAATTTGTATTATTTTTTCGTTTTATATGACATGTTTCTCGGTTGTTAGGGTTGCATCGCTTTAGTAATTACAACATGTGTTTCATCTATCTTAGATTTAAGCAAATTATCGTCATTTATCCTTGTAACCACTTTTACAATATATATTTATTAAGTATCCTTTGCAAAATTTGGGGGCTATAATATGTCCCTTTTTTTAAATGAGAGGTTGTTAATCTATTAACAATCACTTGGTATTGAAGAGGAGAAAGAAGAGGGGATGATTTATTATTGGTTGAAGAAGGGGAGGACGAGCTAAAGGAGGGGTTGTTAACTAGTGATCGAAGAAGGGGAGGAGGATGCTAAAGGAGATAATAGTTGGTTGCGAATTGATAGTCCGTCCTATGGAATATGATCATGCTCCTACAATGTTGTCATAGGCAGCCCTTATACATTATAAGCTTGTTCTTTGTTGTTAATTTCGTAGGTGCATGCTAACACACACACACACACATATATATATATAGTATATACGAACTGGTCCGCACCTGATCCTGGCCGTATACATATATATATAAATAGAGTTGCTCTAAAGAACAATTCAAACATGGTGAATTTGTTTGCCAGATATATTGTAAAGTGATTGACTTCCACAATAGTCATATTAAAGAAAATGTTGAATTTATACATTCATAATTTTTTTATTAGATTCATTATTCATCAATTCACTGTTACATAAGTTATTTTTGTTATATTTATCAAGCACACAGTTTCAAATCAATTAGGTATTTATAACTATTTAATTGCTATACTTAGTTTTATTTAAATTTTATAAGGTTCATAATCTAATATATTACATAATTATTGTAGGAGCATAATTTCAGAACATCCACTTGGGCCGAGTATCTAGACCCAAGCCTAGGCTCAAAGGAGTCAGTCCACAGCTGAAAAGGCGAGGCACAACCAATGGGCCCAGAATAAATAGCTTAAGACTGTTGACCGCACACGATGGCCCAGTCGAGTAGCTTCGAGCTCAGCAGAGAATGGTAATGCCGAGATAAGCGTGTTAATGAATGGAGAAGTGACACCTGTATGGGAGGGTAATACCAGTGTTAGTTGCCGATATGGACATCCTAGTGAATGAAACTCTTACACCTGTAAAGCACCATTTTCCTTATGGATAAGGACATACACCACACGTGAGGAGGGGGATGATTGCTGATCAAGCAAGGCCCGTTTTAGTCATTTAATTCTTAACCTAGCTGAGCATTGTAACCCTAATTCTATAATTATAAATAGAAAGGGATGGCTCAAGAATAGGACTCTCTGGACACTAAGATAAAAAAACATCCTCATACAGGAGACCCTGGAGAATGACCCATGTAATAAACTTTTGAGTAAAGAAAGAAACATCAACACACACACGCTGAGGGAGGATGTACCACTGGACTGGGAATAATAGCCACTAAGGGAACCTACCCACACAACCCAAAAAACTCATTCTCATCCATTTTGCAAATTTACTGTTCATCCGCCACCTTTAGTATCTGTTACTGATTCCGCCAATCTTGGGTCGATTCTTTTGTTTATAAATTTATTTTGGGCTTGGTCAGATTTACGCCACCCACAATTATGATAAAAGATTTATGTATCTTCGATTAATTTAATATTATACATGCATTTTGAAAATACACCAATTTACTAATTCAACTGCTGAATTAATGAATTATAAAATTTGAAAAAAAATATATTAACAACTCTAAAACTTATTTATTTTAGGGATTTTTTTGTTTTTAGCACATAAAAATTGGATAATTAGTTTTAGCCCAAAAGTTTGGATAATTATGAGTTTTATTTTTGATTAATAAATTTATTTTATTAATTTCTGCGAGTTTACAATGATGCCCTTTGTTGACCTTTTCATTTAAATCTTTTATATACCTATATTTTAGGATTCCTAGACAAGGTATCATTCAAAATTTAAAGGGTTCATTTGGTTTCAAAATTCTAACTAATCTCATACTCTAGATATGTTATCAAAAACTAAATACTACAAATAAAGAATTTAATATTTTTTGTTAGGTTTTGAATTCAATAAATATATTAATATTCTTAATATATATATTCGGGTAAACCTATTACTCCTTCAATAAAATCAAGTACATAGTTAATTCAGAAGTGTGCCCTTTGTAGACAAATTTAAAAGAAAGAGGCATCAACATTTGTAATTTGAAAAAAAGACAGAGTTTTTAAAGGTGCACCCTATAGATTTTTTTTAATCAAAGTTGGTAGTTCCCGTTACTTGTGAGGAGACATAAAACTGTGCAATATCATTTTTGAATAAAGTCATAATTTCTACATGCATAAACCCATTTAAGTAACAGACATATTACAAACAATCAATAATATGGCTGTTAAAATATGTAAAATTCTTATATGCATAATATGTTTGGGTATTAGTAATATTACTATTAGGAGATGTAAAAGCAGAACTTGCTTAGATATATAAGAAGGTAGAATAAAAATTGCTCAAATTCTCTTCCATTTAGATAGCCACATTTTTCGATTTCAAACGATCAGTTCCAATCAATTAGAAAACGAAGAACTCATAAATAAATAAGTATATGTAAGATATATATATATATATATTACGAAAGATGAAGGAGTATGGAAAGAGTTGAATTGGAGTTTAGCATTAGACTTAAAGTAGTGCTAAATTCAGATAATCTGCTAATCGCTTTTGAAGTCAGTCATTTCTTGCATCGCAGAACGCAGGGTAAGATGGGTTTCTCCTCTCTTAAGATTGACATGTCTAAGGCATACGACAGAATGGAATGGCAATTTTTGGAGGATATGATGAGGGCGTTGGGTTTTACAGAGAGGTGGATTGATTTGGTGATGTTGTTTGTGCGATCAGTGAAGTATATCTTTCGGCATAACGGCAATGAGGTTTGCTCCGTTTCTCTTACTCGAGGTCTCAGGCAAGGAGATCCAATCTCGCCATATTTCTTCCTTTTATGTGCCAGGGCCTTTTTGTGATCATTCTCGATCGAAGTAGAAGAGGTTTGTTACATAGGTGTAAGATTGCTAGATCGGTGCCAAATATTTCTCATTTGTTCTTTGCTGATAATAGCGTCTTATTTTTCCAGGTGACAGTAAATGAAGCGACAGTGGTAAAGGAGTGTCTAACTCTTTATGAGAAAGCATTGGGGTAAATGGCGAACTACTCAAAATCGTCTATCCTTTTTAGCCCGAATATGAATTCAGAGGTTCAAGACGAATTTTGTGGCATGTTGGGGGTTTAAAAATGTGTGGATCATGGCAAGTACCTAGGGGCTCCATCATTAATTGGTCGAAAAAAAAATTAATGTATTTAATTACGTTAAGGATAGGGCCTGGAAACGCATAAATGGTTGGCGCTCACAGAATTTCTCAAGGGCGGGGAAGGAGATCCTCTTAAAAACTGTGATTCAAGCCATTCCCTCGTATGTGATGAGGATTTAGAGAATATGATGAATAGCTTTTGGTAGGGTAGAAGAAAGGACGGAAGTTGTAGTATTCGGTGGCAAATGTGGGAGAAGTTGTGCTATAAAAAGCCTATGGGTGGTCTTGAGTTTCGCAATATTCTTGATTTTAATAAGGCGATGCTAGCGAAACAAGCGTGGCTCATAGTTTTTACTCCTTCGCTTTGTAGCCGTATTTTTAAAGCAAGGTAATATCCTAATTATGATTTTTTAAGGCTTGTTTGGGTCATAATCCTAGTCATGCTTGGCGTAGTATTTTAGCTTCGAAGGACCTTCTTACTGCCGGTGCTAGACATCGGATAGGTAATGGCAGAGATACAAAAATTTGGGGTTCTCCTTAGTTAATGGATAAAAATCAACCTTGTGTTCAAATGATTATGCCGGAGGACGCGGAGAAGGTAACCGTTGATGCTCTATTTGTCCCCGGTCAATTGATATGGGACATTGAGTTGGTTGAATCACTTTTTGATAGTAAAGATAGCAATGAAATTCTTGCTATTCCTTTACCGAAAATGGATCGTTGTTATAGTTGGAGTTGGGTGGGGACGTCTAAAGGTACGTATAGCGTGAAATCGGGGTATAATTTTTTTAGCTCATTGTCGCAGGTGGTTGTAGGCCCTTCGGAGACTGATTGGATGTTTATGTGGTCTCTTAAAGTGCCTCCGAAAATCAAGAATTTCGTTTGGCGAGCGCTGAAAAATATTCTGCCAACGATGTTTGCTCTTATTAGTCAAAATTTGGATGTTAATTTGACTTGTAAATTCTGTAATGACGCAGCAGAAACTGCTGTCCACTGCCTCGTGTTTAGCCCGGTTGTGTAGAAGGTTTGGCTAGCTTCAGAGATTGGCATGCATGTTGAGTCAGCGGACTCGATGGTAGGGTGGTGGAACGCTATGAAACGCTGCTGCTCCAAGCGTGTAATGGAGTATATATGCAGCGGCAATCATCTGGTCTAATTAGCAGAACCGAAATGAGCTTATTTGGGAAGGAAACTCGAAGCCTCCTAGCGTGGTTATCAAAAGAGCGGTACTATGCTAGCTGATTAACAGTCTATTAATGTGCTTTCGAATCCAGTTGACTCCAGTTCGAAATCTGTTCATCGGAGATGGACGAAGCCAATGCAAGGAACAGTGAAATGTAATATTAATGCTTTTGTTTTGAGGGAAACGAGTGGGATGGGTTTTGGAGGGGTTGTTAGGGATGCAAATGGCGAATTTGTAGTAGCCATTCAAGGCTCATATCCGGGTAATTTTCCCCCCCCCCTTTATAGCCAAAGCTGTTGGTATAAGAAAAGTCCTAAGCTGGATCAAATCGTGCGATTTTGGCCCAATCATTGTTGAATCCGATTCGAAGCTGCTCGTGGATGCATTAAAGAGCAACGTAGAAGACGAGTCGAGCGTTGGTATCATAGTTGATGATTGCAAAACTCTTTTACGAGCTATTTATGATTGTTCGGTATGTTTTATTTTTAGATCAGTGAATAATGCTGCCCATAGTTTAGCTAAAGTAGTTAATTCCATGTCTGGTCGAATGGTGTAGGAAAATGTGTGCCCTTTGTTTATTACTGATGCTTTGTTGACCGATTTGGTTTAATGATATCTCTCCATTGTGATTGTCAAAAAAAATATGTGAAGATTATTAAATGATTGGGATGCAGGGTTTATTCTATTTTTTATATGGAGGTTATTAGGGGTGAAAATAAGTGAGTTAAGGAGGTGATTGTATGGGGTTTGTGTGTGGATGAAGATAAGGGAAGATGAAATTCAAACTTTCTTAAAGAATGTGATGAATTTTGGGCTGATTGAATTAATAAGTAGTAATTAAAGTTTTTTACATGTTCTTATCTCTTTTCTTTAAAGAGTGGATAAATATCTATAGTTAAATATGTAACAAATCTAATTTATTAATTAGTAAAGGCAATTAAATTATTTAGCCATATAATTACTAGATTAAATTAGAAATAAATATATATTCTGTGAGGCTAAAAGTAAAATAATGGACTAGAAACAAAAATTTGAGCTGTTGACTAATTTTACAAACGTAATGAGTTTGAGTAAATAGATTCTTAAAATATAAAATAAATATTAATTTTCCATTTATTTTATAATATATATAAAAGTTGAATCTTCATTATACCATCTCCATTGCATAGTCTAATATGCTAAATATGCATTTTCGCCTGCCCCATTGCATAGTCTAAAAGTGTAAAATCGAAGAAAAAAGAGTAAAGGAAAGGTATATTTAGCAGCTTACAATATTATACACTATAGACATATGATGTATCAGGGCAGAGAAGAGGAGCTTTGCACGACATAAGATGTGTCGTGGGAAACATTTTTACAGTGGCACGATATATCATGTGTTGTGTGAGGAATTGAAAAAAATACACACAGTTATAAAAATTAAAAAAAAGATGTTATAACGCATGATGTGTCGTGAGAAACATTCCCTAGTACAAACACATCATGCGTCTTTTAAAGTTTCAACCTTTCCCACAATACATTATTTATTGTGAGAGTTATTTTTGACTTTTTTTTTGATGCATTTCCTCTTTCGTTGATAGACTAATATATATTTTTATATTACAAATTTATACTATTAACCTTTGTAGTGGAGATGGTTTTAGTTAAATTAGCGAAAAGAAAACAAAAAGGCGAAAGAAAAAGAAGTTGCAGTCAACCATTCAGAGAAAGGGAGTGCCCTCTCCAACAGTGTAGGAAAGATCATTTATTCCAAGCTTTGTTTGGTACAATTTTTATAGCAAAAGTGTTTGAAAAGGTTGGAAAAGCTAAGAAATATAGGGGAGGGTAGAAAACAAAGGAAACACATCAAATCAAACACCTTTTTAGCTCCTCTCTCCTCTCCCCTCCCCGGCTCCCCTCCATGTTATGTTATGTAAAATAAAAAGCCCTTTGACACGGGTGGATGATTATAAAAGCTTCACCCAGTATGCATTTTTTTTTTAAAAAAAAAGGTACTTGGTTAAAGTATAAACATATATTCTTTAAAAATTATATTATATACTTTTAAATTTATATATTGTACTGATAATATAAATAATTATTTCAATAATAAAGCCACCTTTTTAAAAAAAATGTTAATATGCAAGAATAACATTTAATAGATATGCCTGAAAGTATTAGGCCCGTGTTTATTACATTAAATTGTTTTTCTATATAATTCTAAACAGATATAAAAATTAATATATTATAATCAACAAATAATATTAGTATTTTATGTCAAATATATATATTTATCTAAAAATATTTATTGAGTTTATCAAAAGAATAAATTTCAAAAGTCAACAATCAAATAATGCATATAATTAAATAAACGGTGAATATTGAATGAGAAAAACGACCATCGTTGTCAGTGCGGGAAGATGCCCGGCCGGTGGTGGCCCAATATTGCTTTCACATTAGAAACGATGATGGAATGATATATATGTTTGTGGTGGTGGTGGTGGTGGTGGCTGTTGCTTTATTATTCTCCCTCTCCCAATTGTCACTTTCTACAACTTTTTTGCAAACTAAGCCACCCAAACAAACGCCACTGACTCGGTTGAATTGACTCACAGCTGCTTTATGTTTTAACTACTTCTGATGGAGAAAAGACTATTTCTGTCCCACTTGACTTGTTTAAAACGGTTGATTAATTATTTTCTTTTGTTGGTTTCTGTAATGTTTAGAGACGTTTATTATTAATTTAATTTTCGCTAGCTGGGAAGTCTACCACATTTCAAACTCTTCATGCGTTGACCGGGATGACTTGTTTAATATAAATTTCTTGTGTCTATTTAGGTGGTGGCGGAAATGAATAATTACCATTAACCATTTTTCCTTAATGTTCCATTATTAAATGTACAAACAACATAAAAAAATTTAATTATTTATTTAAAACGTCAGCAGTGATGAATAGTGGAAGGGATAAATTATGTCTCCCGCAACAATTGAAGCAACGTTGGGGAAATAATAGTAAACTGAGTTAACTCTCTCCGCTCAATCGCTCAAAGATATATATATATATATATAGTAGGATTAATTAATCCAAACTAATTATTCCCTTGTACGTCAGTCTCTGCTGCTATTTTGTATTATGACAACCCCTTACTCCTTTCCCTTTTAACTGGACAGCCCTCCAAATTAATCAATAACTGTACTATATTTAAGATTAAGATTAATATGCTCTCTGTTCATGTTTCTAAAGTTTGAATAACTGGTCTATTCACATTTAAGAGGTTTTAGCTCTTAAAACTCTCCTCCCTTTTTAAGTGGGGAGATATAATTTTTTTAAAGAGACCAAATTTCTTTTATATTTTTGTCCTTTTAACAATAAAATAAGAAGATAAGGATTAAATTGCTCAAATTACATTCATTCAGAATTTAGATGTGACATATTTAAACAAAAAGCAAAATACTTTTTTCAAATTTAATTTTCAACTTTCAGATCATCTTTTAATCTTGAAATTGAGTATTTACATTTAGATAACAAAACACATCTTAAAACCAAAAAAAGGAACTCACATCATTAAATTACTAAATAAATAGAGTGATAAAAGTATGGACTTTGGGGTATCAACTAAAACACAACTTTTTTTAAGTCTTATTTGATACATTAAATTCTAAGTATTTATACAATTATCAAATATAGAGTCCCTCTTCATTAGTTGAAATTTAGTGGCCAATGGCATCTTTATAATTCTCTTTCTTTCTTTCTCTCTCTCCAAGGAAAGCATGATGAGAGTAAACCTAAGAGAGAGAGAAAGAGATACCAAATACATACAAGAAGAATCTATACTCACCTCCACCATTACCTTCAATTGGGTATTTTGACCCCACTCCACATGATGCAACATCACCACCACCACCACCAACACTAGTAGCAGTGTTGTGTTGTATGTATATCTCCAGCACATAGCATAAACCCCCTCCACCAACAAACCCTCCCCTCCTATATCATATCATCATATAATATATATGTCCTCCATTCCCTCCTCCTCCCCTCCTTTCAAAATAATTCAAAAGCCCTCTGATGGTTCCATCTAATATATATCTATATACATATATAACTCTAAACACAACACATTCCCTTCCTTTTTTTATATAATATAATATAATATAATATATATATATTTTTTTTATTTTCTTAACTGAATTAATCTTCTTTTTATATTACTTGCACTTTTTTTTTTTAAAAAAGAAACATTCGACGCCGATGCCGACGCCGGTGACTACGGCGAGGCAATGCTTAACTCCAGAGGCGGCACAAGCCTTGGACGAGGCGGTCTCCGTTGCCCGCCGTCGCGGCCATGCTCAGACAACCTCACTCCATGCCGTCTCCGCCCTCCTCTCCATTCCCTCGTCTTCGCTCCGGGAGGCATGTGGGCGAGCCCGGAACGGTTCCTACTCTTCTCGTATACAATTCAAGGCTTTAGAGCTCTGTCTCGGCGTCTCTCTCGACCGAATCCCTTCAGCTCCGGCACGCGTCGACGATCCTCCGGTATCCAACTCCCTCATGGCCGCCGTCAAAAGGTCTCAGGCCAATCAGAGGCGGCAGCCTGATAATTTCCATTTTTATCAGCAGCAACAACAACAATCATCTTCGTCCTCAATCACGACAGTGAAAGTCGAGCTGAGGAATCTGATCCTATCGATTCTCGATGATCCAGTCGTCAGTAGGGTGTTTGGCGAGGCCGGATTTCGAAATTGCGATATTAAATTAGCAATTCTTCGACCTGTTCACCAACTTTTACGTTATTCTCGTTATAAAGGACCACCAATGTTTCTCTGCAATTTGAACGATGATGATACGGATCGCCGGGGTTTTAGCAATTTTACCTTCCCCTACATGGGTTTCACTGGCTACTTTAATGGCGATGAGAATTGCAGGAGGATAGGAGAAGTCCTTGTACGAAAGAAGGGGCGGAATCCGCTGCTGGTGGGTGTTTGTGCTATTGATGCTCTTAGAAATTTTTGTGAAATGGTACAAAACAGAGGAGGAGGATGTGTTTTTCCTCTTGAATTATCTGGTTTGAGTGTGATTTATATTGAAAATGAAGTAATCAAGTTTGTTACGGGTAATTATGGTGAGGGGTTGTTGAAGTTGAAGTTTGAAGAGGTGGGTGGTTTATTAGATCATTGTGTTGGAGGTGGTTTGGTTGTTAATTTCGGAGATTTGCATGGATTGGTTGGTGATAATGCCTCGGTTGATGCTATGAGCTATGTTATTCGCGAGCTGGCTAAATTATTGAATCTTTATGGGGAAAAAGTGTGGCTGATTGGAGCTACGGCTAGTTACGAAACATTTATGAAAATTTTGAATAAATTTCCATCCATGGAAAAGGATTGGGACTTACAGGTTCTTCCAATCACTTCTCCTAGAACTTCCATGGCAGAATCTTACCCGAGATCCAGGTCAGTGCTCGTTTTGTGTTGAATACGGAGTTATATATGGACATGTTTTTCGATTCATGCTTTTTATTATCATCTTACTCCCATGTGGTTTGTAGCTCTTAATATGATATATGCAGTATGCTGCTATATTCAAGGACAGAGATACTTTGTTTTGCATATGCATAAATAGTTCTATACCAAATATTATTTGGTTGTTGTTTATTGTTTATTTTTCCCCTCAAGATCTACTGTCTTTATTTATTCAGCACCTTCCTTTTTCTTTTAATTTTTGTTGGTGCCTAGGATTTCCTTTCTGAACTTCACTAATTTGTTAGTTTTTCATATACAGCACACTTCAGGGTCATGTTACACATGTAGTAGGATTGTCCCATGGATTTATTGGGAAGCTTCTAGTGCTATACTAAGTTAATGACCTTTTAGAAGTGCTTCTGTTATTAGTATAGTACCTAGCTAACACTAATTTATGAGGGTTTAATCCAAAGTGGTTGAACGTTTTCATATAACGTAGGGGAAGGTGGCTCCTAAATGCCAAAGAAGTAAGCCTTGGTATTCCAAAAGCGCACACAAAAAGGAAATGGTGGGTTTGCAAATTAATAAAGGGATGCTTAAGTATCAATTTGATGGAAACAAATACTTACCCCTTGTGTCTCTATATTGTTTATAGTTATCATAGATATTAACATAATTCAGACAATTATGCATACATTCTTACAGCTTGATGGAGTCCTTTGTTCCTTTTGGAGGCTTCTTTTCTGCACCTTCTGATACTAAGAACTCAATAAGCGGTTCCTACCCATCTGTATCCCGCTGTCACCCATGCAATTACAAGTGTGAACAAGAAGTAACAGCTCTTTCAAAAGGAGGATACTCTTCTTCAGTAGCAGATCAGTACCAATCTAGCTTACCCTCCTGGTTACAGATGGCTGAATTTGGCAATAACCGTGGATTGGATGTTATAAAGGTGTGTACTATTATCGTCTTTATTCTTGAATATTACCTTTGCCTGTTCGTAAATTTATTGATGGGAACTGCCAGGGCTTGGAACAAGTGTCCGGAGTTTTGTACTCTATATTGTACTATACGTATATACCTCACCTCCATAAAGTACTTCACATCTTGTAAATTGCAATGAGCCAACGACCCTAGTGTTGTGGGTGGGTTGCTATATGTCCTATGTGTGGCGGCAGTAGTTGCTAGCCCTTTCTAGTAAGAGGCCTTTTGAGGAAAAACAAAACCGTGAGGGCATGGGCTCAAGGTGAACAATAAATTATTGGGTTAGATCGGGACGTGACAGAATGATATGAGAGAGGAAACCCAGCCGGAAAAATTAGCCAGGGTCAACCACAAAGAATTAGGCTTGAATTAGGATATATACGATGTTTAATCTAACTCTTTGAACGAACTAAATTGTTGAATTACTATACAGTTTTCATGTGAAAACCAATTTCATCTCCAGTGCAGGCCAAAGATGATGATGGCATGGTACTGACTGCTAAAGTTGCAAGGCTACAAAAGAAATGGGACAACATTTGCCACCATCTTCATTATACTCAACACTTGCCCAAGGCCGATTCTTACCAAGTTGGCTCCCAAGTTCCAGCTGTTGTTGGCTTTCAACTTGTCCAAGGCAAAAAGGCAAATCTTGCTGATCACAGCAGCAACAACACGAATGAATCTTCGATCGAGAGCGGATGTAAAAATATAATCTCATCAACTTCAATGGACTTGCAACAAAATTCTCCCCCCAAACCAAGCACTCCTCCAGCTGTAATTTCAAAACCAGTGAATGTTAATTTCTTTTCCAAATTGCGCAGAGAAAATTCAAAAACTGAAGATGATGGTTGGACATCTCCAACCCCAGCTACTTCTGTTACTACGGATTTAGGTTTGGGAATACCCTCTGCTAAATCTTTATCAAGCTCCTCTTTTCCTGATTTTCATGGACTGTTTGATCAAAAAGATTTCAAGATGCTTTACAATTCGCTGTATAGTAGGATTGGTAGGCAAGAAGAAGCCGTAACTGCTATTTGCCAAACAATTGTACGAAGCAGGACAAGAAATGAGAAGCGCCACGGAGTAAGTCGAGTTGTTATATGGTTCAATTTTCTTGGACCCGATACACTTGGTAAGAAGAAAATCGCCATTTCCCTTGCTGAGATATTGTTTGGAAGCAGGGAAAGTTTTATCCATTTGAATCTTGGTTTTGAGGATGGTATGATCCAAGAAATAAAAGATTATGAAACAAAATTCAGAGGGAAGACTGTTGTTGATTATATTGCTGAGGAATTGAACAAGAAACCCCTTTCTGTTGTTTATCTTGAAAATATAGAGAATGCTGATCTGCAGGCTCAAAAAAGTTTGTCCCAAGCTGTGAGGACCGGTAGATTTTCAGATTCGCATGGAAGAGAAGTCAGCATTGGTAATACAATATTTGTGACAACTTCAAGATACACAGAGGTCAACATAATTCAATTTTCTTCGAATAAGACCAACAACTATTTCGAGGAAAATGTGTTAAGGGCAAAGGGCGGTCCAATCCAAATGTTAATTGGATTTGATCTTGGTGACACCAGCATAAGCCAAAACTTGAGGGTATTGGATATCGCCAGAAAAGGCAGCTGCTCTAGTCCAACTTTGATGAACAAAAGAAAACTGATTGGTAGTAACGAAGCCTTTGAACAAAGTCAAACCTTGGAGATTGCAAAACGGGCCCACAAGGCGTCAAATACGTACATGGACTTGAATCTCCCAGCTGAAGAGAGTGAAATATGCAAAGGCGATTATGGGAATTTCGACTCTGACTCCAGTTCATGGTTGAAAGATTTCTTTGAACAAGTTGATGAAACAGTGATTTTTAAGCCGTTTGATTATGACACAAAAGCCGAGAAAATACAGGAGGAGATTAATGGGTACTTCCGGAAGATCGTTGGGTCACAGGGTTTGTTAGAGATCGATTCGATGGTGATGGATCAACTACTTGCAGCTGCGTGTTTATTGGAGAAAAATAGTGTGAGCCAATGGGTGGAGCAGATTCTTGGTAGGGCATTTGCAGAAGCAAAGAAGAGGTATAATCTAAGCTCTGGATCTGTTGTTCAACTTGTTAATTGTGAGGAGGATGAGGCTCGCGGAGAACTCCTTCCTGACAGAATTATGATGAACTAGAAGATAGGCCTTTTGTTGTAATTAGATGTATAATGTAGCTTTAGCTTCTAGGAAGCTTTTGTGGTGTTGGCCTGTTTGTAAATCCAAATTTGATTGGGTTTTTTTCTCAGGTTTTGTGTGTAATATATTTTACGTATAGATTGCTGTCATAGAATGTGTGATATTCTTAGTTCTAAACCAAGTTTTCTTCCTTTTTTTGGCGTCGTTTTTTTTGCATTGTGCATGTATATGGAATAATGGGTAATGGATTTTGAATCAAAAAAATGTATAAGAGAAAAATAATTATGTAGTTGAGATTCTCTTTCTCTTAAAAAAGGGTAATTTAGTTCAATCACCTCCATAAAACAATATGAATGAATCCATTTCAAATTATTTTCCATCCATGGGACCTATTTAAAAAGTGCTCACAAAATCCAACTGCACTAAAAATAAATAAAAAAGCAAGGAGGAGGGTTTTCTAATATCTATAAAAATAAATAAAAACGCAAGGACGGTTTTCTAATAAAAATCTATATATAATTAATTTATATATAGAAATGTATAGGTAAGGTTGATAACGAGTTGCGCTATTTTATTAAAGTAGTTTGAACTTTGTTTTAATCTTTTATCTTAGAGCAATCACAAAGGTAATTGTAAATAGGATAAGTAAAGTAAACATGCCCTACACGCACAAGCTGGTTATGTATGGTAGCGTAAAACACTGTTACGTAGGTTAATGGTATGTTAAAATTAGGTTTCACAAAGTTCCCTACAATACACACAAGTGAAAGTTGTTTAAGTTTGAGAAGGGATTGCACGCATTTCAAAAATGCATCCCTAGAGGTTACACATTTTAGTATGTGTACCGGAGGTAATATGCATAAGAGAGATGTGTGGGGGGTATTGTGGCGAATCCGAAAATCGATCAACCGAGCATAACCGATCCATTAAAAACCAAACTGAAAAAAATAAATTAAAATGGATACGAAGAAACTAAATAGATTTAATTTAGGTTGGGTTTGAGTTTTCTTTCATATTTATATATAACATGGTGATTTTGTTGCTTTTTTTGTGCCTAGTTTAACTGCTGTCTTGTATGTTACATAACCTCCTAATCTATATTCTTTTTAGCCACACCAAGTCACCAACGCCTAACATAAGTCGCGTGTAATTTATGTTGCAAATTTTATTTTAGAAAATATATATGAAAATCGAATAAATTCAAACTAAAATTAAACTAAGAAATTTGGTTCAGGTCTGGGTTTGGATGATTCAGAAACTGAAACCCAACTGAACCAAAACCAAATGTTCAAGTTTGGTTTGGATTTGGGTCTCCTATATTTTTATTTTTATCTAGATTGAAAATGAAAACATCCATAGCGTGGACCTTTATTTCTCTCCTTTTTAATCTTAAACACTTTTCTCTCTCTCTCTCTCTCCCACGGCCACACAATAATTGTTCTATCCTTATTTTATTTTACTACCATATATTTTTTTCCCATAGCACTATTTTAACACTAAAGAACACCCAAATAAATAGAGTACATTTACCCTACTTATCATATACCTAAATAAAGTATCGTGGATGTGGATGCTGTTAGTAAAAGACTTAATTAATTATCTAAAACTCAAACCTACTTGTCCGGGCCTTGAAGTTAGCTCGTGAACTTATGTGTGAAAATTTTAGTCCCCCCAATCCATGAATATTTAGTAGGGCTTTGTTGAGTTACACCCTATTTATAGTGCGAAATTAAAGATACTCCCATTTATATAATCTTTTGCCTTAACCCTTAGTATTTAATAGACCTTTTACACAGTTAATTTTTCTGTCAAATGAACCAAAATACCACCATCCTTTACCCCCTTTTTTTTTTATCATGAACCCTAACCTTATTTCTCTCTCCAAATAAAAGGCCTAACTAACTTTCTCTCTAAAATTAGTTGGTAAACCACAATCAACGTTAAATCCCACATATTTAATCAAAAAAATTTCAACCTGATCGAAATATCACGCTTTATCAAATCTTGCCAGAAAAAATGGAGTGCACCATTAGATATCTCTTTCTTTCTGTCTTTCGCTGAGTGCACCATCAGATCTCAGTTCCCCTTTCCCTTTTCCATGGACGTCCCACAAAACCCACAGTTAGAGGTGGCAAAATGGACCGATTCATATTAGGCAACCTAAACAGTTTTTTAAAATCCAACACATTAACTTAGCGGTGTTAAGGCCAATCCGAAAACAGACTTAACGGACCGAACCGATATGTAAAATTTCGAACCCAAAAAAAATCGAAACTGAACTGAAACTAAAAAGTTTGGTTTGGGTTTGGGGCAAGCTAGTCCAAAACGGAACTAAACCGAACCAAACCGTATGTATAAGAAAAAAATATTAATATATACTCTAAGGGCACACGTTAATTATACTAGAATACAAAAAAGATGGCATTTTATAAGAATATGTTCCTTATTAATTGCATATTGTGATAATCTTAAAAAAAAAATCATTAACACGTACTCTTATTATTGAATTAACTATACAATCCTAAGATTTTTTTATCACGTACATGATGGCAAGATAATTCATCATTTTATTAAATGTGTTTTATTCTTGTAAATGTACAAATAAAATAGTCATTAAATAAAAAAAATATAGTATCTATATATTTGCTCTTTGTTTCTGAATTTTTTTTTTTTTAATTTAAATATGAACAAGTCTTACATTATTATTATTATTATTATATTAGATTGATTTTAAAAAAAGGAAAAAAAAACATATGTCAAAACCAAATCAAACCGAATTGAAACCGAATTTTTACATTTGGTTTGGGTTTACTACAAGAATTTTACCTTTATATGACTGTTTTTAAAATTAACTTTATGTCAGTTTTGAAAAAAGAGTAATTTAAGGTAAGTTTTTTGGTTTTTATGACTGTTTATCAGAAAAAAGTCATTTTTGTTTATTTTTTATGACTCTTCCAGATTATGTCATGCATGTCTAGTAACTTTATGTCAATTTTATCAAAAAAGTCATAAAAGATAATTTTTTTTGCTATTTTTATGACTGTTTTCTGGAAAAGGTTATCTTTATTTATTTTTTATAACTATTTTGGCGTTAATAGTTATACGTTATCTATAAGTTACTTTTGAAAAAAGTATTTTAAAGTTAATTTTATGTTCATTTTTGACAAATATAATTATAAAAGGTAAAAATATTCTATTGTTATGAGAATTTTAAAAATTTGAGTTATATATATATATATATATGAAATAAGAAAAAGGGTTAAGATGTATATTCTTAAATACTGAATGAGTCACCGAATTGAGAATGGAAAAATGTTTTAAATTAAAGTGAAGTCTTTATGGTGTGAAGAAAAGGAGAAGTGTAGCAATAAGAAATAAAATTAAATAGTAACCATATAATTGCAATAGTGCTACTTGGTTGGGTGGTTGTGTGCTTCTTTTGTGTAAGTTGCATGTTGAGGTACTAAGATCAAGTCGTAAATCATAGATTTTTATTTTCCTTTTGAAAGTGATATATATGTCCTTTTTTGTTTTTCACATAATTTTTTGTGACTAACCTCATAACATTAATTTTTATCCCAACTGAAATCGAAAACATCCCTACATTAACTTATTGGGTTGTTATTGGAGCAGTACAATAAAAAAATAATTTTTATTGGGTTGGATTGAGTTCGTATTGAGTTGCTCAACAGCCCAATAACAAATACCCAAAATGCCAAAACACTAACAAAAAACGATCAAACTGTGGGTTCTCCTCTCATTCTCGTCTCTCTCATCTTAGAGTTTTCTTATTTTTTTCAATCTTCTATACAAAATTACAAATTATAAACTCCTACTCATAATTTGTTACTGGAAAAGCGAAAATTTTATTGCTTTAGGGTTTTTAATTTTGAGTGGAAGAAAAAGTAGCAGCTTTTGACTTCTTAAATTCTAAAGTAATATTAGCATGCCCTTTGTCCGATTCATTGATTTTTTTTGTCCCTTGTTTTGATTTTTGTTTGGATTGGTACTAAGCTAGTTTCAATTGATGGGTTTTAATAATTTAACATATTTGACCCAACAAAAGTTAACAGATTTGAAAAGAAAAAAACCATGGTTTTAGCATATTTAATTAATGGTGTTTAAAATGTAAAAAATGTGATCAAGTGTTTGTGGGAGGAGCCCAAATCGGAACATCAACTATGAAACACCATAAGCTTAATTAAATGTCTTGCTAAAGACACAGAAAGTGAGTTATAAAGCTAGACAACTTCCGCCCTTAAATCGATCAAGAAAAATATAAGGATCGAGAAGCTATCATTATCAATTATACAACACGATTGCTCTTATAAATATGAACTGAAAGAACTAGGGCCGTCGGATGTGCATAGCTTGTAATTCACATTACTCGAAATACTGCAAAGTCTGATATTTCAAAAATTTATGTAGCGGAGAAGGAAAAGCTTAAATGTATGTTAAGTTGATCCCTGGAAGGAAGGATTTTTCAATCTTACCATATATTTATTTTATGAAGTTCATTTGATCGACTTTGAGAGCTCACTATGTAGATCAAAATTGGGCTTTGCAAAAGGAAGTTTTATTTTTTTTTATCACGTACCCCTTCCTCACAATGGTCCTATTTTGACAGAAAATGTAATTTGTTATTTGAAAAAATGGGCAGTGAGAAAAAAATATTCACCATAACTTTAGACAATGCAAAATAATTAGTTATTTGCAAAGTATATTATTCACCATAATTTTTCTTTGACAAATAGTTTGATTTGTGATGGTGAATTTCTTCATGCATGTGAGATGTGGTGCACATATTTTGAATCTTAGGCTTCGTTTGATTGTAAGGTGGAAAATGAAAATAAATTGAGTTAGTTTTGATGAAAAGATAGAAAGTAAGTTGGGTGATAGAGGTGATATCCTCTTGATTTTTAAGTTTTTACGTGAATAAATTTTCTTTGTTTTGTGGTGAGTAAAAATTTTCCATCAAAAATATTAAAGGATGAGAGATATATACTCATAAAATGAGTAACATCTCTCACCTTATTTTCTATTTTTTCATACAAACAAACTAAATTTATTTTCCTTTTCTATCTTTACAATCAAGCGGAGCCTTATAGTACAAGAAGGATTGAAAATAATTAATGGCGCAATTTATAAGATTCGAGAAAGTGTGAAATATGTTATAGGCAATGAAGCGAGGATCGAAAATGAATTTTGCAAAATGCATTGCATATGTTAGAATTAAATGTAGTCAGGGGTGGAACTACAGCCGGGCTACCCCGGATTGTAGCCCGGGTATAATATTTTTTTTAAATTTTTTTTAGTAATAGGCTTAAATTTTATTTTAAAATATATATGTGTATAGCTCACCTCATTTTTTTAATATTATTACTCTACACCTATTAAAATTTTATCCATTCATTTATCGCTCTCCATTTAAATAATATTAACTAAAATAAATGTCAATTTTTTTTTCACTTTTCACTTTTTCGAATTCCGATTGTCTTTTTGTTTGTATTTATGGCGTACATGGCTAGATATAAGAGAAAAATATTATATTTTTTTGTATATTTTTAAATATTTTATATCTACACTTTCAACATATATAAAAAGTTGGTATCTTTTGTATGTGTTGAAGTTTTGTGCATTTTGAAAAAATGAAAGAAGAAGAAGAAAAACCAAAGCAAGCACCAAGTGTACACTATAAGCTTTCCTAAGTCACACATAAGAGTGATATAAAAACTTTCATGGGTTTTTATAAGGGAGAATTTGCCTAAGGGCTTCAGCCCTTTGGGCATTAAAATTTTGTGCTATTAAGTGAGGACTTGAATGAGTGTGGTTCAGCATACACGCGTGCACCGGGCTGGGCCAGGCTCGGGCTCAGGCTTACTTTGGGTTAAGTACTATCTTTTTAGACAAAATATTTTTGAAAAATTTTATTTATTAAAAATAAAATTATTTTCTTATTTGAAATTCGAATTGGTTTTGACTCAGTCTTGGGTCGTTGAGTTTGGATGACTCCCACTTACCCACAACCCGTTTTTATCTCTCTCGTTGCAACGGTACGATAATAATTTTTTTCCTTTAAAAAAATTTAATTTTGTCTCTCTTGATAAATACAACGAAAAAATAATTGCTTCATAATTGTTGAAGAGTATGATATACATTGTTGGCCCACTATTTAACAGTTTAAGCTTTTGGGTGAGATGGTTACTAACATGGTATCAGATGTCAGGTTTTGCAAGGTCTCGGGTTCAAATCCTCTCGCTTGCATTTGTTTCCCCCTTTGTGTTTGTGTAGTATGCATGTTGTTGTTTATGCATAAAGTGCACTTTTGTTTTGGCCGGTTTGGCCTTTGGTTTCGTTTGTCTATCCACGTGCGAGTGGCTCGCACGTGAGGGGGAATGTTGAAGAGTATGATATACATTGTTGGCCAATACCGTCGTTATCGCACTTATTATGAGGTGTGGCAAAAGGCTAAGAAACTTTATTCAAATGACATAAATCATCTTTATACCATTGTCTCTTATATGAAGACGATTAAGAAACAGTATCATGATATGCAAGAATACCTTGGCCAAATTGAGACTCTTCGACAGGAATTTAATGAGTTGATGCCATTGTCAACTGATGTTATGCAACAAGAAGCAGATCGTGGAAAGTTTCTTATGGTTTTTGCACCAGCAGGGTTGCCCATTGAACTTGATTCAGTTCGCAATCAAATTCTGGCGAATCCTGGGGTTCCTAATGTGGATACGATCTTTGAGCAGTTGATTTGTATTTCAGCACCTCTAAGCATCCCAAGCAATTCTACCACTTCCACTGATTCTGCCATACTAGCCTCTCAAATGACTCCTCGACGGGATGGTAAAGGCGAGCAACGAGGTCGAACTCGCCCCAAATGTACTCATTGCAATAATTAGGGCCATACAGTAGATCGTTACTACAAGCTTCATGGCTATCCACCTAAGGTTGCCAACATTTCACAATATGATCCATCCTCTGGGGATACACCTGGGACTATGACTGTACCTGCTACTGAGTATGCTACATTCCAGAAATTTAAAGAGAGTAAGCAGTCATCAACCATAGCCTCAACCAGTCAAATAGGTAATCATATTGCTTGCATCTCTCAATCATCATCTCTTGGGCCATGGGTTCTTGATTCGGGTGCCTCCGATCATATGTCTGGTAATAAGGATTTGTTCTCTCGTATTACTTATTCTGGTACTTTATCTACTGTTACCTTAGCTAATGGTTCACAGACTAAAGTTAGAGGAATTGGACAAGCTACTCCCTTGCCTTCTCTATCTTTAGATTATGTTCTTTTCATACCAAATTGTCCTTTTAATTTATTTCCATTAGCAAATTAACCCAAACATTGCCCTATTCTGTTACCTTCGTTGCTAATTCGGTTCTTGTGCAGGATTAGAACACCGGGAGGACGATTGGAGTAGAATGTGAGTACCGCGGGTTATACTACCTTTCCCCACCACCACTCCCTATAGCATGTGTTGCCGTTGATCCACCTGCCATCCTCCATCACCATTTAGGACATCCTAGCCTACAGAAGTTACAAAAGATGGTGCCGAGTCTTGCGAGTTTGTCTTCTTTAGAGTGTGAGTCTTGTCAATTAGGAAAGCATGTTCGTAATTCTTTTTTTAGTCTTCTCAATAAACAAGCAGAGTCACATTTTGCTTTAGTTCATTCAGATATATGGGGTCCTAGTCGTGTTAAATCTACTTTGGGTTTTAGTTATTTTGTTACGTTTGTTGATGATTTTTCCTGTTGTACTTGGTTATTTTTAATGAAAAAATGTTCAGAATTATTCTCCATATTTTAAAATTTTTGTTATGAAATTAAAACTCAATTTGGCACTACTATTCATACTTTTCGAAGTGACAATGCACGAGAATACTTTTCTGCCCCTTTTCAATCTTTTATGGCCTGTGCTCATACCCCTCAAGAAAATGGGGTGGCAGAAGGAAAAACAGACACTTGATTGAAACTACATGTACTCTCCTTATTCACACTCATATTCTGCTGCGTTTTTGGGGAGACGCTATTCTTACAGCATGGTATTTGATTAATTGCATGTCGTCCTCAGTTTTACAAAATCAGGTTTTTCATTCTCTGTTATTTCCAAATCAATCACTCTATTATCTTCCATCTCGTGTCTTTGGGTGTACATGTTTTGTTCACGATCTCACTCCGGGAAAAGATAAGTTACAGGCCAAGTCTCTTAAATGTATCTTTCTAGGTTACTCTCGTTTACAAAAAGGTTATCGATGCTTTTCTCCTCACCTTAAACGATATCTTATCTCCACCGATGTCAAATTCTTCAAAACGACTCCTTTATTTACGTCTTTTGAACATGCTGAGTGTCCGATCGATGTTCTCCCTCTTTTAGACACTAGTTATATTCCATTAATTATATCATCTCCTGACTCTGTGACTCCTACCGCAGACTCGCCACCACCTTTACTCACATACTATCATCGACAACGTCCCCCTCCTATTGCAAACCCTTCCACCGAACCTACCACTGCTTCTACAACCGAACCTACGATCGACATTGCTCTATCTCCTCTGACTGAGTCTACCACCCCTGCCAATCCTATACCTGACCTAGTGGACTCATCCTCTACTCCCATCACGACTTCCGTTCCGGTCTTTGACTTGGATTGTCCCATTGCCGAACGTAAAGTTATTCGTTTTACTTAAAATCCTTATCCCGTTTATAATTCCTGAGTTATCATCGTTTATCTCCATCATATACTGCCTTTGTGTTGTCTTTGTCCCCTATTTTTATTCCAAAAAATGTAGGAGCTGCTCTTTTGGACCCAAGTTGTCGCCAAGCGATGGTTGATGAGATGTCTGCGTTACATTCTAATGGCACTTGGGATTTAGTGCCCCTTCCTCCTGGGAAATCTACAGTCGGCTATCATTGGGTATATACTGTCAAAGTTGGTCCTGATGGAGCTATAGACCGGTTGAAGGCTCGATTGGTTGTAAAAGGTTATACACAGATTTATGGGCTTGATTATGGCGACACGTTCTCTCCGGTTGCCAAAATGGCCTCTGTTCGCTTATTTTTTTCTATGGCCGCCATTCATCACTGGCCCCTTTATCAGTTAATTATCAAGAATGCTTTTCTCCATGGTGAATTGCAAGAAGAAGTTTATATGGAGCAACTTCCTGGGTTTGTTGCTCAAGGGGAGTCTAGATCTCGATTGGTGTGTCACCTCTGACGTTCTCTTTATGGACTTAAACAGTCCCCACGAGCTTGGTTTGGGCGATTCAGTTCAGTTATTTAACAATTTGGAATGACCCGAAGCGAGTCTGATCATTCAATGTTTTATCGCCACTCACCCTCTAACCGATGCATCTATTTGGTTGTGTATAAGGATGACATTGTGATTACCGAAAATGACCAGGAGGGTATACAGAAACTCAAGCAACATCTGTTCCAACACTTTCAGACAAAAGATTTGGGCACACTCAAGTACTTTTTGGGAATAGAAGTTGCTCAATCCCAACATGGCGTATTTATCTCCCAGAGAAAGTATGCCCTAGATATCTTAGAAGAAACATGCATGTCCAACTGTAAACTTGTCGAGACTCCGATAGATCCGAATGCTAAGCTTCTACCTAATCAGGGGGAGCCTTTACCAGACCCGAGTAAATACATGAGACTTATTGGTAAACTTAACTACCTCACGGTAACACGTCCTGATATTGCATTTCCGATGAGTGTTCTCAGTCAGTTTCTAAGTACTCCATGTGATAGCCATTGAGATGTAGCTATTCGTATTCTAAAGTATATCAAGGGAGCGCCAAGTAAAGGCTTGTTATATGAAAACAAGGGGCATACTCAGATGATTGGCTATTCAGATGCTGATTGGGCAGGCTGTCCGTCCGATAGACGCTCAACCACTGGATACTGCATTTTTGTTGGGGGTAATCTCTTGTCTTGGAAGAGCAAAAAATAATCCCTTGTTGCTCTATCCACTGCTGAAGCAGAATATCGAGCCATGGCTAAAGTAACATGTGAACTCATATGGATGAAACAATTACTCTAGGAATTAAAATTTATAGAGATTCGGCAAATGAAGTTAATATGTGATAATCAAGGAGCTCTCTATATTGCCTCTAATCCTGTCTTTTATGAGAGGACTAAGCATATAGAGATTAACTGCCACTTTATTCGAGAGAAGATTCTTTCATGGGACATTGCTACTGGTTATGTTAAGTTAAATGACCAACTAGCAGATATATTTACCAAGTCTCTCACAAGTCCTCGAGTCAATTATATTTGTAACAAGCTGGGAACATACAACTTGTACGCTCCAGCTTGAAGGGGAGTGTTAAATATTATGTATAGGTTTATATTAGCTGTATAGATTTCTAAGTTAGATAGTTTCCAAAGTGAGATAGTTTCATAGTTTAATAGCGATTCCTCTTATATAAATATATGTTCTCATTATTGTAAATTAATATATATAACAATTTTTTCTTATTCTCTCACATGGTGGCCCACTACTTAACAGTTTAAGCTTTTGGGTGAGATGGTTACTAACAATAATCATCTTTTATGCTTACAAAAAAAATTGACCTAATTTTTTTTTTGCCTTCGGCAAGGATTAGTTTACTAATTTCGGCTGAAATATAAAAGGGAGTTAGGTTTCCAATTTCCCATCGTGCAAGAGAAATCGAGACAAAGAGATTATCTGGGCTTGTTATATCCTAAGAACGGCGTGGCCATACAGAATTGCTAGCACAAACACCAAGCAGAGCCGCGGAACGTCTTAAAAACAGCAACCTAGTTCGCGACTCAACCCGGTGTTCCTTAGCACTATTTGGTAATTATGTTCTTGTTTCAATAATTTTAAAACGTTTGTAATCTGCTATTCTCTATTATTGTAATGGCTTGTGAGACTGTTAAATCTGCTATTGGAACTGTTGAACTTAACAAACCTTTTCGCTTTGAGGGCTTGCACTTTAAAAGGTGGAAACAAAAGATATTTTTTTATTTAACCACGAAAAAACTAAATAATGTATGCCTTATGGAAAAACCTAATTTTCCAAAACCATTGATTTCCGAAAATCAGAAAGTGATAAAGGAATTGACTAATAACGATTTTCTGTGTCGAAACTATATCCTTAATGGGATTTGTGATGAACTTTATGATTACTATTTATTGTGCAAAACCTCAAAGAAAGTTTGGAATGCGCTTCAGAAAAAATACGACACTGAAGAAGCTGGGATTAAGAAATGCGTTGCCAGTCGTTATTTGAAATTTCAGATGACGGATGATAGGTTTGTTGTTGCTCAATCCCACGAACTTTAGAAAATTGCTCACGAAATTATTTCTGAAGGCATGCCATTGGATGAACAGTTTCAGGTAGCAGTGATGATTGATAAAATGCCTACTTTATGGAAGGAGTTTAAGAATAGTCTGAGGCATAAGTCCAAATAATTTTCTCTGAAAAGTTTGATTACCAAATTCCGAATGGATGAGGAACAGTGCAAACAGGACCAGAAATATGAGATTTTAGTTGTTTCAAATCGAAATCATACTCGCTTCTCTACACCTTCTACATTGAAACCGAATAAAAAAATTAACAAAAATCAGAATGCTAGAAACTAGAATGAGGATCATAATCAGGGACAGAATAGTAACCACCCTAATAATTATAATAAGAACAGAAATGCTCAATCCAATAACAGTAATAATGGAGAATTTTCTCTATTATAACTATCATAGGCCTGGGCATATGGCAAAAAATTTTCGGAACGCTCGTCAGCCTCGTCCGCAGGCGAACATTACCGAAGAGCCACTCGTGGCTATGATATCAGAAATAAATCTAGTAACGAGTTTCGAAGGGTGGTGGGTGGACACCAGCGCTTCTCTCCATGTCTGTTATGACCGTGCTCAATTTAAGAGCTATTATAAAGTTGAAGATAAGAAAGTATTGTTGGGAGATTCTCACACCACTATGGTAGCTGCTTCGGGAGAAGTCGAGCTTATGTTTACTTCTGGAAAGACCGTCATCCTCAAGGATGTCCTGCATACTCCAAAAATAAGAAATAATATGGTTTCAGGTTATCTTCTTAATAAGGCTAGTTTTGTTCAAACTATTGGGGTTGATATGTTTACTCTTACTAAGAATGGGATGTTTGTGGGAAAGGACTATGCATGTGATAGGATGTTTAAATTGAATGTTGATGCTAATAAAGTTGTTTCTAGTTCTGCTTATATGGTTTGTTCATTTAATGTGTCGCATGCTAAACTTTGTCATGTTAATAAGCGCCTTATTAAGAACATGAGTAAACTTAAAATTATTCCCCTTATATCACTAAATGATTTTGAAAAATGTGAATTTTGTAGCCAAGCAAATATTACTAAAACACCACACAAATTTGTTTTAAAAGAAATTGAACCTTTTGAATTAATTCATTCGGATATTTATGAATTTGATGGTATTTTAACGAGAAATGAAAAAAGATATTTTATTACTTTTATTGATGATAATTCAAATTTTTCCTATGTTTACCTTATGAAAAATAAAAGTAAAACAATTGATATGTTTAAAACATTCTCTTCAGAAACTGAAAACCAGTTTAATAATAAAATAAAAATATTTTGGAGTGATAGAGGAACCGAATATGATACAACTGATTTTAAAAATCTTTATTCTTCACTTGGTATTATTCATAAGACGACCGCTCCATATTCACCTGAAATGAATGGAAAAGCCGAAAGAAAAAAATAGAACTTTTGCCGAATTAATTATTGCTATGCTACTAAATTTGGGGGCTGCCTCACATTGGTGGGGAGAGATTTTATTAACTGTTTCTCACGTTCTTAATAGGGTGCCTAAAATCAAATCCAATTTATCCCCATATGAGATTTTGAATAATAAAAGGCCCAATATTTCTTATTTACATGTTTGGGGCTGTCTTTCGTATGTGCGTATTCCTAATCCTAAAAGATCTAAGATTGCTAGTAGAGCTTATGAATGTATTTTTATTGGATATGCAATTAATAACAAGGCCTATAGATTTTATGATTTGAAAAATTATGCTATTATTGAATCGAATGATATTGATTTTTTCAAAGATAAATTACATTTTAAATCGAGGAATAGTGGGGGAAGTAGTAGGGGTGGCTCTTTACCTTTTAGTTCAACTACACCTATTAATGCTGAGCATGATAATTTGATAATTGAACCTAGAAAGAGTAAACGAGCTAGGACCACTAAAGATTTTGGGCCCGACTTTCATGCATACATGTTAAAAGATAACCCCACGACACTTTAAGAAGCTTTGACTTCTTTAGATGCTGACCTTTAGGAAGAAGCTATTAATGATGAGATGGATTCTTTAGAATCTAATAGAACTTGGCATCTAGTGGACCTCCTTCCTGGCTGTAAAACCATAGGTAGTAAATGGATTCTTAAAAAAAAATTTAAAACCTGATGACACAGTAGATAAATATAAGGCACGGCATGTAGCCAAGGGTTTTAGACAGAGAGAGAATATAGATTTCTTTGACACTTATTCTCCTGTTACTAGAATTACTTCCATACGTGTATTGATTGCTTTAGCTGCTATTCATGATCTTGTTGTGCACCAAATGGATGTAAAAATTGCTTTTCTTAATGGAGAATTAGAGGAAGAAATTTATATAGAACAACCTAAAGGTTTTGTTATTTCTGGCCAAGAAGATAAAGTATACAGATTAGATAAATCACTTTATGGCTTAAAACAAGCACCTAAGCAGTGGCACGAGAAATTTGACAAATTGGTTAATTCAAATGGATTTAGAATGAATGAAAGTGACAAGTGTATTTATTATAAGTCTGAGAATAATGCATGCATCATTATTTGCTTATATGTTGATGACTTGCTTATATTTGGTTCTAATATCCATGTTGTGAACAATATGAAAATACTGCTATGTGCTAACTTTGATATGAAAGATTTGGGTGAAGCTTGTGTGATTCTTGGTATTAAAATTACTAGGTCGAAAATGGGACTTTCTTTAGACCAATCTCATTATATTGAGAAAATTCTAAAGAAATATAATTACATTGACTGTTAACCATTTAATACTCTATTTGATCATAGTGATAAGTTGTTCAAGAACATTGGCGAGAGTGTTAAACAATCTGAGTATGCAAGCATCATTGGTAGCCTATGTTATGCTACTGATTGCACTAGGCCTGATATTGCTTATGCAGTTGGAGTGCTATGCAGGTTTACTAGCAGACCTAGTTTGGAGCATTAGCATGCTATTGAGAGGGTCACGCGGTATCTAAAAAGAACCATGAACCTCGGATTACATTATCAAAATTTTCCCGCTGTCCTTGAAGGATATAGCGATGCTAACTGGAACACCCTGTCAGATGATTCCAAGGCCACTAGTGGATACATTTTTAGCATATCTAGAGGTGCAATTTCTTGAAAATCCAAGAAACATACCATTTTGGCCGAGTCGACGATAGAGTCTGAGATGATAGCATTAGCTACTGCTAGTGAAGAAACAAGTTGGCTGGGAAGCTTCTTTACGGATACCCCTTTATGGGAGAGACCGATTCCAGCCGTTGGTAAGAGGTGACATATTCATCGCAAGCACAGTATGGTTAGAGAGTTCCTCTCTAATGGTGCTGTAAGATTGGATTATGTACAGTCTGAGAAAAACTTGGATGATCATTTGACGAAAAGACTAGTTAGAGAGAGGGTTTGGAACACCTCTGAAGGGATATGGTTAAAGCCCATTAAGAGTTGAATCACACGTGATGGGAACCCAACCTAAATGACTAGAGATTCTAAGAAATAAGTTCAAAGGGTAAAGAACAAGTTGCATGTGAATTAGTGAATCATGCATTTTGTTAGTCGGATAATGACCATAGAGGGGGGGTTGAATAGGGTTTTAAAAACTTAATGCAGAATTAAAACGTTTTTAAAATGTTTAAGCAAAACAACTTAGCTAATCAACAATATCAAGGAAATAATCAATCCCAAGACAAGCAAATAAGAAATCTCAAAATACAAGCAATAATATAGCAATAAAAAAGAGAGCTTGAGTTTAGAAAGATTAAACCAATTTAAAGCTCGAGACTTTTTGTCCTCATGGTTTGGTTTCCTAAACTATACGTCCGCACTCGGTTAGTTTCTCGAGAATTTTTACTATTCAATTTTCTTCGGGTGAAGATCAAACCTTAATACAAATGTTTCATGCTCACAACACTCATAATGTAGCTATACCCACTACACTTCTCACAAGATATGCTCTCTTACTCTACAAGGAGACAAACTATCTTTTAAAATAAATAATGAATTATTTATGGTGATACACACCAATACAATAACTCTCAAGTGTATTTGAAGATTACAAATGAAGCTCATACTAGAGTTATCAAGATTGATCAAAATATATAGCTCAAAAGGTGAAAGATTGATCAAAATGTGTTCTTGAATCTTTGTATATTTGAATATATGAATAATAGAGTATTAGAATGATTCAAGGTATGTTAAAACATGTCTAAGACCTCATATATATAGCTTGCAAAACCATATGGCCGTTGGGGATGATTGAAAAAGGTTTTGGGTCAAAGGTATATATTTTCAAACTTTCCAACAACTAGTTTTGACAAAAAATTAAAATTTGTTTTGATAATTTCTCCTAATTTAACCGTTGGATTGTGCTCAAATTTTAGTCAAAAGTGCTAGGAGATGTTTTATAATTACTATAAAAATTTTAAAATGATCGGAGTCCGAGAAGGCCTCCATCTTACTGTTAGATCAAAACTGTGCGAAAATTGAGCGAATTTTAAATGTAAAATAAAAACATTTTTGCAATTTAGCAATTTAGTTCCAAATACAATTCTAATAATTTGTGAACCTCAAATATACGTTTCTAAGATACCTATTTTTATCAGAGCTTAAAATATGATCATTTAAAATTAATATGAATTTATTTTGAAACTCGATCTTTGTAAAATGATGTTTTTCAAATAAATTCAATTTCAAGCTTGTTTGAATCAATCTTTAAAAAATGCATGAATACGTTTGAGCTATAAGAATTTGATCAATACTGTAACTTTACATAAATCTTAAGTACTCACTCAATTACTAAATTAATGAGTCTTCGAATGCTTTGATTTGTTTCTTCGAATTGATCTTCACTTGAAACTTTTTCTTAGAAGCTTTTCATATAGTCTTTTGATCCTTTGTGTTTCATGATTTGTATTGAGAGATTTGATCTTCATTGTCTTGTCCAATGATCGAATAGTGAAAGAGTGATCATTGTCATATTTTTCTTGTCTTGTCCAATGATCGAATAGTGAAAGAGTGATCTTTGTCATGTTTTTCTTGTCTTGTCTAATGATCGAATAGTGAAAGAGTGATCATTGTCTTGTCTAATGATCAAATAGTGAAAGAGTGATCATTGTCATGTTTTTCTTGAATTTTTCAAGTAAATGAACTATATACTTATATCAAGAAATATGTTAAATTACACATGATTGATTTATTATTATTATCAAAATAAGATTAAGACCTTAGATCAACACATTTTATTCAACCCATCCTAGTGGAGCATGATATCCTGAAGCGATAGAAGGCTGAGTGATATACTCTTAATGAGTTCTATAGCTCCATGCGGAGTGGGGTACCTAGCTACAAGAGTATCCTTGATAGACTCACCTACGTGGATGTGGAAGTGAGGCCAATTCCTATGGAATTTGGGCAATTCTTTAGAGCATCCACTTTACTGGGATAAAGCACATGTCCGTATCGTGCTGGCTTACGAACTACTCCCTTATAGGAAGTGTGTGTGATGTTGCCAGAGATAGTGTTCAAAACTACGTATTATTCTAGTATAATCTGAAGTATCAAACACTACGTAAAGGTTCAAGTTGAAAAACACCTTTATTTATGCATTGTTCTAGAAAACTTTGTTGGAATCGATGAAATAATTTTTCAAAAATACAAGTGGGGGATTGTTGAAGTTTTGTGTATTTTGAAAAAAATGGAAGAATAAGAAAAACCAAAACAAGCACCAACTGTACACTATAAGTTTTCCTAAGTCCCACATATGAGGGATATAAAAACTTTCATGGGTTTTTATAAAGGAGAATTTGCCTAAGGGCTAGAGCCCTTTGGGCATTAGAATTTTGTGTTATTGGGTGACGACTTGGATAAGTGTAGTTCACCACACGCGCGTGCCGACTAACTGAACCGACCTGATTCGGGCTATGGGCTTGGGCTTACTTTGGGTTAAGTACTATCTTTTTAGACAAAATATTTTTGAAAAATTTTATTTATTAAAAATAAAATTATTTTCTTATTTGAAATTCGAATTGGTTTTGACTCAGTCTTGGGTCATTGAGTTTGGATGACTCCCATTTACCCACAACCCGTTTTTATCTCTCTCGTTGCAACAGTACGATAATATTTTTTTTCCTTTAAAAAAATTATTTTCATCTATTTTGATAAATACAACGAAAAAATAATTCCTTCATAATCGTCTTCTATGCTTACAAAAAAAATTGACCTAAATTTTTTTTTGCCTCCGGTAGGGATTTCGTTACCAATTCTGGCCAAAATATAAAAAGGAGTTAGGTTTTTAATTTCCCACCATGCAAGGGAAATCGAGACAAAGGGAATATCTGGGCTTGTTGTATCTTGGGAACGGCATGGCCATACAAAATTGCTAGCACAAACACTGAGCAGAGCCACGAAACGTCTTAAAGAGAACTACCTAGTCCGCAACTCAACCCGGTGTTCCTTATCACCGTTTGATAATTTCGTTCTTGTTTCAATAGTATGTATTTGAATATATTATATTTGCATTTTGGTTTGTTATATTTTAACGTTGTCATTGTTTAATTCTACGCCCCTGAATGTAGTAAGAAAGTTCACTAAGATGTGCCAACAAGGTGGAACTCCACATATCTTATGTTTAATTATGCACTTATATATCGCCTAACATTTTTTTTTATCGTCCGTCGCACGAGGAATGAACTAAGGTTGAGAGAATATCAAGGGTTTTGAAGCCTTTTTTTGATAAAACAACTTTGTTTTTTAGAAGCTCATATCCCACTTCAAACTTGGTACTTTCAAAATATTTGGAAATTTTAGTTGTTTTTACAGAAGGCAAATAGTGCAGATGTTGATATAAGTTGTATGGCTTATAAATAAGAGTTAAATTTGACAAGCATTAGGATTATTATAGTGTTGGCTATTGTTTTGGATCCTCGCTACAGATTAAAGTTAGTAGAATTTTGTTTTTCAAAGCTTAATCCGCTAACGTGCCAAGAGAAAGTACTAAGTGTTTGTGAAATTAATTTTGTATTACCCATTTGAGGAGTATAGGCATCTTGTCCTTTCTACACACGAGTCATCATCAGTGGAGTGTTCTTCTGTTGGCCTAAACAATGTTAGAGATGAAATGGATGTAAGCATAAAATTTTATCATTTTTTTTAATATTATAGTAATTATTTATATTTCCTTGTCAAAAGGATTTTTATTTATTTCAAAGTCAACAACATGGGTCGAGTAGGGACAAGTTACAACTAAATCTTTACTTGGACGAACCTTTACTTGATTGAAATTAAATGCTAGTTCAGATGTCCTAAGTTTTTGGAAGGCAAATCGAGGTCGGTATCCTGAACTTTATATAGTAGCTTGTGATGTTTTGATTATCGAGAAGAGATGGTTAGTGACAATTTTCACCATTGCCTTAAGGTCAATGGTTCGACTCATCGGGGTGGGAGGGGAGTTTTTTATTTTTAGGATTAAAGTAGAGACTTATACATCCCTTAATTATTATTTTAAAACAAGAATAAAAATATTTTCAGCACACCTATTACATCGGTAGGAAAGTATCTTAGTTCACTTATACCGAAGAATGTAGGGGCCTTGCTATGGTTAGGTGACTATTGAGGTTAGATTAATTTTTCTTGACATATATATGTAATTTTAAATGTTATTAATTATACAATTATTTTTATGGATGTTAAAGATTCATCATCGAATGAAGACGAAGCTGCACTTATAAAAGATTTTTGAGAAGTTGATATCTCAAGTTAGCACTGCAGATTTAATGGGATTTATTCAAAGGCCTTAATTATTGTAGCGTCAAGATTATTATATAGCGTTAAATTTTTGGTGAAAGTAAAGACATTTATTTATTGTTTTCATGTTTATATGTGTAGGGATACAATATGAACCCAGTTATTTTTTTTTTTGCATGCGCGATGAGAAGTATAGACACGTATTGACATGTATTAAGATATAAGATAAAAATTGAAAGAGAAAGGAATGAGGTTTGTTGTTGTATTTATGATGTTTACAAGCTAATACAAACTCCTTTATATAAGGATGGAAACAAAACAAACATACATTGATTAATGCCACAATTCTAGGGATGGAATAAAAAAGTCAAGTAACATATCTATATACATTATTTCTACACCTAAACATATCTTGGACTTATAATAACATGTAGTATTTCTACTCCTAATCTTTGACAATAACATGTAGATATTCTAATACTCCCCCTCAAGTTAGCACACATATGTCAAACATGCCCAACTTACTAATTAACTTAGTGAATACCTTCCTTATCACGGCCTTTGTGAGTATGTCAGCTAACTGATCCTCAGAGCGTACATGAGGAACATAAACAACTTTCTCTTTTAACTTCTCTTTGATGAAGAACATGTCTACTTTAACATGCTTTGTTCTATAATGCTGGATAGGATTATGTGCGATATCGCATGTTGCCTTGTTATCACAATATATCATCATAGGTTCTGTCAGAGGGAATCCTAGATCTGTCAGTAGTAGTTTTAACCATAATAACTCTTGAATACCGACTGCCATTCCTCGATATTCTGCTTCCGCTCTCAATCAGGATACTACATTTTGCTTCTTATTCCTCAAAGTGGTCAAGTTTTCTCCTACAAATGTGAAGTATCCTGATGTAGACCTTCTATCACATATATTGCCCTCCTAATCAGCGTCAATATATCTTTCAACTTTCAGAAAATTCTTACCTCTTTTAAAAGGATTCCTTTTTCGAGGCCTGCTTTAATAGAATTGATAATCTTCATAATTACATGCATATGCTTCTCCCTATATTATGCATGAATTGACTGACAATCCTCAATACATATGATATATTAGGCCTTGTAAGTGCTAGATACATCAACTTTCCCACCAATCTCTGATAGCGCCCTTTATCTACAGGCACTTGATATGTTTCGACTTCTAGCTTCAGTTCTTCCTCTATTTGAGTCTCTGATGGTTGACAAGCAGGCATCCCAGTTTCATGTAGTAAATCTAGGGCATATTTTCTCTGAAATAAGAAGATGCCTTTTGAAGATCTAAACACTTCGATACCCAGAAAATACTTTAAGTCCCCGAGGTCTTTTATCTCAAATTCCTGAGATAAGTACTTCTTTAATGCTTATTGTTCGCACAGATCGTTTTCTCTGAGCACCATGTCATCTACATAGACGATAAGGGTCGTAATCTTCTTATGATTCTTTTTAAAAAATAAAGTATGATCAGAATTACTCTGACTGTACCCAAACTTTCGCATCGATCTCGTGAATCTCCCAAACCAAGCTCTGGGAGATTATTTCAGTTTATACAAAGATTTTTTCAATTTGCAGACTTTATTCTTATGTTCACCTAGGATTTTATATCCAGGTGGGAACTCCATATACACCTCATCCTCTAATTTCCCATGTAGGAATGCATTTTTTACATCGAACAGTTACAGAAGCAAGCCTAGTTTTACAGCTAATGAGCATAACACCCGCACGGTATTAATTTTTGCCACGGATGCAAACGTCTTTAGATAATCAATTATGTGTTTGTGTGTAACCTTTTACAACCAATCTCGCTTTAAATATTTCGATTGTTCCATCGACCTGTTTTAAATTTCACAGTCTATACCCACTTGTAACCCACCCTCTTCTTTTCTAGTGGTAATTCGGTCAATTCTCATTTGTCATTTTTCAATAAGGACTTCATCTCCTCGTCCATTGCTGATTTTTATTTATGATTATACAAGGCTTCCTGCACACTTTTAGGAATAAATACAAAAGATAATTGATTCACAAATGATTTGTTAGGTGCAGTTAACTGATCATAAGACGCATAATTACTCATGGGATTTTTGGCTTTACTGGTAAAGTTTGGATCATATGTGGGTTTAGGTATATTTCTATTTGTTCGGTTAGGCAGTTTTTTTAGGAATAAAAGAAGATGATACTTAGGAGGCCTTAGTTTCAGGGATATCTGAAGTAGACCATTGGTTATTCGTGTCAGGCGAGGACGATACAACTTCATTCGGCAAAGTTTTTGTTGTTGCCATATCAGGAGATGGCGTGACTTCGGTTGTCTCTGCTTCTGGTGTTGAATTCGAAGTCAAAGTTGGGAACACCTTTATTGTACTTATTTATTCCTCATTGTTATTTTCAAATAACTGAACTTCCTTATAATGCTCTCCCTGAAATTCAGTCCGATGAAAATACATAGTATCTTTATGAAATATCTCATCCGTGGTGACATATATTTTATGTGGTAGGAGGATGATAACACTGATATCCCTTCTGAGATGATGCATATCCTATAAATATGCATTTGAGAGCGCGAGGTTCGAACTTATTTCATTTTTTCTTGGGTAAGTGGACAAATGCAACACATCCAAACACCCGGGAAGGAAGATTGGACATAGTTGGAGCCGAGACAAACTTATTTAGGATTTTGAAAGGTGTCTAAAAATCAAGTACAATTGAGGGGATACAGTTCATTAAATAGGCAGCCGAGGATAGTGCTTCACCCTAATAAGAGGTGGGTGCTTTTGTGCTGATTAGGGATACTTGAATTATTTTCAACAAGTGGCGATTTTTTTGTTCGGCAACCCCATTTTGTTGAGGAGTATAAGGACATATAATTTGATGAATAATCCCATGGAGTTTGAAGTATTCTTGTAACTCGATACCCATATATTCACCACCATTATCACTTCGGAGAACTTGAATGGTCGCTTTATATTGTGTACTAATCTATTTATGGAATCTCTGAAACAAATTACCAACTTCCCTTGACTTTATGGGACATACACATGTTATTCGAGTGCAATCATCAATAAACGTGACAAACCATCGTATACCACTGAGAGATAAAATGGGGGATGGACCTCATACATCAGAATGAATAAGCATAAAAGGGACTGAACTTTTATTCATTGAAGGTTTAAAGGAAGTACGATGACTTTTAGCCAGTTCACAAATCTCACAATGAAAAATAGAATAATCAACTTTATTAAATAAACGGGGAAATAATTTTTTTAAGTAGCCAAACGATGCGTAACCTAACCGACGGTGCCATATCCAAAGTTCTTATGCAACATTCTTCACAGTGGTACTAGTGTTTAAGGCCTGATGCAAGCGATCTGTGCTTTTCAACTCCATGTCTAAGTAGTACAAATTTTCTTTCCTAACGCCATAACCAATTGTCCACTTTGTCTGTATATCCTTAAAAACATAATAAGAATGCTAGAAGATAACAACATAATGTAAAGCATTGGTTATTTGGGCAACAAATAATAAATTACAATCTAACGATGGTACTAATAGGACAGAGTTTAGGTTCAAGTTGTTTGATGGATTGACTGATCCCTTTCCCACACGGGAACTGAGGCACCATTGGCTGTGGAAACAAAAGTCCGTGATGATGGGGTAAGAGTAGTAACTATTTTGGAATCAGATGACATATGATCAATGGCACCAGAATCAATTACCTATGTATTATTTAAAACAGAGACAAAATGTAAAGCCTTACCAGATGTACTTGTGGCAGTGAGTAATCCGGAGGCCTATTTGTTACCTTCTTCTGTTGTTAGTTTTGTCCAGCGATTGCGAGAGTCCCTCCACCAATCCGGATAGCCGATAATTTCATAGTAACATTTTTTTGAATGTCCCGTTAGCCCATAGACAGAACAAATTGGGTATTTGGAAATTGAACCCCAAGCCACATAGTGGGATTCATTTGTTTGGTTCCAAGAGTCGGTTCGTTTATCCGAATTTTGCCAATTGGAAGCTTAATTACGGGCTACTATAGCGGTTATATTTATTTCAATGGTCATTGTTTAGCGGCGAAGTGTTTCGTGTCTGACCATAGCATGTACATCCTCTAATTCAAGAAAATGTTTTTTCCGCAAAATCTCCCCCCTGATCTGTTCCAGTTCATTATCTAACCTGGCAAGAAAAATATGAACTCTCAAGCGTTGAATGAGCTCTTGTAGGATTCCACATCATTAGGGTTCTTCATAACTATCTTATCACGGTGATCCAATTCACTGAATATCTCTGTAAGCTCGCCATAGTATTCTAATAGTGATCGCCCACCCTGTTTAGCAGTGAAGGCTCGATGGTTTAAAGAGAAAACTTGTAATTCATCTGCTCCGTCATAGAATGCTCTAAACAGTAATTTCTAAATTTTTCGAGCCGTTGGAATACAAATATACTTTTTCATGATTTCTGACTTCATAGACATTAAGAGCTAGCGTTTCACTAGTTGATTATCAGGGTACCACTTATCAAATTATGGGGTTCCTTTTTTTGGAATTGTTGAAGGGTCCTGAATGAATGAGAATTTTTGTTTCTCCACAATATGCATCTCCATTAATTGAGACCATATATCATAATTAGTTTCGTCCAGAAGAATGTCGATGTTGAATGATGAGCCCTTAGACTGAATAATGAGTGAAGAATCCTTAGTTGCGGGGTCGAGAGCCATTGGAGCAATGTAATACTTAAAAATCTTGGATAAAATCTGAAGTTTTAGAAAGTCTGAGGCTAAAATAGAAATTTTAGAAAGTTTTGGGGCAAAAAATAGAAATATAAAAAAGTTTTGGGGCACAAATGGAAATATTAAAAATTATGGGGCAAAAATAGAAATATCATAAAGTTCTGGGGTCAATTTGTAAATAATACAAATTATTGGCTAACTACTGACGTGGCGAACATGACTGGTCAAAGCTGACTGACTGCCACGTGTACACTGATGTGGCAGATGACGTGGTCAACACTGATGTGGCTTATGTCACGGTTAAAATCCGTGACAAAAAAGAGCAGTGACAAACATCCTGTGTCACGGTTCATAACCGTGACAATTCGTGTATTTTCATGTAGTGGCAGCAGGTGGGCATGAACGTTGCGCTGCGGATGCTTGCTTCTTTAGGTGGCTCGTGAGAAGGCGTGAGAAGTCCAAATTGGGTGATTCGAACGGCATTTGGGTCATCTTGTTAAGGCGATCAGTATGATGTGATTTTTGGTTGGGTAAAGTATTAGTACTGGATGAACGAAGCTTTAGAACTTCTGTATGTAGTTTTTGAAGATACTTTGGGTTCTGTTGAGATGGTGTGGGGTCTGTGGAGATGATATGGGTTCTGTGGATGTGGCTAGTGTATCAACCTTCCTCTGATACCATATAAACATGTATTAACATGTATTAAGATATAAGATAAGAATTGAGAGAGAAAGGAATGAGGTTTGTTGTTGTATTTATGATGTTTACAAGCTAATATAAACTCCATTATATAGGGATGGAAACAAGACAAGCATGCCTTGATTAATGCCACAATTCTAGGGATGGAAGAGAAAAGTCAAGTAGCATATTTATACACATTATTTCTACACCTAAACATATCTTGGACTTAGAATAACATGTAGTATTTCTAGTCCTAAACTTTGACAATAACATGTAGATATTCTAATAAGAAGGTGATAACCGATTATTATGTAGTTTACATCCTATTAGTAATGCTAAACAAATGCCTCTCATTTGATAGGTTAACGTTCATTTAATTGTTTTGTTGATTAACTTTCAATTTATGACAAAATGGCAGTAATAAGTTCACAATTCTTCTGTGTGTGAGTTTTGTTTGTACACATATCTATAGAGGATCGATTGTCACTTTGGTTGGTTGGGGCGGGGTTGGAATGATGGAGGTCGTCACTAATTTGTAAAAAAATAAAATAATAATTCAATATTGGGTTAACTGGCCAACCCATTATAACTAGCTCCGGTAATAACCCAAAGCATTTATACCCTTATGTTAACAGATCGGGTTGAGCCTAATGCATTAGAACCCAAACTTACCAATTTTTCCACCTCTACTGGCCATACTCCAACACACCCAATAACCGTACACATTAAACCCAATTAGACCGGCGGTCATCACATTCTCAATTTTCAAATTCACTAAATACCGCATCCGACTTTCAATTTAAAGAAGAAGAAAAACTCCACAAAAATAAAATAAACAACCCTCCATTTCCGGGGCATGGCCACCTTAGTGGTATGGGGTTAGATGACCCCACTTGATCTTAAATAATTGCAGCTAACTATATTAAATATTTGAGAATTTTTGAATTAGTATGTATATTTGACACTACTTAACTTTAGAGAGAAATATTTAATAGGGGTTCAAATAAAAAATAATGGGGATAGAGAATACTTAATAGTTGGGTTAAGTAAAAAATATATGTATCTTTCGGTGTCAAATTGATATTTTCATTTTGATTGTAGTATTTTCTTAGAAAAACATTAATTTCACAAATTAATCAATATTAAAGGATATAATTTTTTTTCTACGATTAAATAACTTGAGTTAATACATTTTACTGTTCAAGATAAAACAATTTAACAATTAAATAACTCCATTGGCCAGATTTCTAACTACGCGCTTGGATATTTTCAATATAAAATCATACTAGTAAATTAATATTTTTGTTTCTTTTATGTAATATGGAGAACACATATATAGAATAATACTATTATTATTATTATTATATATGCTAGAAATTAGGTAGAAGGGCTTATTATACATTGATTTTTACCAAAAATCCAATGAATAATATTTTTTTGAATGAATGGCCTATTTTTAATTGGTAATTTGAATAAAGGGCCTATTTTTAATTGGTAATTAGTGTAAGAGGCCTATTTTGTTTTATATTTTAAATGAATGTATTTGAATAAATTTAAATATCATTTAATTAATAAAAACATGTTATGTATTACCTAAATTACCCCTTTTTATGAAATTTTCACAAAAAATATGGACTGCAAAGTTCCTATTACAATAAAATATGAACTGCAAAGTTCATATTGCAGTGAAATATGTACTGCAATATGAACTTTGCACTAAAAATATGGACTGCAAAGTTCACATTGCAGTAAAATATGGACTGCAATATGAACTTTGCACTAAAAATATCAACTGCAAAGTTCACATTGCAGTGAAATATAGACTGCAAAGTTCATATTGCAGTGAAATATAGACTGCAAAGTTCATATTGCAGTCCATATTTTAATGCATATTGATATTTTTTTAGTTTATTTTAAGGGTTGGGATGTCATTTTATAATGAAAAAAAAAGACACATGTCATATTATCAATAAAATAAAAAATAGGCCCTTTATTTTAAAAAAAATTATTCCTTGGCCTTAGTGTGAAAATCTTTCTCTAATAAGCCCTTTTTTTTAATTGCCCCTTATATATGGAAGATGGATGGGTATTTGTGTACGAATAGATTATTTTCCTTTATATGAAAAGTTAGTTAATTGGTTAAAATTTAAACCAACAGTTTAAATTGAAAGGTAACCAACGGTTATCACACCTTTTCTTTGTCGGCAGTTTGATATTACACCGATTATGAATGGGAGTAACTTTTCAAATAATATATGACTTTTTGGAAAATGCATTCCTTCGTATATAAGTAGAGGCAGCCTCTGCCATTTGATAACCAACCAAAATTTTAGACTTCATATTTCTCATTTCTCTTGGCATCTTCAGCCCAAATAATTAAGTGATTCGTAAAGGGCGTACATAACCTAATACTAATATTATGGTTATAGGCTTTATTGAATTCTAACGGTAATATTTCAATACATGCATTGTAGTTGCTGGTTTACGGAAATGGCAGAATTATTGTTTGAAATAGTTGAAACTTCAAACCTTGAAGTCTAACAATCAATTTTCAGTGTTCTCACTTTTAGACCCATATTTCTCAACAATTTTTAGACAATAATTTTCTATAATAGAGAGTTCATTAGCAATGCACTCTATCCAAGGTATGAACCAAGACTTCATTTGACTGAACTGCTTTGATGGAGAAAATTAAATTTCACAAGATGGCAAGAAAAGATGAAATTCTTCTTTACTACCTTTCATCTTGCCTATTAAAGATGATCTTGAGGTGATACCAAAAGAGAAGCTAGATCAGTCCAAAAAATTAAAAGATAAAAGAAAAAAGCGTAAGGATACCGACTATTTGTGCTAGGGGCGTATCCTAAATGCTTTAGGAAATTATGTATATAATACTTATCAAAGTAGTGGTACTGCAAAAGAATTATGATTTGCACTGGACAATAAATGCGTCATTAAAAAAGCAAGTAACCCAAAAGTTTCTTGTAGTTTATTTTATGGATTATAAAATAAAAGATAATAAGTCTATTATAATATAAGTACATGAGTTATTAAATATAGTATCTAATATGCAATCCGCTTGAGTTAATTTTGATGAATCATTCTTGATGGGGATTATTATTTCTAAACTTCGATTTTTTAGGAATGGTTACAAGAAGAAACTCAAGCATGAAGAAAAGAGTTATACAGTAGAGTCACTACTGTGTCACTTTCGTTTTGAGGAGGATTCTCGAATCCGTGAATCGAAGGATGAACAAACATATATTATTTTCAAGGCTAACGTTCTAGAGGATGAAAAATCCAAAAACATTTTTTTAAAGTCTAGAAATAATAGTCATTTTAAGAATAATGACAATAACATGAATAACAGGAGAATAAAGGAGAATTGTTATTTATGCAATAATCCTAATCATATGGCTTGAGACTGTCGTAAAAAGAAGAAGAATACAAAAAATCAAGGAAATCAAGCAAACATGGTTGAAGAGAAATTTATTGCTACTATGTGTGAGGCCAATACCGTAAGTTTAGATAGTGGGTGGTGGCGAGATACTAGAGCACCCATCCACATTTGCAAGGATTGTAGCCTTTTTAAGACTTATAAAAAAAGACTGACGACGAAAATGAAGTGAAAGTGGCAAACAACTTCCATGCAAAAGTTAATGGCAAAGGCACAGCAAAAATTTCCTTTACTTCTAGAAAGACTCTTACATTATTGGATGTACCAAATATGCGTAAAAATCTTGTTTCTAGAGACCTTCTCAATAAGAGAGGCTTCAAGGTAGTGTGTGAGTCTTATGAATTTTTACAATCTAAGAATGGTACATTCATTGGGTTAAGGATATTTTCGTAATGAGTATAATAAATGACATGTTCTAATATAATAAATAATGTTTCTTTTGCTTATATGTTTGATTCTTCTATTTTGTGGCATGCTAAATTATGACATGTTAATTATGTACAATTAAAAATATGCACAGTTTAGATTTAAGTTTACCTTGTAATTTTGATCATTCTAATAAATACCACATGTGTTCGATTTAAAATTACTAAAAAATCAAAGAACATCTGAATTTCTTGGTTTAATTCATAGTTATGTTTATAATTATAAAAGTCATGTTACCATGGTGGTAATAAATTTTTTGTCACTTGTATTAATGATTATTCTAGATTTGCATACATTTATTTGTTAAAGAGTAGAGATGACGTTTTCGAAAAATTTATGTCTTTTAAGGCTGAAGCTAAAACGCAATTAAACTGTAAAATCAAAGTTCTATGTTCTAATATAGATGGTGAATATTATCCAAACAAATTCATAAAATTTTGTAAACTTCATGGAATTGTTTACTAATTCACAGCGCCTTATATGCCAGAACATAATGGAGTGGCCAAGAGGAAAAATAGAACTTTGACATAAATGATTAATATATTCTACTTTGTTCGAAATTATCATTATATTGGTGGACCCTACTATATATGATCTTATTATATTCAAAATAAAGTTCTCTTAAAAAGATTTGGTGTATCACCTTATGAATTATGGTTTAATCGAAAACCAAATCTTAATCGACTTAAAGTTTAAGGATGCCTTGCATATGTGAGAATATCCAATCATAAAAGGCCAAAACTTGGTTATAAAACTTATAGCTGTGCTTTCATTAGTTATTCTAAAAATATTATTACTTATAGATTTCTTAATCTTGATACTTTTGACATTATTGAATTTATTGATGTTTAATTTTTTTGAGAATATAAATAAGTCTAGTACATATAATAATTTGTTAAGAGATTTTAATGTTTCATCTAATTAATTCATTAGTTGAGAATAATGAGAATGAGACTTATAGTAATCCTATCCCTAGTGCACAATAAGAAATTGAACCAATTAAGAAAAAGTAAAAGAGTAAGAATTCATCGTAATTTTGGCCATGATTGCTATGTTTATCTTGTAGAAGGAAATAAGAATGAAATCACCAACACTATTAAATTTGTCATGTATGTAGAAGATGATCATGTCACTTTTATTGATGCTATGCATTCTTGTGATGCTTGTTTTTAAAAATAAGCCATAAAAGATGAAATGAACTCAATTATGTCGAATCAAACTTGGGTTTTAACAAACTTATCCCTTGTGGCTAAACTCAATGGTTGAAAGTGGAGTTTTAAGAAAAAATTGAATGCAGGTAGCTCCATAAATAAGTTTAAAGCGAGACTAGTAGTAAGATGTTTAAACAAAGGCATGGCATTGATTATTTTAATACTTATGCTCTTGTTGCATGCATTTCATTTATTATAATTTTAACTAGTTTGTTGTTTGCGCGATGCGCAATCGATTTTTATATATATAAACTATGGTAAATAATTAAATAAAAAAATCTAAAGGGTAAATTTTGAAAATAATAGAAAGTGATAGGTTTATGGTCGATTCTTATTTTAGGAATTTTTAAATTTTTTCTAATACACTGATTATGTCTCAATAAAGAAAGTTGATGGATACCTTAAAAAATATCTTATAATTTTATGTTTTCAAAAGTATAATGTTTGAGTTTCCTAACCCATATCTCCTTCCTTTTAAACCACCCGATTCTTATTCACCACTTGTATGAAAAAAAAATTCTCACAATTTAGATCATAGACAAATGCAATATATATTGTATAAAGTAACATATGTATAATTTTATATATCTATTTTACATATATAAGAACCTATTTTTAATTGGAATGTATTTATGATGGATTTGATGCAAATAGTAAGTATAACTTTGCTTTCGTTGCTATATGTTTTGTCAAAAAATAAAGGGAAAAATCTAATTACCAATACTCATACTCACATCTTTGATAGTTCATTCAAATGGAATAAAGAAGTACATTTTTCACCCATTTTTCATTGTACATTAATCTATTGCTCAAGCTAATAATAAGTAAAGTTGTAAAAAATAATTTTTTCAAGAGGGCAAAATGTAAGAATATACGACTAACAATTATGTAAACTTAGTGCAACCATCATACATTATAAATTCATGTGCAAACATAAGTGAATGATACCTCATACATATAAGAATGTTCAAAACTCGAAAATGAAAAAAAAAAATTTGATCAAAACATCTCTTTATACTACCATAAGACCTATAAGATGTAAGTACTGAAAATTGCAAAAAAAAGTAAAGAAAAAAAAATGCAAATTTGAGCTTTTTATCTCCTTTATATGCACGTCTAGAAGACCAAGTATAATAGTAATCAGTTCAATCACTTTACCTAAAAAACTTGTAAAATATGCATAAAATTCATGATAATTAGATAGAAAATACATTAAAAAAATTGAGAGTAAGACAATTATTCGATAATTTTTCCCATAATTGAAACTCTTTATATAGTAGAAAAAAATTCTAATGCACATTGAACCATCATAAATCCTATAATTAACCCCATAAAGCCTCAAAAAATTTTATATCACAAAAACAATTAATTATCATAAATATATTCATAAATATACACAATTAAATTTATAATTCATAAGCTAATATATTTATTATCTTTATTAAAATTTTGAATGTAAAATAACTTTTTTAATACTATAAGAAAGAGAGTAATTAGAAACCGTTTGATAGGAAAGAGAGATAGAGTAATTAGAATGAAATAATAGGAGAGGAATTTTGAATCTACTATTATATAAAGTTGAAAGCCATTTCAATGGCATTGAACCTGTGTCAGGATTACGAGGAGAGGTGTTGGCCTAGTGGTAGGCAACCCCCACACTTGTCTTGAGGTCAAGGGTTCGACTCATGGGGGTGGGGGGGTTTTCTTTATTTGTAGGATTAAGGGAGAGACTTAGACCTCCCTTAATTTTTTTTTTTTTAAAAAAAAAAACCTGTGTCAGGATTAGTCTTACAATATTGTCCCTTCATACTTTAATTTCACAAAAAAAAATATTATCAACGTGAGTAGTGGAGATTAAAACATTGAGCATTACAAGGATTATATAGGGCCTTCAATCGCTGGAATGGAGAAAGAAATCATCGTGAGAGAGATTAGGTGGGGCTAATTATAAAAACGTGTTAATAGTGTATCACATGTATAATGTAGTCATCCATTTTACTAACTATATAATAAATGAAATGAAATTAGATAAAAATATATTAGATTATTAGAAAATTGAGAAAAAAATTAGATAAATTAAAGCACATTTATTATGTGCCACATGTCACTCTCTCATCAAAAGAGAGCATTTTACTTTATATTTTATTATATTATATATGATATATATGATTGCTCTTGCATCTATACATAACTTAGCTGTTCACCAAATAGATGTTAAGTCTACCTTTCTAAATGGTGATTTAGAAGAGTAAACTTATATGGAACAATTGAAGGGTTTTTAATTCTAGGCTAAGAAAATAAAATGTGCAAATTAGTAAAATCCTTTTATGGCCTAAAACAAGTACCCAAGCAATGGCATGAGAAATTTGACACAATTGTCTTTTCTTATGAATTCATTATCAATGATGTGGATAAATGTATTTATTGCAAATACAATGAATTTGGGTGCATTATTATTTGTTTTACGTTGACGATATGCTAATTTTTAGCATCAATTTGAAATGTGTGAAAGAAACTAAAAAGTTTTTCTCCTTTAATTTTTCTATTAAGATCTAGGTAAGGCTGATGTGATTTTGGGAATTAAAATTATAAGAAAGAATAATTTGTTGTTTCTTACACAATCACATTTTTGAAAAGATCTTAAAAATGTATGTATGTTTTTGTCATAAGCTAGCCCCACGCCCATTTATTTACATATCAAAGTAGTGAAGAACCTAGTCATACTAATGCATAATTAGAATACTTGAAATGAATTATAAATTATGGTTTATAATATCGAGGGTCCCTTCCTATCCTAGAAGGATTTAATGTTGCAACCTGGAATAGTTTGAAGAAAAAATCTAACTCTACTAACAGTTGAATTTTTACATTGGGAGGTGCTGTAATTTCTTGGAGGTAAAAAAAAAGCAATCAATAGTTTCAGATTCCTCCATGTTATCAGAATTGATTGCATTAGTGATTGCATATAAAGAGGCCAAATAACTTAAAAATCTTTTAGTAGATATTTCTCTTTGAAAAAGGCCATCGACAGCACTAGCAATCATGATAAACTATGACAACAAGGCAATTATTTAGGTAAATCTAGACATGTTAGTCTAAGACAAATCAATTCGGCAATTACTCGAATTTGGAGTAATTACGGTTGACTGTATTGAGTCAAAGAAAAATTTGGCAGATCTTTTAACAAAAGCATTAGGCAATGGGATGATCTTTAAGACATCTAAAAGAATGGGGTCAAGGTCTGTGAATGACGTCGATCATGTTTAATAAGAACCTAACTTAGGTCTTGAAAATATAAGCAAAGTTCAATGTAATAGTAACAAGTCAAATATGTGGTCATGGAAACACTAGAAATTTTATTCACGTCATTTCTTATATTCTAGTGGTGTTTCCTGCATTATATGAAGTTGGATTAGCTTCTTAATAAATTGAAAATAGTGACTTGCATGATGTTTTATTAAATTTACCATGTGGATAATGGAAGTCAGGTCGCTGCATAGGAAAACAATACCATTTCCAAGACTTACTCACTAGATCATGATTTACGCACATGGCCATTAACGTGCAGAGCATTCAGAGCACTCTACCTTTGAAGTCGGTATGTGTGACAGTTCCAGCTAATCTGTAAGAGCTCTAGGATCAAGTTTCGCTCACTTTACTGCTTTGATCAAGCTTTGAATTATTTGCACTAAGTGGTAAGTTCAAGTCCATAAGACACTTATCATTTATGTACCAACTTTTACAATGATGCCTTGTAATCTGTTTGTACTCTTTTATTTTTTTTCCCTTCAAAATGTGTTATTTTATTTTGAAAATTGGTGGGGATTGTTGGATATTTTCAATATAAAATCATATTAGTAAAATTGATATTTTGGTTTTTTTTATTATAATATGTAAGATGGATAGGTATTTTATACAAATATATTTTTGTTTTTATATGAAAAGTTGGTTGGTTAAAATTTAAAGTAATTGTTTAAATTGAAATTTAACCAACGATTAGCACACCTTTTCAGTACCAACGATTTAATATTTACATGGATTATGAACGGGAGTAACTTTTCAGATAAGATATGACTTTTTAGAAAAAGGCATTCATTCGTGTATAAATAGAGGCAATCTCTCTACCATTTGATAACCAACCAAAATTCCAAACTCTATATTTCTTCTTTCTGTTAGCATTTTCAGCCCAAACAATTAGAGTGTTCTAAATGGTTGGTACGGGGTGTACATAACTCAATACCAACAATTTGGTTATAGGTATCATTGAATCTTAACGGCAATATTCCAATACCCGTTGTGTACTCGCTGGTTTGCAAGAAGGGCGGAATTATTGTTTGAAAGAGTCGAAGCCATTGAGCCTTAAAGTATAATAATTAATTTCCTTATTTTTTATGTTCTCTCTTTTAGACCCATATTTTCCAATGCGCGCCACTTATTTTCACACTCCAGCCAGTTGTAATTCGTAGATTTGGTAGTGTTACTTCTCCGTACTAGTAGGACGGTGATGACTCAAAATTGGTTTCTATTAATGGAAGTAGGTCTGTTGGGGATTTCCTTCTTCCAGGGAAGGAATTAAGCTCCTTTGTATCTTTCCCCTTGGATCAATTTCGTAATTGGCCCATTTTGCAATCCACTTCCACTTTGACTTTCATATAGCAAGTGTCCCCCTACTTTTCACGAGCCCATTTAGTAGGAATTATTTGAAGTATGTGAAACAGAAGTTCTTGCATAGGGTTTTTAGGGAGAAAAATAGGAGTATTAAAAAGAGAAAGTGATATTTTTATATTTGATTTCAGTTTAGAGAGAGAAAATATGAGATTTGTATGTTTAGAGAGAAAAAGTGAAATTTGTATAAATTTTAATAAGATTTACTTGATTTGGGTTAATATTTAGATATGTGAGAAACTAGGGTTCTTGTATGGATGAAGAAGATAGCTTAAGGTTAAAGATGGGGGCAAAATGATCAGTATAAATAAATTTTGGATAGGGTAAAGGTCTATCAAATTATGGGGGTTAAATTAGAAGATTATGAAAATGGAGGGCGATATTTCTAATTTTGCATTATAAATAGAGGGTAACTCTAAAAAATCATATATATTAAGTTTAAGTGCTAAATATGTATTCTCAATAGCACTAATAAAAGTTAGCTTTGATTAACCAATAATATAGATTTAACTATATTAAAATTATAAACATAATATATAAAGCCAAAGGTATTCTATTATATAATGATACATTTTCTTAAAATAATATAGTCAATTTAATATAGTTAAATCTATTATTTACCCTAGTTTCGGTATTTTTGGTTTGATATTTTCGGCATTTTAAGTTTTGGTATTTTTAGTTTAGTATTTTGATATTTGAAACATTAAAACCAAAACCAATCCAAAGAAAGTTGGTATTTTCGGTTTCCGGTATTTAAATATATGAAAGAAAAGAAATTTTAACCGCACGAATTCCCACCCCTAATTTTTATACAATATAAAAATAAATTTGAACTCAAATTTACATATAAAATTGCTTGCGGATTTAGTGAAAAAACATATTTTAACTGAAATATTATCCTTAACTTTTGGATTTAGTGCAAAAATAAGCAGTCTTGCGCCAGAGCTCCGGTGGTGGGGGATGGTTGTGGTGCCTATGGTGATTACATTTAATTTAATAGAAAAAAAAATGAAGCGGTATAATGGTATTTTAGGTATAAAAGAAGAAATGACCTTATTTTAGAATAAAAATGTAAAATCCTTCCATTAAATATAATTATGGAGGGAGCCCTTTTAAATCAAAGAAAAAACATGTATTTTTTTCTTGTAATGATGACATATTTTCCAAGTTTTATGTTTGATTACTTACATTCTACTTATGATCGAACTTTTTAGTCTTTGAGCCATTTTTTCTCTTACATATAATTTATTTTCTTTGGGGTAGGCTAAAAAATAATTTCTTAATTTTATACATTATCCACTTGAAACAAGGAACCAAATATAATTAAAATTCTAAATTTTTTTGGCAATCAAACACCCTTTTATTGACATCTCCGTCAACAAACAAATCACAAGGCCAAAAAATGAAGGGTGTGACAGAAACTGGCAGGTTTGTGCATGTGGAAAATATTGTGTAACAGGAACTGATTTGTTTTTGAGGGGCGTGGTCAGGATCCTTGTGCTATCACTGAATTTACAAAAAACCATCTCTAAAGATATCAGGCATCGTCGGCTAATAATTTTTGACCTTCTTGGAAGCCCCCCTCCCCCCCGAGCCGAATTGGGTTAAAGTGAATTTTAATGCGGCTACCTTCGTTGATGCCCAATCTTTTAACGTCGGGGTGGTGGTTTGAGATGCAAAAGGTGCCTTCTTAGCTTGTTTGTGTAAGAAGTTCAAAAATCAGGTTTATGCATCGTTGGCTGAGGCTCTTGTTGCAGTGGACTTTATTATTTGCCTACCTTACCAAAACATTTCTTTCAAAGGAGATGCTTAAGTTGTTATCAATCTTATCAATAGTAATATTAGTAGTTCGGCGCCGTTTAGAAATATTGTGAATGATATTAAATAAGCGCCGTTGGTTCTTAAGCCTTGTAATTGGTCTTTTATGCGTCCAAATGGCAATGGAGTCGCCCATTGTTTTGCTAGACAAACTAAGTTTGTGCTACAATCCGAGTATTAGATGGAAGAGACTCCTGAATCCTTATTGCCTTCCTTCTAAAAAGATTATGGTTCTTAACTATTGCTTCTTTTTTTCTTTAAAAAAAAGAAAAAGAAAAAGAAAATGAAGGATGTGATAATAATAATAATAATAAGAATACTGGTAGTAATAATAATTAGATCCACTTTATGAGATAGGCCTTATATATAATGGGTCAACATGAACGTGCAAATGGGGCCGAAGCAATCAAATAAGGGGTATGGACCACCAAATCTTCTAAGTTGTGCATGTCTCATTTTACTTTTACTCTTATCATTCGAAAATAAAATAATTTTTGGATAAACACCGTCGTTATCTAGACATATAACTTGAAGCAAGTGGCATCTACAAATTTTAGTGTTCGAACGTCCTATCGTAGAAGCTCTTTCTTATTTATATGTGTATTTGAAGCTCCACTTTATTTATTAAAAAACTCTCCCCCTCCAATTGAGAAAAAAAAAAAAACCTTTGTCCAAATAATTTGTTGTGCCAGCTTTGTTTTTTTAGTTTCAACAGCATCGGCAAAAAGGGCAGAGCAATTTTTTTATTTTTTTTGTCAAGAAATTTGCTGATTTAATTTTGCTCGTCAGACCTGAAGAGTGGATTGTACTCGACAAATAGTTTGCAACCATTAAAATAATGGGGCTTTGCTTAATTAGGGGATTTATGGCGAATCTAAAAGTTGACTGATTCACTGAATTTAAAGAAAATCAAAATAAAGTAATCGAATATATTTGGTTCAAGTTTGAGTTTAAGGCATAACAGTGTAAAACTGAATCGAACCAAATTAAATCATTGCATATATGACTCGAAAGTAATAATACTTCACTATTTAAATTTTTTTGTTCCCAAAATTTACAAACTTTAGTGAGAACTCACCTATTTGAGATATCATGAATATTATAACTATATTATAAATGTAAGAGTTAATAATTTTATGTCCAAAATAAGTAGGAGCAAGTATAAAGTTATTACCAATCTTTCTGACCAAAATAAATGTTGCCTTACAATTTATTTATTTTTTTAAAAATAAATATTTGAAAAGTGAATCAAAAAGTTTGGTTAGGGTTTGGGTTTAAAAAATTATAAACATAACCGAATAAAAACCAAACTTTCAAATTCGGTTTGGGTTTCCTATTTTCTATCTCGACCAAAACTGAAAACACTCCTAGAGTGAAAATTCTTGTCTTTGGGTTATATTTTTGTCTGACACAACTAGAAAATCGAAAACATGAACACTATATGACATAAGCTCGCGCTATTCTTAGATAACACAAACACAACACAACTTGACATACACGATTATAATTTTTTCATCCAAATAAATGTCCTACTACGAGTAAATTTGAAGATTTCTTCCCTTTAGACTTGACCAACACGACATGGTTTTAATTTCAAGCTAATTTTGTTTCATTTCATGATGTGTAAAGTTTTATTTGAAAAATTGACACCCTAGGTTTTGCCTTGGAACTCTAACCCAAAGCCATATTGTCATAAATATTCTCAAACCATAATATTAAAATAGTCCTATTTAAAGAGCAAGTTAGAGCTACTTAAATCAACACTATAAAAATTACGAATAATTTTAAATGAATATAAAAAATTAATATATCAATGCAACAATCACTTATTGGTTAGAGTATAATATAAAATAATTCTTTTAACCAATACATAATAATCACATTTGATAAATTAATTTTTGTGTTAAATATTTATATCTAGTTAAAATTATTAAAAAAATACTTTTCAAAATATCACATCACTTCATAAAGTGCAATTTTAAAAAATGAAGTATATCGCGTCTCTGAGATGCTCTAAAATTAGCAACAGAATTGCAATTTCAATGGCGAGTTAAAGATGCACTGCACCATCAATATAAACGTAAAAAGAAATGTGATTGGTTACATTCGCTCACCTGGATTGTGACCGATCAACCAGAAAATAGTTAATGGCATCACTATGGACCCACTCAACATTAAAATAACCATTATTCAAGGGCCTCAAAATTCAAACAAACTAGATTAAAAAACACCAACTATTACTGGCGGAAACTTTATTATAATGTCGGATTAATTTCTATAATAATATGGATCACAAAAGGCTATACAGTAACCAACATGTGATTTTTAAGTTATTAATTAAATATCCATATATAGTTCGGCTACAGTTAAATCTGTTGACCTGAAAACATGATTGAGGATTAGAAAAATGGAGACATCTATTTAGGCACAGCTTATATTTAATGTAGTCTAATTTAATTACATTACTTGGTTTTGTTTTTAGTCCACTTGCCAAAGGATGCAACGGGAAGAAATTATTAGACATGTTGGATGTGAAATGTGTGTTATTTGATAAATTTACTGTTTATTGTTGTAATTGCATTAATATCTCAAGAAGAAAAAAATGAAAGTAGATGGAAAAAAAGGGTAATAAATGAAATATTTATAAAAGGAGTTTGTAACTTAACACTTAATGCCTAATTTTAACATTAAGATGTGAAAAATAGTAAATATCAATGTTCGCTTTTAAACGAATACCCTTCTTTCTGAATTAAAGAAGTAAACAATTAAACAAATATGGGTTTACCATGTCTTTGTTAGAGAAACCCTAATATCATGAATACATCAAAAAAAATTCTTGTGCATGCATGTTAATAGTCCAACTTACTTTCGTAATAGGATATTCTATATTTTTGAAATTCACTATATATAAAAGAATAAAAAGATAAATCCACAATGCATGCATGTAGTAAAGTTTATATATTGACTAACCCTCTCTATTTCACGAGTATGGTGAGGCTTAATTTCTTAAGAAACTTCATTTTATTAACAACTTATAAATTTCCTTAATTGACGGTCCCTAGTGGGAACGATACTGTTGCAACAAATCAATCAAATGAATTGTGTTGACACTTATAATTTTTTACTGCTTTTCTCTACTCTTTTTCTCTTTTAATAAACCCAACTAAAGTTTTTTTATTTGTTCAAAATTAATATTCATTTCCTTCTGTAAATTACAAAAGGACATTAAATCTTAATTAGTACAAAGAAATGTAGTCACTTTTCGAGAAAGAGGTAGTTAAAGAATTACCGTTGTTTTCCATTGAAGTAGAGAGGGTCTGAAAATATAAAATAACAAATATTATATATTTCTCTTAAGGACCGTCCTTTTTGAGGGGTTAAACAGATGAATTTTTTCATGAAACTTGGTGAAAATTATCTCTATAATGAGTAGATCATCTCTACCAAATTTCATAAGAAAATCAATCGGGAAGCTGGTTAATTGAAAAATTAATATATATGCGCATTTCTGTATGTTGAAATTTTAGATTTTTAGTTAACCAATTTTTCATTTGATTTTTTTGATGAAATTTGGTGGAGATGATCTACTAGTTATAGAGATCATTCTTACCAAGTTTCATGAAAAAATTCATCTGTTTACCTCTTGAAATGGACGGTCCTTAAGTTAGCTAATTTAAGGACAGTCCTTAAGAGAAGGGGACTGTGTATATATATATATATAATATTAAAAAAGAAGGTCTAAATCTCTTTTCTTTACTACATAATATAGAAAAAAAAAAAAAAAAAAACCACACCTCACCCCCTGGTGTGACTCGAACCTAAGATCTTTTGGATTCAGGTGGACACCCTTACCACTACTGAATAGGCTAACCCACTTGCACAAATAAGAAATAATATACTTATATATATATATACACACAAATGATAATAGTATAATGTTTCAAATTAAGTTCATCTAGGAGATCTTAAAGAGTTCACTTGGGATTTTCCGCGGGGACCTCTCAACCTAATGAAAAGTCTGTATTCATCAAACGTCATAGGGGAGTACAATGCGGGTTTATCTGGTGTGACAAGCTTCTTTGCTGGTTCTATAAGCAAATTGCTCTTCGGATTGTAGAAGAAGGCAATAGAGAGGCGCTCGTCAGTTGAATTCACTACCACTCTGTGCTCAACGCTCTTATAACTTGCATTACTTACAACCTAAATAATCAATTAAAATATGATCAAGTGAGTCATAACTACCAAATTATTGCCAAAAAACATAGTCATTGTTTTTAATTCTGAAGTCCTTATTAACCCATTCTCAAGTACAAATTAAACATATACCAAATAATTCACCTTTAGAACTAATTAAGAGCAGTCAACGCCATTTATATCAAAGAGAAAAAAAAATCATAAAAGGGAGAGAAAAAGTTATAGTCTCTGTGGTTTCTTAAAAGTAAGGCAATAGTTGGTACAGTAGCTAGAAGGCTGACGGCCTGAAGAATTATAAGGAATCAGGTGCACATTTTCACTTTATTTTGTTCTAATTAATTTAACCATTTTTATATCTAGCTCAAATTTTTTTTTTTATTGAAGACTGTCATCTAATCTCAAACAGAGCTGACCCTGGGGTAGGGTTAGTAGGACGACCGCCCATAACTCAAAAATTAAGAGGGGTACCAATATTTTATTTATGTATATATATTAAAAAAAAATAGTTTAAAATCCAAATTTTCAAGAAAAAAAAATCAAGTTTCCAAAACTCTAACGGCGTATTGGGAAACTACCTCTTCAACTCTTATCTGATTTTTTCTTCCCAAATTCAGTCTCAATCTTCTCATGCTACAAGCGACAATTAGAGGGGTACCAATATTTTTTATTTCGCTCATATTGATTTCAAAACAATAAAGAGAATTAAATATTTAATCGTAGTGTTTTTGGTCATATGTGAATTCTTATCATTAAAACAAGATTAATTTATTTTTTTAATATAAAAAATTAATATATTTATTTATAAAATAATACATTTTAAGATTTCATCCGGTGCTTTAAAATAGTCAGAACCTACTCTGATTTCAAAGTAATAACGTACGTGGCAAAATTCTGTACTTGAGATAATATCATCAATATGTATCTTTGGGAGGAAAGACAAAAAGAAATATTATGCTGCATGTACGTGTAATCAATATATGGTGAGGACTAACCGGGGGATTATATTTGAGCAACGGCCCAACTAGATTTTTCCACCACGAAATATAATTAATGTCACATATTTGACTTTCAAAAATGTATTAATCGCGTGATTTGATGAATCATAATATTTAGACATGTAATTTTAAAATTTGATGATTTTTAATTTAGGAGTTCTTTTAAAAAATATAAAAAAATTCAAAATACAATAGTGTAAGTTGAATTTAAATGTGATTTTTATTCATTTATATATTTTAGTTAGAGTGAAAAAAAATTACTGACCAATAATGGAGGAGATATATGATTAAAGAGAAATGGATGATATTCAAACTCCGTAATTTAATATGGGAATCCGATCTTTTGAACAAATTTTGACAAAATTTTAAAATATTAAAACTTATCCTAAAAAAATACTCTTAAATTACTAAATCACGTAATTTATCAAATGCTATCTCAAAATCAAAGAAGAGACCCCGAGGAGATTCACCACTAAATCGTTCTTATCCACCAACATAAAATTAAAGCAATGTCAATCAAAATACCGATCACCACAAAACTACCTTTTAGGTTAGGTTAACCATATCATGTGGTCACTTAGTTTCTTGTATACAAAATCAACGTTTTAAGAAAACGTATGATAAGTTTCATATTATTTGTGTTGTCTTAATGAATTAAGTGAAACGGCCCACATCCTATTTCAGTAATGTAACGAATTTTTTTTTTTAATTATATGCGACTTTGGAGCTTTTAAAACATAATTTGGTCTAAATATTTTGAGAAAAAACTGTGTTATTACATATGATATCATATACTCAGCTCGGAGGCTAGAAGAAGTGTTTACTTTTTCATATTACTTTTTCTCGTGTAAAAACATTTTGGAAGGAATATTTTATTTTATTTTTTGGTTTATAATTTTTCAAAGGATTCTATTCTATTCTATTTATTTGAAACCTAATTGGAACATATATAAATAACAAAGGCCCACGTGTATATTGGTCTTGTAAGGAAAATATGGGCTTGAAAAGATGGAGCTCAGAAATATCTAGCAACATCCATCTTCATTCACACGACCTTCTTCACGTACACTAAACTTTGATAAGATGGGAAAGGAAAAAAAGAATGGAAGAAAGAAAGAGAGAGAAGTTATGTTCGCATATTTTTCAAGTGGGCATTTTGAGGAATTTGGTTGGCTACAAGAGTACAAGTCCATCAATGCTTGACACCTCCCATGTGCCTTAATTTTGCTTCATGAATTTCAGCCAAACACTTCTAACGGATAATTACCTATAAATTAAGAACATATTGGTTTTTCTGCCCTTGTGGACGTTGAAAGAGAAAATAAAGATAATATTTCTTACTTTCCCAAAATTAGAAGCGAAAACTTTATTGATAATTATATAATATTATTACAAAAATGACTTTTTGCGGTAAATTTTTTTTTGTGACGGGAAACCTCAATTCTGTGAGCGAGAATTAGTCTCACATATATAATATATATATATAACATAGAAATATCTCGTAAGAAATTTTTAAAAAAAGAAAGTAATAAAAATGACTCTTAATTAACTCAGAACAGCTTTTCTAAGACAGTAGCTAGGTACCTGAATTTGATCGCCAATATTGACGATAAAAGCATGAGGGGCTGGATTGACCGTAATCCAGTTGTCAAGTTTACGGACCTGGAGGCCTAGAACGTGCTGATCTGGCAGCAGAATTGTCATGCCACCTGGATCGGAGTGAGAAGAGAGACCTAGGGTCAAGTCGGGTTGTGGACACTTGGGATAAAAATTCACTCTTAGGCAAGCTCCAATATTGTCCCCACCAAAAGCATGTTGAAGATATTCCTCTCCCAGCCCAAGGTTTAACGACAATACCTTCATTAGTACTCCACACATCTTCACCACTTCCCTTGAATATTCATCCACCACTTCCCTATACTTACACAAACATACATATATATTATACATGGTAATTAATTAATTAAAACCCTGTGTACGTACGTACGAGTATATATATATATAACTGTTTATTTATGACGAGGGCAGATCGACTTAGGATTAAAAAAAAATATGGGGTGGGGGATTCAACTTGACCTCGCAAGCTCTAGTTTTGCCTCGATCTGTCAGATCGACTTAGGATTAAACAAAAAGATCGGGTGGGTGCTTCAACTTGATCTCGCAAGCCCTAGTTTTGCCTCGATCTATCTGTCTACCATATATATGTATAATTGTAAGAAATTGACCGAGTCATTTTGCACATGTAGTACTGGTTGGCTTTCTTACGTGCGTATATATATATATATATATATTTCCTTGACTCTAATTTGGCGAGCTATATTTACAACTGATATCACAGTAGACAAATAGATGTTTGAAGTTAGAGAATCTATACCGGAGAGAAGAAGGAAGGGCGGGCCACTTATTAGGGTCCATCAATGAACAAGGAAGGTAGTGAAGGAAGTAGTAGTCACTCCAATCCAGAATAGCGCCTTTTTCGACACCCAATCGGCTTCCATAACCTTCATAAGTCTTTGGGGAGTTTGCATACATTTGTTTAACCTCCGACGGTTGATAAAAGAAGTGGCGCCAAACTTCACGAACACGGTCCATCAGTAGAGGACTCACTCCATGGTTCACAACTTGGAAAAATCCCCACTCCCTACACGCGTGTGAGATTTGGTTCATAGTAGTTGACCTGAGATTTTTATCTCCGGCAAGACCTCTCAGGTCAATTGATGGGATGTTGGCGTCGTTTTTGTCAGAGTTTAAGGTTGGCCGATCTAGTAGAGGTCTGATATATCGATCGGGGATAAGGGATAGTTTGCTGTCGGATAAGGATTGGACACGGATTATTGGTTCAGGCCAATCGTTTAGTTTATTCATGTTTTTAGTTTGGGTTTCGAGGTTGATACTGTAATCATTCGATGAAACAAACGAGTACTTGGTTTGAAAATGAATGAGAGAAAGAGAGAGATGATGATGTAGTTAAAGGGGTAGGGGAGTGAAGATGAATAATTGGTAGGGTGGTATTTGTAAAGTGAAAAGGACTTGAAGATAAACGTGTAATATGTGTCATTTTTGAGGTCAGAACATCGCAAGAGAAATTAGGAAGAGATGCGTGTCAATTACATGTACAACATACGCCGACATAAAAAAATCTCTATACACTAGTTTTCAGTGCATGCTACTTTCTTTTTTTTTTTTTTAGGGTGAAGATACTCTACTCTTATAAATCGACTAATAAATATTTACTCGGTTATAAATGATAAAATAAAAGTGAAAATATTATTAAGTATTTTTTGAGTGCTGATATCTCCAAATTTTTTTATGTGCGCCCATTTAATTAATTTTAAAAAAATATTAAAAGTATAATAATAAGTGGATCGCTGGTTGTTTTTAGGAGTGTTTTCGGTTTCGGTCGGGGTAGAAACTAGGGTACCTCAAACCCTCCCCAAATTTTATAGTTCGGTTTCGGTTCGGTTCGATTTCAATTTTTGTACCTATGAAACTCAAACCCTCCCCAAATTATTCGGTTTCGGTCCGGTTCGATCTCATTCGGTTTTTTTTTGTATTGTTAAAACTTTAGTTCAAAATTGTACTAAAAATATAAATTCACTCAAAAGGCACTACAAAAGGCACTACAAAAAAATTATATAATGTATTTATTCTAATAATTAGCTTAAGTAATTATTTATAACTGTACATAATCCATAGGGTTGGGTCATTTATATAGTGTAAATGTTGTAAGAAAGTTTTCTTTTTTTTTTCAATGTATTGTAAGATAACTTACGTAATTACATTAAGTTAGCAATTTTTTTTTTAAAAGATTCAGTTTTTTCAGTCCAATTCGGAGACCCCGAATCCCCAACCCATACTGACCAAAATCAATCGGTTTCGGTTTCAGTTTTTGATTTCGGTTTCAATTTTTTTTTTTCGGTTCAAAAAATTTCGGATCGCAACAGATCGGTTCGGTTCGTTCATTCGGTTTTTGGATTTCTGACAACACCCCTAGTTGTTTTGTGAGAATAATTTTTTTAGAAAAATAAAAATAAAAGAATTCTTATTGTAAACGCATTAATGTGCGCGCGTGACATTCTCTGTTTAAATTTCTTATCGGAAGACGTGACATATAGCTCAACTGATAGATATTATGATATGCGGGTAAATAAGCTTCGGTAAGATTCAAACCGAGTTTTTTAAGTTTTACTGATTTCTTTCTCTACTCACTTAGACAATATTACGCTTGTGATATGCAAATTTGCTTTAACCTCACACTGTTTCTTTACTTTTAACAGTGCATCAACTTTATATTTTGATTATTATGCGGTTAACAAATCAATGGTCAGTCACACAATAAATAGATGAAAATGCTAGAGTATACAGCACATTTGTTATGAAAAAATGAATCACATGCATAAGAGACATAAAATTTGTGTGACGCCAGATGATTCTCTCAATTAATGGATGATAGGTCTAGAGTACGTTTACCTTTATGGCACGTTTGGTTCGAGTTTTAAATCATTTTTAGAATGTTATATTTCATTTCAAAAGGATTCTAATTTTGGTTCAAGTTTTGACATAGGAATGCTTTATTCTTACAAGAATGGAGTATTCTCCCTCTTAAATTGATAAGAATGGATGATTACACTAGGTATTCTTTTTTAGATATTCTTCAAAGATTTTCCTTTAAGAATTACTAATACAACTTTTTTTTTCATTTATATTATTTTTAAAACATTTTTTTATTATTAAATACATATAACCACTTTTTATAGTTCTTACGAATAAAATCTTAAATTTCACCTTTCTAAAATTGTTAGGAATTGTCTTTTAATTTTACAAACTAAATAACATTTTGGTAATCCACTCATATTTCATTATTATTCTCATTTGAACCAAATATAGAGAAACAATTCAATGTTCCAGGAAAAAAAAATTATATCCGAATCAAAAATCGGCAAGGCATCCTAACAAACCCTTATGGTTGTGTTTTTCTTATATGCCATGTTAAAAACAACGTTATATAAGAGTTTGGATATCGAAAATGGATACAATCAAGGTAAAGATATGCTTAAGGATAGTTCCTATAACTTATGAGTTATCTGTGGCAATCCCATAATTTAAGGGATCTTAATTATCCTCTTGCCAAATTTAAATTTGAAATTCTTTCCTTATCTATTTTTCTAATCGTATTTTGTTTGAGATGACCAAGCCTTAGTAAATCTAGTCAACTCATATAGAGTAGAGAGTCTATTCAGCCCTTCTCGTGAAATAGTCATTTTTTTAAAGAAGAAATACATTGCTTGAGACAACATAACATCCAAAATAAATTGAGGGGAGCGTGCTCCCAAACCTCAAGACTAGACTATAAAAGAGCCACCATAGCGACGCTATGAGCATCTACATTTGCTGATCTCCTAACAAAAACAACCTTGCATGACTCTATGTAACTAGAAATATCCTGACAATCTTCAATAATTGGGCCAAACATTGACAGATCCTCATAATTACAATTAAAAGCATTAATGAAAGAGAGAATCCGTCTCGACAATAACATTCGATTTGTTTCAGGACTTCAACTAACTAAGAGCCTCGCGTATCCCCATTGCTTCTGCAATCTTCGGCGAGACAATGCCATTCTTACAACCTACTCCAGCAGCTACAAATTTGCCTTCATGGTCCCTAATAACGAAGCCAAAACTACTGCGACCTCGATTAGAATCAACATTTGCATCGACGTTGCACTTTAGCATCGCTTTATTTGGTTTTTACCACTGCACTTGCGCCGAAACTGATCTCTTCACATAGACCTTCTACTGCTCCATGTTAAGGGCACAGTGCCACTACAATAAGAGAGCCGTAGCTCTGTTCGCAATTCACTGCGACTAGAAATAAATACGAGTCCATATCTTATCATTACGCCCGTACCAAATGGATCACAGCACTGCAGCTATACCCTCAAGCTCTTCTCTCCTAAACCTTTTTCTCACCACATTCCACCAATCGAAACAGAACCAGTAACCTGAAAATTGAGTACCAAAAGCTGATGCCAACAAAACTCTTCGTGACAATGGACATTCAAGAAAAACGTGGCAATCTAATTCTAGAGCAGCACTACAAAGAGGACAATTGTCTTCAACATTCACTATTCGCCTAATTAAAGTTGACCTGTAGGCAAGCAACCCAAAAAAAGTCGCCATAAAAAGTTTTTAACCTTACCCGGTACATTTAGACCCCACACGTTGCCCCAAGAGATAATTAAAGGACCCAAAACCGGTAAAGTATTATCTACAAGTTTCTAGTAACCTGACTTTACCACATACCCTCCCCTGTCGCTTCATTTCCATTTCCACTTATTCGCTTTTATAAAGTGAGAAACCGGTATGGAGAGAATATTTTCACAATCTCTATACGGAAATGTAGCATATATAAAATTCACGTCCTACTCCTTAAAAACCGGATCGACAAGATTAGCCACACGTAGGCCCTTTAAGCCTTCTTTAACCGGAGTTTCGATATACAGAGACCTATCATCATTAAGCCAAGGAGCCGACCACACATTCGTATCATGCCCTGACCCAATTCTAATCCGGCTACCTATAGAGATAAAAGATTGAGTAGCATGCACACTTCTCCAAGCATAACTAGGATTCGAACCAATTTCTCTTTGCTCAACAGTAAAATAGTCATTTAATCCTAATTCTATTTTTAAATTGTATTTTTTTATAGGATAATGCAAAATTAAGTTCGTGATAAGTGCGAAAATTATTATTTAAATCTGTAAATAATATTTTATTAGTATATAATTAATGCTTAAATTATGGAGAAATATTTTTTTCTTTTTGTAGGGAAGAAGTAAATTATGATAAAAAGTCTAAAAATGTGGAAGAAGTCAATTAAAGATGAAAGGAAGATAAAAAAGAAAGAATATTTCAATTCAATATTCTCTCCTAATTTGAATACAACTCCTTATTCTCTCTCTTAATTAGAATCATAATTGAACTCATAGTTGTTATTTCTTCTACAATTCTAGTATCCTAAACCTTTTAAACTTGTATATCTTATTTATATATATAGACCCATTCTCTAGAGATATAAATAGAGAGAAAAAAATTGATGGAGATATATAGTAAAAATATAGATATTATTAGAGAATTCAAGAGAGAGAAAATCCTCCATATACTAGTTGTCGTGGGGCCGAAGTATTGAAGATGAAAGAGTGGACAGCGTAACACCGTGTGGGACACGCTAGTTCTAGCATCATAAACAGTGATGCTCTCTAGTTTTCTTTTTAATTTTCTATAGTTTGTATTCAAGTACTTTAATTTTAATTTTAATGATGAATTATTATTTTATTTTAATGTGTTCTTTAATTAATATGATTGGCTAAATTCTTTCCCAAAGGAGAGGGATGAAACCGCCATGGATGTAATGAGCTTAATTTAATTCTAATTGATTTTTAATTATTCATCCCGAATTAAAATATATATTGAAATTTTTATTATTATAACGCGTGTTTTCTTTCTATTACTTTAATTATTTTTAAAATAAATGAAGGATATCTTATGATCACCAATTTAAGGATATATGTGATGCCTATTTTTATTTACAATAGTTTTAAATAAAGAATAATGGTGATTTTGAATTTGAATTTGTTTATATAGTAGGGATGAATATTAAAAATATAATTAGATATTTTTTTTGTTTATATCCATGGTGGTGGATTCTTTTCCCTTGGGATTTATTATTATTAATTATTTTCTTTCTTTAATTTAATTAGTTTAGTTTCTTAATTTAAATAATTTAAAAATCAAAATTTAAAAACTATTTTAATTTAAATTCCTAAAATATTGGATTTTAACAATTTTTTCTATTTTTAAGGTATTAACTTGAATTGAAAGAGCATAAAATTTAGTTAAAGTAAATTAGGCCAGTCCACTTTATGCGGATGCCCATTCTTTGGGCCTAGAGAATGGGTTGTGCCCAAACGGAAAGAAATAACAAAAGAGTGTGCTGAAGAAAAGATGCCAAAGCACACCGAGACCCCGGTATGCCGAGATAAGAGGCTGCTGGTGCCAAAACCCCCAGGACGGGGAGCATGTGTCACAGCATCCATGGTACACGTGGGAGATACGTGCAAAGGATCACACCAAATCATATGGATCTGTGCAGAATCGTGCAGATCCACACTACTCCACTACAAACGTACGAATTCAAAGGTTGTTAGTAGTGGATAAGGGAATGAGAGCTAGATTGTTATCCAAGGCTTGCCCTTTTTAGTCATTTTATGATCAACCCAAATGAGCAGATGTAACCCTAATTCTATACGTATATATAGAAGAAGGAAGGCTCGTGAGAAAGGGTTAATGATTGCTAGATATTTTGGGCAAAGAGAAAGTTACTAATTTTACTTAATCTGTTTTAGAAAAAGAAAGCTTATAATACCATTGATATTGCCTTAAGAGCTCAATACAACAACCATACACACACAAACGGAGGATGTACGACCGGATCAACATTAGCGTTGCCGGGGGAACCTACTATACCCAAAAAATTCTCTTGTCACACTCCATTCATTTTTTCCATACCCTCTGACTCGTTTCTCGGTTTTCGTTTTATCACAAATGGGTCAGATCATAAATTTTCCGCCACCTACATGAATTTTGATTGACTCCTACATATTCGCTATACTAATTTTATTATTTTACATAAAAGTAGGGTTTTATTGCATTTAAATGCGGAATTACGTAACGACAAATTATTTTAAAAAATCCACTTAAATCAGTTCGCACTATATGTTTTTTAACATATTATAAATAAGTGTTTAATTGATGGTGTTTTAGAATAATTTTAACAAATTACATATTCAAAACCTATTATTAATAAAATGCACATAATAATTTTTTCGGAGTTATGTAAAGTTAAGTTTGCACTCCTTATTTTTTAAAGCATTACTATGTATTTGTATTTATTTGATATTGTTTTAAAGTTTTATGAATGAAACATAAGAATATGCTTGTTAAAAAATATAAATACTTCATGTACAACAAATTTGCATTAATTTTTTTTATTTCAAAGTTAAGTTTGTACAAAATACAATTTCGTGCAAAGTTAAATTTGCACTCGGTCAAATCTCTTATTTTAAAACAAAATTAATAAATAAACTCTTATTCTAGAATGATAATGATATCTAGGCCTTTATTTCTAAAAAATATTATTCATTGATTTTTTTTTTGTGAAAAATATTGTCATGCAAGACATTTTACCTCATTTCGAGTTATCTATTTGATTTTTTCATAACATGCATAGAATGAAAGTACCATACTTAATAATATAATATTTGTTAAAATAAATAAATAAATCACTCGCATCTCATGTGCTATGATATTTAATAAATACTTAATAGTATAGATGAATTAATTCATAAATAATAATATTATTATTTCTAATTAAAGTGTAAACTTTTACAATCAAAATTTAATAAACAACTATTATATAATTATCCATTTTTATTAAGAAACATTCCAATAACTAAGTTTGTTGAAGACTTTAAATTTGAGAGACAATGGATTAAAAAGAGCTCCCTTCTCATTTATATAAAAAGGAAGGAGATCTTACTTTTTTTTATTTTAAAATAAGAACACCCATTTTTCTTTGTACCAAAATTGACTTTCCCTCTACTTTTTGTAAATAAATAAATTTAATCACCACCATCAGAGCTCTGTGGAAGTTACTGCAAAATTATTTTTGTACTAAATTCGCACGCAACTAACGATATATAATTTAGTGCAAAATTTTTTTTGTATTAAAATTGTAATCAATTAATGATCCATATTTTAGTGTAAATTTATTTTTGCATAAAATTTGGAAGCAACTACAATATATATTTTAGTGCAAATTTATTATTGCACTAAATCCGCATACAATTAATAGATGTAAATTTGAGTGCAAATTTATTTTTTAGATGTTTAGAAATTCTCGCACGAGTTTCTAAAATAGTCATCAAAACTTTGGTAATGATCGTCATAGCTTTGGTGAGGTTGCCGGAGTTCTAGTGGACGGTGGTGGCAGAAGTTGTTGGTGTGGCTTAACGATAAACAGTGATAATAAAGAAATTAAAGATTGTGATAAAAGTATAATTGTCCATTCAAAAACATGAATGTATCGTTTTAGTAGTTAAATATTAAATTTTGTTTTTCTAATTAAAACAAATTGTGAAAAAAATCCTTCATCTAGTATATAATAAGAAAACGTTGTTGACTTTAATAAAATTATACACAAAACAATTACAGCACATCTATTCAATGTTTCACATACATCGATTGCTAAGAACACTAAATTTTTTAGATGGGTAACCTTAGTTAACAGCATTTATTTATTTTGACACAAACGCGCCATACAGAATTGACGAGTTATCGTTTGATTTATAAGTGCATTTAAATGAATGATTGACAAAAATAGAAAAACAGACTGTTAAATTATATTTTCACATTTCTTATTAGTTATTTAGTTAGTTTCATTTTCCTTGTTGAATGAAGTTTTCTTTTTCCTTATTAACTTAGATTAGTTTTATTTTCCTTATTGAATTAGGTTAGTTTCTTTTTTCTTGTTAGATTAGTTATTTCCTTTTCTATTATCTAGTAAGGCTCTTTAAATAGAGTTTTCTCTTTATGTAAAATTTAATTCACACAATCAGTTCAATAATATTTCTCTCTCTCCTATAATCTTAACATGGTATCAAAGGTGTAAGATCATCACCCCTTTTCATGCACCGACGGGCGATGTATATCATCGTTCGCCTGACATTCAAACCTCGTTATCACTCATCACAGCATCTAACCGTCTTCTTGTCATCTACCATCGGCGTAGCCCAAACACCATTGCTGTTAATCAATCTTGTCAGAAATCCAACTAAACCTAAACGCTGTGTGCTCATCTAAGATACCATTAGCCTCATCTCTCAGAAAACCGAAAGATATTCCATATTCCAATTCTACTCAGTTTTTTATTTATTCCTATTCAGATCTAGTTTTTTACTCAAATTCCAATCTTTACTCAGATTCCAATTTTTACTCAGATTTCAGATTTTCAAATTTTAGTTTCTACTCATATTTCAGATTTTTTACTCCATTTTTTCTTTTTTTAGATCCAGTTTCTACTCATATTTTATATTCCATTTTTTTAATTTTGTTTCCTACCCAGATTTTCTATATTTTAGATTTTCTACCCAGCCTTTTTACTTTTGATATTCTATACCGGTCCTAGTCATCCTCGTCAGCTCAGCCTATTAGAATTCTCGAGGACTCACTCATCCTCGTCGGCTTGTTCTTTTTCAAACTCTGAATGCTCTCCAAGCCTTCTTGAGTTTGACGGGGGTGTTAAATTATATTTTCTTATTTCTTATTATTTATTTAATTAGTTTCCTTTTCCTTGTTGAATTATATTAGTTTCCATTTACCTTGTTGAATTAGATTAGTTTCCTTTTCCTTGTTGAATTAGGTTAGTTTCATTTTCCTTGTTAGATTTGTTATTTCATTTTCTATTATCTTGTAAGGCTCTATAAATAGAAGTTCTTCTCTTTATGTAAAATTTAATTCACACAATCAGTTCAATAATATTTCTCTCTCTCCTATAATGTTAAAATCTTAACATAGACAAAAGATACCACTACAGAAATAAGAAAAATAAAAATAAATATCTCTTGCACAATTTTTTATTTTTTATTTTGTACACAATAATAATATAATACTACAAATAGTCAATGACCTTGTACTCTAGTAGTATCATCTCTGATCTTATATTAGAGAGGTCACAAGTTCGAATATCGAAACTCGTAGACGTGGTATTCGAACTTAATAAAAAGTAGTTTGTCCATCCTTTGTGGGTGGTTGGTAATATGTCAACCTCTTATGTGGGTGGATGCATATGGCGGTGGCGGTTCATATGGTTGGTGACGTAGAAGGAAGTTGAAGCTACTCTCTCAGCAGGCTCTCTCGACGGTTCATATGGTTGGTGACGTAGAAAGATTTTATATTAAAGAGGTCACAAGTTCGAAACTCATGGACGTGGTATTTGAACTTAATAAAAGTAGTTTGTCCATCATTTGTGAGTATGGCGGTGGCGGTTCATATGGTTAGCGACATAGAAGGAAGCTGAAATTGCTCTCTCGATGGTTTATATGGTTGGTGACGTAGAAAGAAGTTGAAGTTGCTTTCTCGGCTCGATTGAGAGACTATCATGATGCTCTATGTAATTTACCTTTAATATGAATAATAAATCAAAATATATATATATATATACAGAGCATTTTTGGTAAAGTCCAGACCTTACGGATTGGGACTTTTTACGATGCTTTTGTGTCGTAAAAACACATCCCCAAGTGTTTTTACGACACAAAAGTGTCGTAAAAAGCCCCAATCCGTAAGGTCTGAACCTTACTTGAAATTTTTCATATATATATACACCATAAATAGTGAAAGGGGTAAACATTTAGGTGATGTTTGGTTTATATTTTGAGTTGAGTTTTTAGGTTGAGTTTTTAAAATCTGGTATTTGGTAGAATTTGGAAGTATATTGAAAAGTGAATTTGGTTTTTACTTGAATTTTTTTCAACCAACTAAAAATCTCATAAAAAAATTTCAAAAAATAGTCACAATAAATCTTATTTTATTGATCTCGACGAGTATGTTTCAAATATATATTTTTTATTTAATTTTGATTTTTGGATTTAAAGTTATGGTATTTTAAAAGTTTTTTTAGAGAGAGAAAATAAAGTGAAATAAATTTTAAAAAGTGTAAAAATAAAATTAATTTTATATTAAGTTTTTAAAGTTTTAAAATTTTAAAATTTTAAAAAATAAACACCCACCAAAAAAATCTTACAATTAGTTTAATATTTTACGCTTCTTCGATTAGAGTTTAAATATATATATATATACACGAGCCGTCATTAGTTAAGTCTAAAGAGTAAATACCATCAATGGCCACTGAACTATTGGCAAATTCTACCAGTAGCCACTGAACTTCATTTTGTTACACTTGGACCATTAAACTTTTAAAACGTACTACCATTGGCCACTCCGTTAAATCTCACCGTTAGTTTTTGACGGAATCAATATCACGTGATTTTCATGTGCATGGAAGGGGCATTTAAGTCTTTTTCCATTTCCATTTCCATTTTCTTTTTTCCTTTTCTTTTCTTTTCTTTCTTCTTCTTCTTCCCCTTTCTCCTCTTTCTTCTCAGTCTTTTTCCATTGAAGTCCAGGGCATCTTGATTTTACATACACACACACACACAATTTCAGAGGAAGGCGAAATTCGGAGAAGTTTCGGAGGGGAAAAAATTCAGAGGAAGAAATTTGGAGGAAGTCGAAATTCGGAGAAAAGAGAAGAATAAAATCGAAGAAGAAGGAGAAGAAATTCGGAGAAGGAGGAGGAGGAGGAGAAAGGGAAGAAGAAGGAGGAGGAGAAAGGGGAAGAAGAAGGAGGAGGAGAAAGAAATTTGGAGAAGAAGGAGAAGAAATTCGGAGGAGGAGAAAGGGAAAAAGAAGGAGGAAGAGAAAGGAAAATTAAGAAAATCGAAGAACAAGAACAAGAAAATCGAAGAGGAAGGAAGAAGAAAATCGAAGAAGAAGGAAGAAGGAAGAATCGAGGAAGAAGGAAGAATTGAAGAAGAAGAAGAAGAAGAAGAATCGAAGAAGAATCGAAAAAGAAGAAGAAGAATCGAAGAAGAATCGAAAAAGAAGAAGAATCGGAGAAGAAGAAAGAAAAGAAAAGAAGGAGAAGAAATTCGGAGGAGGAGAAAGAGGAAGAAGAAGGAAGAGGAGAAAGGGAAATTAAGAAAATCGAAGAAGAAGAAGAAGAAAATCGAAGAGGAAGGAAGAAGGAAGAATCGAAAAAGAAGAAGAAGAAGAAGAAGAAGAAGAAGAAGAAGAAGAAGAAGAATCAGAGAAGAAGAAAGAAAAGAAAAGAAAAGAAAAGAAAAGAAAAGAAAAGGAAAAAAGAAAAAGGAAATGGAAAAAGACTTAAATGCCCCTTCCATGCACATGAAAATCACGTGATATTGATTCCGTCAAAAACTAACGGTGAGATTTAACGGAGTGGCCAATAGTAGTACGTTTTAAGGGCTCGTTTGGTTCGAGTTTTGGGAATGGAATGGGCATGGAATGGGAATACTTGATTCCTGGAAAGTTATTTTCCTGGCATTAAGAATGCCGTGCCGATGTTTGGTTCAGCCGGGAATAGGAGTGGAATAAAGTATCAATTACAAAAATACCCTTCTTTTTAAAAGATGAGAAAATATCACCTACTAATTTTTCAAAAGAGACAATTACTATAATGAATTACAAAAATTACACATGCCTAGCTAATAACTATCCTACAAAAATTACAATTATTTTTAATTAAAAAAAATTTCAACAGGAAAAAAGAAAAGAAAAAAGTTTCAAATAATTTTTTTTTTCATTTTTGTGTAGCAGCGTAATTAAAAAAAAAAAGTTCCAAACAATATTTTCATACACTGATGGAAAAAGAATTATTTATTCATAAGGAAGAGTGTTATTTTAGTCCTAACATGAAAAAATTAAAAAAGATGCTCATTGGTAATGGTTTATTCCTTATGATTTAAATGGGAGAACTTTGGGGGAAAGGTTTGTTCCTGGAATCATTTATTCCGGACTTAAAACTTGAACCAAACGCGGGAATTGTTTCAAAATGGAATGTAGCATTCCTGGAATGGTTTAAATCTTGAACCAAACGAGCCATAAAAGTTTAATGGTCCAAGTGTAACAAAATGAAGTTCAGTGGCTACTGGTAGAATTTGCCAATAGTTCAGTGACCATTGATGGTATTTACTCAAGTCTAAAATATTTGTTTGATAGTTTGTTCACGCGGGCTACGTGGTATTTGCAAAGGACAAGATTTTAGATTATTCTCTTCTTCTTCTTTTTGTGAATAATTAATTTTTGCTAAAATACAACGAATGATGTGGATTATAATCGTTTTATAAACAAAGAGTTACGAAATGTATTAAAAAAATAATAACAAAATCGATTAATTTGAGTAGAAAAACAAAATTTAATATATATGATAAGATTTTTGTCATTTTATACTCATTTTTTTGTACCATCACAAAAAAATATAATAATAATTTCATAAAAAAAAAGTAAAAAAATCTGATTATATTATTTAATTTATTATCTAACGGATCTTAAAATAATTTATTTTTATCAAAAGGCACATATTGGCCCGCAAAGAGTCGAATCAACCCAAAAATTATCCGTACAAAGATGCACAGGGAAAAATAATATTGTACTGAAATGGTAGTGGTGGTGTGGGAAAAACAAAATTAAAAACATTAAAGAGCACGCACTTAAAATCTTTAGTTAGTGGGTGTCTCTTTGGAATATCTACGTGCAATGATCCATTTTTTGCTGCTTCTTTTTTTCTTTAACACAAGTAATACACGAATATATATATATATATATATATATAATAATTGATTACAAGAGGGACGAAGAAAGAAATATGGCTTTTGTGACTCAAGAGAAAATCTACCTTTATTTCTACTACATATACAAGCACTACAGTAATCTAAGTTAAAAATATACGATTACAATGCAAATGCATTATATTAATCATATCATATTGTAGTTGACTGCTATAAAATACAAAACAAATCTTGCTATTATTTATTTTGTGTTTTATATAACCTTGAAAGCATTACTTTCATTATATAGTTTTTCGTAACTGTTTGGCTTGATATATAGGGAAATTATTTGTACTCCAATGCTAAATAAGAGTTCGAAACATCAAAAAATAAATTAGTAATGTGTACAGTAAATAACAAGTTTTGGTAAGTTCAATTAAAAATTCTTAAAAACATCTGAGTGAATACATATATACATGGACGGAACTGTGAAGGGGCTACCTCGGACTATAGCCTGGGTCTAATTTTTTTTTAATTTTTCTTTTTTAGTAATAGGCTTAAATTTTATTTTTAAATATATATATGTATATATATATATGTGTATAGCCCACCCCGTTTGTTTTTAATATTATTACCCTACACCTTTTAAAATTTTATCCATTTATTTACAACTCTCCATTTAAATAATATTAACTAAAATAAATGTCAAATACCTTTTTTTTTTCACTTTTCCGAATTTCGATTGTCTTTTTATTTATATTTATGACGTACATGGCTAGATATAAGAGAAAATTATTATATTTTTTGTATATTTTTGCATATTTTATATCTATACTTTCAACGTATATAAAAAGTTGATATCTTTTGTATGTATTTAAATATATTATATTTGTATTTTGGTTTGTTATATTTTAACATTGTCATTGTTTAATTTTTAGCTCAAGTCATTTATAATTCCTAATTACAACCTTATATATATATATATATATACAAAAAATGAATAAACAGGAATAGCACATGCAAAAAGTATTAGGTTTATACTTAAAACAGTGCTTAAACGTAAAATTACTAAAAGAACTCTTACCAATAAATAATAATTAATCAACGTTGAGTTTGGATCTTATTGGAAACTTATTTATATTATATAAGCTATTTGATTAACATATATTTAAAATCACGTACTAATCATTTTATTAATAAACAAAAGTTACTTCGGAAAAGTGTTCCTGTCCCCATGTAATAATTGTTTGCATTTTTTTTTTATGATAGTTGTTAGTGTGTCAGCCTTGGGCAAATGATTAGAGTATTGTTTGCTTCAGTTAAAAGAGAAAGGGACAATTAAAAAAAAGTCTTATTAGAGAAAGATTTTTATATTAAAATTAAAGAATAAATTTTTTTTAAATAAAGGGCTTATTTTTTTTTTATTGATAATATAACATGTGTCTTTTTTTTCATTGTAAAATGACATCCCAACCCTTAAAATAAACTAAAAAATATCAATATGCATTAAAATATGGACTGCAGATGAACTTTGCAGTTTATATTTCCCTGTAATATGAACTTTGCACTCCTTATTTTACTGCAATATGAACTTTACAATCCATATTTCACTGCAATGTGAACTTTGCAGTCGATATTTTTGGTGCAAATTATAGAGAGAGTTGAATGCTTAATTCTAACAGGAATTTTACTGCAATGTGAACTTTGCAGTCCATATTTTTAGTGCAAAGTTCATATTGCAGTCCATATTTCACTGCAATATGAACTTTGCAGTTCATATTTTTTGTGCAAATTTCATAAAGAGGGGTAATTTAGGTAATACATAACATGTTTTTATTAATTAAATGATATTTAAATTTATTCAAATACATTCATTTAAAATATAAAACAAAATAGGCCTCTTACACTAATTACCAATTAAAATAGGCCCTTCATTCAAAAAAATATTATTCATTGGATTTTTGGTAAAAATCAATGTGTAATAAACTCTTCTACCTAATTTCTAGAAAAAAAAAAGATATATAAATACCTAGCTAGCTAGAGTAACTTCTTTGAAAGTGTAGATAGAATAATAATATAAATATGAAAGAGTACTAACGTGAAGGGCATTTGATTTTATCTAAAACAAATATTTATGTTATTTCAGTATTTTATCAAATGTCCGAAATTAAAAATGTAAATTCTTTTTAGAGTAAATTGCATGTTGTCTACTTGAGCTATTGCTCAGGTAATAATATTTCTACCAAACTATTAATTTTAGTAATTTTTATTACAAATTATTGATTTTGTTATAATTTATCTCAAATCACTAACAAGATTAAAAAATATATAAAATTTGATGGCCAAATTAAAAATTTACAAAGGGTAAATTGTACTTTACCCACTTAAATTAATGTCCAAGTAACATTTTGCCTATCAAATTATTGATTTTAGCAATTTTTACTACAAACCATTGATTTTGTTGTAAATCATCTCAAATTGCTAACAGGGTTTTAAAAAAAAGATGGAATTTAATTCATTTATTTTTTGGTCCATTTAAATAGAGAGATGAAATTGAAGGTGGATTTGAAAGTGAGGATTTGTGGGTTATGTGGATACATTAAGATAGCGTTGTCATAGATGAGGTGGTGCATAGAAAGAATGAGTCACCAGAGAGAGGGAGTCGTCGGAGGTTTATCAATCAGATAAGAAAGCCAATTTTACATATTTAATTGGTTTAGATCTATTTTAGTAAAAATGGCTTAGATTTGTTGCTATAAATTAATGAAAATTTGAAGAAATAAGTTATGTTGACCTAGAAGGTCTTAATCTTATTTTGATAATAACAATAATTTAATCATGTGTAATTTAACATGTTCTTGATTTAAGATTATAGATTTCTTACTTGAAAAATCAAGAATAGCATGATTGCTCAAAGGAAGCATGACAAGGATCAATGGAATCAATATTCGATCAAGTCAACGAAGCATTGGACTAGCAAGAGAACAACCTTATCACACACATGCTAGTAATACAAATCCATGAAGATCAAGATCAAGGATCATATGGAAAAGCCTCAAGAGAAGAATCAAGTTGAAGAAACTATTCAAAGCATTCAAAGACTCACATATTCGGAATTGAGTGTATGCTTAGGATTGAGTAAAGTTTCTTATTGATTGATTATATAGCTCATATATATTGAAATATCATTCTTAGATTGATCAAAATCAGTTTGAATCAAAATTTCTTTGAAAACACCATTCTTGCAAAAACCGGTTTTCAAATAATTTTATATTAAATTGATTTGAGCATATTTTGAGCTCTCATATAAATAGGTGTCTTAGGATAATATATTTGACCTATCCCAAGAATCAAAATTGATTTTGGAACTTAATTGCAAAAATGTTTATTTTTCCCTTTCTAGACTCGCTCCGTTTTTGCGCAGTTTTGATCTAACGGGTTGTTGGAGGCCTTCCCAGACTCCGATCATTATGAAATTTGGAAAGTAGTTAGATAACACATTATAATACTTATATCCAAAATTTCATCAAGTTCCAACGGCTGGATAATGAGATATGATCAAAACAAATCGGGAAAAATTTGTTGTCTGTAGCTATCTATCTAAACAGACCAGCAGAGGTCATCAGTTGACTGATGGGCTTGCTCAGTCGACTGATGGTCACTCAATCGACTAAGGAGCCTTGCTCAGTCGACTGATGACCTGAATATAGCCGTTGGATTTCTATTTTTTTACTATTTTTGGTACAAAACTTCCACCAAACCTTTCAAACGGCTATATCACTTTTGGGACTATATATATGACATCTAATACTCATTATACACACCTTGAATCACTCTCATACTCTATTCTTCATCTATATTCATTATTCAAAGATTCAAGAAATTATTTTTGATCAATCATTTTTTATTTGAGCTATATCATATTGATCATTCAAGATAACTCTAGTGTGAGCTTAAATTGTATTCTACAAACACTTGAGAGAGTTATTGTAAATTGGTGTGAATCATCAAACTTTTATATTCAAATTGTGAGAGGTAAATCTCATAGGAAAAACAAGAAAGTAAATTCTTGTTTAGATATTGTGAGAGGTAAATCTCACAAGGTTAGCAAGAGAGAGATTCTTGTGAGAATATTTGGTCAAGCAATATTTGTAAAGAGTGTAGTGAGACAACAAACTTGTAGTGGTTTGACTTCACCCGGAAGGAGATTGGAATTAGTGAAATTTCGGGGAATAACCGAGCGCGGATTATGGTTTGGTAAACCAAAACCGTGTGGACAAAACGTCTTGGACTTCAAATCGGTTCAATCTTTTTAACTCAATCTCTTTATTATTGATTGTTTTGTTATTGCTTGAGATTACTTAATTATTTTCTCTTGTGCTTGATTGTTTATTTGCTTACATTCCTTGATAATTTGTTTTGTAAATTTGTTTTACTTAAACATTGTTAGAAAAGTTTTAAATTCCGCATTAAGTTTTAAAAACCCTATTCACCCCCCCTCTAGGGTTGTTTTCCGACCAACAAGTTCAAATTTAATTCACCATTGTAGTCGCCATTAATGAAAGGGATTAACTTACCTATGAGACAAGTGGAGACGGTGATTTATAGAGATAAAAAGTTGAGGAAGAGGTAGTGCGTAGAGTGAGAAATTGCCAAAAATAAGAGGTTTATTAAATATAAATTTTCATATTTGCCCTCAAATTTCAAATATTTTTTTAATCCCGTCAACAATTTTGATAAAGTGTAACAAAATCAAAAGTTCATGGTAAAAATTACTACTTTGTAGGCAAAATGCTATTTGGATAATGATTGAGCCCAGAAATTGCATTTATAATCCCTTAAATATGGCTCAATTAGCTTCTAGTTACCATCTAAAACCGAAAATTACATGTAAATTCAGTTTAAGCATGAAAAGAAAGCATTGCATTGTATTTTTGTGTTACTAAGCCATTTTTCAGGCCTAAAGTGGTTAAGCAACTGAAATTTTATGCAAGATAGAAGGTTGAAAGCGGAAAAGTGCAAAAAGAAAGTCCGAAGAATAATTTAATATCCATTCCGAGGCTCGAAACGAGGAAAACTCCGCAAACTACCCCCAAAGCACTAGAAAGAAAAGAATAGCAAATCCCCAAGCAAGAATGAAGTGAATTCAAGTGTCTAAGAGTGATCCCAAGAGGAAAGAATCTCAAACGAATCAATTCTGGAAGTTTCCGAGCAAAACCGAGAACTGCCGTAATAAGCCCGAGATTGTAGCTGATCAAAGTTTTTCTACAATGAGAATTTAAAGAAATATCCAGAAATATAAGTTGTAGAGAATTAAATTATTTATGCGTAGGCGAAAACGGTACATCAATCGGAGTTCGGAGCAGAAAGTTATAAGTAAAAGAAGAAGGCATCATAAAAAAATGGGCCCAATTTTAGGCCCAAATTCAATTTTAAGCCATGTTTCGGCCCGTCTCTTCAAGGATTACTAAAACCACGACTTAAGACATTTGGGTACTGTATAAAAGATCATATATGTCATATTTTAGGGTACACAATATTTTAGAATTGATTAGTAGAGAGGCAGATAGCATCGTACGTTCTTGGGAGCTTTTGCACTAAATCTAACGATCAAACTCGAGTGATTTTTCTTTTCTTTCTTCAAAATAATTGTTAGTTTAGTTTTTTTATGGCATATTGAGGCTGGACCATTGGTGTAATCAAGATTCAATTCATCATTATATCAAGTTTCAATTGCAATTGATGTTCTTCATCCGGGTAAACCCTAATTTTCTAATTTATTCAATTTAATTGCTTTTAATCCTTTGTTTGCTTGGATATTCATATATTAGTTGTTAGGGTTCATATATATTCTGGAATTAACCCTAAACCCACGTTTTAAGGGCTGGTTCTAGGGTTTATAGACCCGCTTTGTCGATTTTTCGGTTTTTCATCAATTTATGCTAGTTTATCGTTCTATATTCAAATAGTTTATCGTTTTTCAATGCTATTCATATGTGATTCTTTTTTCATAATAATAAATCTGATTTTCCATAAATTTTAGGGTTTTAGTCGAAATTCATCAGTTTATGACCGTTTTGAGTTTGTTTACCGTTTTAAGTGTAAAATCTTTGTTTTAAATCGAAATTGAGTAATTCCAAAGCCAAAAGTTTTCAAATCTGATTTTATTAAATATCAAGTATGTGTCTACTGTTTTTCATAATTTTAAAGCTTGTTTGAATGTTTAATTTGAATATGTCTAGCTAAATCGTTAGTTAAGGGTCCGTAGTGAAAGATGCGAACTTAATCTTTGAATGTAATTCAATTTATGTTTGAATCTGATTTTTTCATTGGTTATAGATCACATACTGAATCTATGAGTAATTTTTTTATCTTTTCATGCCTAAGAAACATGTTTCCATAAGTTAGCTCAAAAATTCTATTTGATTAAGAACCATAAAACTATCAATTCATGGATTTTTGTACCAAAACCCTAACATGGCTGATTTGAGGACAGTCTTTATCCTCTAATTAGTTAAGTTATTTTCATAAGTGAATTGGCTGATTTGGCGCTGTTTTGGCATTTATTCACATAAGTGCCGAGAAAGTGCTAGTTTTGACTTTCAACATTCTTTTTAAAACCGATTTGACTTGAATCATGTTCAAGCATATTCAAACCTTAGGAGAGTATTAAGCTACTAATTTTTGGAGAGTTTAATCAACTTGGATTGTTTTTGTCACACACTAGCAATACTAGGTCTCAAATTACATTTTTTCAAAGTCAAAAAGCTTCACTATCGAATTCTATTGCTCGAATCTAGTCTATATGGTATTTGTCAAGCATGGGCTATGATATACTTGTAGTAGCAATACAATTGGATGGTTGGAAGGACTAAGAGCTGAACTTTAGTGAAAAATCATATTTAAACTTAAATTTGGATTACCCGATTGGACTAGTTTCGTATTCCCTAGCTACGGATACCCCTAACATTTGTTTCTTGTTGGTTTAAGTATATTTAATATTCTGTTTTGTTCTATTAATATGCTGTTTTATTTTATTTATTTATTTTTAGTTCAATTGCATGTTCCCCTAGTGCATTTAGGAAGCCTTTTCGGTAGAAAACTTATGCTTGTGGATTCCCTTTAATTTTGCACCATAGGACTATATTTACCTTTAGTTTTAGTTTAATTTAGTTAATAGTTTCATTTAATTTCATTTTTCCTTTCCTATTCCTCATTTCAATAATTTTTTTCCTTTCCCTTCTTTTCCCTGACAGAGATAACTAGAAGAAATAGGTTCATTCCCTTCTCTGTGGTTCGACCTTGGACTTCCCAAGTATTTTATAACTTGACCGCTTGCACTTGGGCGTAATACTTCGCACTTTTTGAGCGTAGTCAGATAATAGTTTAGGTAGGCAAACTGTAATTTACCCTTTGTAAATTTTTTTTTTCCCTCAAATTTCATCTATTTTTTAAACCTGTTAATGATTTGAGATAAACTATAATAAAATCAATAGTTTGAAGTAAAAATTACTAAAATTAATAGTTTAGTAGGTAAAGTATTGTTGGATCTTTAATTCAACATTGGGCTTATATGTGCAATAATTATGTATTGTGGATTGTCGTATGGTTAAGCATACTTTAAAGTGATCAACTAAGGTTTAAGTTATTTGGGCTTAAATATATCTAATAGGGTGTGGGCCTTTAATATGTAAATACTTAAGAGTAATTTCTATTTTTATGATAGGTTAAAACAGAAATACTAAATAAATAGTAGGGTTTACTATCTATATATATATTGTGGTTAAGGTCACCAAATCATGCGTACGTATCATGTCCCTTGTGAGCTCCCATCATCACAGATAGCATAAAAAAAGCTTAAAGGATTCTCTGAAAAAATATGTGTTGATCTGGAAGGCCAACCACTCAGCTACAAACACACGCTATGAATTCAGGTACGTTTCCACATATTAATCTTTTGATTCTTGGTGAAACAATAATGAAGGATCCTAGGTTTATGATTATTTGGAACAAACAAGATCTAACAAGTGGTATCATAGGGGTCTCAATATTGAATCATTGAGAATCGAATATTATTTTAATTTATGATTATTTTTGGATGTTTTCGAATCTAATAAATTTTAGTTTTAAAATTACTAGATTAATTGAGAACCATTATTGATTGTCTCTATAGTTTATTTTTATATATATATATATATATAATTTTCGAAGAATGTATTCGACAATTTATTAAATTTTTGGCAATTTGCTGTGCATGTATGATTATTTATATATATATATATGGATTCAGTAAAATCGATACGGTTGGTTATATGGTGCACCCTTGATCAGATCCGGACCTGATGTGAGCCGGAACAGGCACTCGCCTCAGGCCCCAAATTTTGTAGAGGCCCCATAATTTTTTAAAATTTAAGGTTAGGTTTGTAAAGTTTCAAGATCTTGGAGGTAAAATTGTAATTATGCTTATAAGTTCATTCAAAATTAAAGCTAAAGGTAAAAGGTTGAACAAAAAAAACATAAACTAAAGCACCACACCGCATCTTTCTCTTCTGACTCTTTGCATAAACCAAAGGAGGAAAAAAAAGGGTGAGCTCTTCATAGGTCGTTGGAGAAGGAGATGGTCAATTAGCATCAAATCAGCGAGCTCTTTTCGGATAACAATGCCTCAACTTTCTCTTCGGATACACGAACTCTCTTCAGCTCTTTTCAGTTCGTGTGCGAGCTCTCTTCTCAGTTCTCAGTCCGTGTGTGAGTTTCTAATTTTCTATTGCCTTTTTTGTCCAATACTTGATTTTGTGATTTATTTGAGCCATTGATGCTACTGCATTAATTATATTATTGAGCTATTATCTATTGAGGCATTGATTAAGCCATGGAGGCACTGTTTTTGCCCCAATTTATGCCTTAATTGTTTCTGGCCCAATTAATTTTGTTGTAATTTGTAAATTGGTCGAGTCATTTAAGAATATTGAGTATCTATAATTATAATTAATATTCAATATTGGCTTCTATAGTTTAATGATTATTTTCACTTTTTGTACTTTTAACAACTACTTCAAGCCAAAGACATGGATATTGATGTTGTTGTTAAACAATTAGAAGGATTTGTTTCTTTCTTTCAAAATTATAGAGAATCTGGATTTGATTATGCTATGGTTGAAACTAAACAAATGGCAAATGAATTGGGAGTTGAAGCTATACTTCAAGAGAAACGCGTTATTCGAAGAAAAAGGCAGTTTGATGAGGTTAATAGTGATGAGGTAACACAATCCGCTCAAGAATCTTTTAGAGTTAATTACTTTCTTTTCATCGTTAATCAATCTCTTTCTTCAATTAGAACTCGGTTTTAGCAATTTAAAAAATATGGAGAAACTTTTGTATTTTTGTTTAATTTGGAGAAGTTGGTTGATGATGAGAGCTTGCACACTTCTTGTGTCAATCTTAAAAATTCTTTGAGGCAGCATAATGGGCTCTCTGATATTATAGCATATGATTTATATTTGGAGTTAACACTTTTAAGATCAACACTACCAAAAGAAGCAAAACGAGCAATTGATGTCTGGAATTATTTGAAGATTATGGAGGGCTGTTACCCGAATGTATATATTGCTTACGTAATTTTATTGACCATACTAGTTATAGTTGCAACTGCTGAGAGAAGTTTTTCAAAGTTGAAGTTGCTCAAATCTTATCTCTGGTCAACAATGTTACAAAATAGGTTGAATGGCTTGGCTATGTTATCCATCGAGAAAAAAGTAGTTGAACTACTTAACGACGAAAACTTGATTGATACTTTTGCCTCTAAAACTGCAAGCCGGGTAATATTTAAGTGATACTTTTGTTATTGCTCAAGTAGTTATTTTTGTTCATAATGCAATTTTTTGCTTATTTGCCGCACTAGTTACCGGCCTTTAATGGAGAAGTTCATTGATCAAAAAATAAGTAATGATCATCTATATAGATTAATTTTATTTTATTTATTTTCATTGAATTTGGATGCTTAGAAAAAAAAAAGACCTAACAATTTGAGGATGGAGGGCCCTATTAATAAATTTCACTTCAAGCCCCCGAATTCTCAGTTCCGGCCCTGCCTTTGATCGGGGGGGCAGCTTTAGTCAGGCACTTGTAGGCTCATAAAGAAGCGGGCAGAGTAATCAACTCCCTAATTAGGGATAAATTGGATCACGAGCGTGACATGGTGGAGCCCGGTGTTAAAAAAGGGCTCGGGTATTACCCCTTAACCTATTAAGAAAGGGCTTTTAGAGAGCCGAGCCACATTATAAGAATGTGGGGCTGGCTTGACAGAGCAGCAACAATAGCCCATTATTCTAGGGGGTTTATATGTATGTTTGGTCAAATTTGCTTTTTGAGAATTAGACTTAATCATACGTGCTTTCATAATCTATATATATATGAGGTTAATAAAGATGTGTACTTTTATTGATAATTAAAGTAAAGCCATAGGATTTCATTTATATATATGTGCACTTTGCTAAGGTATTATGTTGACCCTGCCAAATATTTTATTTATATGTATATTAAAGAAAAGGGCACTGTTGTTGTTGTGAGTGTGTAATTTATATATATATATATATATATATATATATATATTAAAGTAAAGCTACTGTTGCTAAGGATGTTGATGTATATATATACATATTTATTGGCTTAATCTAAGGTTTTGTGTGTTATACTGGTATGCGTATATACATAAATTTTTAGGGCTTAAATTTTGGGTTATATGGGTTAAGATATAAATATGGGTTTATAACCCAATAAACTTTGACCTAGCCAATTTAAATTCAAATAATGGTATAATTAAGTATATATATTTTGAGATGAATTAATTGAAGAGACATGTCGCCAAAGTGACCTCTCTCGTGAAAATTAATTTATTTTAATTTATAAATGATTGTGTACTTGTAATTTATGTAAATTTTGACTGGCCCAAAGGAATGTTGACTTTTAACAGAACTATATATACACCTATGGTAATATCGTAATAAACACGTGATAATTATTCAGTTTTTTTATGTGAATAATAAATCGACCAAAAAGGAAGATTTATTAATCGACATACCCTTATTGTTAGTGTTTGATTACTATAATAAAACATTACTTGCAAGTTAGTATTTTTATCTAAAGATAAAATATTAATGGAGCACCCAGTATCTTGAGATTGGAATTACCTTTATTTGAATTTATTATATTTGTTTTACGATTTACGTGAGCTTGTTTTGTTTGTTTATTGTTGTTTAATGTGGATTCAACTATGAATACTTCTATTAGTATTACTGCTAGCATTAAATCTATTCATATGTTAAATAGCACAAATTTCAAATCATGGCAAAAGAACCTTCTGATAGTTCTCGGAGTCATGGATCTTGATCTTGTGTTAAGGGTTAATTCTCCCCCACCTTTTACGAATAAAGGTACTAATGAAGAGAGAAAATATAAAGAGAAATGGGATAGATCAAATCACATATGTGTCATGATTATAAAGAAAGCCATTCTGGAAGTATTCAAGGGCGCAATATCTGAAAAGATAACTACAGTTAAAGAGTTCTTTGCAGACATTGAAAAAAGGCTTGTCAAAAACGAAAAGGCTGAAATAGGTACGCTCTTGACAAGCCTACTTTTAATTAGTCTAGGGCCAAAGGCAATATAAAAAAGTATATCATGGAGATGTCTTATCTTACTTCTAAACTAATAGCACTTAAGTTATAATTGTCTGAGGACTTACTGGTCTCTAAATGAGCTCATCTCATACTGTGTTCAAAAAGAGAAAAGGCTAAAGTAAGATAAGGTATAGAGTGTTCATATTGCCTCAACCTCTAAAATTAAGGACAAGGGGAAGAAAAAAAAGGATAAGGAAGTTACAGATACAGTCCCACAAAAGAAATAAGAAAGGAAACCGAGCAACCGAAAGGTACTGGTGTTACGTTTGTGGAGCTAAAGAGTACATAAAAAAACATTACACCAACTTTCACATGTGGTGTCTTAAGAAGGAGTTGCCTTAATTCCCGAAAGCCAAATGATGGGGAAAGACACATCTATGTAAGCGATGGTAAGACGGTTCATGTTGAAGAAAATTGAAAAAAAAATAGATTATTGTTAAATACTGTATTTTATTTGAATCTTAATGAGGCATTTATTATACTGTCTTTTATACAAAATTTGATTTCAATTTCTATTTTAGACAAATCTAGATATTCTTGCTCATTCAGGAATAATTTTGTTTTAATTTGTTTTATAATTCAAAAGGTAGTTGGTTCCAGTTTTTTGTTAGATTACGATAATCTTTAATCAGTTGATACAATTGTTTTATTTATTAAATTCCTACAATTAAGTGCATAAAGTGTAAAAAGAAAATTAAACAGTGAAAATTCAGCTACGCTATGGCACAGGATAGTGCTATATTATTGGATACTCTAAAAGATTTAGGGGGTACAAGTTTTATGATCCCACAACTAAGTCGATTTCGAGTCGAAAAATGCCTAGTTCTTTAAGGATGTTGAGTTTGTATGGAGAGATACAGCCAAAAACTTTGTCTTTGAAGAGGAATATGTTGATATTACCATAGGTGCTATTGGCATTGATCAGGTTTTCATTCATAACTTTGTTCAAGGCACAAATCAAGATAATGTCGGAGAATCTCCTATTCAAAAAATTGTTCCAAAAAAACAGACTCTACCACCTCAAGAACCAAAGCCATTAAGGAAATCCACTAGAGAAAGGAGAAATGCAGTGCCATATGACTACATTGTATTTTTCTAAGAACATAAGGTAGGCATTGGAATGATGGAAAATGATCTGATCAATTTTCGTCAAGCCATGAAACGTTCTGATTCTCAGAAGTGGATTGATGCCATAAATGAGGATATTAAGTCCATGAAGAACAATGACGTATGTGATCTTGTCTCATTGACAGAAGGTGCAAAATTCATTGGTTGAAAATTGATATTTAAGACCAATAAAAATTCGAAAGGCGATGTAGAAAAATACAAAGCTTGTCTTATCGTAAAAGGCTTTACACAAAAGGAAGGCATAAACTATAAAGAAACTTTTTATCTAATTTCTTTGAAAGATTCTTTGAATACTATAATGGCATTGGAGGCACATTTCGATCTTGAGTTACATCAGATAGATGTAAAGACAATGTTTCTCAATGGTAAGATTGTTGAAACGATCTATATGTAATCAGAAAACTTTGTGGTGGGAGACCCAAAGAATATGATTTGCAAATTTAAGAAATTTATATATAGGATCAAGCAAGCACCTTGGTAATGGTTTTTTCAAGTTTCATCAAGTGATCATTTCATTTGATTTTGAGATGAATTTGGTCGATGATTGCATATACCATAAACTTTGTGAGAGCAAGTATATTTTCTGGCTTTATATGTCGATAACATTTTCTGGTGACTCCCACAGTGAAAAGGCAGGAAGTGGCTTCGCCCTTGAGATATAGAAAATGTGATTGAGATATATAACAATAATTTTGTGTCTTTGTATTGTCGATTGAGTCAACTACATTTGTTGAAATTTTAGCTCAAACTAATGGCAAAGTTGCACAAACCCAAAGTTTCTCAGCGATAGACTTACAAGAAATAGCCTACAAAATAAAATGTAGTAATGATTTAAATTTGAAAATATTGTAATGGGGCTTGTTAAAGAGTTGCATGGGAATCCTTGTTTTATCTCTCTTCCTTTATTTAAAACTTGATTTTAATTCAAAATAAATTGCTCAATATATACCATAAAAAAGGTATAAAAATAAACAAAGACTTTAGCATCTTCAATGATACTGTAAAAATTGACTATAAATTATATGTGTCAACACACTTTTACAAAAAGCTTGAATACTAAAAAAAATATGCTTTAATGATACTTTTGTAAAGTCTTTAAATTTTAAAATAACTAATAAAATTCCAAAACTTGTTAACTATCAATTTAAGCAGTTTATTATTATTTTTTCTTGAATTTTTTTATAAATAATTTTATAGTCACAATGGATCTTGATTTGTAGGTATTGATGAATGTATTTCAAATATATAGTTTTTATTAAGATCTTTTACATTTGAAATTATTATATTTTCAAATTTTATTTAAAAATTATGAGAGAGAAAAATGACACGAGATTGTAAAATAGGAGTGTATTTTACACAAACTTGTATTTTAAAAAATTTCTAGAGACAACAAATTTTACAAATTGTATAAATTTTACACAAAACAAAAATATAGAAGACCGTTGGAGATGCTCTAATGAATTGGTCAAAATATAATAATGTAAGTTGAGTTTAAGTATAATACTAATCCATTTATATGTTTTAGTTAGAAAGGGGAAATCTAGCCACTAATAATGGAGGAGGGATATAATTAACCCTATATTTGAATGGAGTAATTCTAAAATTCATTGAAATTTTAAATGATCGAGCTTACAATTCCATTATTTAAAATTCATTCAATTGCAAATTTCCAAGTTTGGACGTTTTGTATGTAGAATTTAAAAAATGTCATGAATTACGATACCATTTGTTTCAAGAATAACACCTCATACCATGGAATTTTTAAAAGTCAAAATGTAGCAAATTTATTGTGTGTAAAATTTTAAATTCTTCACTACTTTTACCAAACGACGAACTTTCACTTTTCCGTACTCTAAATCCTGACTTTTGCTCAAATACCAATTTTTTTTCTCCATCCAAACACAAAGTAAAAGAAGATCATGACCAAATTCAAACTACATAATTCAACGGAGGATTTCAAAATCTCATATATAACATATTACAAAATCGTGAAATTTATAGGATTTTAAAATTTGACAGCATTTTAAAATATTGAAATTTATCCCAAAAAATAACACTTTTGAATTATGTAAATCACATTATTTACCTTATATGAGAGCCATTCTCTTAAGAACCGTCATTAAATTAATTAATTAAAATACCATATATTTTGAAGGGGTAAACGGATGAATTTTTTCATGAAATTTGGTAGAGATTATCTTTGTAATGAGTGTATCATCTCCATCAAATTTTATAAAAACACTCAATCGAAAAGCAGGTTAACTAAAAATTGATATACGTGCGTATTTCTGGATATTGAAATTTTAGATTTTTAATTAACCTACTTCCCGTTTGATTTTTTTTGATGAAATTTGGTAGAGATGGTCTACTCATTATAGAAATCATCCTTACCTTGTTTCATGAAAAAAATTAATCCATTTATCTCTCGAAATAGATGATCTTTAAGTTAGTTCTCTTAAGGACAGTCCTTAAAAGAATGGGACTGACTGTACCTAATAATATCTCAAAATCACGCAAAAAGAATATATTTATATATCCTTATAAAAACCGCAAAATCTTTATATACTTATGAAAATGTCCAAATTTTTTAAAAATACACTTGAATTGAAAATCATGAGATTTTGAAATCCAACAGATTTCATGATTTTAAAATTTTGTGAGAAAAACATTGCCTAATATATTAATACAATATAAAATGAAAAGAACAACCCGGGCTTCATAAACTTTTGGACTAATTACAAAAATTTGGGCTAAATTTTAATTATTAAAATTAACCTCTCATGAATAGGTTAATTCCAATTTTTCTATCGATTCAAAAGGGATCCACGAACGTAACAGTTGGACTATGCATATATCATCTACAATAATTTTCATTTTATGATTAGGAATCCAGATACAATGAGTAGTATTTTTTTATTTTATTTTTTAAAGAAAAATATATCTATCTATCTATATACTCTGGGCCTTGGAGTTTAAGCGACGAACAAAAATATTTAAGTCAAAGCCCAAAAATATTCTTTACGGACTGGACCCCTCTTCTTGATACTATTTTCTCTTCATTCACAGCTAGAGACTAAATCAAGGAAAAAAGTGGTATCATCAGGTCTTGCTTCCTTAAACCAACCCAAACGACCACTCTACATATATTCGTAATCCAAGTTATATATAATAGCGTAGTCAAAAATTTTCTTAGGTGGGATAATTTAACAAATTATTATATATTGATACTTATTTAAAGGTACTTCAATTATTACTAAACACCAAATGCATGGTTAAAACGATTGTATAAAAAAAACATTTATCAAAATTGAACCCGTTGTAACAAGGTCAATTACTCATTCTACTTGATATATGATTATTATACAATACATGTCTCTTATATAATTTGAACAAGTGGGGCCATTAGGCCCTATATGGAGCGTCTTATCCATTACCTTGTTTATTATTGAAAAAATACCTTACAATTTCAGCCACATAATCTTTTGAAGTCTTACATATTTTTAAGATTCAAAAACTATTTCTCCTTATTCAAAAATATCTTTCATATCGTATAATTAAATAAAACTAACTTTGCTTGGGGATTTCAACCCATATCTTTATCAATGAAAATGGTACTTCTTTACCATTTGAGCAAACATAATCACATTTATTAATAGTGTTTATCAAAACATAATATTACTTGTGTATCTCGTATGCAGCATATTATAATATATGTTAACGCGTATGTACATGTGTACAATTAATCATATTGTAGAGGAAATAGATATTGTTGTGATGGACAATAAGAGGCAAACTATGCGGAGCCATGGCCCCTCCCAACATTTCCAAAAAAAAATATATATTTAATACTATATGATGAGCAATATATGCTACACTTATTGAATATTCTTACCACTTATTCTTATCAGCATACATTACATAGATTATGCATTCATAAGATACATTAAAAATACAGCTCATTTAATAAACTTAACAAAAATTATAGATAAAAAAAAAATATTCCCTATCTAATATACAAAGAACATAATTTTATATTACCAATGGCCCCTCTTATAAATTTATCAAACTCTTCTAGCCTTCTAGACACGTCTTAGACCCCAACAAAATGTAAACATCAGCTTAATTTATTGACTTTTATCCTCACTTTTTTGTTATTTTTATTGCACTAAAAATGCATTCCATCTCATTGTCTCAAAATAAGAGTTTAGTTTAGATTTTTTTTTGGTCGGTCCTTGTCTTTAAATTTTTTTATATTGTAGTTCGTAACTTTTTTTGTAAAGTTTTTAGTTCTTATTAGTTTTTAGCTTATGGATCTGTCTCTGTTGAGAACTCACATGCATCTATATTGTCCCAAATTACAAGTCTAGTATTTTATTTTCGGGCTTAATGGCTAGTTCCTGTTTTTAATTTTTTTTTTTGCTTTCAGTCCCTATTAGTTTTTAGGTTACGAAACTACTTCTGGGGAAAACTCTCATCCTTATATATTGTAATTGAGTAACTTGAGAAATACCGGTTACCGTAGTTAAGTATCTAGAGAAATACAAGTCACCATAATTGAATAACCGAAAAGAGGGCCGAGAAATACATTTTACCATTCTTATGTAACATGAGTTAGGTAATCGGTTGCAATAGTCATAGAAACCGCAAGTATTAAAAAAATACATATCACAAGTTAAAAAGTTTCAAAAAGAAAGAATGGATCCTAATTTTTTAATTTTTTTTTGGACGTACCGATAAGGATTTATTTTTTCCGAAACATATGACCTATACAAACTATCACAATAATATGATGCGCGCCTTGCCAGGGTGGTCGCTCCGATAACGGAAGGGGTACATCTGTAAAGTGAAAAGTTATTTAGTTATGAATAAGAATTAAGCTACATGTACATCATTGAATTGGATGCTAAGTTTACCTTTTATAATTTTTTTACTATTTATGCTAGTGAAACATTATAATCTTAATTCTACACATATAAATAGAAAATAAAATGTTCATTAGAAGGATCAAATCTTGAATTTGAGACAATTAGTAATAGAGAGAGAGAACACAAAAAAATGATGTACTAATAGAAAGATATAAAAATCTTTGGAGAAACAAACTTGTAAACAAAAGTCTTGTGTTCATCATCTCAAAAACCAATTCTCAAATTGATTTTACTAAGAAATTTTTATTGTGGATGAATCCAAAGTTTTAGTCCCCACAATAATATATATATATATTAGGGGATGAGTCGCTAGCTGGTCAATGTATGATTACTATGATGAATAATAACTGTAGTTCTTCAATATTTGGACGTGAATATTGATAATTCTGTCTTGCTCCCCCTTTTTATTTTCATTTGAATTGCTTTGCACGAGGATGATTGGCTGACGTGGATGCCAAGGGGCTGCGCTAAACATTTGAGCATCTTTCTTTGGGAGGATCCAAGCCGTCCATTAATTGAAAACATGGACGTCCTAGATGGGATCCTTGTCGGACTGAGGCAATGGTCGGTCAGAATTTCTATTCGTAAAAGAATATTCAAAACAGTCACACTTGTTGAAAATAGTAATTAAGATATATTTAAATGTTGGTTGTGCAGTGCTTTATGGTTACAAATTGTCTAACAAAGAGAGATAAATAGATAAAGATCAAACCTAATTTAAACAAATGGACCATCAAATGGGCCACAATTATTCTCCTAAACTATTGAGTACATTTAGAGCTAGCGGTGCAACTCTTATTTGAAATGAAATGAGCAGCTAGTATTTTAAGATCCCTCTAGCAAGAACATTGGATGTAAAGTAACTAAGCTGCAGCAGCTGCTCATGTAAAAACCACCAAAATATTCCTCATCACGACTCATAGGTAGCTCTATATAGTGGTTAATTTACTCTTATTTGTTAATTTGTAACAAGAAAGTTGTGAGCTCCGTTCTCATGAATGAAGTTATCAGTATGGAGCGACGAATTTGTACCGGACTCCCCACTTTGCCCACAATGATTACGAATTGCTGGTCTAACATCAGCCAATTGCTGGGGGCTCGGATCGAATTCATCTTCATCTTCATCTTCAACCACATTAGCAACACCGATTCTTTCTCTAACTCTATTTTCTTCATCAAAATATTGAAAGCTTCGCGGCGCGTTGACCTTGAGTGCCCAGTTTCTCTCTCTAGAAGCACAAGTAGCTGATGATGCACCAATTCTGGTGTTGGTGGAGGCTAGCCCTGTTCTTTGTGTAGGGTAATTTCGAGGGAGTGGGCTTAAAGAACCATATTCTGGTAAAACCCAACTCGCCATTAGAGATGAACCCAAATGAAGAAGAGAACACAGATACTTCAATTCTGAGTCTCCTTGTGAGTCTAAAAAGAGGGAGTTGTAATTGAAGCCTGTACAAGATATATGTAATAATGTCAATCCATATACATATAAGGGGGGGAGGGATGAGTAGATATATGGTCGGAATTAGAGTATTAGCTAGGATTTTAAATCATAATTATCTCTCTTTCTCGTCTCTTTCCCACTTTTATTTTTAATTCTCTTCGGCGATGTTGACGCGATAGACTGCGCCAAACCTTTGACCATCCTTCTTTAGGAGTATTGGGATTTTAGATCAACGGGTATTATTCAATTCATATGGCTGTTGGTATTCGCGCTTTGACGAATGCTCATTGCCATATTAGAGTTTGACACGCACACACATATAAATTCCTAAATTTTATAGGGAAATGATATTAGCATTCTGTTTTTGTCCTAAGGCACTCCACTTTTATTTTTAGTGACATAAAAAGTGTCCCAAAAGATATATATAAGTGTCACTAAAAATAAAAGTGGAGTGCCTTAGGACAAAAGTGGAGTGCTAATATCATTTCCCATTTTATATATCATTTTACAATGTTTTAATTTCTCAATACGCGTTTGTTCTTTTTGAGTGATTTTAACGTAAAATTTGGTAAATTATGTGATTTATACAATTTACTAATGTTCATTTGCTACAAGTTTTGATAGTTTAAAATTTTGTTAAATTTTGAAATCCTGTAAATTACTTGATTTCAAAATTCACTTAAAATGTTGAAATTTTGAAATTATAGTTTAAATTTGATCAATCTTTTTTTAATCTTCCGCTATTATTAGTCACTAAGACTTTTTCTCTCTAACTAGAATACATAAATGGATAAGAATCCCACTTAAACTCAACTTACGATAATTAATTTTTAAAATTTCTAAATTTTTTAAAAGAACAACTAAATTAAAAATAATAAAATTTTAAAATCACATATTTTTAAATCATGTGATTTGATAAATCACATGATTGAAAAATTTTGTGAAAAGAAAACAACTTATAAATTTTAGAGCCTTAATATGAAGAGTGCAATGCATTATAAACATCCATTCTTTTGTTTCAGGTTAGTTTTCAAACATCCATTCTTTTGTTTCAAGTCATACAAAAAGTAGAACTTCCACCACCATTATGTTATTATATTATATATATATATATATATAAAGCAGGGAAGAGGCATTTAAGAGATGGGTGTAGGAAAAGAGTTCTTTAATTCTTTTTCAATCTTTCTTCCCATATTCAATCTCAATTTTCTCATCTTACTAGATAGAATTAGAGGGGTAATAATATTTTTTCTTTCATTCATATTGATTTTAAAATAATAAAAGAGAATTTAATATTTAATTGTAAGGTATTTTACAAAAAATTTGCAATTGTAATGTATTTTTGGGGTCATGTAAATTCTTATCATTAAAATAAAATTATTTTTTAATATATAAAAAAATAATTTATCTACATATACGAGAGTATCTTTTTAAGTTTTGCTTAGATCTACAAATGGCTAGGACCGACTTTAATAAGGAGTGATTATCCTTGCAAAAGCACGAGTGGAACTGTTGAAGCTGTATATATAGCCGTGTCAGAGATTCATGTTTCAATTTTATTCTCGTAAATTATAATTTTTAAAAAAAATGACATAATTACATAATGCAGCAAGATATGAATTATTGTAGTTCCGCCATGCACATGAAGGGTATAATAAAATGAACTACCAAACGGGCCACAGCGGGCTGGTCCTTTTCAGCGCCTAAGAGCACATTGTAACCAGATTGGTACATTTTGTTTCTTTTTCTTCTTCTTCGTTTGGGCGTAAAAGAGGGTACTGAGGAATGACCGAATGAGGGTAAAATATAAAAAAAATATTGTCTCCATTTAAGTTTTATTTTTGCAATATACTCAATATATATATATATCAGATGCCTCTCACCTTTCCCACCCATATCCTAAATTTTAAATCCCTCTCTCTCATCTCTCCCACAAACCACATCGCGCCACCTCTTACGTCACTCCTCCACCTCCTACACCACCCTCTCCTTAAGTTTCATTATCTATTTCTAGTTCACCATGCTCAGCCTTAGCTTCGGTGCCTTCTTCTGCTTGTCTTTGTGCTTTGCCTTCTCACCATCAACCCTATTTAATGACATTTTTGGGATTCTAAGACAGGCTTGGCAGGGCGGGGCGGGTCTACTAGACATTCTTGCGGTGTTGGTTTAGGATTAAAAAAAAAACTTGTCTCAACTTCGGGGTGGGCTAATGTATACGCGGGTCGGGTTTAGTATTGGCCAAACCCGCCCTATACCCAACCTGTTGCCATCCCTATTCATGTTACCCTATGGCTGTTGTGATAAATATTAATACTCGCAAACGCAGGAATCAATTTATAGTGTAACATGTAAGCGAGGTCGATCCCACAAGAACTCAAATAGTCTGTTTTACAATTATATTGCTAATATTTCACTAAACTCCTAATCTAGTAAAGAAAAGTTTATGATAATCAAACAAATTAAATAAAATAAAGTAAAGCAAGTAAATTAAATAACAAAATAATATTAAGCAAGACAATAAAATTAATGAATTAATTGACCATGGTTTCGGAATCATATATTTAATATCATCTTCCTAAGTATTTATGCGCATAAACTCTACTCTTATCTTATATTAATTTGGTCTCTCGACTCTATTAAATGCAAAAAATTCAATTATAATTCTTCTATAGCCAAACTTATGTATAAAATCAAAACACTCATTATTAGGGCTGGCAATTCGGGTTCGCGTGTCGTGTTCAGGTCGTGTCAACACACAAGTATTACGTATTAGTGTCAACCCGAACACGACCCGTTTAACTAATCGTGTCATTTATATTAACTCAAACACGACCTGTTTATTTTACAGGTTACACGATACGACCCCGACTAACCCGTTTAATAAATAGGTCATGTTAAATCTGCAACTCGACACAACACGATTAACCTTTTAAGATTATAATGACAATTAAGTCTCATGTAAAAAAAATTAACTTGTTTTATAATAGTTTTAAATTTTTAATAAGTAATAATAAGTATCACCCAATACCAAAATTCAATATTAATAATCTAGAGTCAAAATATATAACATTCCATCACCGAAGCATAAACATAAAAAAATAGTATTTTATCCATCATTAAAAACATAATAACTAGCATCTACTACCAATACTCCAAATAAGAATATAATTGTTCAAGAAAGATGGCAAAATAAAATATATATATATATATATATATAGCTGTAAAAGAAAATAAAAATAATAATCGTGTTAATTGCGGGTCAATTTCGAGTTAGCGGGTTAACCCGAACACAACCTGTTTAGTTTGCGGGTTAAACGTGTCTGACTCGAAATTGACCCGAACCCGTTTATGCTTGACCCAAACCCGCTAACTCCGTGTCGAGTTCGTGTCGGGTTAGTGTGTCGTGTCAAATATTGCCGGCCCTACTCATTATATCCGTCAAAACACACCCAATATCCGCTCTTAACAAATCATAAGGTGAATCCAATAAAAAATAATGAGAATTCAACTTTATTTTTTTGTCAATTAAAACAAGCATCCAATAGGAAGAATTGTATTTAACATTAAAGTATTAAATTGATAGAGTTAATCGGTATGAATACGTGCAAGGGAATCAAATAAATGTAATTATCCAAACCCTGACACAAATTTACGTTCGCATAGAATAAATTAAATAATTAAAATAAAATTTACTTGACATTAATTAAATTAAATAATAAAAATAAACCTTCTATCTTCAAAATAAAAATAAACAAATAAAGAAAAATAAAAAAAGAAAGAATCGAAAAGGGAGGAGAGGAGACAAGCACTGTGTTGCTGTGCACGGCTGTTGTTCTCCATGATTGCTATGGCTGCTTGTGAGAGATGGTTCATAGGTTTTATTTTTGTATGGGCTTGGCTTGCGTGGACATTGAGCTTTAGTAACAGGCTAACTATTTTTATTGAATGGACTTGGCCTTCATTTTGGCAGCTGGGCTAGTTAATATTAAGAACAATCATATAATTAATTATATTGAATTTTTGCTATTTTTAACTGCTGCATTTTGTCTCGCAATTTAGAATCTCAAGATGGCTGAATTTGAAAAAGTGATGAACTGTAAAATTGTAGCTCTCGAAATTCTCTTCAATTTATGCTCAAGAATCAGATTATTTGAATTTTCGAGTAAAAGTTATGCGTCCGAAAGTATTGACCAATTTTAGGTGTCTTTACAAGTTTTAATTTCTCTATTTTTTCCAATTTTAGCAGATTCTTTTCTAACACCTGAAAAGTATTAAAAATATAAATATTAGTAATAATATATGCTTTTTAAATTATAAATTAACATAATAAATTATACCAATTTCTTGGCGCATCAATGGCACGGTTTGGTTCGAATTAACGAATAGATATGTGGTGTATTTATTTCATTTGTGTTTTAATTTTAATGATTTTGTGAAAATATGTGGAAGAAGAAATTGCCTTTTGTGTGTCTTGTTAACTGCCATGACATACAATATTTATTTCTAGGACAAATGAAGGTGAAAGAAAATCCTGCTAGAAAAAGGAGTTGAATCGAGATCCCACTTTTAAAGTTGATAGGTATATTCAACTTAGTGTAGCTACATGTTTGTATTATAATAGTGGGAGTGGTGGGAGTGGCTTTGGAGTGGTGAAGAGAAAGCAATGGTATTTTTGGAGTGTTTCTAATTAATGGAGTAAAACCAAATAAAAAGTGGTGTGCGAATGGCGCCCACCTAAATTAACCATCCTAACCTTGTTCCGTGACATCAACTGATAGGATCATAAAACTAGTAAAATTATTAGATTTCAGAACATTTAATTCAAAATCAATTAGTAATAAGTGGAGTACCCCTTATTTATATATATTACTTTGGGAGGATCTCATTTCTTAATGTATAATTTATAGTCTTAATAATAACAAGTGACCAAAGAATTTGTTTTTTCTCCTTGCACAAGGTGTCCCCATACCAAATGAGATTAATCTCTGGTTATAATATTAAGGCTGCTCTTGGTCTAAAGGTGCTATTCCAGGAGTTTAAACTTGGGCATTGCTCAAACAACTCGTCCTGTAGTTCAACGCAGAAAGCCACCACCACACTCACATAGATAGTTAACCATCGAGGTTCACATCAGCTTGAATGTGGATAATAGTTACCATTATCAAGGATTGAACCTAGCTAGGCCTTCATTTATAACTTATCTACAAAAAGTAGTTCTTAGTTTAAGATGTTAACAATTTGAGATGAAAGAGTAGTAATATATAAAAAAAATAGTTTTTATGATGATATTTTGCCGCTAACGTACAATTCAATGGCAATTTTTTTCCCTAGCTCCAATATCATTGTTGATGGTGCAAATTATTAATCCAATTTATCCTGCTAACCACGAGTTGACACGTGGCCATTCACGTCAACATTCAGGCCTGCCCTAGCAGGAGGAGTTCGGAGGAGCCATGTTGGATCACTATAATAAGGATAGAGCCCCTCAAGGATTGAGCACCTGCTCGAGAGTTAATTATGAACAACTTTGGACCTCCCACTCGCCTAACCACTCTGCCAAAGTGGTTGGCAAAAGTATGGGCGACTGCCACCTGCCCTGTAGAGCGCGTAGAACTCTCACCACCTTCATTAAATGCACACCAACTGCATTTAATGCACCGAAATTCATGGAGAAGTAAGGTCAGAGTTAGTGATGATTAAAGTATGGCCCCAGACCTGCTCTAAGAACTCTGACTACACGTTTTCTCCCAGTCATATATATATACAAGAAGCATTTACTTTTTTAAAAAAACAACCCAAGTTCAACTAACCCAATAACAACTAGACAAACTTAAGAATAGAGAGAATCTAGCATTGAATAACAAAAATACAAGGGAGAAATAAAGGCTTAGAGCACTCAGTAGAGCTCCTAGAACAAAGAAGCCAGAACTCGTGTAGTTCGAACATACTCTTATTGTAATATTGTTATAATATAATAATTAGAGAGACTTTTGTGAGTTTGTAATACGTGTTTATTTATTATCAATACAAAACAAACCAAGCTCCTAGCTCTATTCCACAGAGGAGGACTAACATGTATCTTCATTCGAGACCAACCTCCTTTATACATCTTTGACTCTTTTGGTTTGTTACATTTATTACGTTAATCATTTGATCCGATCATTTGACTGTGTGGTCTAAAATACCTTTCTAGTTTTTAGCACCAACAACTGTTAAAGATTAATTTACAATGATACAGTCGAGAGTGAAAAAAATTCATTTATAGGGGCAGTATTAGTAAAGGATAGGCAGATCAATTGAACCCCTAGCCTATTTTTTATATATAAGGTGTGAAAAATTTAATTCTTTAGGGTACCTATATAAAATTTTAATTATTAAGGGTCATATACTCATACATGCTTTGGATTCCAGCACATAAATGCTAGGCAGTTACACTCCATTTGTACTTCAAGCTTAATCTTAATCGTTTATTTAAAGGGTGCAGGTAAAAGCACCCTTAAAAATTAGTTTCAACACCCATTTTAAAAGAAAAAAATATTATTTGTTATTATCTTTAAATTCTTAAAGGCACTCTTATTTAAAGTATGAATTTCTTTCAATTTCTCTTTCTAAATTTGGCTTCCCCCATTAATCAACAAAGCTCCGTGTAAGTACTCTCTTCCCCCATTGATACATCAATTGATACAGTTCCTTTCTTTATCTCTTTACACTGGTCTCCCAATCTTTCTGTCTCTCTCAACTCTACACCTTCTTTCTTTTTCTAAATTTGGCTTCCACCATTAATCTTTCTCTTTTGAATTTGTGAGATAATAATCTCCAATATTTTTTATAACCCAAATTCCATTGTTGCAGCCAAGCTAGGACTTCGGTGAATATGTATATTACTTGTGCGAAAAATAATATCTAATACATCTATTAGAAAAAATTAAAAATATTAGTTGATGGTGCGGATTACTGGTGCGGTCTTCCTCGCCAACCTCGGGTTGACACGTGGCCGCTCACCAACCCTATCGCCGAGCTCATTGTTGGATAAGGAGCTCGGAGAAGACTACCATGACCTCATGAGGGAAATGGGTTTCTTGCCTAAGGGTCGATTTCGAACTACGTATTGTAAAACGCGAGCTATGAAGCCCTTTCGACGAGCTCGGAAATTCTCTCTCTCTCCTTCGTCGTCCAACCACTCTGCCAGAGTGGGTGGCGAGGGCATGGGCGACTGTTACCTGCTCTACAGAGCGCACATAGTTTCTCTTACCTTCATTAAATGCACACCCACTGCATTTAATGCACCGAAATTCATGGAGAAGCAAGGTCAGAGTTGATATTGATGCAACCATGGCTACAGGCTCACTTTGTACACCCTAGCCACACGTTCTTCCCAGTGATATATATACCAGGGGCATTTACTCCCCTCACCAACCAACCAACAGTTTTGAAAAAGGATAGACAGTTCACAACCGAGCTCCTCTTGTAGAAATTAGACTAGCATTAGCTCAGCTTCCTAATCCTATTGTAATATCAAGAAAGTGGAGTGATAAGAGAGACCTTTGTGAGTTTGTATGCTTGTAAATCTATTATTAATACAAAGCAAACTGAGCTCCGAGCTCCATTCCACAGGGAGGAGTAACCCGTATCTTCATACGAGGCTAATCTCATCTATAAATCATTGACTCTCCTAAATTCAGCACTTTCCTCTTCATTACCCTAATCATTGGTCATATCGAATTGACTGCATGGCGCTAAAAACAACTTTCTAGTTTTTAGCACCAACATTAGTGAACCCAAATTTCAGCAACTTTATTTAGTACATAAATTCTATGTTGAGCTTGATCAAGTATTAAAACCCATTTAGATCAAGTATCAAAACCTAGGACCTAGATTTATATAATAAACAACAACAACGAAATTTAAAAAAATAATGGAGAGAAGAGAGCATTTAAACGGCTTCTATGTTGAGGTTTGTTGATTAATGGGGCAAGCCAAATTTAGAAAGAGAAAGAAGGCTGTAGATTGACACAAAAGATGTTTGAATAGTGTAGTGATAAGATTTCTTCATCTTTTTATGGTTAAGAAATTAAGAAGACAAGTTAAATATTACATAATCATTGTAAACATGTTTTTATTTGGGTGCTTTAATCAACAAGGGTGCTTTAAAAAATTTAAAAATTAAACATGTGTGCTTAAAAAATGGGTGTTTAAATTAATTTTTAAGGGTGCTTTTACTAGCACCCTTATTTAAATTATATCAAAGATATCTATTTATTTTTTATATATGTCAAATGCGTATGTACTTAACTGATAAATTATATGTTTTTTTTGAAAGTTGAAAAAAAATGAGTTATTTTTTATTTTTAAATGTAATGTTTAATTGTGGCCTTTGATTGCTTTTTGATAGATTTTAAGTATCCATTAGTCTAAAAATATAAAATGCTCACTTTATTTCTCATACATATTTTTACACAGAACTTACAAACCCTAAAAATTTCTATATAAAACACAATCACATTCTCTCTCCTATGCCCTTTTCTTAGTCCAACATCGTAGATTTCTCTGCTAGCGGTGGTTATCGTGCACAATTATCTATCTCGCCCAAACCATCATCGGTGTTGATGCTCGAGCAATGGGTCCTTTTTCCTCCAACGATTCTTTTGCTCTATTGTTCGCCGGCATTATTTGAAAATTGGATCTATCACTATTGAAAATTGGTACCAGATTTGTATATACATATTAGATTTAGATTATTGAAAATTAGTATGGTAAATTTTGACCTCCCTTTATTAAAATTCTGGCTCCGCCCTCGTCCAATTCTATTATTTTATAATATAACTGCATTCACGTATTTATTAGTTTTAAAATATTTCATTATTAAATGTGACTTATAGTAATAAATATAACTATATTTTATATTTTATATTTTATATTATAATTAATATTAATATCTTATATATGATTCTTATTCTAATATTTATACTTGGGGAACATTCTTTTTGAGAAATGAATTCTATAACTTTGAAGTAGCCATAGCAAATATAATAGGAATTTTAAATCTTTGGGGGTCAAACCCCCGCTCCCCACCCACATCCATCCTTGCATGGGTCCTTTATATGTACTTAGTTCTATTCTGTATGTACGTACTGTACCTCTTGCGTATTAGATATAAAACCAAAAAAAGAAAGAGATATTTATGTCTAGTTTTCTTAACTTGGAATATAAGCTATATATATGTGTGTATCATATTTACTTGCAAGTATTTGATAAAAATATTTCCATCAAACATATATGTATATATAGTTCACTCTTTTTGTTGACGTACTCACTATACGTAGAAATGGTTTCCTTAGTCTTTACTTTTCTCAAACATAAAGCTACCCCCATATTCACATCCAACCTTACACAGCCATCCATCGAAGTACTAATAATCATTAATTAAGAGTCTTAACGATGCTTCAACAACACGTGGGTTGAGGGTTGTTGGGGATAAGTTGGAAATTTACAGAAAGTACTGTGAATTGCACACATTTCACTTAAATACATTAATATATATATTCTCTAGATTTTATATACCCAAATGTTGAAGGGAAATTATTAAAATTATTATGACCCTTACAATTTTTTACCTCCTATTTCTATGCTTATTAGTGTCTCATTATTGCCTTTGTAACAAAGGAAATACAACATATTTTTGGCTAATCATTGAACTAAATTTTTACAATTAAAAATAAATTTTATTCCCAACCATTTGATATTGAAAGTAGTTTATTCTAATAAATACATGAAGGTGAAATATATATTCTTAATTTATTTATGTGTCATTAATAAGTGAAATTAATATATATTCATGTGCTTAACTCTATTCTTTGACTTTGTTCTGTCTAGATAAAGAAGTTGAAACAATAGACCAATCATATTATCATCCATTTATAAAGCAAACACCGTTCATAAATTTTTAACCTGTAGACCAAAATGATCACCAAGAAAGGAGGTGATACTATGTGTCTAGGGGTCTAGCATGATGGACCAATTTTTGATTTTTCCTTTTTACCTAAATAATTTGATTGATCACATAAAAACAAACACAATTACTTAGAAGCAAGCTAACGATATAATTACACTAATTTAAAGTGAATCTAGAAATTAATCATTAAGAGTGGTCAAGTGATAGTGCACTGAATTTAATTTTGTATTCAATTGAAAGCTCTCTAAGTCAAGTTTTAACAACTGCAAAAACACTCTTATACTCAGCAAATGATTATTGTTCTACAAGTAGAATTAATCGAAATGCACAAAAATTAGCAAATACACACCGTGGTAAAAGGGGAAAAAATGGAGGATCTAGAACTTTTTTTTTTTTTTTTGCTAAATTGCAACTTGTTCTAAAGTCAATAACTTTTAATATATGTTACTCAAATATAGTTAGAGACGTACTTTTTGTTTTTTTATTTGTAAGACAGAATCTAGTAATAAGCCTATAAATTAGTCACATAGACAGCTATGTGATTACTGAAACAACTAATTCTTGAAAATTTCATGGATAGTAACAGTATATCCACCAAGAGTTCAATTAAACTAAGACCTTTCAATCTCATACTAGAATTGAAAACGAACCAAGGACCAACTACCACAAAGCTTTGAAATCACTCGTCTCTATCTCTCTAAAGAGAGTTTGGCTGCAACTAAAGAGGTGGTGAGAAAGTAGTTAGTAGAATTTGAGAAAGACAACTCTCCCTCCCAACAAGGACTTGAAGAGAAGACAAACCCATTTCACCAAATCTCAAATAAACAAATCCATTTCTTCAATGTTAATTACTCTCTCTCTCACACACTCTCATATATGTTGTTTTCTTTCTCTGTCTTTCCATCTCTCTCTCGATTCTTATCACTCTTCTCTGATGCAGCTCTCTCGCCGGAAAACCTCTTCTCTGTTCTCCGGCGGACTCCCGATGAAGCACCGGAAAACCAACAACCTCCCCTTATTCGTCGTTGTTTTCTCCATATTCCTCTTCGGTTGCTTCATGTACAATGAAGACGTAAAATCAATTGCTGAGTTCCCTTTCTCGAGGCCCAAACCGCAAGAACTCCAACAAGAACCGGCCAAAATCAAAAACCCATATCAAGAATCGAACAATCACATCGAAATCTTGAGGAATTCGAGAACTGTGGCGGAGACGCAACCAGACGATACGTTGTCCCTGAAACATAGCATCTTGAAAGAAGAGGATAAGAAAATTGAATTACCGGCGGAAGAGAAAGTGGAGAAGAAAATTGAATTACCGGCGGAAGAGAAAGAGGAGAAGAAAATTGAATCCACGGTGGAAGAAGAAGAGGAAGATGATGAAGAAGTTGAATTGCCCCCTGAAGAGTGCGATTTGTATACGGGGTCTTGGGTTTATGATAATGTTACCCACCCTCTTTACAAAGAAGATGAATGTGAGTTTTTGACTGCACAGGTGACTTGTATGAGGAATGGAAGAAAAGATTCAATGTACCAGAACTGGAAGTGGCAACCCAGAGATTGTTCATTGCCCAAGTAAGAATTGGATTGATTAATTAGAATTTTCTTTCTTTCTTGTTTGTTTGTTTGTTTTTATTTATTTATTTATTTAATTATTTTAAGTGCATGTATTAATTTATTTGGGTTATTTTTTTTAGGTTTAAGGCAAGATTGTTGCTAGAGAAACTGAGGAACAAGAGGCTAATGTTTGTTGGGGACTCTTTGAACCGGAACCAGTGGGAATCCATGGTTTGTTTGGCTCAATCCATCGTTCCTCCCGGCAGGAAGAGCTTGAACAAGACCGGCTCGCTCTCTGTTTTCAGAATTGAGGTATCTTTTTCTTTCTTCTCTCTCTCTCTCTCTCTCTCTCTCTCTCTCTCACACACACACACACACACACATGCACAGAGACAAATATTCTTTATGTCTTTTCTCAAACAAAGAATTAATAAAATATTCTTTATGTCTTTTCTTAAACAAAGTATTAATAATTAGCTGTTTGTAGTGATAATTAAACATTGATTTTTATAATGAGTATGCGCTTGTATTGCCTCTTACTCCACTGCATATTGTTTGTCTAAAGTTTGTTTGACCCATTATTTCACTTTTCTTATTCTATATAGTTTAGGTATGTCCAACAAAATTTAATTTCGCCTGTTTAGTTTGTTTAAAAATAATTTACCATCTTCTTACACATTGCACGGACATTGTCAACTTAAGAATTTTAATTCCTTTTCAAAACATATATAATTAGTACATTAAATCGAGTTATCACATTAAGTGTTTTTTTTTTTTTTTATAATTTAAAAATTTACTAAAATTAAAATGAGACTATTGATATGACTCACATAGCACCATTAATTATTTACTTCTGCTACGGAGCTATATATCTATTATGGTGTAATTGATGAATATTATTCTCTTGGATTAGTAGTACCTAATATAATTAATTATCATATTAATTATATTGAAATTATTGATTTTCTTAAAATAAAATTTACTAAAATCAAAATAAAATATGAGTTGAATGTAGCACCATATACTTTCAAAAAAAATTCTACTATCCAAAAATTATAGGACAAAGGTGGTGATGAAACAAATTAAGTTGTAGCGATTGACACGAATTTAAGTTGCTTTGATATTATAGGTTGTAAAATTATTTTACAATAAATATCATTACCCTAGCTACTTACTTTTGCTAAAGAGCTATCTCTAATAAGGTAAGATTCATGAAAGTTGGATTAGTAGTAGGTAATATTATATATAATGTGATGGCATATTTGTATTAGTTATGTCACAGCAACATTTTTCACCTAATATATATGGGTGAGATTTGGTAGATTAGGTCCGGAAACCATTAACTAATCACGAAAAAAAAATGCAGGATTATAATGCGACTGTGGAGTTTTACTGGGCCCCATTCTTGGTGGAGTCAAATTCAGATGACCCTAATATGCACAGCATATTGAACCGCATAATAATGCCCGGTTCAATTAAAAAGCATGGTAAAAACTGGAAGGACGTGGATTACCTCGTCTTCAACACTTACATATGGTGGATGAACACCTTCACCATGAAAGTTCTGTAAGTATTTATTTTTATTTTTATTTTTTTTAATTCCTCTCTTAATTAATTTTAATTCAAATTAATTTTTTGATAAATAATTGAATGAATTAAAACAGGCGAGGATCGTTTGATAAAGGAGCAACAGAGTATGATGAGGTGGATAGGCCCGTAGCATACAAAAGAGTACTGAAGACATGGGCCAAATGGGTAGACAGAAATCTGGATCCTAATCGTACCACTATCTTCTTCAGCAGCATGTCTCCTCTTCATATCAAGTATTATTACTAACCCCATATATATATTTAATGAATTATCTATCCAACGACTATTGGTTATTTAAAAGAAAAGGCCCCACTTATTATTATTATTATTATTTATGTGCATACGTGAATAGATTATTAAAAAGATACCACTAGAAGAATATTGACTGCAACGTGATTATCGGCTTAGTCATTCATTATTTTGGTGGGTACACCAACTTTATTAATTATATATATTTATCACAATTACCTTTTTATTACTTTACTTAAATTCAATCATTATCAATTTTGGTACTATTCGTCGTCCATTATGATGCATCACATATATGTTTTTATATATATATATATATATATGCTGGCATGGCAATAAAATTAATTAATTAATTAAACAGGAGCTTAGACTGGGATAATCCAGATGGTATCAAATGTGCAAAGGAGACTACACCAATTCTCAACATGTCCATGCCATTAGAGGTAGGCACGGACAGACGGCTCTATTATGCCGCTACCGACGTGATCCAGTCTATGAAAGTTCCAGTCCACTTTCTCAACATAACCACACTCTCCGAGTATAGAAAAGACGCGCACACCTCTGTTCACACCATTCGTCAAGGCAAGATGCTAAATGCAGAGCAACAAGCCGATCCGGAGACATATGCTGATTGTATACATTGGTGCCTACCTGGTTTACCCGACACTTGGAATGAGTTCCTCTACACTCGTATTATTTCTCGCCCTTAATTGACAGATTCGATTCCACTCGATCTGTGCCATCTTCTTCTTCCTTTTTTTTTTTTTTTTATCACATAGAAAAACTAAATTCATTTTTTCTTTTCACATTTTTGGGTTTTCAAGTGTCCCAAGCCAAATTAGGTTTTGTTTCCAACGTAACCATTCTCATATGGCCCCATTTTTTTATTTCTTTTTTTCTGCCTTTACTAGCTTTGATTTATAGAGTTTGGCCGTAGTCTTGTTAAGCCTATTTGACTAAGGGGAGTTGAGTATAGCGGTACGTTTTAGTATCTGCCAAGTGGGCTTACTCGAAGTATGAACTATATATGGGATATATAACCATTGAATTGAATTGTTGTATAATGAATACATATATATATATATATATATATGAAAAAGGAAATAAGTGAATACAACATAATTGTAAGTACACATCGATCAAATGCAAAATTGCTCATTTTCATTTTCCTACGCATTGTTTTACATTTTCCCTCTTCTAATAGATTTGGCTCCTCTACGGTCTTAATAATAACTGCACATGTTCAGTTTATCCCATTCCCATCGTTGATTTATCAAATCAAAAGCTTACATTTGGACAAGTCATTAAAAGAATTAATGTAACCATAAAACTGTGCCGTTTGTCGGTTTTAAACGCCTTCTCTCTTATTAGTGTATAAATATTAATTAGTCTCCGTTTCTAATTTATACAAAGCCCAATGTTCATTAACATAGATATCATCACTTCCATCTTCTCCTTAATTCAAATCTGAACTCACCTTCTTTCATTTCGTAATTGGTGTGATCTGATTTCGTATTTAGATTTGAATACTATGGAATTAACCAAGCCTCTTGGCCCAGTGGAGCCAACCTTGGGTCAACTTGGAACTCCCAAAGTCGAACTCCGGCGTTGTCAAAATAATGCTTAGCCAGTGGCAGCTATGAACCGCGAGCGGGGATTAGTCGAGATGCGCAAAAGCTAGCCCAAATATCCCGTGGGAAACCAAAAAAAAAATTTGATGGACGAAGAATAATTTTTTGTTTTCAAGTTGTTGAAAACTATTTTTACCAAAGGATGCATCCTTTTCAAGAGTGTGATTAATCATTCGAACCCCCTCCTCACAAAAACTACCAAATTTCATCATCGCTTTATATTTATATATTACAACAACAAAAGAGAGAGAGAGAGAGATTTATTTTTTAACAAGTTAACAAGAGAGATTTATATATTACAACAAGAAGTTAAAAAATATTGTGATTTGTGATTCCATCTCTTATTTTTATGAGTATTTATTGTCCATATTTCTTTAAAAAAAAAATCTCGCCACTTAAAGAAAAAAAAATCATGAAAGAAGCCAAAAAAAAATAAGAGAATAACTCACCATATTTTTTAACTTATTTTCAAAATTTTCACAAAAGTGTATTGTTTTTACCATTATTTTTTCCATCTAGCTTGTTATAAAAAATAGCCGTAGTAACAATTTTTTAAGCAAACCAACAAAATAACAATTTTTTTAAGTCGCCAAAACTTGTTTTAACAATTTTGCATATACGGAAGATCCGGACTCTTACACAAGTGGTTGAAACCTGAAAGTATGCATCATACTCACACAATTTTGTATAAAAAAAAATAAAAATTGTGTAAATAATATATATATATATTCTCAATCACTCAGAAACTGCAAATCATGAGATATTTGCATTTGCAGAAGAAGTGGAACGGTTGAGATTGGACCTTATCTTTTGCTTCATTTTACGAATTGGTCGGGAACCAATTTCAATCCCACCAACAAGACATTGAAGCATTAGAAATTAAAATTTCAGTTCAGCAAACGTACAAGTAGAATAACAATAAATAATATATATATATATATATATCGGTAAGGATATTTTATGTTTTGCATTTTTAATCCTCGAGCTGAAATAAAATAACCAATCTAAAAAATATTTCACGTTATATATTTTAACAAATCAAGAAATGCAGAGAATATTTAGAGGGACAGAACAAACCCACACACATTGAAGAACACATACGCAGATTATAAACATTTTCTCAATAACCAAACACAAAAAGGGTTTAATATATATGAATGATCTAACTATTTTGGATAGGGTTTGAAGTGAGATAAAAAGCTAGCATGAGTAAAATTACCTAAAAATATCAGACTAGAGATATTAAAAAAAAAGAATAAGAAAGAACAATTAATACCCATGTTTAAATTGGTGGATTATGGAGATAGAAAGAGAAATTTAAGGGATATATATATATATATATATATGCATATCGATGGGTTATAAGCAAAAAATGGCACGCATAAAACCCTAGATCTAGAAGGGTCTCTCAGTCTCAGCTAGCTGATTCTATTTATGAGGTTTATTTTGATGATGATAAGCCTTTTCAACAAACCATTTTTATTTATTTTTTTTATTTTTAATTTCAATGGGGGGTGAGGTGTTAGCTTGCCGATGGAGCATAGAGAGAGAATGGGGGACCTGTTAGTCCAAAAGATAAAAAGCTCTTCCATTCTGTACGTGACACCTTGACCACTCATGGATCCACAACTCTGATCCTTAAAAGGACTGATTTTATTAAGGTCACACAAAATGTTTTATGTTTATTGGTTGGAGCTTCACCAACCACGTACACAACTAGTTGATAATTCTTATAATTCCCATTTTTTCTTTTTTTCTTATATTCAAACGGTCACAGATTAAAAGTCTATGATTTTATTTTTATTTTGAAAAATAAGATGGTACTCTCTATCTCAGATAATGTTTCAACTTAATAATCTTCTTTGATCAAAAGTGGTCAGTGAGCGGAAAGTTAGTCACCTAAAACAATTGACCAGAGGAACTATTGATCAGTGAATAGCAATTACATATTAAAAATTATGGGATTCAACAATTCCTAAAGCTATGTTTAATTACAAAGATGGAAAAAGAAAATAAATTTAATTAATTTATATGAAAAGATAAAAAATAAAGTGAGAGATGTTATTCATTTTATGAGTATATATCCTCCATCTTTTAATATTTTATGTGAAAAATTTTTACTCACCACCAAGTAAAAAAAATTCTTCATGAAAAAACTTAAAAATCAAGAGGTTATCACCTCTATCGCTCAACTTATTTTCCATTTTTTCACCAAAACTAACTCAATTTATTTTCCTTTTCCACCTTGCAATCAAACGGAGCCTAAAAGATTATTATCGAATCATTGTATAATCATACTCAAACTTATAAACATGAAAACGGAAGCATATTTTGACCCATTAGAGTTTGTATTTGTAATCCTTGCGTCTTTAATTGATAAATTGCTATTTCTCTCCCTTAAACCATTCACTTAAAATGTCAAAGACATTATGTGTTCATCTTAATATGTATATATCTTATTGTTAGATCTCTCATGTGATGGGAATATAAGAGACATATTTGGGTTAGGGAGAGGACCCAATCTAAAAGGCTAAATGACCAATAAACACAACGTACTTTACCACATTTTTCACTTATGCTAACGAACTCCATTTTCCATTAAAAGTACTAGTGAACTTTTTCCGTTTTTTCAATTAAGTCAAAAACGTAACTTCAATTAAATTCCTCTAATGGAACTGTGATGTAACAGCTGACATGGCATTTTAATCTGATGTGGCTGCTAATATGGTAAATATCTCTATTTTCTCCGGCCATCACCACTATTAAGAGATGTGTTGGACAATTGCAACGCTGAAATTGTAAATTGTTCCTATATATATAAAACCTTTAATTCACTAAGGATGAGTCTCATAAAAACACAGTACACATTTGGACTAGACACACACACACACACACACTCTCTCTCTCTCTCAAGTCAAGTCTCAACTAACCAACCAACCTTCATTTTTACCCAACGAAATTAATAACCAACATCTTCTCTCTCTCAAAAAAAATAAATAAATAAATAACTCATGGGTTCCCACAGCTTTACAGGATCCAATAAACTGATGAAATTGGCTCAACAACTTAGTCTCTACAATTCTCTTAAACAAACCTATATCAACAATTCAATTATATATATGAAGAAGAACCCAGTTGATTTAGAAAACGAAAGATTGAGACATAAGTCCAACAGAGCAGATGTTCTCATATGTCTCTTTGAAGATGAAGGCCATGATCTGTGCGTAATTATCACCAAGCGATCTTAAACCCTCCCCTCTCACTCCAGTCAGTTTCAACAAATTTTAAGCCATCATCTTTTTTCGAGTGTGAATTTATTTGGGTTTGAATTCACTAATTCACTATGTCAAAGTCAGATTCTTGCAAATATACCACATAATCATCTGAAATAGAAGACTTATTTTCTCTACAAGATCTTCGTAAAGGTATTTCTTGTGGCTCTTCTACTATTGGTTCATTAGCAATGGTTTCCTTATGGAGTGGTTGAAGATCCTGCTATTGTTAGTTTCATTAATAACAATGGGAACAACAACTTGTTTAGAAGATAAAAGTAAAGGGTCATTTACCCTATTTTCTTCAAAAATAACTTTTTGGGTTTTAACACTCCCACTGATGTCACAATTCTCGTACTATGATTAGAACAGTAAAACCTATACCCCTTAGATTTTTCTGGGTAACCAATGAAGTAACAACTTGTTGTTCTAAAATCCAATTTCTTTTCATATGGATTATAAATCCTAACTACCGTTAGACATCCCCAAATGTGGAGATGTCTTATCATGTCCATAACTCAAAAGGAGTTTTTGGAACTGCCTTACTAAATACTCGGTTTAATACATTCATAGCAGTTTTTAGGGCTTTATTCCATAACAATTCGGGTAGCGTGGAATTACTTAACATACTCCTAACTATTTTAATTAATGTACGATTTCACCTTTCAGCAACACTATTTTGCTGTGGCGTTCCTGGCATAGTGTATTGTGCACAAATGCCATGCTTTTCTAGAAATTTAGCAAAATGTCCTAGGCATTGACCAGACTCATCATATTTTCCATAATATTCAACATCTCTATTAGATCTTACAACTTTCACTTTTCTTTTTAATTGTCTTTCTACTTCAGTAATATACACTTCAAGAGTGTCAACTGGTTGAGATTTTTCACTTAATAAATAGATATAACCATAACGTGAAAAGTCATCTATAAAGGTGATAAAATATTTTTGTCCACCGAAACATGAAGTGGAGAAAGGCCCACAAATATCCGTGTGGATAATTTTAAGAAACTCAGAACTCATTGAAGCACCTTTCTTTGTGTGTTTAGCTTGTTTTCCTTTAACACAATCTATACACATTCCGAGATTAGTAAAATCTAGATTTGGCAAAATTCCATCTTTTACTAATCTCTTTAATCTTTCTTTGGAGATGTAACCCAATCTTTTGTGCCACAAAAATGAGAAATTCTCATTAATTAAGCTACGCTTTGTTCCAACATTCGAATGCAAAGTTAATAAAGTTTCGGCAAATGAATTATCAAGTTTTAATTTGTACAATCCATCACATAATACGCCAGAACCAATAAAATGTGTATTTATAAACAAACTAAAACGTTTATTACCAAACGTAAGAGAAAATCCATCACAATCAAGTATTGATAAAGAAAGTAAATCCCTAGAAATAGAAGGTACATAAAAAGTCTTTAGTAAATCTAAATGATAGCTTGTGTCTAAACATAAACGATAAGTTCCAATAGCTTCAACCCGAACCTTGACTTGATTTCCTATGTAAACATAATGCTCACTTGGCCTTGTGATGGGTTGGGTCGTAAGGAATCCCTGCATTGTATTTAAAACATGAGTGGTAGCACCAGAATCAACCAACCAAGTATTAGAAAAAACTTTAGTAAGATTTGATTTGAAACATACAAAAGCTGAATGCGTACTTTTCTTTTTGAACCATGCCTTACATTTAAGACAATCTTTCTTAAGGTGCCCAGGTTTCTTACAGAAGTATCATCTCTTTTCATTACTATGCTCTTTCTTTTGAAGCTTAGCAAAAGTTGAGGGTTCATCCTTACTTGGTGAAAACTTTCATTTTTTTCCTTTTTCATGCTTCTTTCCTTGCTTTCCGGCATCCTGAGTTAGGAGATTAACATAGTGTGTTCCTTGTTGTTCAAGTCTTACCTCCTCTTGAACAACCATGCTAGCCAATTCATCCACATTCCACTTTTCTTTTATAGTATTATATTGGATTTGGAATGGCACATACTGAGGAGGTAAATAATTCAAAATAAACTGAACATGGAAAAACTCTTTAACGTTCATTCTTAAACTCTTAAGTTTAGCTACAAGATTTGTCATTTTTAGGATATGTTCATTCATCCCTCGAGTCCCATCATATGCCATTGTGGTCAATTTAGACATTAAAGTTCCAACAAGTGATTTGTCAGCAATATGAAAACGATTCTCCACATTTTTCATAAATTCCTTAGCAGTCTTAGTCTCAGGAAGTGAAGTCTTAATGTTGTTTGCAACTGTCATCCGCATAAACATAATGCTAAGCCTGTTTGACCTGTCCCAATTATTGCTTAAATTAATTTCCTCCACACTGCTGGATTCAGTAATAGCATGGGGCTTTTTAGTTTGAAGTGACAAATCCAAATCCAATACACCTAAATGAAATTGGACTTGTTCACACCAATTAGAGAAATTAATTCCATTAAAGACCAGAACAGACGAAACATGCGAGTGTAGTGAAACAGGAATAGGGACTACAATAAAATAAATATTAACTTAATGCTTTGAATTATAAACACACATAAATAACAAAGATATAAGACGGACAAATACAATTACGATTTTGTCTTTGGATATAAATCAAAATTTATTTAAGTGTTCACTTATTTCAATTCCGTAAGTAATAAGGCTAGTTCTTTTTATATTTTTAATTAAGTCGGCATGTTACCTTTGGGAGTCCAATGCCAACCAAATTAAAAGGTATATTCAAACTACTTTATTTCAATTTCTTAATCACTTAATAATAATATACCTTTGGGTATATTGTTTTAAGACCAAGAAATTGCAATTGATAATATCATTATCTAAATACAAAACATATAATTTATCATATCATTGTTGGGTCACTTTGGCGACTACCAAACATTTAAATTCTTAATTTTGTTTGAGACAATGATTTACACAATTACTTGAGATGCAATTATACTACAATAAATTTAAAATACTATAAAGACATGAATAAACATAAATATGCATGCAACATATATTTGTACAAACAAACAGTGTAAACATATACATAAAATAAACCCAAATTAAATTATGCCTTATCATCATCATCATCATCATTAAAATAATCAAAAACAATTTGCAAATTTTTCTCATAAATGTTTTATTGTGCAAAATAAGTTTCGTTAGTGGCATATTGTAGTGCAGAAAAAACAAAATATTCATATATTACAAATTTAAACTATGGCATACATGCACAATAACCAAAAAGGAGTAGGCAAACGTGAGACATAAATTAAACCACTAGCAAGTGGCCTAGTAGTAACGTACTGGGATCAGCGCTGAATTCAATTGGGAACTCCCCAGGTCGAGTCCCGACAGGTGGCCAGCGGTTGGCCACTGTTCCACGAACAGAGATTAATCGTAGTGCGCTAAAACTGGCCTAGACACCCTATGATATTAGAAAGTATCTAGATTGAAAAAAAATACCATGATTTTACTATTATATAATATATAAACATAGCAACAATTTTCCAGTGGGATGTTCTGGAATATCTTCCATGTATGGACAAAAGAAAGTACCACTTTATTTACTTCTTCATTTAAAAAAGGCCATGAGATCAAACTTCATCACGATTTGACTTATAGCACTTCAAGTCAATAATTCTCATGCATGAAAATATACATGGCACAAATTTTTTATTTTTTTTTTAGAAAAAATTACATTTATCATCCTTGGAAGATTTGACCGTGTCAATTCCAAAAGTAAACCACTGAAAGATTTTCTTTATATGAGACAGTAGACATAAAGGAGAGGAATCAAGCAATAAAAAAAAGATTTAACAATATTTTTTGTGAAAACATACAATGATTCAAAAAACCACCTCTGATACCATATGATAGAAATTATGGAATTCAACAATTCCTAAAAGATCATTATCGAATCATGGTATAATCATACTCAAACTCATAAATATGAAAACGGAAGCGTACCTTGATCCATTAAAGTTTGTGTTTGTAATCCTTGAGTCTTTAATTGATAAATTGGTATTTCTCTCCCTTAAACCCTTCACTTAAGATGTCAAAGACATTATTATGTGTACATCTTAATATGTATATATCTTATTGTTAGATCTCTCATGTGATGGGAATAGAAGAGACATATTTGGGTTAGGGAGAGGACCCAATCTAAGAGTAGTTAAGTTGATTTCTTCTCCATCAAAGAAACTTCTATGATAACTACTCATAACCTCCAATAACCGTGCAAAACTTCTAAACTAATAAAGAATTATTGTCTAACCCTTTAAAGAGACTTAAATTATTATAAGTATAATGGTAATAAAAATGTCATGTGGGCCACAATAATAAATATATAATAATTATTTAACATTACTAGCATGCAATAGATTAGAGACTAAATAAGGAATGCGGTTTAAGAGATCTACCAATCCACGAAAATATTGTACCAAATTTCACTAGAAAGTAGGTTCAATTATGTACAACAGTTTACGTTTAAATTAAAGTTATTTTATTTTTATTTTTTGACATGATGGTTAGCGTTTATTTAAAAAACATCAAACATAGCCAACACCGAAATATTAAACAGAAAAGCCAAAAAGCCAAAAAAAAATAAAAAATGAATAAGTTGGACATCCTTACGAAATTGAGCACAATGAGGGTGACTAGACCCATGCCAACTTGACAGGTTCCTTAAAATAAATGGCGAGTCTGAGTTATGGGCAGAGGGCTATCTGGGGAATGGCCCAAGCCCTGCTGTTAATGTTTAAGATGGCCCATTTTATATTTACTTTTATCTATTGTCCTTATTTTTTCGTCGTTGTTTCTTTTACCAGTAGTCTTTAGTGAATTTTAAAAACTAAAGAGGGACATTTTTTGAATTTTCCCCGGCCCCAGAAAATTTAGAAACCTGCCAAGTAAATAGTTACACATTTTGCAAATTCTGATTTTTAAATAATTAAATTTGGAGTATTGAAACACTCATCACATGGTCATAATATTGACTCTTTATAATAAAGATGGAAAGGATTAAGAGAAAAATATTATCTTGAACAATGTCTTCTCATGTATAATTCGATGAGAACGGCGTCTACCTTTTGTTAAGTAAATTGATGACCCTTTCGTTTTCAAGGTAAGACTTGGGCAAACCACATAAAATAAATATGCAACTACACTAATTAAACCAAGTCCTCACCATCAATGAAGCATGAAATTCTATGGTCAGTGTGGCACGGTCAAAATTCAAAACAATTAATTATTATGCTTCGTTTAACCTACGGTATAAGTCATCAAGTTAAATTAATTTATCCGATATTTTATTCTATTTAAAGTTGCGACAAATATAATATATATATATATATATATATATTTAATCATATCCCATTCGGTAATAAATTATGAAGATCATTCGTTCCAAACTCAAATCAATTTAGTAAATATTAAATCAAGAACAATATAAGTAGTTCTGTATGCAACTGCTTTAACAAAAAATAATAAAGTAACTATGTTACTTATATCTATACACATATGCCGTATTCAACGGCAAGATACCTATCGACATAAAATGTCCACTGACAATATCAATACTAGATTATGTGTCATAACAGAAAGAAAAGGTATAAGAGCATCCACTGCGGTAACAATTTACCCTACGCACGTCTACAGCAGATGAATATATATGGTAAAATTTACACATGTAGGGTAGAGAACGAGTAAATTTACCTTATCACTAAATTTTAGTCATACGAGTATGACTCATTCATATCACTCGTACGAATGAACCTCACTCGTATAAAAATTAAAAAAAAAAAGTTATATGATTTTGGCTCACTCGTATAACCATTAGATATATATATATATATATTTATATAAAAAATCTCCTCATATGAAGAGGCTTTATTCGTATGGCATATATATAGATATTTTTTTTAACTTTTTCCTCCTCATACGAAGAGGGCATAGTTGTATGACAATTAATATTTTTTTTTTATTTCTTTTACCCTTCCCAATGTGTCTCTTTCAAAAGTTATCTAAATTTATGCTAAATTTAACCTATCAAGTTACCCTAACAATGTGGATGCTCTAATTGATGTCCAAAAGTAACCCCGGGGGTTGGCCTAGTGGTAGCTCACTAGGCCACAAGCCCTTGGTCGACCGGTTGGTAGCCGGATCGATTCTCGGCGCTTGCAGAAAACCCACTTGGGCCACACTCTTTACCGCCTTGTGCGAGCTCCCGGAGCGGAGCAGATTAGTCAAGGTCGAGGTGCGCGTAAGCTGGCCCGGACTTGGACACTGCTCGGTAAAGACCAAAAAAAAAATTGATGTCCAAAAGTAGGATAATTTGAATAAACAAAATGAAGTATTTTGGTATACAAAATGTATTTGGTTAGTTAAGAGCATCTCTAATAGTATTTTATATTTTTATTTTGTAAAAAAATTATATAATTTGTAAAAAAAATATGTCTCCGACAATCTTTTAAAATTAAAATTTATGTAAAATACATTCCTATTTTACAATTACATATCAACTTTATATATGTTTATTTTTTTTAGCATATAAAACTTTTAAATGTACTTAATAACTTCAAATGTAAATTAGATATTTGAAATCTATTTACCAATACTTACAAATCAAGATTTATTGTAATTATAAAATTATTTATAGAAAAATTAATAACAAATTACATAAATTAATATTTAGCATGTGTTGATATTTTATTAGTTATTTTAAAATTTACACATGACTTTACAAAAATATAATTGAAATATATTTTTTAGTCATACAAAAAAAATTATACCGTGATTAGATATGCTCTAATAATAAAAGGGTGTTTTTAAATGGACCCACATAATCTGTCTTATCACCCCACTAAAAATCAAAGTTACGTTAATCTTAACCTAAAAAATAGCGTAAAACCCTTTCTTCTCACCCCGCTTTCTATATTTTGAAAAAATCGCCACTAATTTATCTTTTCACCCATTTAAAGTTTTAAAAATTAAAAATTAATAAAAAATTATATTATTTCCAACAAACAAACATCTATTATTTTCACTTAATTACATACATATCATAAATATATGCTTATAATAAGTATTCTCATAATTTTATATAGATTACTAGACTTTTATTTTTATTTTTATTTGCACCGGCACAATAACATTTTCAATGATATTTTTCTTAATTTATTCAATATTTTTATTTGAGCATGCATGCAAGCAAAATTCAATAAAACTCATGTTAAGTTATCTAATGTTAAAGTTAAAGAAATGTAGTGTTAACGCGTGTCTAATATGTCATAAATATATATATATATATATATAATATGTATTGTATGTTGTGTTTTTATTGTTTCAATATTTAATTTCTTAAAATTAATTGTAAAAAAATATTGAAAAAAGAAATAGTTTGGTGAGAAAATCTTTATCATTTTAATATTTTGTAAAGAAATCGTTTTCTTGAATTTCCAAAAAATTAAATATCATAGAAATCGAAAGTAACAAAATATGTTAATAAATGATTTATTTTTATGAAAACTATTTTATTTTTCCAATTAATTTTTTCCATTTTCACATAAGATAACATATATTTTCAAACAGCAAATTGATCTTTTAATATTTTTGAAGTAGTGAATTAAGTATTATATTTACTTATTTGATAAAGATAAAAATAAAATTTGTAAATAAATTTGAAATATGAATAATAAACATTTAAGAAAAGATATATAAAATATCATATAATTACTAAAACTTATTTATGACAATTAATATTTTGTATTTTGGAGGTACTATTTAGATGAAATTTTTAATAAAAAATATTAAGAAGGATGTAAATTTTATTATTATGTTTTATCTTAATGAAAAATTTAATATTATTTAATATTTTTACTTTTAGCGACGAAATTTTATCGTCCCTATATTATTTCAGTAAACTCACCCCACTGCTGGGGTGAAGTGCAAGATTTTTTAAAGATTTGATGGGGTGAGAAGAAAGTATTTTCACAATGAGGTGAGAAAACTGATTTTGTGGGTACATTTAAGAACACCCTAATAAAATCTGTAATCACAAATAGTTAATTTTATTGAATTGGTAATACCAATCCTTTGAGAAACTTAACGTTCATTCCGTTGTGTTGTTGTATGTATGAACTGTTCCATGTTGGCCCATAAAGGAGGAAAAGAAAACAAAAGAAAAGAAATTAATAAGAGAAAGTATATATGTATCACATCACATCACATGGCACCGACGCCGGTGGAGGAATGGGGAAAGTGTTGCGATGTGACCAAAGGGGACACGTGGACCAATCAGGTAGCACTTTATACAGCATGCAGAATCCCCGTGTCAGACGGCGAATAAAAAACCCGACCCATTCTCTTCTTCTTATTCTTATTCTTCTTCTTTTTCTATTCTTCAACTAAGCAAGCGCCCACTAAAGTTCAAATTAACGCCGACGCACACATAAATAAAAAAAAAAAGAATATTAACACGTTTGACCGTTGACACGATTCAGTCAGTCCCCATTCATTAAATTAAATTAATAATAAATAAGCCTCCCCGCTCATATCACACTTTCATGAAGCAGGATTTAGTCCAACTCTCTTCAAAACGGCACCGTCTAACCTTCAATCCCCCTATAGTATAAAAGACTCACCATCTATAAATTTCTCAAAAAAATTGTGTTAGATTAGATTTCTCTGAGAAAATACATACTCTCTCTCTCTCTCTCTCGGACTAGGAGAGCTCAAAACCCGAAAATAAGGAGAGCATAAAAATAAAATGCCTTGCGGCGCAATAGCAGTATCAAATTCCCCTGTATTCTCGTCATCACCTAGGGCTTCTCCTATCTTCCGTAAACCCTCACTTCCCCTCAACCTAAATCTTCATGGATCGATGCCCTCACCCTCACCCTCTTCTTCCCGTTCCTCGTCTTTTCAACAGTCTCCGTTGTCGCCGTTAACGTTTCATATTCACAAGAATCAGCTGACTACGGACTACAATAGGGATTGTAAGTCTCCGATCTCTACTTCTTCTTCGCCGCCGATGCTTTTGAAGAGGAAGAGACCTTCGAGGATTGACATTCCGATAGCTTCCTCGGTTTTTAAGACGCCGGCGGTTGTCGATTGCTTGAACGAGGTGGAGTTTGAAGGGGAGAGCTATTCTGTCTATTGCAAGAGAGGGAAAAGGGGTGCCATGGAGGATCGTTACTCTGCAGTGGTTGGTCTTCAAGGAGATTCCAAACAGGTAATGTCAAATTCATTGTCTTGTTAATAAACTATTTTATTTCCATTTTAATTTTGACTTTTTGGAATTCTTTGATGAATTTTTTTTTTATCGAAACGAAAATCTATATATGGATTGGTGTTCTTAGTTGCTATTATAATAAGACAATGATAGCTTACTACTCATTTATTGCAAATAGCCTTGCAATGTGAAAATTTTCATTTCATTTCATATTAGACAGAATTGTACTAACTTTGACAATTCTGAGAGATTATTTGCTCACTAGGTTCATTTTACTAGTTCATTACTTTGGTATTGAATTAGTGATTGGGGGAGATTGGGACAACTAGGCAATAAATTGGACAGATAATTAATTTGGCAATGGAACATCTACGCCATGTAGATATTATGTCTAGTTCATTTCTGAAACTAAATTGTTCCTACTTTTCACTATCGGTTGCCAATACTGACCATGTTTTACATATACAGGCTTTCTTTGGTGTTTTTGATGGACATGGAGGTGTAAAAGCTGCAGAATTTGCAGCAAAGAACATGGAGATAAACATCAGGAATGAAGTAACAAAGAGATCTGAAGAGGGAATAAGAGATGCTATTAGAGAGGGTTATCTTGCCACAGATTCGCAGTTTCTAGAGGAAGATGTTGCCAGTGGGACCTGCTGTGTGACAGCAATGATACGAAATGGCAACCTTATAGTCTCGAATGCTGGCGATTGTCGTGCTGTTATGAGCCAAGGAGGACTTGCTGAAGCCCTTACAGTTGATCACCGTCCTTCAAGATCAGATGAAAAAGAAAGAATTGAACGCCTGGTAAGAAACTAATACTATAATTGATCCAAAATCAAGAGTTTAATTAACATCTTGTGATGTAAAATGTTCATTGTTGATCATATAGAGGCTGATGGGGTCTTTGAAAATGTCCCTTTCTTGTAGGGCGGGTATGTGGATTGTTGCCACGGTGTGTGGAGAATACAAGGGTCTCTTGCGGTATCAAGAGGAATTGGGGATAGGCAGCTTAAACAATGGGTAATTGCAGAGCCAGAAACAAGAATATTAAGCATTAGACCCGAGTGTGAGTTCTTAATACTCGCTTCTGATGGACTTTGGGACAAGGTAAAATTGCCACAAATTACAGATGTTTATAATTTAGAATGATTTCTTTTGAAGATAGTATAAGATACTGAGTGGTTTTATACTTGTTTGTTTCAGGTTAGTAATCAGGAGGCAGTAGATCTAGTCCGCCCTTTATGCATAGGTGTTGATGACCCAAGGCCAATTTCTGCTTGTAAGAAGCTTGCTGAACTGTCAGTTGCGAGAGGTTCCAGTGATGATATAAGTGTGTTGGTGATACAATTAGGTCAATTTGTTCAATAACTGGGTGATAGGATGAATATTGATAGGAGATGACCATGTATTCCTGTAAATTCTTTACCATTCCAAATGGGTATGGTGTTAGTTTTCACTTACATTAACCAGCTCAAATTTTGCCTCGTAAACAAGTATTAAATCTAAACGTTTACCAATTAACATGATAGCGGATTCCGATTTATATTGTCAAATTGTGTGTTGATTCTGTGTGGTGCTTTGATGTGTGCGTCTTAGCCTCCTTGACTCTAGTTCGTCTGTTGCTGAGATATACAGGACTTTTGCAAAGATAGAAACAAATACCTTTATTGTAAGTTACTATTTAAAATACTGGATTCCTTGCATATATTATAAAAACCTGAAATTGGATCAAAGATCACTTGGAATCAACTACCTGAAGTACATTTTTTTGACCTGCTTTGATGTTCAAGTTGAACTGATCAACGCACGTTAGACAAATCTATTTTTGCTGTTCTGGTTAGACCATATGAAAACAGCCTTTGGTAGGTACTTTGTTCATTTCAAGCACGAGGTATTTCAATTATTGAGGGCTGGCTTCTAGATGCACCAACTCGTCCACCGCACTTACACAAGATTATGGGAGAACTTTACCTAGAATCCAAAAACGGGTTACATAATCAAAAAGGGTAATTAGTGAAGGAAAATCTGGAGTTCACCTGCCTTTGTGCTTTGTGTTTGATTGGGGTTCATTTTAAGGTTGGATTTTTTCAAAAAAAATATAAATAAAAAAATCTCGTCCAATTTTATTTTATTTTTAAATCAAACACACCATAACTTTTGGGCGGATCCAGAATTTTGTCATGAGGTGGGCTACCATTGAAATTTAACTTTGTTACTTTTTTTCAAACAAAAAATGTTACAAAATTAGTATTTTATTTTCTAAATTTTCATACGAAATTTACATTAAAACCCATATAAATTTATACCATCGTTAAAAAAAAATCAAATCTTTCATCAAAAAAGTTTCAAGATTTTTGTAGGCAACAATATCATATATGTATATATATTGACAGATACTATTTAGTGGATATCAATTTAAAAGTTTCGGTTTGACTAAATTATAAGAATAAATAAATTCCACATTTTATTTCTAGATTATACTCCATGTTCTCGTCTATTCGTTTTGAAGACCGAAAACACTCGGTACTATTTTGCTGGATTTGTTTTTAATGGGCGAAAACAAAATTTGAAACCCAACCCCCCCCCCCCCCCCCCCCCCCCCCCTTCCCAAAAAACCAATAACCGGCTTTAAATTAAATCAAACAAAACAATAAACACAAGCCAATTCGGGAGAGGAGCCGCCTAGATATAAGAACATAAGTCTAATGCTTTACGGGTAAGAACATGAGCCACGTTATTTGCTGCTCTAGGAGAGAAAGAAATATATGGAGATTTGTGTCACTGCAATTCAACTTTAATCTCTTCTATCAACAAGCCTTCTTTTGTTAATGGCAACTTATAACGAGTAATTTGCGACACTAAAGTGAACGCACGAGAAACAATATGCTATTATTCAACCTTGGTTCCTTGCTAAGTTTAACCCCTTGAGCAATGCTGAAGCCTCCAACGACCTAGTAGAGAAAGCATCAGCTTTACTAATGGATGTCTCAGTCAAGACCAACCTGGCATCATCTCGAATCACTAACCCCCAACCTAATAACCCGATTCAGGTCATCCATCACTGCATCTATAATTCTATATATAATTTAAGATGTCTTGATCGGGGAGGCAACCAACAGTTATAAGGCAATGACTAAATCGATGTCGGAGAGAATCAAGCTTTTTTAAAAGAGGACAAATTTTTGTCCCCACATATCAAATATGCTATATTTTTGTTTAAGTTATATACAAATTAAAAAAAAATGATTAAAAAAAACTAACAAATGATATAGTGGTTAAAGAACTAACATTATTTCTTTTGAAATAAAAGTTTGCAATGGTAAAATTAGAAAAACAAAAAGAATAATTTTAGGGAGACACAATTAAGGACGTAAGTTGAGACACACTAAGTTAGCACATAAGAGTATCTCCAATGATATAATTAAAATAACAATTATAATCAATTTTAATAATGTTAGCTAAAAAACATTACCCCAATGGCATAATCAAATTTTAGCAACCTTTTAACTACTAACCAAATCTATTTTCTTTATAATTAAAGTTAACAACTTTCTTCAATAACCAAAATGATGGATCTACTAATTCTATTGGCTAAAAGAGAATCTTTTAAAATTTAAATAATATTTCCCTTCTTTTTTCTAAAACAAAATTTAAAACGATTAATTTGTGGCCAATCAATATAATGGACTCTATAAATTTGGTTATAAAGAAAAAAATAGCCATTGAGGAGACCTACAGTATTAACTTTAATAATTTATTAAATGGATAATCAAAAGTCATTTTGATTATTTAATTTTAGTTATTCCATCGGATAGGCTCTTGGGATGTCAACATGTCGGGTTCGGATCAGGTTTACAATTTTACATCCCCGCTCTTGCTACCAAAAACCATCCCCGCCTCCATCCTCGATTCGGGGTATTGGGTAATCCCCACCCCCCTTCTCGTCGGATAATAGGTCCCCGCGGGTATTTCTCAATAATTTTTACTTTTTTAAAAAAACCTTAAAAATAAGAAAAAAGTAGAAAAGTAAAATTAGAAATTATATACGTATATGGATAAAATTATATATTTACACAATTAACAATAAACTAATTTTATGTCTATATATGTTTTATATGCATATATACACACATATATAAAGTACAAAAAAATATAATTACAAAATTAAATATATTAAGACGGATACAAGTTGAAAATACCCGTATCCAAACTGGACTAATTTTAAAAGTCTTCAACCCACCCCCTCCCTTGGCCCTGCCCCCAATTTCTTGTCCCTATACCCTCTCTTATCGAGTCGAGGACCTGCGGCCTAAATTGCTCTAAGTAGGCAAATTAATATGCAATTTTTTCTCTCTATTTTTTTATCTTAAAATTATACATAAATCAAAACTATTCTCTTTCTCCATTTTTGCCATGGCTGAGTCTCTCACCTTTCTCCAAATTCGATCTTAGCCATGAAGCACCTTTATATCTCTTTCTTAAAATTGCCACCATAAAGTTTTTCTCCGGTGGCCTCTCACTCTACATCTCTTCCCACACTTTGGATATGTTCTTGTATGGACATCAAATTGGATGAATGAGAGAGGAGTTTTATTAGTGAAAAGAAATGGGTGAATATTTGTATATGAATGGGAAAAAAAGAGAGAAAAAGAGGATGTAATATCTCTATCAGTCGCCGGCAATGAAAGGGGTAGGGGTAGGGG